>OZ018375.1:12820870-14070870 GCA_963969555.1 Polydrusus pterygomalis | reverse complement strand
AGAGAGAGACCTCAACTCCCACTCTCCTATATATATATATTTATATCAATCAGTCCTAACAACATTATTATAATTTAAATCCTAAATATCACTAAGTATAATATGTATTCAAGGTTGTCTCTATACGAATACATGCTGTATTCTACATCCCCCTTATAAGATAAAAATTAAAAAAAAAAAATATATAATAATTTATGTACAATATAAAAGTATAATATGCCAATTCAATACGACCTTATTAATGACTAATTTATTTTCAGAAAATAATATATCTAAATCTAAACTTAATTATTTTATTCACCTAATTACATTATTATATACAGTGGCTAATAATTAATATCATATTTATTAGTTTTACATTATCTAACTTGCATCGAAATTTGGCCTATTTACAGTACTTCTTAAAAAATACGGTTCCCTAATAAATGCTGTGTTGTTTGTTACATAATTATGTTCCCTAGCTATCGGTTCATTTTTTACAATCAGATGTTGCCTATTTCGTCTATATACATTTCCATAATTATCCTTAACTAAATAAGACCTCGGCTCTGTTAGTTGTTCAACAATAGTACCATTTTCCTGAAAGAAGTAATGTGTCCCACTGGTCTGTAGGTTGTCCCAATAAATTTAAAGAACGTACATTTCTATTAAAGCAATCATATAGTTTACGCAAATCACTATATAAGTCCTTCGTTAAGACAAGTGCATCAAAAAGAGCGTTTACGTAATTATAAATAATTAATTTATTGTTTTCATATCTTTCTGTCAAGAGAGACCATGCCAACTTATAGTTTGAATCAGTGACCTTAATGGAATCAATCATTTCAGATGCTTCACCTTCCAACGATCCACGCAAATAATATAATTTTTGCACATTGTCAAGAGAACCATTTTTCTCTACCAAAGAAATAAATGCATCCCGAAATTCAAGCTATTTATCAAATGAGCCAGAAAAGGTTGGTAACTTTAACATTGGTAGGCGGATAGAAGCATTCCCTGAATATTGGGGCTGGTGATCGTTTTCATTAAATATCCTTGTATTTTTCTTACTTTAATAACTAGAATTATTATCGTCAGAAATATGCTCTGTTACTAAAGAAACAATTTTAAAATATTCAGTCTCATAAGACTCTCTTTCACGATATTCTTTCTCCAGAGAATCTTTGTTGTCTTTAATATAATAAATACACTAAAATAACGAAAATGCTAAATTGTTTACAATGGATGAATATAGAATTTTTTTTATTATTTCGTATTTTGATTTTTATTCATAATATAAATTTAAATATAACAGCACCATATTATGAAAATTTCTTGACAAAATTTAATGAAGTTCATATTCATGAAACAAGAGGAAAAAATAACTTTATTTTGGATCATACAAATTTGAAATCGACTCAAAAATCAATATTTTTTAGTGGTGCTATAGAATATAACAAGCTAGGAAATGAAATTAAAAGGTGTAATTTAAAACTATTTGTAAAAAAATTAAAGAATCAAATTTTATGTAAAAAAGTTTAATAAAATAGTCTTTCTAGATTGTAATTATCTATCAGGAGAGAAGAAAAAATTTACAATTTGAATTGTACTTAAATAGTTCAATGAACTAATAAAAAATTGTTATTATTATTATTATTTCCATGCAAGAAAATAAACCTGGTGGAAAGATTTCGAGGCGCCACTCTGTAGATGTAATAAAAAGTATACAGAACAAAAAAGGGTATTCGTATCCAGAGTTAATAAGTATACAAACAAGCAATAATTATAAATGAATACTTAAGTACAGGAATTTGTAATTTCTTATAGAAATTGCAAATCAGGTACCCGGTTCATAAAAATGCTAAATAATGTAAAAACCACCTGAAAAAGTTGATATTTTATAAAGGTGTAGGCTTTAAGATACTTATTGCAGTTTTAAAGCAGAAAACATTTTCCACGACTACAATAGTGTTTATTACCCACTTATTATGGTATTATAAGCAATAAAAAAAAGAATGTTTATTTTAACCCGTAGTGAACAATAAACTTCCAGCAGGAAATGAAATGTTCATTATTCAGGAGTTTATAAGCACGCTTAAGTTAATAAAATGCTTTTGTTTAAAAGATTTATTATGCGTACAATGACAACATTTGGCGAATCAAGGGGAGGTGGGGAAGTCCATAATGTGCCAATAAAAGTAAGCACTTTCGTCATTAGAGAGATTTTGGAACTCTTATTTTAGCCTGTCGTTATCGTTATCCTAATTCTGAGCATGCGCAGTACTAAAACGAGGCAGCGATTCCTTTATTAACAATAACGAGCTTCGTTAATTACGGAGATATAAGGAAGGCTATCGTTATGGTTATTCTTATTTTGCCTAATTTGCCATGTTGCCAATACTTACCTATATAATTTAATAATAATATATTTCGGACACGATCATTTTTCGGAAAACACTTAAAAAATTGAAATAACTTTATAACTGTAGTTTAGATAAAACCGGATAAAACCGAACAGAAAAGGTTTTTTTTATACATAATTCAAAATTTTACCTTATGTAAATCATAAAATAACGCTGCGGTAAGAAATGTAATTATATTTTTTTGTAAGCGACTTGGCAACATAACTCAGGAATCCAAAATAACCTTACATTTTTGTACCTTTTCGTCCTTTTCCATTGTTGATTGACTCATGTCATGACTTTGATTGTTTAAAAATGAATTGTTTAGAAATAAAAAAAGGTTATGTTTGCATCTATCAAATTATTTATTTTTAAGACGTTCAAAATCTATTCTTCTAATTGTCACCGTAATCGTTATCGTTAATAAAATTAACCATAACACTGTGTTTTACTGTTGTTATTTTAAGCGTTCCAAAATCTCTCTAATATCACCAAAGCGCGGTAATTTAATAAATGACAATGACGTTTCTCCAGCACCCAAGTGAGCACCTTGTTCATTTATAGCAAGGTGCTCGAAAATGACAACTTATAAGGGATGATTGTAAAGTACCGTGCGAGCAAAAATTATTTGCATCAAAGAGGGCTTGGATTAAAAAACGTAGGGCTTTGTTTAGATCACAATGATATGGGGACGATATAATATCTAACCAAATCTAGGTTAAAATTGTGTCAAATTATATTATGACATGATATGCCAAACTAATGAGTAATAAAATAAGTAGACAGATACAAATTCATTTTTGTTGCTTTCAAAATTAACAAAGTAAGAATATACAGAAAGAAAAAGAAAAATAATTACATAAATTGCTGAAATTGGCCACCGCCATGCTCCAAGCATAAATTCACACGTCTCTTCATATTTTCGAAAGTGGTTGACCAGCATCTCTGGAGAAATGTTACCGCATTCTTGGATAATCCTTTCTTGTAATTGTTCTAAATTTGCAACTGGTGTTTTAAAAATAGTGTTCTTTAAATGAGGAAAAACGAAGTAATCCATAACCGTTAAACAAGGTGATCTAGGTTCTAGGTGGGAATTCAATGTCTGATCGAAAACTGATCAATCTGTCGTCGAAAAAATTGCGTAAGTAGTTAATAGTTTCGGCGGCTGTATGGGCGGTTGCACCGTCCGGTTGAAATTGAAAATATCCAAAACGTACCTAGTAAACACACATACGTTTTTTCAACGTTGAATTAACGTTTCAATCGTTGCTATTTCGTTTTCGTTGATTTTAACGACGTTGAATTTTGGTTATATTCCTGACCGATTAACAACAACATTTTTTAAACGTGTCCTACTTACCTACTTATAATATTGCTCTATGATTTTACTTAATAGATAAAACATTAATTAATACTTACTTTTAGACCATTTAAGAGAGATTTAGCCAGTTTTAAAGCACGTTGATTTTACGTTTTAATTAACCTTATCATGCAACTGTCTAAATTTAGGTTGAAATATTACCAACTGTCGACGGTTTTTATAACGAATATTTTAATACAATATGAAAAACGTTTAATTAAAGTTGATTTTTAATTAGAAATTATATTTAACTTTAAAATTATCCCATATAAAATATTAATTGTTTGCACCATTTAACATAACTGCTTTTGGATCATTTAAAAAAAATTAGCCAGTTTTAAAGCACGTTGATTTTAGGTATTATTCAACTCTATTTGACACATGTCTAAATTAAGGTTAAAATATTACTAACTTTCAATGTTCAATGGTTTTTGTAACGAATATTACAATATAAATATACAACGTTTAATTAAAGTTGATTTTTTATTATTTTGTACATATAAATTTTATTTGGCTGTAAAATTAAAATAAAATAAAATAATAAAAATTTGCATCTTATGTAACTGATTTTAAATTATTTTAAAAAGATATGGCCAGTTTAAAAGCACGTTGATTTTATGTTTCAGTCAACCTTATCATAAGAGTCTAACTGTCAACTGTACGACTTTTGTAAGTACGGTCGATGCCCAATGTTGAAACAACGTTTATATTTCAACTGTATATAACCTCTTGAACTACGTTGATGCATAATATTGAAACAACGTTGATTGTTTAACCTTTAAAATCTATATTGTTTTATAATGGTAAAAATATCTTGTTTTTTCATCTTAAATCAACGTTGATTTTAATCTAATATGGTTATTTTATATCATTGATTTAAACTAGTATTCAACGTTGCATTCAACGTTGTTCCGCGCGACATTTTCCGTATAATTCAACCCGATTTTTTAACCAAAATGCAATGTTGGGTTAGAGTTTTTTTCAACGTTGATTCAACGTGCGTGTGTTTACTGGGTAGTTCGTCGTCAAGTAATTGCTCCAAAAATGGATTCGCTGTGCTGTAACTGTGTCATGGAAAAAATAAGACCAACAATTCTTCTTCGGGAAACAGCTAACCAGACACCAATTTTTTGAGGAAGCAATGTGGACTCTACAAAAAAATATGGATTTTCACTACTCCACATGCGTGTATTCTGAGAATTTACATAACCTGCTTCTTAAGAATAGTCCTGCATGTTCCATAAGATCTTCTCACTTCTTGGGACAGGCGTCTTATACAATTTGTTGGCGTATTTTGCATTATTTCACGAACATTTGCAACAAGTTCTTCTGTTCTTACAGATGGTCTTCCTGCTCCTTTTTTGTGTTGTATAGAACCTGTTTCCCTAAACACAGCCACGGTTCTTTTCAGGCAATGATAAAAATCCCAAGCAATGAAAGCAACGTTAGGAAAATGTTCGTGAAAATCGTCCAATCGCCCGGATTGTATTGCCACTAACAATTTACTCTAACCCCGTTTCGAAAATACGCTTCAACCATGAATTTTTTGTGCTGTACCGCAATTTTTTGTGCAAGCCCAGTGTGTGAATTGTTGAAGAAATTGGAAAAATTAACGATAAATCAAATTACTTGTAACGACTGTCAAAGATAACGGAATAACTGATTGATTGTTAATTCAGGTAGTTACTGACACTCAACGGGTATTAAGCTCTACGGCTAAACATTACATCCTTAGATGCAAGGCCCTCTTTGATGGAAATAATTTTTGCTCGCACGGTAGAAAGATAAGCACTAGTCTTGACGTATCGGTCAGCGGCTATTGAGTAGACTTCACATAAAGTATCAGAAAAATGTAAAAAAACAAAAAAAATTGCAGACAATGCATATTACATTTACAAATATTTGAATTTCACAAAAAGAAGCACTGCATTCTAATATAGTTAGCCATTTCCTCAACTGCCAAATACGTTCGGAGAACTCCACCACTGTTTAGAAATTCCGAATAACCTAAATAATTCGAAAGTAATCTGCATCGACCCATGTGCGGCTTCCTTGTAAGCCCGGTAGATGTCGCTAGTAGCTTAAACGGCGGAAGCTGCATGGACCAGAAAATTTCATCTCATCACAATCTAAATTAACTGCGTTTACATTGGCCATGTTAACTTTTTTGAGGTGATGTAGATGGCACTATTATTTGTTACAAAAAAACGTTTGAAATGTTGTTAACAAGAATAAAATTGTCTTTAATAGTAACGCATTAAACTATGTATTTTTAAGTATGTGTAAGTGATGACGCCAAATAAAAACATGAAGAGAAAATGTTTGTAAGAAAATTAATTTATTTATTTTATTTTTAAATAATCAGCAGGCATACCACCGTTTAATTAACCTATTTTTTCGAGAAAAGAGTTAGGCTATTATTACCTATGTAATTTATATTTAATTTTTTAGGGAATATTTCTAGGGAGGGCAGCCTCAGTTTGTAACGTGTGGTGAATTGGATAAGCGTACTTGTATACAAGAGAATTATGTATTCATTACCCTCCCTTTCGCCCCCATAAAAGAAACTGTAAATATTGTGACTTACCCTACCCTAATATATTTTTAAAATAATTAACAAGAGATTTTCACTTATAATTGGGAGATTCGGTAAGAAAATTTCATAAATTGGAGTTTTTCTTATTGTAATTTTTTTGCTAAAATGCTACAAAAACATATTTCCGGCGGCTTTATTTAATTGTAACTAATTGAGTTTTAGAAATGAAGTTCATTTTAGCCGTTAGTAACTTATTTTTATTACTAAAATGTGAGAAATAATAAATAGGTAACAAAGAACAAAGAACCCCGCACTTCTCTTATGGAAAATGGCCTTCGGTTAAATTTTCTAAATTTTTAGTATATTGTAGAGAATGCCATTCTGATCAAAAGTGTTCATGGCCACAACAATATCTGCCGACCAGTTTTTGAGTGTCCAAGTTGCAAAATATGAATTCTCAATACATTATATTTTCCTAGTTTATAATATGAATTCGTTTTGTTTTTCCAAATTTCTGATGGCCCTGTCGTAGATAGGATAGAATCCTATAAAAATAGTTTAAATTTTTTTATTATAGACCAGGTGAGCGACGAAAATTATTTAATATTTTTTGTTAAATTATTGTATTTTCCGCATTAAATTAAATGTTTACAAAGTAATACAGTAGATGACATTAGCTTGGAGCAAGCTATCAGAATTTATATTATTTATATTTATACAGGGTAACTCAAAAAAGTTAGTATTTTTTTTATTAGTTTTGAAAGAAATTTTGTAGATATTTCTTTATGTACTACTTGTCGCTTATCGTATGCTTCCAGATATATATAATTATGAAGGTTATACAGGATGTTTCCGATGATAAGCGATAGAAAAATAACATAAAAATGCATGTATTTATAAATCATCCGGTATATTAAAAATGAATCGGTTAAATTTCGTTATACGTCTAACTTACATGTTTGCTATTGATTTCCCTTTTCCTATGACCAGTTCTGGAGATATACAGCGTCGAACAGACTCAAAACTCAAAAAATAACAAATAAAATAACAATTTTTTTTTAATTTCAGTAAAGTTTGTTATGTAAGATCATTTTATGGTTAAAAATAAATATATTTAATGTTATACGGGGTGTTTCGAATAATTAGGGTATTCTAACACTGTATTGCAAATAAGAAATATATATATATAAAACTACACTGAGAAAATCTCCAGCAGAAACATCTTTACTGATGTATTTTTGGCTATCCCAGCTAAAATATTTGCTAAAGTTGCAAATTGACTTTCTTGTAGCAGTAAAATAAGGTTTACTGATGTCTTTCTATTGATTTTAATAAGTACTTTGCTGTTGGTAATAAATATTTTCTTAAATATTTCGCAATAGCAAAATACGTAATTGTAAGAGCAAAAAACTTTTTCAAAAGAATTTTTATTTATCCTGAGAAAAAATGTTGCTGCCCCAGCAAAGAAAATTTATTAGATCCGGTATTCGGGTGTTTTCGTGTCGCCATTCGGTGTCCGAGCCTGTTGTCGCGCCGTTCGCGCATCATTTCGCTAAGTTTAGTCTTGAGGGAGAGGGTGGGGCTCATTCATAGCCTTACAAAATTATTTGTTTTTTTTCTGTGTTTGTGACCCGCGGCTAGCTGTATTCACAGAACTTCAATAAGTTGTATTTTGATGGAGTACAAGAAAAGTTGAAAGTTGGGAGGCCACCTTTAAATTAAGAAGAATACTATACTTTAATGCAAATTTGGGAATTTTTTTTTATGATTTTCCATTTTTGTGTCCTTAGTTGAACACAGGCATTAAATTGGTAAGTTTTGTTTGTATAATCTTACACATAATACGTATACTTATTTTTGTTTGTTTTTATGCATATTTCGGTAAATCATTTATTTGTGTATTTTTAGAGAGAGGCAGTTTTTAACAAAAGGTTTCCTGATTGTATTGACGTCATACAATATACTAGTAGAACGTTTCTGCAGGAATAAAAGCAAAGTTGAAAGAACGAAAAATCAGCGGATACGGCCTTGAAGAAAATATTGGTAAGTTAAAATGTTTCATTTTGTATATAAAATGTTTGCATATTAAACAGGTCTTATAATAATAATTGTGATTGAAAACTAATAAAATAATTATTTTTAGAGATTACTGCTAAGGGACTACTAATGTTGCCATATTTATTGAGCCCCATAACCATTAAAAGTGCCAGAAAAGCTTGCCTATGAAGACCAAGCGGGAGTGAGGTGCAAGAAAGCTTGTTCTTTAACGCAGAGGTAAATATTAACTACTATTGGCTATGCTTGAACTAAGAATCATACATACATAACCTTATACCGTGCGAGCAAAAATTATTTGCATCAAAGAGGGCCTTGCATTTAAGGAAGTAATGCTTAGCGGTATCAATTAATCAGTTATTCCATCATCTTTGACAGCCGTTACGGGTAATTTTATCTAAACCAAGCCCTACGTTTTTTAATCCAAGCCCTCTTTGATGCAAATAATTTTTGCTCGCACGGTAGTAACCTGAATCAATAATCTAGGTAGCAGATCATTGACCTGAATGCTCAATGGGAGGCTTAACTGGTAGTAGCGTCAATTTTTTTTTTGACATTTTGAAGTCTGAACTTTTTAGTAAAATTTAATAATAATAATTGCAGTCGTGCATACATTGGTGTTACAATGACAAACACCGATAAGTTGTCTTATTTTTGACTTCGCTTGGTTTCCCCCTGGTCCTTCGTTTCCAGAATTTTTGATTACCCCTACTGTAAATATTTAATCAACATTTTTCGTTCCAGAATGATCATCTCACAGAAAAAATAAAGACAAAATGTGAGAAGCTATATACAACAGTTTAACCTAACTGTTAAGCCGTTCGGAGTCATAGTGGGAAACCTTGCCTCTCCAACATGTTATAGTTGTAACAGTGCTGTATCGTTATTATTATTATTATTAGGTGCATATAGTCCTGTTTTTGTTATTTCATGTTATAAATAAGTTTCTATAAATTATTTTTCTTTTATAGCCTGGTAGAGTATTATAATTATTTTTTCCTTATTTTTTATAAAAAAGGTTTGTAAAATAAAACTTTTATTATTATTAATTATTAGGTGCTTTATGTTATAACTTATAACGTTCATATAAATCGTTTTTTGCATAACGTGTATTAAATATTTGGTTCTTGTCGTATTTTTTTTATATAAAAAAATATTTATTTCATTTAGCTTTTTCCTTTTATTCCTATACCCTATATTTGAACCTTATCCTCACGGCATTAATATTACTACATGCTTAATGTACTCTATTTTATTTATTAGCCTCTAAATTGTCTTTTTTATTGCAGCAAATTTTATTTTGTTTTTACCCTGGATGAAAGTGCGCCTGTGTCACAAATTCGAGTGCATGTACGGGAACCTTGAACATTATAAGAAATACATTAAAGTCGAAATCAAAAAGTGCAACTGCTTTAAATTTTACATTATGTATTTCTTACAGTTTTTAAGATTCCGATACTAGCACTTGAATTTGTGACACAGGCGCACTTTAACCCATGGTAAAAACAAAAAAAAAATTTGCTGCAATAAAAAAAACCTTTTTAAGGGTAAGAAAGCACCCTCTTGTGCTAGCTATATAATTTTATTGTAGAAGGAGAGACATTTTTTGTTATTAGAAAAAGTATTTTTACCAACAGCAAAAGATTTTTAAGGTACAAGAAAGATCCTTTCTTCTCTAAATAATCTTATTTACTACTACAAGAGAGACGTTTTTAATATATAAAAAAATATCATCACTGTAGCAGAAATTTGTTGTTTCAGTAGCAAAGAATTTTATAGTTACATTATATAGTTTTATAAGTACAGCAACGTTCCTTTTTAGATATAGCAGAATTACTTTATAGCTATAACAGAATTATTCTTGCAAAGTAGCTTTATTACCACAGCAAAGTATGTCCAGCAGAGTGCATTCTCCTGGTACAGTAATGTGCTTGGCTGTCCCCCATTTAGCAAAATATTTTAGCTATGGTTGCTAAAATTTTCGCTAGGAATGAAAAGAGATTTTCTCAGTGTATGAACAATTTATTATATCCAAATTATTTTATCCAAAAATAATAAGTAGGCCCCTAATTATTCGAAACACCCTGTATAGCGTTAAATATATTTATTTTTAACCATAAAATGAACTCACATAACAAATTTTATTGAAATAAAAAAAAAATTGCTCTTTATTTGCTTATTTTTTGAGTTTTGAGTCTGTTCGACTCTGTATATCTCCAGAACTGGTCATAGAAAAAGGGATATCAATAGCAAACATGTAAGTAAGGCACTTCAAGCAAAAGATATTAAGAAATAACGAAATTTAACCGATCGATTTTTAATATACCGGGTGATTTATAAATACATGCAATTTTATGTTATTTTTCTATCCCTTATCATCGAAAACACCCTGTATAACCTTGATAATTATATATATATTTGGAAGCATACGATAAGCGACAAGTAGTACATAAAGAAATATCTACAAAATTTCTTTCAAGACTAATCAAAAAAATATTGACTTTTTTGAGTTACCCTGTATAAATATAAATAATATAAATTCTGATAGCTTGCTCCAAGCTAATGTCATCTATATTAATAATTTGTAAACATTTAATTTATTGCGAAAAATACAATGATTTAACAAAAAATATTAAATAATTTTCGTCACTCACCCGGTATATAATAAAAAAATTTAAACTATTTTTATAGTATTCTATCCTATCTACGACAGGGCCATCAAAAATTTAGAAAAACAAAACGAATTCATATTATAAACTAGGAAAATATAATAAGGTATTGAGAATTCATATTTTGCAACTTGGACACCCTGTATCTCAAAAACTGGTCGGCAGATATTGTGGTGGCCATGAATACTTTTGATCAGAATAGCATTCTCTACAATATACTAAAAATTTAGAAAATTTAACCGAAGGCCATTTTCCATAAGAGAAGTGCGGGGTTCTTTGTAATCTGAAATCCAACGTCTTTATAGTTTTAAATTCAAATAAAACTTTAAAAAACATATTTCCGATGAGTTTAGTTTAATATGACGTAGGTACTATATTTTTATAATAGAAGTTGATTTTACTTGTTAGTAACTAAGGTTTATTCTTAAAATTTCAGGAACATTAAAAACATTAATTCGTTTTCAACCATAACATCTAATATTACATATCTAGTTTCAAATGAAACTTAAAATAAACATATTGACGTTGGCTAAAAAGCAGAAAATAAATATAGTTTAAAATAATTCTTGATATTCTTAATATAGGCAGAAATTAATAATGAACGATAAACATTAGTATTATTGTGAAAAAAGCGAGGGGTGCTCGATATACGAAAAATATAGCACAAAGCTATAGTAGTACCTAGTAGTAATAGTAGTAGTAGTAGTAGTAACATGTTTTATTTAGCAAAAATCTACAATTAAATATTTTTTAATACATTTTTAACACATTTTTATAGATTTATTTTTAAATTTTAAAACGCAACCTTCTTTTAACAAAAACAGACAGAAAAGTTAAACATTTTGTAAATTGTATCAAATATTACGTAGCATTTTGTTTTTAATTAAATGTAATTTTAAAGTTTTCTTAAACATTTTTAATGATTTTTGAGATTTAATAGAATTTTCCAAATTATTATATTCTATCAAATCTTTATAAAAAATAGATTTATAAGCTAATGTTTTAGACACTTTATCCACATAAAAATTTTGATTAGTTCTTGTTTTATAATTATGATGGTCATAATTAAAAGAACAAAATATGTTTAAACAATCAGGCAATAAATTATTTTTAATTTTATGTATAAAGATACATACTAAATAAAAAATTAAATTTCTGACATTCAACCAATCTAAATTTTTTAACATAAAATTAATTTTTGTATATTTGCCACAATTTAAAAAATCCGCATTGCCTTATTTTGTAAAATGTGTAATTTATCAAATATTTCCTCACCAGCACAATATAAAACGGAAGAACAGTAAAGAACATGTGGTAATATAATAGTATTAAATACGGTTTTTTTAGAAAACAAACATAAATTAGAACTGATATTCTTTTAAAATAACCTAATTTTCCGGCAATCTTCGATATAATACTTTCAAAATAATTTTAAAATTTTAATTTTGAATCAATGATTATCCCTAAATATTTAAAACTGTTTACTAATTCCAATTTTTCACCATTAATTACAACATTTATATTTTGTCAATTTAAATTATCTACCCATAACCATACATTTACTTTTTGAAATATTTATAATTTATTTACTTTTAACCAATTTAATAATATATTTATCTTCGAATTTAGAGTATTTAGACCATCAAAAATATTTAAAACATTAATGTAAATTAAGGTGTCATCAGCAAACATTTGTAACTTACACATTTATAAAACGAAAGGCATATTGTTGATGTATAAAATAAATAATATTGGACCTAGTATGTTAGTTAGTAAAAAGTAATTAAGTCATATTTGCTTGGATTATTACAAAATGCAGTAATTTTGTGTTTAATTTTTTTTTGTATGACCCCCTCGGAGAGTTTAGGGTATGGTAGGTATACGCGCCTAGCTCCGGAAAGGTTGTGTAGATTTTGCCAAAGCTATAGGTAGTCAAAAAAATATAATATATAATAGAATACCTGTAAAGTGTAACAAAAGCTGTAAACCAATTTGACTGCCAAAAAGAAACATACAAACACAAGAAATAAAAAAAATTATATTATTTCAGAGCTGTATCTCAGCTGGGGCGTGTTTAATTGGGCTGGCAGTTAAACCCCCAACTGAGGATCTTTTTTGTGTGTTGAATAAAGGTGTACCATGGGCATGGGACATGGAATAACACCTAAAATCACTACTTAAAAGGGTGAATAAATTTGCCAGAGCTACATAAACGATTTTATTACAAAATAAAAAATCTTCTGTATTGGATTTCATCGATAAATGAGGATCTTTCTAATGTTTCTAAAGTAATAAAGGATCCTGGCTTAAAACTTAACGAAAAGAAAACAAGTTTACTTTTAATCGGTCCAAAATTTATTTATTTAAAAATAATAATCGACACTTCAAAATTATTATTAATAATTTGCGGTACCGTTGTTGATAACATCCGCTGGATGTTGATATTATTTTTGATCATTATTTGACCTTTTCTCAAGGTCAATCATGTATAAAAGAGACCTATAAAGGGCTTGAATGCAGGGGTTACTTCCGGAACCTTGCAATTATTGAAAAACATAATTATTGGTGTCTAATTTTGGAAGGGCTGTTCAGGGAAGCATCGACAAATAGTATGCTGGTGTTTTTTTTTTAAATAAATGCACAGAAACTTTTAAAAAAGCAGTTTTTTGAAACCACTAAAATTGTTACAATTTACCTTAAAATCCTTGAAAGTGAACACGTCGATGTTCAGAACTGATGGTGAGGTAATAAATGAAGTTGTATGACTTTTACAGATACGCTATCAAAGCCCAGCGCACTGTTATTTTTTAGTGATTTTATACAATTTACAATCTCATTCTCAGTGACAGGTGTTAAGAACATTGAGATGTATCCAAAACGTCTTCGATGTATGCACAATAGGATTAAATTACACCATAAAGGGACCAACTAGGTTTCCTGAACTTTCACCAAACGACTAATAAAATGTTGATGTAAAATTAATAGAGGGAGCCAACATACGTTATTTTCATATTTTGTTTAAAGAGCCCTCCACCTTCGGTGTCGGGCTCTTTTGCCAAAATATGAAAATAAACTCATCCAGTTTTTAGACAACATGCTTTCATAAAAAATGATCGATAATTTTGATGCACGAATGTAATTCGGTAGACTATTTCTCGAGTACGTGAAATGAAAGCACAAAATTTAATATTTTTATTTAAACGTTATATTTAATTATATGAAAATAACCAAATTAAAAATTGCATGAATTGCAGTGGAAAACACAATTATTGTAAAAATTACTATTTTTGGAGTCTGCTGCATTACTTGTTAATGTATGTGAGTTTGCCATTGAATTAGAACTTGTAGAACCTGGCACACAGATATTAGTTTCTGGGTTATGATTGGCCTTATCATTGTCTTCCCTGATTTTTTCTACTATATTAGAGTGGTGTTCCTCGTCTAGTTGAAGATACGGCTTTATGGATTTTGGGTTGGAATGTCCAGTAATTTTTATTAGCGTATTTTCTTCAACCCCTTGCTTTGCTAATTTCGAAACAGCTGTTGCACGCAGTGAATGGTTGGTGATTTTAACCTTTTCAGTCGCTAAACCTGACTTTTTTGCTTCCGTTGAGGTCCACCGAGTGATTATATTTTTTCCGAGAGGGATATTCTTGCCCAATTTCCAGAAAGGATTAACAGTTAAAAACAATCGCGGAATATTTATGCTATTTCTTTTTTCTAAGAACTTTTTAAACAACCTTACTGGACACAAATCCGGATTAATTTTGTTTTTAACTAGCCACTTGGATGGTGCACCAGGTTTTTCTCCTCCTTGTGTTGTTTTGTCGAATATTGGGTTGTATTCCATTCTGCTTGTTTTTTCTCCTGCGTTATTAATATCGTCTTTGAAATACGAAATTAAACATTTTACTCCCTCTCCTCCTCGCCATGCTAGTTCGTATGACAAAACAAAGAACAATTTTTTTTGCAAGCCATCAGGCGTTTCTTCGTCACAATTCTGTATCATATTTTTAAACTCATTGTATTTAAGTGATACAGCGCTTTCCTTTCTTTTCTGCGGGTCTGTCTGCAACTGCTTCCTTTTGTCACCTTTTGCTTCGTGGGCTGTTTTAAATTTCGTATCAGTAAAGGGATTAAATTTAATGTTATATTCGTTTTGATATTTTTCCATTAATAATTTTGACGAAACGTTCCAAATAGTCTTTACAGTAAAATCTTTATAATCCTCACCATTTTTCTTTTTCATATTGTCAGTGTCAGTTTATTGTCAGTCAGAATATTGGCCAGCGTCGGTATTAAAGTATTTTCGTTTAAACTATAATTTCTCTCTTTAATAAAATCCATAAACTGTCTCCATATATACTGGTGGTTTAGTAATGTATTTTTAGGTTTACTTTCGGTAACTTTCTCTAAAATTAAACTTAGTGAATCACTTCCAAATCGCGATATTTTTACGACTTTTTAAATTTGATTTATGTATGTCAAAATGACAAATACATAATATCAACACAATAATACACCTACAAGGTGCTATTGTAAATATTAATTATTGTTACTTAGATACGGACCTATAGGGAAATTTTCGGCGGGACATTTTCGCACCTACTGGGCAATTTTCGTCGAAAAGTTCCCGCTTCATATGGTAGTTTTTACACAAGAGAGAAATATTCATTTCAATTTTCTTCAAGGTATGATTTTGTTTTATCAGTTTTGCTGGTCACAGGCTACTTGATGCATTTAAATCTAAATATATTCTCAAAAGATGTTTCATTTTAGGAAAGTTCTAAGTTAACTTTTTAAAGTTTTCTAATGACAGCTTTTCTAAAACCTAATAGTGTATGGTATTAAAATAACGTAATAAAATCCTCTTTTTTCTTAACTCGACGAGCCACCATGTTGCCATTAAAAAAAAGTGACTTATACAACTTTAAAGATTAAATTTTACATAGCACATAGCATTGGACCAAAAATAGTAAAATCGTATTTTTCCCAAGATTAAAGAACTGAAATAAATTATTTTAAGGTATTCATAGCCCTCTAGCTAGATAAAACAAAAAAAATTTGATAAAAAATATTTTCTTGGTGACAAAAAGTGACAAGTGACACATCGTTGTATTTAGAATGTTATATGGAGTCAAAAAAAGGAAAAATATACCAGGTGTCCCATTTAAAAATCGAAAGTGTATGTCACTTCCGGTTAAACCGGAAGTTCCATAATGTTGAGTCACCTGTCAAAAAATGCAGTTTTATGTCGTATACAAATCCTCTAAATTTTATTCCATTATCTTGAAAAACAAAAAAGTTAGAGGGGCGAGCCACCTTCCGTGGACAACCGGCATGTATTTTGAAAAACAAACACCATATTTTTAATAATAATAATAATAATAGTGGTTCTAAAAAATCATAAAGCGCCCCCATATATGTTCGCCCCTCCCCTCCCGGCCCGCAAGGCTGGCTACGCCACTGTTGCTTACCAGTAAACCAAGTACCTAATTACAATTACAAATGCTACATAGTACTTACTTTATCATTACATCCCATAGAATTTACAATTATATACACCAAAATATGTACATATTTGTGTTGGGTTTTACTAATATATAAAAATTATTTATTTATATGAGTGAATTTAAAATATATCATGAGCGTCGCGTCGCCACGTTGCCTAGAATCAAGGGGCAACAGACAAAACATTGTTTTGTTAATATTTTATTAATTAAAGCCCGTATTCGAAGGACCAAGTCTTGCCCGAAAACTTTTTCAAGTTCTTGAACAAAAAATTGTGCTTGAAAATGTTATTTACACGTACCCAAGTTTTTGCCAAATTGTAAAAATCAATACAAGTTATATACCGACTAATATTTGAGTTGAGCTTAGGTACGCGATAACATCGAAAATTGGTTATTTTGCCGGTTTTGTTTGTTTTTTATTTTCGATTTTATAAGTTTTATCGTTTAATTGACTTTGAATCGTTGAGCCCTTTACTTGAAGGAAATTCATTATAACTCAATAGAAGAAAATTTATTTTGTCAAATTTCCACTTTTATTAAAAAAGTTTTTCTAAAATTTTGGAAACCCATCGGATAAAATTAAAAAACACCTTAATCAAAGGAATATCAATGTCGCTTATAAAACTAGCAATTATTTGGGAAAATGTTTAAAAAACTATAAATCAAAAAGCAACAAGGATAATGAATCGGCGGTTTACCAATTAAATTGTGGCTCTTGTCCCAAAACTTATATAGGCCAAACAGGTCGATGATTTAAAACGGGAGTTTTGGAACATAGAAGAAGTTTTCTTAGTCAAAAAACCGACTCAACTTATTCTAATTATCTTTTACAGGAACAACATAATTTTGATAATAAATTTAAAAGTTTACATATTGAAAACAAGGGTCAAACACTTAATATTTTGGAAAGTTTAGAAATAAATCGATTGAAAAATTCTGGTGCATTATTAAACGACCAATTAGAACTAGAATAGTTCCCCTTTGCTAAATCTGTGAGTTCTTTGGATTTCCCATAAGATTAAGATATATTATACCGACAATAATATTTAAGTTTACCATACCTAAACAGTGTTAAGAATATATAATTGAATAATTAAGCTTGTAATGTATATATCTGAATAGAGTAATTAAGTATCTAGACCATTTTGTTATTGTACTGAAATAAAATTAGTTAGCACCATACACCCGAAGAAGCTACAATGTAGCGAAACGCGTCGTGTAAAAAAAAGTTTTTCAATAAAAATGGAAATTTCACAAAATAAATTGTCTTTCGTTGAGTTTAATTGACTTGTTCTCTTCATTTTCGAACTAAAAACACGACGACGAATCCTTTTTAAACAAATTTTAGAAACCAAACCTTAAAAACAATTTTCTATTCTCAAAATCTGATAGGTTTGCAACTACTACAAATGCCAAAAATCACTACCTTTTTTCCCAACTTCATCAAAAATTGAGAAAAAATTCCAGTTTTTTGGCAATAATTTGGGACAAATTTTAACTATTTAAACGAAAAAATAAATTGAAGGTAAACTTTTACAATTTCGTGAGCAAGAACTTAACTTTGAAAGCCCGGACCTGTCTTTCCCATTCGTCAAATGATACTGTTGCATTGCGCATGCCTAATCCGGTGTAGCTTTGTTTACATGCGCGAGGCCATGATGTTTAGACTTTTACAAAAACCAATTTTTTATTTTTTCTTTCACTCTCATTTCACTACTTTTACATGTCTCCGACAAAGTTTAATGAAACTTAAGTTTTTTTCACTACTTATACCTAAATGATTTTCACAAAGTCTGTTAAAACTCTCTAATTTTTCTTTTGCTCTTTTCATTTCTCTGCGCAGGACAGGGCCCTTGCACTAGCCCTTGACTTTCCAGTATGCTGAAGTCTTGTCGGTCTTCTGCCTATTCATTTTTTACACCTCGTGTACACCATTGAAAGCTCCATTACGGCTCAATCCCACTTAATATTTTCTCTATTGCTAACAATATTAGAATTATTGTACTATTTACTTTGTTTTCCTGATGATGAGTGTTTCTACATTCGAAACATGTCGAATTATTATGAATTAATTATTCTAGGTTCGCCTAGTTATTCTAATAGACTTGTGGAGAAAGACTTTGTGCCTTTCTTTTTTCTATACATTTAACTCCACTTTGAGTATGGACTACTTCTTTAAAAAGTTTCAATGTTGTTACGTACCGAGAATTGTTTAAGAAAAATATTTTAAAAGAAACCGAAAATTGTCATGTGTTCCTTTTTTTGTTTTATTAATTATTTTGTATTTTGCAATTTTCTCTTTCTTAATATAAAAGAAAATCAAAGCCTGTAAAAGTAGTAAGTTCATTATTAACGTAATTAAGTAGTAGGTTTAGTCAAACATAATAGTCACACTCGGGAAGGTTGTAACATCACTAGTCTACACCGTTCTCAAAAATATACAATTTTTTCCAATCTAAACTATCCTCTTCAAAAAAAAAAACCTCCGCATTAGAAAACATTTTCATATTCACTATTTTTCGTCTGCGAAAATCAAGGTAATTCGTTTAGTTTATTATTTTATTTCATCACTTTTTTCGCCTCAATTTAACAGGAAATAATACAATGATTTATGTGCGCATTCTAACACATTTATTTTTAAGTTTTCCGCGCTTTACCGCGAACGTTGATTGGGCGGTTGAAAAGTCCACAGCCAGACTCTAGACCACAACCACCACTCGAAAAGAAGCCATGAAGTGACGTCGGGCAACGCTGCATCAGCTGGGAGGTTCTGATATTTGTTGTGTTTTTTTTTTGGCTCTGTTGCCACTATATTGATATTGAAAAATGTACAAAAAAGTAATAAATAGTTTTAGATAACAAAAACAACTTACCTAATTATTAAATAATAGTATTATTGCGTTGAGAAGCTGTTTTTGTTTCACTATGAGTAGATTTATTTGATCGATCAAAAGTAATATTCTATTATACAAATTATTATCTTCTGCGTTTAAAAAAAGTCTCAAAATTTAGTAGGTATTATTTATCCAATCTCAGTTTGAGGACATTCCAATCATCCCATACGGCGGTAAACAGTCTCAAAGAGACCGACCGCACAACCAGGGTTGTCAGATCTATCTTCTTCAATTCTTTAAGTTTTTTTATTAAAGATATTTCAGTTATATCAGTATTCAATTGTTAGTCAGTAACTTTCTTTGAAAGCTAGTTTGCAAATATACTTTAAACCGAGGAGTTTTGAGTTGGACAGAAAAAAATAACAAGCCATTCATTGTTATAATAATACATTCTTTAGTCCTTAAGAAACAATATAACTGAAATCAAGACAAAAAGTGTTTTCAGTGTTTAAAAACAACTAATTAACAAACCCTTGTTTCTCGTATATACTTACATTGTGCTTACAAGTCCGAAAATTTTGAAGAATTGGCAACAGCATGTAATTTGTTGCGGTTGGAAGCGCCAGGATATAAGCTGAACCGGTACCCGGCCCGTCTAACGATCGATTCTGCCAGACAGAGATAGGCCAGTGACCGCCGATGGCGTGGAAGAGACGGAGATAAAATATACGTGGTTATGCCTTGATGAACGGGCCGGAGTCTGGTTGACGAGAATAAAATTCTGGTAAAAAAATTAAAGCATTTTCTGAGCAGTGTCGTGCCGTGTCAGGTTTATTTTTCTGATTTTAGTTTTGTATATAGAATTTTTGAGTTACCTTATATTTATTATTTTATATACAGTGGGTTTATGAAGTGTAGTATGTACAAACACCTAATGTAAAACAAACTTATAAGTGTGTATACGCATATTAATTATTTGTGTGGAACGCCTATGGTTAGGAAATTCCCACAGTTTAATGTCATTAAATCGACCTAAGAAATACTATACCTAAGCTTAAGACTTTGTTTAAGAAATATTTATACAGTCATTGGTCAAATCAAATCTAAACTATAAAAATATATTACACTCTCTTCACCTGCTTTTAAAACACTTTTATAGTTAGAGTTACACCCAGGAATACAGCAGGGGCTTGGCATGTTGATAAATAAATAAACTAAAAGAAAAAAAATAGTACTTACCTAAGTACCTAGGTATATCTAGAGGTATATACTTATGAACTATCTCTACTAGTGATATTTTTAAACTAATCCACATACACCTTCAAGTTAAATAAACACTTCAATATTTAATAAATTTACTGTAGCCACAAAACAATAAAGTTTATCCCAAAGAGCTAACTAGCATATAAAAAACACAACTTTTAAATTAAAACAAATAATACTCTGCCGCCATTTATAAGACCCGTAAACAAACCGCCAGGCCGTCCAGGCTGTTAAATTTTTCACTGTATTAATGCTATTAGTGCAACCCCGCACTAAAAATTTTCTTCAGATCTATTTTGTAGAGATTCTTAGCAATCATGTCACTTACATTTTCTATTAGATATCAATCGAAAACCGAATAAAAATACAAATTAATACGACACCTACACCTAGTTCGCGCGTAAATGACATACCAAACCATGGCTAACCTCAAAAAAGTCACGTGACACATATTCAAGCAGTGTTGTCGACGTTTCTGTTTTACGGCTTCTTTCAAGGTTGTGTCTAGACGCTTGTTTGGGCGCAGAAGAATTTGATCGGCAACCGCATTTATTTATATATGTAATCTATATACCGGGTGTAACAGGATCATGGTACACCCCCCGTATCTCCGTCAGTTTCACCCCCTGTATCTCCGTCAGTTTTAAAGGTAATTGATTGAAATTTGGTATATCCCATATACATAATAAGCGGCACTTTTTGACCTACAAATAATTTTTTTTTTCACTTCCGGTTTCGCCGGTGACACCAATTTTCGATTTTTAAATAAAACACCCTGTATATTATTAAATTTTTGAATTCTGCATAATTTTCTGAATCCAATGATACCACAAAAGTGACATTTCAAGCGTAAGAAATATTTATTATTTTGTATTTTCTTTAAGCTATAATTTTGATTGTACTTATCGCACATGTTATTACCAGGTATGAATAAATTCCTTATTAATAGTACTAAGAAACGGTACCACGGTACCAATATGGTTCCATTTGGAAAAATTGAGTTTTACCCCAAAAACGATTACGATGAATTTTATTTGCTTATAAAAAACGCAATTTAGTATTTTTGACGGGACTTAGATTTTTCTAGCATTAGATGGATCAATTGGAATAAATCGGAACCGTCATGGCACACTTAAATGGAAAATTAAAAATTTAATAATAAATATTTCTTACGCTTGAAATGTCACTTCTGTGGTATCATTGGATTCAGAAAATTATGCAGAATTCAAAAATGTAATAATATACAGGGTGTTCCATTTAAAAATCGAAAGTTGGTGTCACTTCCGGCGAAACCGGAAGTGAAAAAAAAATCATTTGTAGGTCAAAAAGTGCCGCTTATTATGTATAGGAGATATCCCAAATTTTAATCAATTACCTTTAAAACTAACGGAGATACGGGGGGTTTACCATGACCCTGTTACACCCGGTATATAAAAATGAATGTTTGTCTGTCTGTATATCCCGTATGCGTTCCTATACCATTTATCCGATTACGATGAAAATTTGGTGAGTTGTTGTGTGCAGGCCGAGGAAAATTTCGGCATAAAAAAAAAGTGGCGCAACGCATGCCGGGATGCCGGGATTTGGTGAGTTGTTGTGTGCCGGCCAAGGAAGGTTTCGGCATAAAAAAAAAGTGGCGCAACGGATGCTGGGATGTCGGGATGCCGGATATTTGTGTAATGTCTTTCCTTCAAATTTATTTTAGTAAGTAGCGTAGCAACTTAACTTTTGTTGGTTCACGATATAAGCTATACAGATCTAAAGGTATACCTATGTCTATGGTATTCCCCCCGTATATTTCCTCAAAAGTAATAATACCTGCTGAAGGATAAAATTGTACTACAGTACTGTAATTTTTATGACAAAGCCGTCGCTAATTCAGCAATCAGTCAACATCCCCCCTGCTGCCCCCTTGTCGACGCGCCTGTGGAAAAAACTTAAAATTTTATAGCCGGTTAAATTTACGAGTGGTTTTAAAAGCTCGTGAATATGGAAAGGACAGCCATTGGCAAAGAAAATTTTTAATAAATAATTATGAACAGATATGTCGTTAAACGTTAACTGGCTTTGTGTTTATTAATTTATTTTTATTGCTTGTTATGAAATATTAAATTAAATTAAATAAAATCAGGGTCTGTCGAAGTGCACTGCTTGGGTTTGTTCGGGTTTGTTTCGCTAAGAGTAAAGTACCTCCATCTTTCATTTTAGAATATTTTTTTACTAAGAATTATTGTTTTAATATCAAAGTTATACCCAAATTCCAAATTTCGGACAACTATTTTGGACAAAAAAATGGACTTAATCGTGTTTTCTGAATAACCCCGTATAAAATATAAATGGCAACCGAACAGTACGAAAACAAGATTTTCGGCTGACTTTGTTAGAGAATACCGTCGATCATAAGTCCGATTAGTTTGTTTTCATAATATTATGGCCTTTTAAAATAAAAACCTAAAAATATTAAATATTTTTTCTGCACACCGTATTTTATTTTCTGAGGGAACAAGTTAATTTCATCTAACTGATATTTTTTGATTTACATTGACTTAATGTATCTCCTCAATAGTTTTTTATACATTAAAGTACCTATGCATAAAAGGTTTCCTTTTAATTTATAAAAATTTATTTTTTTATTTTTTTATTTATATTTATATTTGGCTGCTTTGATTTTAAATAGTATAGATTATGAAAAGGAAATTAATTTGTGTTATTATTTTTAGGCTTATTTGGGGCATTCAGTATTTGAAGAAACATTATTTAAAAATTATTTAAAATGTGTACAAAATATATTATTGATCATTATTTTGCGTGACGAATAAAATCCGTTCAAAATATTTTTTTTAATTTAATTTTTTTTCTTTATAAATCAAAAGGAAACTTTCTATGCATACTTCAATGTATAAAAAATTATTTAGAATATGCTTTAAGTCAATGTAATTAAAAAATATCAGTTAGATGAAATTAACGTGTTCCCTCAGAAAATAAAATAAGGTGTGCAGCAAAAATATTTAATATTTTTATGTTTTTATTTTAAAAATCCATAATATTATGAAAACAAACTAATCGGACTTATGATCGACGGTTATCTCTAACAAAATTTGCAGAAAAACTTATTTTCGTACTGTTCGGTTGGCATTTATTTTTTATACAGGGTTATTCAGAAAACACGATTAAATCCATTTTTTTTGTCCAAAATAAGCAAAATTTGGAATTTGGGTATAACTTTGAAATTAAAACAATACTTCTTAGTAAAAAAAATATTCTAAAATGAAAGATGGAGGTACTTTACTCTTAGCGGAATTTCAAATTTATGGTCCTACCTCGTATACCATAAGACTTTTACCGGATTTAATGGGTGGTATTTTGGTTTGAGAACATGCAGAATCTATCTAAAATAAAATTAATTTTCTAAATTTAAAGATAAAAAACTTTCCCATATGCTGCGCACTTTCTGCCGGTCACTGTATAAGCATGGGTCCGAAAATTCATAATTTTTACGATACAGGGTGTCAAACTTAAAAAAAAAACCGGATGTTCATAAATATCTCAATACTCTTTTATTCGATTTTGTTAAAACTTGGCAGTTCTGTTTGTAATAATAAGAGTTAATTTAGCCTCAATTGGATTAAAATTTTTAAGTCCATTGGCCGGAAGACGGTCTAACTAATAGTTTTGACAAAAAAAATTGCGCGCCACTGACTTTTTTAAAATTATGTATTTTTTTCAAATTAGGCGACTACAAATACAACTATTTTATCTTTAGAGTTTTTTTCATATCTTGCTTTGTTTCCGAGAAAAAAAATAAAAACCACTTTATTGCATGTCCCCGTGACAATAAGAGTAAAAATTGTTAACTAATAACTTACCAAATTATTAAGCAATTAAAATGACACGTCCTCTTTTGAATTTTTTCGCACAGATTAAAACTGTTTTCGATAAAAGAATAGTATATTAAAGTATAAGTGGATATTAAGGTCTTTAAAACACGCGCGATTTTGCAAGCACGACGGCGCAGCCGGAGTGCTTGAAATAAAGCTAGTGTTTTAAAGACCAGTTATCCACGAATAATTTACATTATTTTTTTTTATTGGTACAATTATTGGTATTTATATTACAAAAAATGGAAATAATAACTTAGTAAGTAAGTGAAATGGTCGAATTCGTGATGTGATATACCTGTCGTTGTCATGAAAATGAGGAGAACAAAAAATAACTTCCAATCTGTCACATAAGATTCATTGTTGTTACCGTTGACATTGGTTGTGTATTGCTTAAAAAAATATTTTATTTGACGTTAAAAAGTAATTCTGTCAAATCAATAATTAAAAAGTTGACATAGTTAGACTTCACGTTTCACGGGTTGTTGATGTTGCCATGGTAACTTTAAAACACTCGCGTTTTTGAAAGTGGGATTTAAACACGCTGAGGCGTACTTTAAACTAGACTGGGTACATATCGCTAATCGTCAGCCGAGAGTGCATCTATTATTAGTACTAAAAATTTGTATTTAAAAAGTATTTTTCTTAGTTTCTTTTTTCTATGTTTTCTATTGCTTTTTTTACCTCACCTTCCTGCGGAACGTGAAGGGGAAACATATCGCTAAATTGTCATTATAACAACTGACAAAAACTAAAAAATAAAAATAACAGGTGCAAAATTTCCGTTTTCTTGTATAGATAGGTAGTTTTTGAAGACGGCATCGTATAGTGCTCGATGTCCGGCACTGTTCGAGTTGGTTTATTTAATTTCATACTTTTGACAAAACCATTTGTTAGCAACCTTTAATTGTTATTGGTAAAGCATTTCAATTCGCGATAAAAAATAAATTTAGTTTCTTCACAATCCCAGTTCGTTTATTTCGTACCGAGGATTGTCACTGTAAAAATCCTAAATTTAAAAAACTTTTAATAGGTACCTAAATAACGAAATATTAAAAAAATAAAAAGACGGGCCTGGAATTGAACCCGGTATCATCGCGACCACAAGTCGTAACCTATTATATACCTACCTACCACTAGGCCCGACCACTTTGAAAATAAATTATAATATAGAATATTTATATTGCCGTATTAAAAATGAAAAAAATACGATTTATTTAAGCTTGACGAGCTCTTTCCGCTAAGGTACATTACATTTCAATCAAAAGTTGTTTTCCGTACGAAAAACAATAAAAACCGTAAAAGAATTAAATAGTAATTCTTACTTTTTTATAATTTGCACCCTTTACATTACAGGTAGGTATAGAACAATATATTTGAAAAAAGTAGTATTTAAGATGACCTAAACGAATCTCCAAACCAAAAGTGTGTCAAACGCACCCAATTCGATTTATTAACGATCCAACATAACCCTACATTGATTTTAAAAAAATTAAAAAATTGACTTCCCAACTTCCGATCATGTTTGCAAACAACAGTGTTTTGTAGCCCAACGTCGTCTACACGCCAATAAAGTTTAACTCCATTAAAATGCTTTTTGGCACCTGTATCGCGCCACAACGAAATAGAAACATATTTTTCAACTTTCACTTTAATAACTTTTTTCCGGTACACCCTGTATATTGGAAATTGTTCCCAGAACGTGCCCCTACTATTCCTCTCTACGTGCAGAAAATTTTAATCGTTTTGCTCTAACCGTTTCCGAGAAAAAAATTCGCGAATATCTAAATGTGGAACAGCCTCCCACCACGTGGCGACGGATTATCAATGTCGGAACGCCATCTTTAAAATCGAGATTACAACTATTTCTGAAACATTTTGGGCAAATATTTTGGTCAATAAAATTAGAAGAAGGTTCAAGGTAGATATTCCACCCGATTTAAAATCTGGAAATGTTCTTATTATTCTAGCAAGTCACGCTAAAAACAACCATTTTTCGCCATTTTTGACAGCCGGATTTTTAGAATTAATAATTAATTTAGATATATCAATATCAAGGCACTCTTAGTCAAAAGTGAATGGTGTTAGAATTCGTAAAGATTGCCTGTTTCCGCACCCAAAAAAGCGACTTTTCTCAAGTTTGCGAATATATTTTAATAATTTTGGATATGTAGAGGTGTTGAGAAGTAATCAGCGCATTTTTTGAGAAAAAAATAAAACGGGTTTGTTAAAAATTGAATAAGCTACAGTCGATATAGTAAAAAAAAAGCTGCCGTTTTTTCCGTATTAAAGATAAATAAACGAAAAAATATATTTTAAATACAATTTGACAAGCTCTATCCGCTATAGTTTACAACGTTTCGATCAAAAGTCGTTTTCAGTACGAAAAAAAATAAAAACCGTGAAAAAATCAGGCCTAACTTTATGATTTCCACTTTCTTACAATTTTCGGCAATTTCCATTCCAGTTAGGTATAGAACGATATATTGGAAAAAGGTAGATTTTGAGATGGCCTAACCGATTATCCAAACCGAATGTCGATTGGATGCACCCAATTCGACTTATTAGCGATCCAAGAGGTACCATTTTCGACCAAATTTTGACTTTGAAAAAATCAAAAAAATTACTTCCAAACTTTCGATCGCGCTCACAAACAATAGGGTTCTGTAGCCCACGGTCGTCTACGCGTCGAAAAACTTTAAATCGAAAAAACGTATTTTTGTGGCCTGTATCGAATGCCAACGAGATCCCGATATTTCTCGACTTTGACGTTTAATAACTTTTTTCCGGCACACCCTGTATATTCGAAATTTTCACACAACGTACCCCCACTATCCCTCTCTAAACCCAAAAAGTTTCAATCGTCCCACTCTAACCGTTTCCGAGAAAAAAAATCGCAAATATGAAAATGTCGAAACTGACGGCGACGGCGGCGGCGGCGACGACAACAAACGCACATTATTTTCACCGAAGCGCCGTATAACATATCGCGGTGTAGCGCGATATGTAATAAGCGAAATAGGATATCAATAAAAAAAATTACCATAAAATAATCGCATAAAGTAATAATTTATTACTGCAATGTTTTAAAAGTTACAGAAAAAGAATAAGAGTGCTATAAAGTGGTTTTTATTTATTTCCTCGAAAACAAAGTAAAATATGAAAAAAACTCAGATAAAATAGTTGTATTTGTAGTTGCTTAATTAGACTGTCTTCCAGGACGCCACTGGATTTAATAATTGTAATCTAATATAGGCTAAATTATCCTCTTGTTATTACAAACAGAATTGCCATATTTCAACAAAATCGAATAAAAGGAAATTGAGATATTTATGAACATCCGATTTTTTTTTTAAAGTTTGACACCCTGTATCGAAAAAACTATGCATTTTCGGACCCATGCTTATATGACCTTTTCTTCTTAAAATCACTTAAAGAAGCACCCATTGGAGTTTTGCCACATACTTAAATAACACCCTGCATAGTTAGCACAACATGTCATTCATAAACGCTCTTAAACTGTGTTGACATGTGTTGATAACACCGTTTGTAGGAGAAGAGGCAGTGAAGAGCTGGGTGGAAGCCGGGAGTAGGGATTACGGTGGATTTACCTTTGAATGTGACCTTGCTACTAGACGTAACCTACAAATAACCCAACTTTCTATTTACTTACCCATGAAACGTAACTGCACAATTATTTTCCGAATTCTCGCATACTTGACACTTGCGACTCATCTTGATTAGTCTCCACAAGAATATCAAAGACAAAGCAATTATCACACAAAACCGATAAACTGAAGAAAATTTTAAACCGCTGTCAAACAAGCACCAAACGGAAATAGGGATGTTCGATATACCGTGCGAGAAAAAATGATTTGCATCAAAGAGGGCTTGAATTAAAAACCGTAGAGCTTGGTTTAGATCACAATGATATGGGGACGATATATTATCTAACCAAATATAGGTTAAAATTTTGTCAAATTCATAATTATGACATGACATGCCAAACTAATGAGAAATGAAATAAGTATACAAATACAAATTTATTTTTGTTGTTTACAAAATTAACAAAGTAAGAATAAACAGAAAGAAAAAGAAAAATAATTACATAAATTGTTGAAATTGGCCACCGCCTTTCTTCAAGCATAAATTCACACGTCTCTTCATATTTTCGAAAGTGTTGACCAGCATATCTGGAGAAATGTTACCACATTCTTGGATAATCCTTTCTTGTAATTGTTCTAAATTTGCAACTGGTGTTTACTTGCACTTTATAGGGAAATAAATTTAGCTGCTTCTTAAGAATAGTCCGGCATATTCCATAAGATTTTCCCACTTCTTGGGACAGGCGTCTTATACAATTGGTTGTCGTTTTTTGCATTATTTCACGAACGTTTGCAACAAGTTCTTCTGTTCTTACAGATGGTCTTGGATAATAAAATCATACAACGGCTCCAAGCCGAGTCACTAAAAGCACAAACACAATTCACCAAACTACACAAAAACTAGAAATCCGTAAATATTAAACAACCACAATAAACAACAAGGAATCCACAGAGAAAACATAAAACACAACAAAAACGGTGCCGAGCCGGTTCTGGAGTGTATTTTGAGCATGTCGCTAAAGAAGGACAGGCCGATAACAAGAGGTTTGTGCGCATGCCCAATGCTGCTGGGAGGGAAGTCACCTGACCGGCGAGTCATGCGCACGGACGTATTTAACTTTTGTTTGCGCAGGAGATAAGCTGTACGTATCTAAAGGTAAATGTCTATATGGTCTTGCAACTGCTGCAGCCGTATCCGCCGAAACCTCTTTAAAAACGCTGGTGTGTGTCATCGGCCTCATGATTTACATGGTGTTCAGTTGGGGTGCTATTAAAATAGGGCAATAAAATAATATGTATATTATACTATACAGTGATGGGCTAAAATATGGAACAAATTTATTTAAAAATCAGGTATTCACTTTTTAAAAAAACGCTGAGACACGTCGATTATAATTCTTTCTTCCGGATTTTTTGCCTCAAAAAGAAATTATACCGGGTGTGTCAAAAAGTAGATGTAGCAAAATTTTTTTGTTTTTTAAATAGAACCCCCCTATTTTTACTTATTACCCTAAGTCTTCGTCAAATTCTGCGCATAATTCATGTAGCATACTCTATCCTTATCTCTAACGGTTTTAGAGAAAAATTACATCATAAAAAAAAATTCTTTAAAAAAAGGTACATGTACCTACTTAAAGGTAAACAGGTAAATTTAAATGAATTGTTACTACGATAGCAAGTCATGTGTCAATCAAAAATTAGTTTAGGTATAATTTTGAAAAACGGTGATCATGGTGCATTTAAATGAAACACAAAGAATCGAAATTTTAATTTTAATTGGATGTGGAGACAAAACAAGAAGTCAAGAAGAAGTTTGTAACTTGTTTAACGCTAAGTATCCAGAACGGCCGATTACAAGATCTACAGTAAGTAAAATTGAGAAGAAATTCAGGGAAACAGGGAATGTAAAGGATCGTCTACGGCCAGGTCGTCCAAAAATTAGTGAAAACTCACAATTGAACATTTTGTTAGAGGCTGAAGATAATCCTCATAGTGCATACACTGAAGTAGCCCTTAATAATGATGTTAGCCGACGATCTGTGTTGCGGGTATTGAAACAAGAAAAGTACCATCCGTACAAAATTAGGTTGCTGCACGAGCTAAACGAAGATGATCCCGACCGCCGACTACGGTTTTGTGAAACTATGATGGAAATTTGCAACTTAAATCTATTTTTCCATCGCAACATACTTTGTAGCGATGAGGCCACGTTTTCTTTGAATGGTTCAGTAAACAGACAACATTTTCGGTATTGGAGTACAAATAATCCCCGTTGGATGAGAGAACAGCACACGCAATATCCACAAAAAGTAAATGTTTGGGCAGGGATATTAAATGATAGAATTATTGGATCTTTTTTCTTCGATGGAAATCTTACAGGGGACCAGTATTTACAATTTCTTCAAAATGAATTAATTCCCACACTAGCACCGGATTTTCCAAATCCGAATCAGCCTCATCTACCAGAAGCGTCTATTTGGTTTCAGCAGGATGGTGCTCTGCCTCATTTTGCTCGACAAGTACGAGAGTATTTGAATACTGTATTTCCCGAACGATGGATAGGTAGAAGAGGACCCATAGAATGGCCTGCAAGATCTCCCGATCTTACACCCATGGATTTCTTTCTTTGGGGTTATTTGAAATCAAAAGTATATAAGGATAAACCACAAAATTTGGAAAACTTAAAATTTTAAATTAGATATAAAATTAGGCAAATTAATGAAAATACTGTAAATAATGTTTTAGAAGGGTTTTTAAGTAGATTAGCATATTGTCAAGAAGTTAATGGTTTGCATTTTCAACACTTAATAAACTAATTTTTTAACCTTTTTTTAAAGAATTTTTTTTATGATGTAATTTTTCTCTAAAACCGTTAGAGATAAGGATAGAGTATGCTTCATGAATTATGCGTAGAATTTGACGTAGAATTAGGGTAATAAGTAAAAATAGGGGGGTTCTATTTAAAAAACAAAAAAATTTGCTACATCTACTTTTTGACACACCCGGTATAATTTCTTTTCAAGGCAAAAAATCCGGAAGAAAGAATTATAATCGACGTGTCCGAGCGTTTTTTCAAAAAATGAATACCTGATTTTTAAATGAATTTGTTCCATATTTTAGCCCATCACTGTATAATAACTCATTGTTCGTCAATTTAATCGCCTTTTGCTTCTCGTTTCCAAGAACTATAATAGTTTTATTGATTAAGGCCGAGTAGTACCTAATTACTTCGTAAGGAACAAGCCTTATTTCTGAATAGTACTTAATTTGATCTAAGATTAATGTTGAAACAGAAGTACCCGTGCTATCGTCAATTAAGGAATTTTAAAAAAGCACTACTTTCTAGATGCCACTGAAAGTTACCAGTGCCGTAACAAAAACTGAGTGGGCTCCCCCTCAAACGTTTTTAGGGGCCCCCTCTCAATAACGAATAAAACATGATCATTTGAAGGTAACTTTCAATCCTAATCACCCCGCTGATCCTATTCACCCCATTTTACGGTACTTTAACATTAAACGTAAAAAAAAAACATCATTACAAAATATCTCGCCTTATCCGGCAACGAAGTGCCTGGAAAAAGGAAGTCAGATGCATTGTAGGAAATTGGAATATCCATAAGGCAGGCTGGATAAGCTTTTCCATAGAAAACGGGCCTGAAAGAAGTTATCAGTATAAAGCTAGCTTCAAGAAGTTAAAAATACCGTCCATAATTCACGTAGAGATTTTTGGTAGGCGGTTATTAAGCTATCTTTATATTATATTTTTATTTTTAAAAATGTATGCATGTCCTGTACCCTTGTATTTGCGTAAAAAGTTTAAAATATGGTATTTTGTTTAAGAAATAAAACGACTTGCTAACTTCTCGCAAGTACCGGGTGTTCCACCTAAGGAGGTAATCGGCTATATCTCAGAAAGTAATAACACTAGGACTTTGGGAAAAAATATATATCCATAAAAGCGGCCAAGAGAAATTGCTGGAAATTATTTTCAAGTTCGAAAAATTACCGCTAGGGGGCGTAAGAGAACTTTCAAAATAGAAATGCCGATTTTCTCTTGATTTTTCTTAATAAAAATATGTTAAAAATATAAGCATTGTATTCTTCATAAAATTATGCAACTTTATGTTAGGAGTCGTTTTTTTCTTTTTTTAGTAATAAAGTGGTGGGAGAAGGTCAAACCTTTTTTCTTTTAAACGCTGATATCTCTGCTTTGGATAAACCGATTTTATTCAACTTGATCTTGAAAAAAAGCCCTTCTTTTCCTCTACATGTAGATTTATTAACTATACCATATTGATTCTGATGGTGGCCACTAGATGAAGTTTTTCCGTAATTCCTCAATGAATAAGGATTTTCTCAAAAGAATCAAATGTTATGATATGACTTTTTCATCATATTTTATTTTAGGCTTATAAAGGCTATTAAATAGTGGAATAAAAAATTCAGGTCTGTATTTAAAATTAAAAAAGTTGATGATGGTCGCTCGAATCCGAAACGTCGAATTAAAAAACTAACCCCATCAGCTTGTAGAGGAGGCAAAGTTACTATAACGAACTGAAAACTGCAACGTGTTATCTTTTGTTAAACTAGAGAAATTAGGGATAATAATAATTAATATGGAAAAATAGGTCATTTTTTAAAACATTCATTAATCAATTAAATCACTGGTTTAATGACGTCCATTTCTCTAGTTTAACAAAAGATATCACGTTGCGGTTTTAAGTTCCCCATAGTAACTTTTTCTCCTCTACAAGCTGATGTGGTTAGTTTTTTAATCCGACGTTTCGGATTCGAGCGACCATCATCAACTTTTTTATTTTAAATACGGACCTGGATTTTTTATTCCACTATTTAATAGCCTTTATAAGCCCAAAATAAAATATGATGAAAAAATCATATCATAACATTTGATTTTTTTGAAAAAATCCTTATTCATTGAGGAATTACGGGAAAACGCCATCTAGTGGCCACCATCAGAATCAATATGGTATAGTTAATAAATCTACGTGTAGAGAAAAAGAAGGGCTTTTTTTTAAGATCAAGTTGAATAAAATCGGTTTATCCAAAGCAGAGATATCAGCGTTTAAAAGAAAAAAGGTTTGACCTTCTCCCACCACTTTATTAGTAAAGATAGAAAAAAACGATTCCTAACATAAAGTTGCATAATTTTATGAAAAATACAATGCTTATATTTTTAACATATTTTTATTAAGAAAAATCAAGAGAAAATCGGCATTTCTATTTTGAAAGTTCTCTAGCGGTAATTTTTCGAACTTGAAAATAATTTCCAGCAATTTCTCTTGGCCGCTTTTATGGATATATATTTTTTTCCAAAGTCCTAGTGTTATTACTTTCTGAGATATAGCCGATTACCTCCTTAGGTGGAACACCCGGTACATACGGGTTTTTATTATTACCATTCCCATGTGAGTATTATAAACGCATCCTTCTGAAACGATTTTTAAAAGTGTTTCTAAAGTTAAACTCTGGCAGTACTGGCACAGTGTTGCTAACACTCAACTCGCACATGATCAAATAGTACTTATATTACCTAACAAATACGCATGCGTCACTGGAACTGAATTCAAACGAACGACTACGGTGTCCTTCGCGGTTCGCGCCGTTGCCCTTTAATTTGAATCATGTTTTTAGGGTAGCATATACATACAAACATAGAATCGAGCATAGAATTTAAGAATATTAAAAGTAAGATAGACCCTTTTTAAGTAGGTATTCAAGGCACAAAACGGCACGCTGGTTGCCTGCACGGGGCGGAACAGAATGCACGCAAGTGTCAAGTAGGTCAGTTACCGGCTTCAGACTTCTAAAACTACGTATCTGTTTTGTTTATCCGTCTTTTATTGGTAAACAATGTGTGTAATATGTTTTAAATATAGTGTAAATTATAGTTTAACTGGGTAGGTAATCAATTGTGAAAATTTAAGTTTTTATTGCTCGTTGTAATATTCGTTTCGTATTTGTGTGTGTAATAAGAATAAGAATAAGTAATAACCTAGCAGCAAAAAACAATGTCAGTGTTAAAGTGTTATAATATTGCAGTTTGTGGTAATAATATTGTGTGTTTGTAAATAGTAAAAATGAAGCTAAATTGTTTTGATTGACAATGGCATTATTTTAAAATAATCATACCGAAAACTAAACTTGCAGTGTTCCAGGAGCAAATCGTATTAATATCGATGTTTTCGATGCATCAATGTACCGTGCGAGCAAAAATTATTTGCATCAAAGAGGGCATTGCATCTAAGGACGTAATGCTTAGCCGTAGAACTTAATACCTGTTGGGTGTCAGTAACTTCCTGAATTAACAATCAATCAGTTATTCCGTCATCTTTGACAGTCGTTACAAGTAATTTGATTCATCGCTAATTTTTCCAATTTCTTGAACAATTCACACAATGGGATTTACGGAACAGCACAAAACGTTCATGGTTGAAGCGTTTTTTCGAAACGAAGTTAGGGTAAATGGTGAGTGGCAATCCAATCCGGGTTTGTGCATGGACGATTTTCACGAACATTTTCCTAACGTTGCTTTTATTACTGGGAATTTTGATCATTGCCTGAAAAGAACCGTGGCTGTGATTAGGGAAACAGGTTCTATACAAAACAAAAAAGGAGCAGGAAGACCATCTGTAAGAACAGAAGAACTTGTGGCAAATGTTCGTGAAATAATGCAAAATACGCCAACAAATTGTATAAGACGCCTGTCCCAAGAAGTGGGAAGATCTTATGGAACATGCAGGACTATTCTTAAGAAGCAGCTTAATTTATTTCCTTATAAAGTGCAAGTATTCCAAGAAATACAAGCCGCAGATTTTGAAAGACGCAGGAAAAGGAAAGCACAATGGTTTACCCAAAATTTATTGGAAAGAAATGATTTATTAGACCTGACATTTTTTTCGGAGGAAGCCTGGTTCCACCTCTCCGGTTATATGAATTCTCAGAATACACGCATGTGGAGTAGTGAAAATCCCCATTTCTTTGTATAGAGTCCACATTGCACCCTAAAAAAAATGGTGTCTGGTTAGCTGTTTCCCGAAGAAGAATTGTTGGTCCTATTTTTTTCTATGACACAGTTACAGTTACAATATTTTGAATCCATTTGTGGAGCAATTACTTCTTGACGACGAACTACATTTTGGATATTTTCAACAGGACGGTGCAACCGGCCATACAGCCGCCGAAACTACTAACTACTTACGCAATTTTTTCGACGACAGATTGATCAGTTTTCGATAAGACATTGAATTTCCACCTAGATCACCTTGTTTAACGGTTATGGATTACTTCGTTTTTCCTCATTTAAAGAAGACTATTTTTAAAACACCAGTTGCAAATTTAGAACAATTATAAGAAAGGATTATCCAAGAATGTGGTAATATTTCTCCAAAGATGCTGGTCAACACTTTCGAAAATATGAAGAGACGTGTGAATTTATGCTTGGAGCATGGCAGTGGCCAATTTCAGCAATTTATGTAATTATTTTTCTTCGTAAATGGTTGAAGATTTCTATATTCATTATGAAAAATGTGTAGAATTGATTGAAAAATATACAATAATTTTTAATTAAAAATTATAAAAGTTAATACACGTCGTAGCATTTTTATCATCCACCCTGTATATAATATGTTTTGCTACTATTTCTGAATATATCAATTGCCTTAAAACAATACGAATGCTAGAATGCGATCGCCAGCCGTAGCAAACGCTGTGACTATATTACGCCGCGCTGGTTCTGGTGACGACAAACCGATCAACCCTCCAAGTGAATGAGGACTCAACAGCGGGCGGTGACAAGACATGTACAATGTACATACATACCTTACAATTACTATTTGTTATTTATATGACTTTTATAATTATCATAACATTGTTGACAAACTTATCCGTTAGTTAGTAAAACCCCCTTTCTCGCATTTGCAGTGACAAGTGGACACAAATTTACTGTCGCACCGAGAACAATCGGCCGTGGTTGTGCAACAAACAAGGCAACTTTTTAGCGATGACTTCACTTGTAAGTGCTTATTCTCAGGTTTATTGGAGGGTGTGTCTGGGAGACACGGAGACAAGTGTATGTGCGGCGGACCTCCTTTAAGGAAAATAACCCACAGGGACGGAATGTTTGTTATTTTTAGTATTTAAGTTTAAGTACAAAGTTTCGTCGGTTGGTTGCAAAGACCTCTTATAGAATAGACCAAACCAGTCATCTAGCAAGTAAGACGCTGTCGCAAAAATCTTTGCATACTTGGTGCTCAGAATCGAGTCACTTTGTGTTGGGTTCTTGGTCAACGAGGCTGCTGATGCGCTCGCCAGGGAAGGAGCAGACATGGCTGCCGAAAGTGGCGGCTCGTGGGGTAGAGCCACAGTGCCATGGCACTAGCTGCCCTCCTGTCTAGCGTCCTGCCCTTTACAAATTACCAAAACCTATTAAAATTAATATTCTCGTTTTTAAAGCAATTAGCAAAATAATTTAAAAATGGAATACAGTCGGGTGCAAATTTCCATCTAAAAGGAAGCGATTATGCGTAAAACGGTAACGTAGCTTCCGCGCCAAGCGCGACGAGGCACACGGGAGGTGACGAAACGCCATCACCTCAATAAAAAACGTTGAAAAATGACCTTGAATGCAAGCAGGCAAAAATCCCGGCGGGTAGCCAGGCTCTCTTCGTTTGACCGTTTGATGTTAGACGTTTCAAACAGCAAACAGCTGATGTTCGCGTCGCGTCTCGATTTGTTTTGGTTTGGCCGGCTGATTTAATGTAGGGTTAACGAACTTTTTATTTTAGAAATACATAAGTAATAAATACTATTAGATTTTTAAAGGAAACTTTATGGAAAAAATGCTTGGGTGTGCGGTTGTGATGAATCTAATAGACTATTTTGTTTTATGTGTGTTTTATTTGGTGGGAAGCAAACTTGGTCCCAAAAAGGTACAGATGATTTGGTCCATTTCTGGGACAAAATGAAGACACATGAAAAATCGAAGGTACATTTAAACAATATATTTAATTTCAGTATGCTTGGTAACATTAACAATAAAACTCAATACAATTCTGCATATCACAATGAAATAATGAAGAAAACCGAACAAATTGATAAAAACAGATACATATTAAACCAAATTATAAACTGCGTTCGGTTTTGTGGTGCATTTGAGTTGGCTTTGAGAGGTCATGACGAAAAAGAGACGTCGGAAAATAGGGGCATATTTCGTGAATTAATAAATTTCAGCTCAGAATTAGACAAAACTCTTAAAGATCATATTGAAAAATCGAAAGTATTTAAAGGAACATCAAAACCCCTACAAAATGAACTTCTGGACTGTATGTTAGGCCGGGTTTATCCAACTACATAAGCATAGTTTTAATTCATAAACTTAATTTTAATAGATAAACATAATATTAAATATATGTATTGTTATGAGGTGGTTTATGCAGATGCTTAATGCATAAGAAATAGTTTTAATCGATAAGAAATAACCTTGAAAGTTCCTAACTTTTATCTTCTTAGCAATTAAACATTAAATTTAAAGAAAGGTATAATTGCGCAGGCCCAAAAATCAGGTGTTCACGGGTAAAAATGGTCAAATGTTAACGTTTTTGAATTGAAATGTTTGGATTTTTTAATCTGTGGAAAAACCAAATGGTGCAAATGCAAAAACTGTGCTTTAGTCATTCGAGTATATTTTATAAACTGCTCTTCATCCGATTCTAAAGTTAACATATCTTTAATCAGAGTGGCAAAGATTCCTTCTGTAAGTTTATGTTCATGGGGCGAACTCCAAACCTTCTTATAGAATATTTTTTAACTGCTAGGACTCTACTCTAATACAAGTCGATAATGTTAAAAACATAATTGATAAGCCGATTGTAACAGCAGCTCTTTTGTCTAATATCCGTTTCACTTTGAAAATTTTAATTTTTTACCAATGATAAATACAATAATACAAAAGCGCGAAACGAAAACAAAATTAGGGGTTAGGTTTTTTAATCTTAAGCAATAGATATTAAATTAATACACGTGGATAAACCGATTTTAAACATTTTTAAAGTTATCCACTATCCTTATGCTTATCTCTAAATACTATGATTAAGTGTTAAGTTTATGTAGTTGGATAAACCCGGCCTTAGATGTGTCAAAACCTACGTTAGATAGTCCGGCTGTGGATGTGTATTATGATGAAGTCATAAAAGAAATAAAGGACTCTCCGTTTATCGCTGTTATCGCAGATGAAACCACTGACATTGCTTGTGTGTTTCAACTTGTTATCGTGTTTAGGTATATTCAAGATATGATTGTAAATTCATAAATTAAATTAGGTGCCTTTTTGCTTATTTTTCCTACTTTAAAAGCAAGAACTATTAACAAAAAAGGGCGTGGCACCCAAATTTTTTTTTTCCTGCGGCGCTAAGGGTTTACCTGGCCCTACTTCACTAAAATGGCACGAGCCGCCACTAGCCGAACTAGCAGCGATTACTGTTACTGTGGCTAGATCACTGGGATCAGTCAAAGAGGAGATAGATCGGATAGCTAAAGCGGCGAACCATTCTTTAATGATCTGGAGGAAGTGAGCAGCCTGCAACTGGGTCGACTCACTAAGTTTAATAACAGCAGTGGCTGGTTTGAATGAGCTGTCAAGATTATTTTACGGTCTACGTCGCATTAACCATCGGAAGGCTGATGCGGATAGGTTCCGCGGAACACGTACGATACCACCACGGTCCTTATAGGACTACATGTGACTGTTTGGACAGTGCCAGAGGTCTGCCACTCTAACCTAACCTAACTTAACCTAAACCATTCAAAAAAAATTACCTTGTCGAACTTCCATTGTCTTTATTTTGTTACTTAACACAGCCTTTCGGTTAGTTAGTATTTCTAACCGTTTTCAAGTGTAAAACTGACTTGAAGTGAAAATTAAAAGAAGCTTTTGAAAAAGCCTAGCCGGTAAATATATAATAAACTTGACATTGACGTTAAGTTTATCAATAAAATCCTTTAGAGAGAACTTAAAAAACGTATAAAACTTCACAAAACACATACAAATAATAATGAATTTCGAGAGTTCCGACCACTTACACGCTTACTGTATGTAACATTCTAAATTTTGTCACCATGGAACTAAAATAAGTAGGTACTTAATACAAAAACGTGTTACTAAATACCACATATTTATTTTATTTACCAACAAAACAAAAACTTGTTGTATCTACAGCATCCTATTAACTTTTGTAGCTTATTTGTAATTATACTTGTAAACCATGTATTGTATAACTTTCATGAATCTAATAATATGTAACTTAACAGTACATTTGGCAACAGCTATTTTTTTATGTGTTAAGTACCATACAGCCACGACCACCTTGAAAGAAGTCGTGAAACAGAAACATCGACAATACTGCTTGAAGATCCATGTGTCACGTGACTTTTTAAAGGTTATCTATGCTTTAGTATGTAATTTACCCGCGAAGTAGGTGTTAATTTTGCAGTTTTTCGTATTCAATTGTATTCTTATCCGGATTTCGATTGATATCTTATAGAAAATTAAAGTGACATGATTGCTAAGAACCTCTACTAAATATTAGTAAACATTTTTGGTGCGCGTTTGCTGTAAAAGCATCAATAAAGTGAAAAATCCAACAGCCTGGCCGGCCCAGGGCGGTTTGTTTTCGGATCTTATAAGGGCGGCAGAATTTTATTTGTTTTAAATTAAAAGTTGTGTTTTTTGTATTCTAGTTAGCTCTTTGGCATAAACTTTATTTAAAAGATGATATAGTGTCCGCGAAAATAATTAAAAGAAAAAGAAAATATAGTGGCATATCGGACAAGTGTGTAACTATTTTTTATATTGGAATACACAGGGATCCAAGTTCAATGGATACCCTGGGGCGGGTAGACCACGACGGCCGTTTCGTCCTTGTTAGGACTCGACGGGCAGCCATAACCCAAGCAATTCCAAGAACGACGGAAAAATGTACTAAAAGCCTACTTGTAGAATCAAGGCGGCCCTCAATACATCTTAGCGCCATCCCACGGAACCAACTCCAATATAAAAGATAGTTACACTGGTATAATCGAAAGGTAGACAACCAAATAAACCACGAAGTGCAACCACAATCCAGTATAGGGAACGCTATTTGCGTTTTCACCGAAAACATCTGCCATTTTGCAGACAAGAAAACAGATCAACGCTGGCACCCACCAGAATGCGCGCAATCCGTTTGAGTTTTAAGCCATAAAAATGTTTAAAAGATGATATAGTGTCCGCGAAAATAATTAAAAGAAAAAGAAAATATAGTGGCATATCGGACAAGTGTGTAACTATTTTTTATACTGGAATACACAGGGATCCAAGTTCAATGGATACCCTGGGGCGGGTAGACCACGACGGCCGTTTCGTCCTTGTTAGGTCTCGACGGGCAGCCATAACCCAAGCAATTCCAAGAACGACGGAAAAATGTACTAAAAGCCTACTTGTAGAATCAAGGCGGCCCTCAATACACCTTAGCGCCATCCCACGGAACCAACTCCAATATAAAAGATAGTTACACTGGTATAATCGAAAGGGAGACAACCAAATAAACCACGAAGTGCAACCACAATCCAGTATAGGGAACGCTATTTGCGTTTTCACCGAAAACATCTGCCATTTTGCAGACAAGAAAACAGATCAACGCTGGAACCCACCAGAATGCGCGCAATCCGTTTGAGTTTTAAGCCATAAAAATGTTTAAAAGATGATATAGTGTCCGCGAAAATAATTAAAAGAAAAAGAAAATATAGTGGCATATCGGACAAGTGTGTAACTATTTTTTATATTGGAATACACAGGGATCCAAGTTCAATGGATACCCTGGGGCGGGTAGACCACGGCGGCCGTTTCGTCCTTGTTAGGACTTGACGGGCAGCCATAACCCAAGCAATTCCAAGAACGACGGAAAAATGTACTAAAAGCCTACTTGTAGAATCAAGGCGGCCCTCAATACACCTTAGCGCCATCCCACGGAACCAACTCCAACATAAAAGATAGTTACACTGGTATAATCGAAAGGGAGACAACCAAATAAACCACGAAGTGCAACCACAATCCAGTATAGGGAACGCTATTTGCGTTTTCACCGAAAACATCTGCCATTTTGCAGACAAGAAAACAGATCAACGCTGGAACCCACCAGAATGCGCGCAATCCGTTTGAGTTTTAAGCCATAAAAATGTTTAAAAGATGATATAGTGTCCGCGAAAATAATTAAAAGAAAAAGAAAATATAGTGGCATATCGGACAAGTGTGTAACTATTTTTTATATTGGAATACACAGGGATCCAAGTTCAATGGATACCCTGGGGCGGGTAGACCACGACGGCCGTTTCGTCCTTGTTAGGACTCGACGGGCAGCCATAACCCAAGCAATTCCAAGAACGACGGAAAAATGTACTAAAAGCCTACTTGTAGAATCAAGGCGGCCCTCAATACATCTTAGCGCCATCCCACGGAACCAACTCTAATATAAAAGATAGTTACACTGGTATAATCGAAAGGTAGACAACCAAATAAAACACGAAGTGCAACCACAATCCAGTATAGGGAACGCTATTTGCGTTTTCACCGAAAACATCTGCCATTTTGCAGACAAGAAAACAGATCAACGCTGGCACCCACCAGAATGCGCGCAATCCGTTTGAGTTTTAAGCCATAAAAATGTTTAAAAGATGATATAGTGTCCGCGAAAATAATTAAAAGAAAAAGAAAATATAGTGGCATATCGGACAAGTGTGTAACTATTTTTTATATTGGAATACACAGGGATCCAAGTTCAATGGATACCTTGGGGCGGGTAGACCACGGCGGCCGTTTCGTCCTTGTTAGGACTCGACGGGCAGCTTCGTGGTTTATTTGGTTGTCTACCTTTCGATTATACCAGTGTAACTATCTTTTATATTGGAGTTGGTTCCGTGGGATGGCGCTAAGATGTATTGAGGGCCGCCTTGATTCTACAAGTAGGCTTTTAGTACATTTTTCCGTCGTTCTTGGAATTGCTTGGGTTATGGCTGCCCGTCGAGTCCTAACAAGGACGAAACGGCCGTCGTGGTCTACCCGCCCCAGGGTATCCATTGAACTTGGATCCCTGTGTATTCCAATATAAAAAATAGTTACACACTTGTCCGATATGCCACTATATTTTCTTTTTCTTTTAATAAACTTTATTGTTTTGTGGCTACAGTTAATTTATTAAATATTGAAGTGTTCATTTAACTTGAAGGTATATGTGAATTAGTTTAAAAATATCACTAGTAGAGGTAGTTTGTAAGTAGGTAGGATACCTCTAGATACCTAGGTACTTAGGTACTTAAGTAGTATTTTTTTTTCTTTTAGTTTGTTTATTTATCAACATGCCAAGCCCCTGCTGTATTCATGGGTGTAACTCTAACTATAAAAGTGTTTTAAAAGCAGGTGAAGAGAGTGTATCAGTTTTTCAGTTCCCAAAAGATAAAAATCTGAAAATTCTATGGCTAAAAGCCATTCCAAGAGCTAATTGGTCGCCCACGCTGTATTCTGTAGTTTGTGCTAAGCATTTTGTCCCCAGTGATATTTTGCCTGATGGCACCACAAAAAAAATTCCAACTAAAGTGATACTAAATATAACAGCTGTTCCGTGCTTTTATCCCAATTTGCCTGCTTACTTGTCAAAAACGTTCTCATCCCTAGCAAAAGTCCAGCGGAGAGAAACGAAAAACAAGAGCACACCTCTCAACTTAATCAAGCTTTCAAGCAATCAGATGTTATAAAAAGTTGTGACGATCTCAGTAATTCACAAAAAATTAATACTTCTGAATTTTGAGAAGTAAAAATTGTAAGTGCCTCAAAAATATATTTTAATAGTTTAGATTTGACCAATGACTGTATAAATATTGTTAATCAGGTTTTAGTGGACATTTTTTTTGAAGGTAAAGGTTTTTTAAAAGGTAATGAATTGGCTTACAATGATTTGAAATGGATTTTACCCTTTAAAATGAAACTAAGCAGGTGGTCTCAGCTTGAAAACTTATTGTCTCGGTACCAATTCATACATTATGAAAGTAACGAAGTTACCCAGATAGTAGGTGGTTTTCTTAAGACAAGCGTAGATTTCTTAAACAAAGCCTTAAGCTTACTAAATTTTGAGACTTCAGATGATAGTCAATCCTGTAATTTAAACGCAGAAAATAATAATTTGTATAATAGAATATTACTTTTGATCTATCAAATAAATCCACTCGTAGTGAAACAAAAACAGCTTCTCAACGCATTATTACTATTATTTAATAATTAGGTAAGTTGTTCTTGTTATCCAAAACTATTTTATTACTTTTTTGTACATTTTTCAATATCAATATAGTGGCAACAGCGCCAAAAAAAACACAAAAAATGTTATCAGAAAGAATAAAAAACTCGCCCGTTACCGCTCGTCATAATAATAGCTTGTGGATCCGCAACTTCCAGCTGATGCGGCGTTGCCCGATGCCACTTCATGGCTTCCTTTTAAGGTGGTTGTGATACAGCTAACCAGTTAAATTGCGAACCCTGGAATCTTTAATTCTTTAAAATGTCAATAATCTGATCCATGTAGAAGCGGTCTGGTTCGTTGGCTAAAAATGAGGACTATATGCGTAACATAACAACGGCTTTCTTACAAACTAAACCAGCGGTGTTCCTCAGGGACCGATCACTGGGCCCTTTATGAAAAATTATCCTGAACATCGTACAGACAATATTACCAGTTACTTATTTAGTAAAATTCGCTCTCAAGCCGAACAATCACGATTGCAAAACGTCTAAATTACCATTACTCCAACCCTGTTTAAATCGCGGATCGGAATGCGTCCAGCGTGCACATACATCGTACCGATTTAGCCGGTGGTACTGTTAACTTTGGCTGGTCGCATCAGTAAAAAACGTCCCGATAAGTAGGTCGAAGGATCGAAACCAGATGTGGTCAACAGGTTGTTGACCGAACTGAGATTTTTTCAAAAGGGTGTGCGATCAAAGATTGGTGAGTACTCTTTTTGCCTCCGACGAAAGTGCTTTCGGTACGTATTTTTTTTTAAATTAGTTAAGTCAATCAAACAGTTAGTTTGATTGCATTTTATGGGTAGATAAATTCAGCCATGTCCTTGATGTAAACGCGTTTTAATAATGCAGCGGCAGGTGGCTTAAAACAATTTTCTTGTAGTAGTTGAACGGGTAGCCTGGAAACAGTGAGATTATAAAAATTGTCAATAAAAATTCAAAACTTTTCATAAATAATACCGTGCGAGTAAAAATTATTTGCATCAAAGAGGGCTTGGATTAAAAAAACGTAGGGCTTGGTTTAGATCACAATGATATGGGGACGATATATCTAACCAAATCTAGGTTAAAATTTTGTCAAATTCATATTATTACATAATATGCCAAACTAATGAGTAATAAAATAAGTAGACAAATACAAATTTATTTTTGTTGTTTACAAAATTAACAAAGTAAGAATATATAGAAAGAGAAAGAAAAATAATTAAATAATTAACACAGTAATAATTATAGAGAAAGGAAAAAGAAAAATAATTACATAAATTGCTGAAATTGGCCACCGCCATGCTCCAAGCATAAATTCACACGTCTCTTCATATTTTCGAAAGTGTTGACCAGCATCTCTGGAGAAATGTTACCACATTCATGGATAATCCTTTCTTGTAATTGTTCTAAATTTGCAGCTGGTGTTTTAAAAATAGTGTTCTTTAAATGAGGAAAAACGAAGTAATCCATAACGTTAAACAAGGTGATCTAGGTGGGAATTCAATGTCTGATCGAAAACTGATCAATCTGTCGTCAAAAAAATTGCGTAAGTATAATATTTAGTATATTATTTTAGTATATATTTAGTATAATATTTTTACTTAATAGGTTTAATTAAATCTAATATAATTTAATATAATTTAATGTACCAGAAACAGAAAAAAGTAGTTTGGAATGTACCGAAATTTACAAAGCCAAAGGCCTGACTGCATATCTCGGTATGTTATTCCACAGTGTGCTTATGGTGAGTAAATAATTTAATCTAGATAAGTGAAAGATATTATCATAACAGACTTTGATTAAACAATTGGTATGTTCGACAAGTCGAGAAAAAAGAAAAATTACAACAAAAAGTGAACAAGAAACAGACAACAGAGGACAGAAGAATTTCCGATTTCCAAACCCGAGGATCCATCTGAAATCTTTAAGTAAATTTTCTCTTATATTTTAAGTTTTATTATAAATAACTATAGATTATATTTATTATGTAACTTACAATGATGTCTTCAACACAAATTTATAAAATTTTAGGTGAATGTTCGATCAGCCATTGAGACATTATCTTTTTAAATTTTTTGTTATGAATAATGTTTTTCAGATGTTGAGGCAGTAAATTATAAGTTTTTTGTCCTAAATACAGAAAGCTGCGTTGCCCGATAGCTCTTTTTGGACGAGGTAAAATTAGGTTCCGATTTTCTCTATATCTTGTATGGTAAGTAATTACGTCGTTATCTGTCAGTGCTTCATATTATATGGACTGCATTGTAGCCTCTTTGTAATACAGATTTCTGACACTGAGAAAGTTGCAGTGTTTAAATAATAAATTTGAAGGAAAGCGAATATTTAATTTGTAAATAAGTTTTATGATTCTTTTTTGTGCTACTATCAAAGGATTTAAGACATTGTCATAAGCTGCGCCCCATCCTATAATACCGTAAGACAAAAGAGACTGGACAAGGGCGAAATAGATTTTACGAAGGTTTTGTAAGTCAATTATTTTTCTGATTTGTTTAAAAATATGCAATAGTGATCTTATCCTTTTTGTTAGCATTTGGATTTGATAGTCCCATTTGAGGTGATTATCCAGAATTATGCCCAAATATTCCGCTTGGTCAGTACGTTGGAGAGACCAAGTTTTATTTTTTCTGAAGGGTAGGAAAATTTCAATTGTTGAATCCCTCAGGAGACTAGTTTTACTATTTGAAAATGGCAAATATTTAGTTTTATTTAAGTTTATAGTTAAAAGATTCTTATCAAACCATTTCGTTATTGTAGTTAAATCCGAGGAAATATTTTCTTGAACTTCAGTCCAAGAGTTACCCTCCACAAACAAAACCGTATCGTCCGCAAAGGAGATCACCGAGCCCCTATATTTTTGCATTAGCAATTGATTTAGATACAGGACAAATAAGATAGGTCCCAATACAGTCCCCTGGGGGACACCGTACTTAATTTGCTTTTCCAGGCCCATCTTTTGATTTATTTGGACCTTTTGGACCCTTGTCTGGAGATAGCTCTTGATTAACTGCAGTGCCGGTCCTCGAATACCAACATCCTCCAGTTTAGAGAACAGAATTTTGTGACTTACCGTGTCGAATGCTTTGGCCAAATCTATGAAAATCGCCGCACAAGGTCGACTTGAATCAAGACTGTTGGTAATTTTATTTAGTAATAGTGAAATGGCGTCGTTTGTTGACTTACCATTTTGAAATCCAAATTGATTTTTTGAAAGAGTTTTATTTTTCACTAAAAAATCCACAAGTCTGGTTTTTAGGGTTTTCTCGAAAATTTTGCAAACATTGGAAATGAGACTTATGGGCCTGTAGTTTTCAACTTCAGTTTTTTTTCCCTTTTTAAAGATAGGTTTTACTATGGCTATTTTAAATGTTGTTGGACATATGCCTTGCGAAAATATTAGATTAATTAAAAAACATAAAGGTTTGGCCAGGACATCGTTATTTTGCTTTAAGATTTTATTAGTTATTCCGTCAAAGCCTGGGCATGAATCATCCTTAAGGGAATGAATTATATTCTTTATTTCTACTTCACAGACCGGTCTTAAAAAAATTGAGGTATTATTGATTGGTTCTTTCAAGAGTTCCTGTTGTTCGATATAGCTATTATCTAGGTTATTTGTAATGTCGTTGGCCAATCTTTCTCCCAATGTAGTATAATGGGTGTTAAACAGTTCACTTACCTTGGTTGGATCTTCTTCAATTACATTTTCTTCGTTCAGAACGCGGAAAGAGGATACTTCAGTGTTTTTCTTCTTTTTACCTGTGTAGTCGTTAAACGTTTGCCATACTTTTCTGCTGTTATTCTGGTTATTTAAAAAAATATTTTTGTAGTAGTTCTCTTTCTGGATTCTAATTATTGTCGTTATCCTATTTCTATAAGTTTTGTAGTAGTTAATAGTTTCGGCGGTTGCACCGTCCTGTTGAAAATATCCAAAACGTAGTTCGTCGTCAACAAATGGATTCAAAATATTGTCTCTATACCGCTGTGCTGTAATAATTGTGTCATGGAAAAAAATAGGACCAACAATTCTTCTTCGGGAAACAGCTAACCAGACACCAATTTTTTGAGGGTGCAATGAATGGGGATTTTCATTACTCCACATGCGTGTATTCTGAAAATTCACATAACCGGAGAAGTGGAACCAGACTTCATCCGAAAAAAATGTCAGGTCTAATAAATCATTTCTTTCCAATAAATTTTGGGTAAACCATAGAGAGTAATTCCTGGGTCTTTCAAAATCTGCGGCTTGTATTTCTTGGAATACTTGCACTTTATAAGGAAATAAATTTAGCTGCTTCTTAAGAATAGTCCTGCATATTCCATAAGATCTTCCCACTTCTTGGGACAGGCGTCTTATACAATTTGTTGACGTATTTTGCATTATTTCACGAAGGTTTGCAACAAGTTTTTCTGTTCTTACAGATGGTCTTCCTGCTCCTTTTTTGTGTTGTATAGAACCTGTTTTCCTAAACACAGCCACGGTTCTTCATATTCTCCAGCAATAAAAGCAACGTTAGGAAAATGTTCGTGAAAATCGTCCATGCACAAACCCGGATTGTATTGCCACTCACCATTTACTCTAACCCCGTTTCGAAAATACGCTTCAACCATGAATGTTTTGTGCTGTTCCGTAAAGCCCATTGTGTGAATTGTTCAAGAAATTGGAAAAATTAGCGATGAATCAAATTACTTGTAACGACTGTCAAAGATGACGGAATAACTGATTGATTGTTAATTCAGGTAGTTACGGACACCCAACAGGTATCAGGCTCTACGGCTAAGCATTACGTCATTACATGCAAGGCCCTCTTTGATGCAAATAATTTTTGCGCGCACGGTATCTTTACTAACCTAGTAGTATGCAGAAGGTTGCGGCCTACGTCATCCACTGGGTTATTTTTTTAATGAACATGCTTGTATTCTGTTTCACTCAGTCCTGCTTAAATTTCAGAAAGCCTTGGTTATAGTAAAGTACTTTTTTTTAAAACCGACCAGAAAATATACACTTTCTGGACAATTTTTCGTCTAGAAAATAACCTTTTTCCGATCGCAAGACCGGAAAATTGACGTTAGAGACCGGAAAAGACTTTTCCGGTCCCTGTTTTTTGTTTTTCCAATCGCTCTTTGATAATACAAGCTACCTTGATTTCGTTACTATGACAACAACATTTCGATGTATTGTCGAGTGACAGTTCGTTGATTTTTAATTTGTTGTTTATGTCAAACTTGTTTGTTCGCAAATTTAACAATATGAATTCAGATTTTGAATTATCCGACACGGAAAATAAGATTTTAGAAGAAATTTTGGAAGCAGCAAGGAAAGCGACTTACGATATATTGCCAGTAAAATCAAAAGCCCGTTACGAGAAGTCATACGACGCATTTAAAAATAATATAAAATAATTTAATGTAAGTGTATCGAAGTGTCGGTCTTAAAAAAAATATTGTACGTCACGCAACCGAAAATTAGTGTTTTCCAGGTCTCTCCAAGCTTCCAGGACTCGCCTATGGCTCGCCCTGGAAATGCTTGTCTCGACCTGAAAAACACTACTTTCCGGTCTTGTAACGTAAATTACTATAACAGTGTATCGACCTAAATTGAAAACGACTAAAATCTAGTATTCGCGAAAAGCGAGCTGTCGGCTGTCATGTTGCATATAATTAAGTTAAGCTAAAATCTAATATCAAGAGTGGCCAAGGAAACATAAATCAAAATGGAGCCGTCAAATGGGCCGTTAAAACATGGAAACTTCAAAAAGGAATTTAAATAAACATGGACGCAGCGTAGCGGTAGTTTGTAAATTTATTTCTGGAATTTTAAGATCCTGTGTTAGGGAGTGGAGGTAATAAATAGTTTTTTCTATTTGACGTTCATAATAAGTTCATTATGAACTTGAAATGAAGTTCATAATGAAGCTATTTCGATACGCGTTTTTTCTTTATTTGATGTTGGTTACATTGAAATTGAAAAATTGACGTAAAATCACGTCTTTTTAAATTCAAAAAAAATTAGCAAAATCGCCCGAATTTCCGAACGCTCTGTATATGTACCGAATGTACAAGGATCACAACGTATTCCATCCAATTTTAAATCTCATATCGCTAAATAGTATATTAAAGTACACGTTTCATAATAAGCGGTTTTAGCCCACGCGTCTATTTGAAAAAACGAGCCACAAAGTGGCGAGTTTTTTTATTGACACGTGCGCTAAAACGAACATGTGCTTTATACATGTCTAAATTTTATGTTGGTAATATTATTTTTTATCATAGTAGCCTGTGGACAACAAAAATTATTTTGCAAACTGTAATTTTTTGATTTATTGACCCATTTTCACCACGAGATTCTAAAGTTATTTTAGGGATATGAGATTTGAAATTGGGCGGAATACGTTGTGTGATCCTTGTACACTCGGTACATATACAGAGCGTTCGGAAATTCGGGAGATTTCGCTCCTTTTTTTCGAATTTCAAAAGACGTGATTTTACGTCACGGTATTGCAATTTAGTATAGGGAAGATGGAAAATTCAAATAAAGTTGAAGTTAAAATCGACATTGGAAGGTTAGTAGATTGAATTTTGGATAGGATTTGGCAGAAACTGATAGCTTGAAGCATCTACAAAAGATTGATTTATAGATTTATGCAACCAACTTGCATGACTGTTATCCACACACAATAAAACATTTAAATGTTACCAACATCAAATAAAGAAAAAACGCGTATCGAAATAGCTTCATTACGATACGCAAATGCGTATCGTACTGAGCTTATTATGAACGTGAAATAGAAAAATAAATTTAGAATCTCGTGGTGAAAATGGGTCAATAAATCAAAAAATGACAGTTCGCAAAATAATTTTTATTGTCCAGAGGTTACTATGATAAAAAATAGTATTACCAACATAAAATTTAGACATAAAAATTTGCGGATTTATTTTCTTTTTAAATATGTATTTTTTATTGAAAAAACTACAAATAGAAAAAATAGTATAAAGCACGTGGTTCATAAGGCGTTTTAGCGCACGTGTCAATTAAAAAACTCGCCACTTCGTAGCTCGTTTTTTAAAATAGACGCGTGCGCTAAAACCGCTTCTTATGAAACGTGTACTTTAATATACTATTTCTACTCCCATCTTCATATTAGCTATTTCTTGCACAATCTACAGAATGGATAAGTAGGCAATTCCAGTTAACTGAACGGATATAATTTCATATCCATCCTAGTTTAGGATATGAAATCGACCAATCACAGTTAGCATCAGCTTACCCAAGTAACTATTCGATTTTAAAATATTATGTCAATTATAGTGTAATTGTCAGATCGTAAATAAAATTATTGCAAGTTATAAAAATATGAGCGATTACTGGAAGCACCAGATCACGAATATTTGTTTACAAAGGTAAGCTTCAGTAAATTACCTTTTATATTAATATTATATTATATCAAAAAATCTCATCTTGCACGAAATCCTATAGAATACTTAAATAAGACTTCTTATAATATGCGCTAGACATTATTTTAATCAAGTGTCAAATCAGTCGCATGGTAGAGCTCGTGGCGGTCAAGAAAGGCTCCTTGGCTCGAACCTCATTGAAGGAAAATACTTTTTTTTATTTGAAACCTAGTTGCTTTGTAGTAATAAAATTTGATATTTCTAATTAAATTTTAGGCGGTATTGATTTTTGGTATTTCTGGCGGATGCCGTAGACAAGAATTAAAAAATTTAAAACTGGATCATATAACATTCAACAATTGCACATTTATTGTAGAAAATGAATATTAATCTTACATTATATAGGTACTTAGATCTAATAGGTTAATTATTGTTAAATAAATCTCGTTGTTTATTGTAAATTTTATTTTTATTTAAAGTGTAAAATTTCTTTAGTCGTAGAAAAAATACACTATACCCACCAAGCAAAATGTTGTTGCAGCAACGTTCTAGTAACTTTTCAAAGAGAGCTGCAATGTTGCTCTTTTCCTTGCGGCGTGAGGTTGGGGACATCCCTGCAAGCCTTAATCGGCCGTTCAGGAACGTTTCAGTTGCAATATTGACAAATATATCGCTTCGGCAATATTCTAGCGATATTGATATTTAAATTACAGCAACGTTTCACGCAATTAATTGCAGCAACCTTGGCACAAAAACATTACAGCAACCTTGGCACAAAAACATTACAGCAACCTAATTTTTTGAAATTATATTCGTTAAATATTATTCGTTTATTCATTATTCATGTTATAAAAAAAAAACAAATGTATTTATTTTGCTATATATAATATTATTATAGGTATAACATATATTCGGGGTGATTCACGGTGGATGGTGCGTTAGACGTTTATGGAGAACAGGCGATACGTTTTATTTGAAAATTTGGTCGTCCAAATAAACGACCATGGTATATCGTTCTAAAATATTTTCAGCATTGCCGCTTCTGCCCAAAACAGGTGGCAACATCGGTATTGTAAATGAAACCCCCCATATATTTTTAAATTTTTAGATTCTACGTAAAATTCAAATAATTTTTTTAATACAATATCCATTGTTATACGTTACGTTATATATATACTTAATAGTTTTCGAGATATTGGCTCTTGAAAAATGACAATTTTAACCTTTAACATCTTCTAGCATTCTAACTGAATGTCTTAGAGCAAAACGGCTGGTGTTCCTTCCTTCAATTTTTATTATCTTCCCAAAGAATCAACCAAATCAATCAATCAAAGTAATTAATTTCCTGCTTTCGAGTTCCATCCTGTTTAACCGAAAGTTGACAATTTTGGGAACATAATAAAATCAAGGACATCAGGAACATGTGAGCCGTTTTGCTCTAAGAGACATATATAGTTAGAATGCTAGAAGCTGTCAAAGTTGAAAAATGCCATTTTTCAAGAGTCAATATCTCGAAAACTATTAAGTATAGACTAGTAATGAATATATTAAAAAATAATTTGAATGTTACGTAAAATCTAAAAATATATAGGCTGTTTTATTTAAAATAACGATGTTGCTACCTGTTTTGGGCAGAAGCGGCAACGCCGCAATGCTGAAAATATTTTAGAACGATAGACCATGGTCGTTTATCTAGACAAACAAATTTTCAAATAAAACGTATCTCCCGTTCTCCGATTCACTGTGAATTACCCTGTATATATATTAAGTATACACTTTTCTTATATTTAATTCCTTCAAAGTTTGGTTTCCTTAACCCCTAATCTGTTTTAATTACTTCGTTCAAAACGTGTCTTAGCATGCTGAAAGCAGTTTTTGTAAAAATTTTCAAAATCTTGATCTGTAAGTTCTTTAAAATTAGTTCGGACAGCATCTAAAATTTAAAAAAATGACAATCACTAATAGATACAGTGATTAAGTTATTACCGGAAATTTTTCTGAAGACTTGAATGTTCATGATCGAGGAAAAATTTACCCTTTATTAATTTAAGCACGTGGGATTTCGGTTAGAAAATTTTAAACTCATTTATTAAAGAACCTACGTACTAATTAATTTTTTTATTAGAAATTACATATATTCTAGAAATGTCTTTGAAATGGCGTTTCAGGAAAATTTTCATTTATTAATTTTACCACAAACGTAAAAAATTTCCGGTTATTCTGTGGGTTTTAATGGTAACCGAAGAAAAATCAAGCTTCTGATTGGTTGAAATTAAGAGTGTAAAATTTTCATTAAAATTTTTAATTTGATTAAATACAAATCTGATGTATTTAATATAATATAGTATTGCCAAAGAAAAATTAAAATCTACCTGTTATAAGTGAAGTGAGTTTTAAAGTTTTTTTTTTGAAGAAGTAGTCCATACTTACTTACTTAAAGTTTTTGTTTTGTAGTTCCCCTTGGCACCAGTCCAACTTAAAAACTGCCCCACATAATTTGTGAAGACCTTTTCCAAACATCTGTACACTGCATCTTTCAAATTTCTTCCTCCAGTTAGTCTCAAAAAATGTATCTAAAATTTCAAAACACTGCTATTCTCACTTATGATTTGTGTGCAATTTCTCATAATAATTTTCTTTTTAAAAATAGCAAAAAATGGACAAAGGTCTAGGGTAAACTATAGGGTATTGGAATTGGCTTGTGACATACATTCTCATTCTACTGATTTGGAACCCGTAACTATATAAAATTTACTCGTGTATAGGTTATACGAATGAAAAATTTCTGTGTAGGTTTCGCAAACACATTTTTTACTAGTAACCTATTGCTAGTACTAGATGCCTACAAATTCAACTTCAATTAACTTTAGGGAGTACACTATCTTAAGTTGTCTATTGAATTAACTTGCAAAAATTGTGTCTGCAAGCCTATCCAGTGAAAACTTTGGAATATCTGCAGTTATAATACCGTATGCATGCGCTTTTTGCTTTAATTTTGGTAATTTTTTTGGAAGGGGTTCTTTCAGTTTAGTCTCCAGTGACGTGTAGTACCACACACAAGACACACCAATACAAATTAAATAATAAAATATCTAGGTTATGTTTTGTGTTTAACAGCACGACCTCCATTTCCAAAAATTACCTACCTAACAGAGAACAACTTGTTCTCTGCTAAAAAGTACCTAAGCATGCATAAACTTTTATTAAATTTAATGTAACCTACCTTATTTCTTAATAAAACACTGTTCTTCACTCTTTTAAAAGAAATGCCAAGCCAAAATAAAAATGGCCGATCCGATCTGACTCTGAGACCGAAAACATAACCCCCCCGACCGACGCGTGGCGTACCTATTTGAAGCAATGATTGGGCAGCACAATTGCAATTACAAAAAGACATTCATAAACCAACATCGCTGCTAAGTTGCTATGTAATTTGCCTGAAACTTTCTAAACTGAAGATTGCTAAAATATTGCACGTTACAGGTTGCCCTTGAAACATTTCTCTAAATTTATATATCGAACATAGCATAGAGAATCCGAAAGCTAAGTTGTAACAATATTTAATATGAAAGGTTTTAAAAGTCAACGTTGCGGGAATTAACTAAATAGAAAAGTTGTTTTAGAGAGTTCCACGGTGTTTACCTACAAGCTTTCAAATACAATATTGCTCTTGCAAGAATTTTGAAGGAAGATTGCAATGTTGCGAATGCGAGTGCGAGGTTTTTTGCTTGGTGGGTACAACTCGAGTGGAATGTCCATATCTACTCTTGTTGTAAAAACTACTACCTATATATCATAATTTTTTTAGTGACTTGTTCATAAGGAGAATTCGTATTTATTCCTGTCATCTTGTTGCCAAATAGTTATAACCCAAGTCCTTCTCTATTTGTCATTTTGTTTGACTTGCCACGTACCAAGATCTATAAGCTAGAGTTAACTTGTTCTTTCAACAAATCGTTTTGACGGAAGACAACGATATTTGACATTAACAGCTGATCTGGTTTCGTCGTTAAAGTTTCCAGATCAGCAGTGGGCCGTAGCAAGCTCACGCGTCAGGTTGCGTCATATTATTTTCGACCGATTTCGGTGTTTTTTAAGTGTTTCTGTGGCTGTTTTTTGTCTAGTGTGTGTTTTAAACATTTTTACTTTTGGATTTTATATATTTCAGAGACAGATTTTCTTGGTGTTTATTATTTAAGTTTAATGGTGAGTACAAACACGATTTTGGTTAACTTTTTATCAAATGAATAAAGTGCCTGGTTAAACCATTTACTTATCGTTATATAGGTACAAGGTGTATCTAATGGGCAAATACAGCAACAGAAGATAGTAGAGTTGAAAATATGTCATTTATGCTTAAGAACGCACGGTTAATTTTCAATAATTATGTTTCGTTGAGAAAGGTGTTTATTTAAATGTTTCTTGCCATCTAGCATTTAAACGCAATTATCCCAAAAACTAATTGAAATAATCGAGATTAATGAAGTACAACTTTTTTACGTATAAAAGATAATTGCGAGAATTTATCAAACTCATATTGTGTAGCTGGCGTTCTCTACAAGGTATCTTAAAAGTCATTATGAAATGCTTCTTCTTGTTGCCCCCAAAAACATAACTACAACAAATTTGATTCATATCCGATTAATATCAAATCATCGCCAATTTTATAAAGTAAATATTTACTTGGATCACCCTGTATCTCTTTAACTGTATAAGAAATTAAATTAAATGACATATTTTTTTCTAGTCAATTATCTCCTGTTGCTGTATAGCCCCGTAGTTACGAGACACCCTACATATATCCATATATAAAATTCCCACAAAAGTAACAATACCAAAAAGGTTCCCAATATGGTGTTTTAATTAGACGTGCACCACAAAGCCTCTATCTCGCAAGAAATGTATAACTTTTTTCCTTGTATAATAAATACATAAATACTTATTTTGGTAGGTATGGGTCTGTCAATATTTTATTTTATAAATAATAAAATTAGTATCTACACTATGTCTTGTTGAATAATCAACTACTTTAATACAGCCATTTTGTTTTTTGAAATAAATTGTATCTTATCAATGCGACGCATTTTGTTCCCATTATAGCGCTTTCTCTACAATTTAGAAAGCAGAACAGCATCCCCAAAAACTAATTGTATCCGTTAGAACCTCTATAATCCACAAGACCCTGCTGGGGGTTCGTAGCGATAGGCAATCACCGCGCGCCGTATTATTAGTTTTAACGTTTTTGTTGCACAGGTCACATCGTTGTTGCAAGTCTTCTAGCTGTCCTGTCTGAATTTGAGTTTTATTGATCATACCAATACCTGTTTCAAATAATTTATTTTTACTTTGTATTTAGGTTTTTTTAAACTTTGCATGTCAGATAAAGCAATAGAATATTTTTATTTCGCACAACCCATCACTAGTATTGGACTTTATAATCTACGGACGAATTTTACCATTTCGGTAAACCATGTTGCATAATAGATAAATAATCATATGCAATGTTAACCCATTCAGTGCGGATGACGCCAATAGGCGTCAAATATAAACATTCCCATATGCGGGTGAAAAAGGCGTAATCGTCTGCTTTCCGTATTACTGGCCACTATTTAGTCCATTTGGTCATTTGACGTCATCCGCATATATTTAAAAAAATTTTAAAATATGCTGATGACGCCATTTGGCGTAAGCAAAAAAATACATGTTTTATACACATTTTATGTAAAATATAAGAAAAACAACTCAATAAACTAACTAAATGACATTTTGATCAAAAATACAAAAAAAAAGGTCGCACCAGGCGATAGTAGAATATTTTTAACACGCAGCGAATGGGTTAAACGACAAGAACAATATCACACTAGAAGCTATTTAAATTTTTGAGAATTACAATACTGATCTTTAGTGGTGAGAATATGCTTTATTAATCGTAGCAAGCAAGTATTATTATGATTAATGTCAAGTTTCATTACAACTGCCAGTCGGAACTAATACAGTATATAAAACCAGAGTTTTCAGAGCAATAACGGCTATACACCATTCTATGGTAACATTAACTCCTATTTCCTATTGGCTAAATGACCGTGATATTATCACCATACAACGGTCTAGAGATTTTCGTTGTCTTACAGTAGGAATAGAACGCTTTTTTCTTAGTGTAAGACAACAGAATTGTTCTGCTTCCTCTAAAATAACATTGCTTGCAAAGATGAATGCGAAATCATTTTAATTTATTTTCAACCTTAAACATAGCATAGCAAAGGAAGAAATATTCCATGGAGTCGGTCGGAATTTTTTAAAAAGAATTAATTTATGCATTGAAGAGGATGGACGTCACTTTGAACCTTTGATTTGAATGTTTAATTTATTGTTCCAGTAACTTATGTATTTTAAAACTGCAAATAAAATTTAACTTTAACCCCCTCTGTCTCTTCGTTAATAATCAATTTTTGAAAAAATTTGATAGGATGAGATAGCATTTATTTTTGGTCTAGAATTATCTCCTAAATTTTTTGCTCATCATTTGCGGACGCCCTGTATAAATGGTTTCTCCGTTTTTTTTTTTATCATAGTCTTGTACCTACATTTTTTTCAATCTAGACAGGTCTAAATTGCACGCGCATTTATTTATTTTCTCGATCATTATTATCGAACTCAGTACGTACTATTTAGCAAAGCAGCATGTTTAACTAAACCTATTCGTCTCTTTCGATAAAAGATCGTGGAGATAATAAAATCATTGTATTAGTGTATGTCAGTCGCCATGGGGAGGAAATGTAGTTCTTTTAATAACCGAGAGAAATGCTCTAGTCATGTACAGTACTGAATAATACTACAACTTTTCTCGCGAAAATAGTCGTTGGTACAACAAGACAGGATATGATGTCCATATTGCGCGAGAAATTGAGCAATTGAGCAGTTGAGCAGACCCAAGGCATCTTTTAACGTACTCTTGTGTATCCATTTGGCTACGCGGGCCTTCTATTTGGATACCCAGTAAACATGAAATGGATACAGAAATTTGGGGCCTCATGACTTATAGACTTATACAAAAAACTCGACAAAAAATATCAACTGCCTACCGAGAAAAATAATGGTTAATTCTTTAGAAACGTAAAACAAAATCTAAATTAAAAATAAACTCTTTTTAGTCTAATACAAAAGCATAACATACTACGATTAATACTGGAAATCTAACTAAATAGGACACTCTTTGGTATTAAGGTATTTTAAAATAAAAGTAATACAGTACACAAAAATAAAAAATACCACAAATTAAAAGAAAAAGGAACTCGATACGTACTCATTTCAGGTACGTAGCTGGGGGGGGGGGGGCAGGGCCCCCCCCCCCCCCCGAAACTCGAGAACATACTTATAAAACTTACAAAAACAAAATTAATTTTAAGCGAAATATGCATAACTCTGATTTCGACAATATAGCCAACACGTATTAAACATTTTCTACACTATTAAATTTTCTTCGTGTCAGTTTTTTCCCACTTGAAAACCAAGCACCATTATTTACAAAAGGGCGTGGCACCAAAAAAATCTGGCTGGGCCTCCCCCGAGAAGAAATCCTGGCTACGTGCCTGACTCATTTTCATTGTAAAAGGAACTTCATTAATAAGATTATAGTTTAGGATTATCTTTAAAAAATGTACTAATAAAATCTCTAGTTTTGTATATTTCAGGAGTTGGTTCCCTAAACCTATGTTCTTTTTTCATTAAAAACTCGGCGACTGCCGGTCTTGGATCAAAATGGGCTGCTATTATACAGTGGTGGATCGACAGGGGGGGTCATCGGGCCCGGATCCCCACAGGATAGTATTAGAATAGTGGAAAAAACCGAAATTTTGGCGTGGCCTCTAAAAATTTTCGCCTGCGGCGCTGTTTGCCCCCCCCTCAGGATTACTTTCTGGAACCGCCACTGCTATTATATTATTTTTGTCAAAACAAAATATGTTAAAAAGTAGGGCCTTTTGAATACATGGATACGCAGTAAAAAATCACTAAAAGATGCACTGGCACGACCAATGATCTGGTGCAGTTGTATTAATAAAAAAAGCGTACACGAATTAGAATGAAAGGAAACCTTAACCATATTTGCGTAAAACCGGCTTATCGCACGTTAAAGGTTATTAAAAATGCAAAGCGTTGGTGTTGGTTCAATAGAAAAACAAAAATTAATTTTTTTATTTTATAACTAGCTATACCCTGCGCGCGTTGCTACGCCATAATAATAAGGCGGATTCGCCATCGCGTCAACAAACATTTTATATCATTATTTATTAGTACCCGGCATCCGTTGCGCCACTTTTTTTATGCCGAAACCTTCCTCGGCCTGCACACAACAACTGACCAAATTTTTATCGTAATCGGATAAATGGTAAGTATAGGAACGCATACGGGACATATAGACAGACAGACAAACATTCATTTTTATATACAGGGTGTCCCGAAATTAGCTGACAATATTTTAGGGAGATAAAGTACATCCAAAAATAAGACTAATACCCTCTATTAACATACCTTCAAAAACGCTTCGTTATGGGGCTAGAGCCCCGAATTGGAGCTATGATAAGCAGTTTTTTCACAATATCTCAAAAACCGATAGGGGTATCGAAACAAGATTTGATACATGTTTTACCCATGACAAGACGCAATAAAGGATTTAATTAGCTTAACTTTATTTCTTCCAGTGGCGTCCCACTGGGTAGGTAGTTGGGGGAATATTGCCCTAAGTTTTTTATTTTTAGGATGTTTTAACTTCAGGTACAATTTTTAGAAGCCTTGAAGTATTTTGTTGAAAAAAGGTATTCTTGATTCATTGAGATAGGATTCACCATTTTCCAGTAAAATCGATTTTAAAATTCTCGGTATTTTGAAATCCGGTGAAAAGGCTAAGGTTTTTTTTGCATATCTCAGCAAACACTTAATATGAAAACATGAAATTTATTAGAAGTTCTACTAGCGACAAGGCATATGTATTAAAGGATGTTACTTTAAAATATTTTTCCAGTGACGTCGCACAGCCTTAAGTAAATATTAGATACTATTATTTTTTTAAATTTCATAGTTTTAATGTAATTTTTTTTAATTTTAAATTTTTTGTTAATAAAACCTTCTATTATTGTAATTTGACAGAATGTAACGTTTTTAAATTAAACATATTTTTAGATTCCTTTGTTTTTTAAATATTTATTTTCATGGAGATTTTAAGAGAGTTTTAAAATAAAACAAAAAATAATAACAAATTGCATATCTAATTTGATTGTAAACCACACGGGAAACTAATTCATAAGCAAGTACCAGTCATGTGTCCCCAAAAATAATAATCAAGGTTATTTAAATCAGGTGATCTTGGTGGCCAGGCTATGGCTACCAATTCACCTGGTAATTTTCTTCAAGCCAATTCCTCACTTGACGTCTGTAGTGAGCTGGTGCCCCATCATGTTGAAAGAAGTGCCCTAAACGTAAATCCAGTGGCACATTATCTAATAAATCCCCAAGTTGATTATGTATTATTATTATTTGTCGCTAGTAGAACTTCTAATAAATTTTATGTTTTAATATTAAGTGTTTGCTGAGATATGCATAAAAAACCTTAGCCTTTCACCGGATTTCAAAAAACCGAAAATTTTAAAATCGATTTTACTGGAAAATGGTGAATTCTACCGCAATGAAACAAGAGGACCTTTTTTCAGCAAAATACTTCAAGCCTTATAAAAATTTCACGTAAAGTTAAAAAATCCTACAAATAAAAAACTAAGGGGAATATTCTCCCAACTACCTACCTAGTGGGACGCCACTGGAAGAAATACAGAGCTCCAATTCGTGGGGCTCTAGCCCCATAGCGAAGCGTTTTTAAAGGTATATTAATAGAGGATTTTAGTCTTATTTTTGAATGTACTTTATCCCATTAAAATATTGTCAGCTAATTTCGGGACACCCTGTATATTATATAGATATATCTTAACAGGTTTATAAAAATTACAATAGAAACAAAAAACGTTTAACAAGAATAAATAAAATCTAATATTTGATCATTTATCCCTGTTTTTCTATTACTTATTACTTGAGCCAGTCTATTCGGAATTGACTGAATTATATTTAATACAATATTTGGATCAAGCTCTTCCCAGCACGCTTGCATTATTTCCCATTAATCTTCTGAATTTTGTGGCCTAAAATTTCGATTATATATTTCTTTTACGATTATACCCCAAATATTTTCAATTGAATTGATATCGGGATTATAAAAGCGACCCAAGGCAGCACTTCCACAGTATGGGTTTAAAACCAATGGGTTACAGCATTGGCAGTGTGGATTGGACAGTTATCTTGTTGAAATATGAAGGTATTATTGGGATATAGGTATTTGCTCAGCAGATGGTAACAATATGTTTTCTAAAATGTTAATTTCCAGCATTAAATCTTCCCTATTCGCCAGCAAACACCAGGTCCATGAAACTTATCCAGCCGCATACATTTACAGAGAAACGCCCATGTCTGGAAGTGAGGGGGTTAGTATATCGCTCTTTAAACCTGATGGTATTGTTTGGACGGTACATACAAATTTGTCCATTATAAGTCTACTGGAACGTCTTTTCATCAGTAAAAATTACCATGTTCCAAAATTGCGGTATATTATATAATTCAAAGCAAAAATAATCCTTGATTGTCGCTGTTCTTCAGTAAGAAACATTTTTTTCGCAGCTGGGCGACCTTTTAGTTCAGATCCCTTGACTATCCTGCTGGTGGTAGGTTGAGAGGCAGGAAATGCTGTGTCAATAACAGCATCCCTTGCAGTTGCAAATGGATTATTTCTTAAATATCCCAAAAAAGCAGCATGCTGTTCAGGGTTGGAACGTTTGGGACGACCTGAACCTATCTTCCTCTTTAGGGAATCGTCTTGTTCCCATCGTTGATTAATTTTTAATATAGTTTTTTTATTTCTATTATACAACTTCGCTACAGCACGGATTGACCATCCCCATCCTTCTTCGATTCTTGATACAATTTGAGCCTTTTCAACTTCAGACAACTGACGAGGCATTTTTATGTTCTCCTGTCAAAGGTTATCAAACGTTACCACCATGCAATTTCAAAATTAATTACACCGACGCTAATGCTAATAACAATAACCTCCAATAAACAATAATTTAGACAAGAAGCCGGTTGTACGCAAATATGACAAAACTTACCTCTCATTCCAATTCTTGTACGCTTTTTTTTATAAATACAACTGTACCTATAGATGAACCTATTGTCAAAATCGTATTCCATTCTGAGGTCAATCAACATGCAAATTGCGCCCCTCCACTTTGTTTGCCAGACTTACGTTATTAGAAGTATTAACATGATGTAGGAAGTTTAAATCTTTGTCTAAAACCTTATAAAAAGTCTGCAGTATGGCAACGCAGCAGTAAGAGATCCGCCCCCAAAGATGTGACCGGCACGATATTGGTCTGAGGCCATTATAACATTGTTTCATTTATATCCGTTTACGGATGTCCATAGAAAATGTACATCGATGTTTGCGATACACCGATGTATATCGAACATCCCTATTTCCATTTGGTGTTTCTTTGACAGCGGTGTGAAATTTTTTTCAGTTTATAGGTTGGTTGTGTTGTGGTGTATTTGATATTTTTGATTCCATGTGCAATGAAGCTTGATGGAGTGTGAAGTTTGAGCTATTGGTTTTGGACAAGAAGAGGCTTCCAGATATTGGGAATATCTATAGGCTTGGTTTACTAAATATATGGGTATTTTGATTCATGAAAGCTGCTTCTTTAAATTTTCGTTGTTCGCTGTTCCGTATGCAAAATCTTGGTTTCTGACCACTGTATATTATGTTGGTTGGTCCATACATGTTCCGCTATACCTGATCTCGAAGTTTCACCTTTTGAGTATGTTTCAGATGTTCTTTAACTCGTACGGGAAGGGGTCTTTTTGTTTCTCCAATGTACGATTCGCCACACTCGCAAGGGATTTGATAGATACAATTTTTTGTGTTTTCATTACGGGGGGGGGGTTTAATTTTTGTAAGAAAGCTTATTGCACATGGATAGTATTTAAAACAGTAGCCCTAGAATTATTTATTTATTTATTCACGATACACTACAGAATATAAATTCTAAATGGTATGCCTAAAACTAAATACACCAATAATTGCCAAAAGCATACAAAAAAATAAAAATAAAAATACAATAGTCATATATAGTTACAAAAACATAAAGACAGTTCAATATATAAAACATAGAAGTATCTTTAGGGACGAGTTGCTCTTAGCATTAAAAATGTCACATATGCGGAATAGTACTTGTTGTAATTGGACACCAAACGATCCATAAAGGCACCCCGACCATAATTGGTTCTATGTGTTTGCTCAAAAAATAATTACGTTTGCCGGGTCGCTCTATTTGGAACTAATATACGAATTAGGAGTAGTAAAGTCACAGTCCATCATCCCATTAATGAGCTTGTACAGGAATAGTAAAAGCACGGTATAATAGGTCGATATATGTACTCTGGTAAAAGTGCTTCTCTACGTCGGCATTCAAGACTTTTATATCCACACAGTAGAAGCCTGGTTTCATATGTGATGTTGAAGTAAGGGAAGTGAAACTTGTAGAGAAGATATTTCATAAACTTATTTTGGACACGCTCTAGTTTATTTATATGACACGCATAACGGGGTGTCCAAATAATAGAACAGTACTCCAAGATGCTGCGGACCAAACAATTATAGAGACATAAAAAAAGAGCCTTTGTATCGTTAAATGCTTTGTGTTTCTCTTTAGAAACCCCAACATCCTAAAACCCTTCAAAACAACATTGTCGATATGGAAACCGAAAGAGAGTCCCACATCGAAAATCACTCCAAGATCGTTGAATTAGTCCACCCTCGCGATGCCAACACCATCAATCCTATACGGAGCCAGTAATGGGTTAAGGCATTTGTAAAAACTAATAGTCTTACATTTAAGAATATTAATGCTTAGGAAATTTAGTTTACACCATCGCACCAAACTGTCTAAATCCGACTGCAAACCATCAAGACCAGGGCCAACAATGTCAAAAAACTTCAGATCATCCGCATACAAAAGATACTTGCAAGTCTTGAAGCATGATCCGGCGTCATTTATAAACAACAAGAACAGCACAGGCCCCAAGTGAGATCCCTGAGGAACTCCGGATGTAACATGCACTTCACGCGAGGCGGAACCACAGACAGTAACACGTTGACGACGATCAGATAAGTAAGACTTGATCCAGGACAGATACTGTCCTGAGAATCCCATTTCGTACAGCTTCTTCAGTAGTAAGGGGTGGCAGACACTATCAAAGGCCTTAGATAGGTCGGTGTAGATAGTGATTCTGGTAAATTGCCAGGTTTGTAACTGTTGAGCGTCCTCTGTAGAACCCATGTTGCTCGGGAATGATATAATGCTTAAGGGTATTGAAGATCTCATCAGTGAGTATTGCTTCAAATAGCTTTGGTATTGCCGAGAGAAGAGATATTATATATTATAAATTAGTTTACACTTGAAAACGGTTAGAGATACTAACTTAACCGAAACGTTGTGTTAAGTAACAAAATAAAGACAATGAAAGCCCGACAAGGTATTTTTTTGATATTACTTCATTGTCTACCACCTGCAAACAAACAGCATGAAATCTGTTTTTGTAATTAAACATTTAAAGTCATTAGCCCACCTCATTTAGCTAGCGTGGGTGTGTACCTTTTGCACGCTGGTCATTATTAGCAAATAAATAGGTTTTCAACGGGACTTATCGCTGAGAAATAACTTCGACCAAATAACTCACCAATAGCACTGGGTAGAGTCATTTGGGGTAACTGTGTGCAGTGGGTAAACATTTTAAAAAATTCGGATTCGTTATATCGGTTAAAAAATCTAGTGAACTAGTAAATCGATTCCTTGATTCATGATTTGATTACTTTTTTCGAAGATCTATACAGAGGTCTGCCTGACCTTGACTACATACATAAAGGGTGGAATATTTCTGGACTAAATTCAGTATTATTTGCTGAAAAAATACAGAACTACGGCTGCGTTTCTGATTAGTTTGGCATACTTTTTTCGTGTCTTCATGAAATTTACCGCTCTTTTGGGGGTAGAAACCGCACCTAACCTTTTTTTTTAAATGTAAAGGTATGTATTGTGAGCTCGTTGGACAGGGCATAAAAAGGAATACGACCACTGTTTCGGTAATTTAGAAAACCAGAAAAAAAATGTGGATATGTTAGCAATATATGGTACTACAATTTGGGTTTTGCCAGCGCAGGCTGTTTAAAAAAAATCGAAATATGTTATTGATAAGGTTGTTTGTTTATTTTACTTTGGTCAACTCTCTGTATTATTTTGTGCTTTTTAAACTTTATACCGTGCGAGCAAAAATTATTTGCATCAAAGAGGGCCTTGCATCTAAGGACGTAATGCTTAGCCGTAGAGCTTAATACCTGTTGGGTGTCAGTAACTACCTGAATTAACAATCAATCAGTTATTCCGTCATCTTTGACAGTCGTTACAAGTAATTTGATTCATCGCTAATTTTTCCAATTTCTTGAACAATTCACACAATGGGCTTTACGGAACAGCACAAAACATTTATGGTTGAAGCGTATTTTCGAAACGCGGTCAGAGTAAATGGTTAGTGGCAATAAAAATCCGGGTCTGTGCATGGACGATTTTTAAAAACATTTTCCTAACGTTGCTTGAATTGCCGGGGATTTCTATAATTGCCTGAAAAGAACCGTGGCTGTGTTTAGGGAAACAGGTTCTATACAACACAAAAAAGGAGCAGGAAGACCATCTGTAAGAACAGGAACTTGTTGCAAACGTTCGTGAAATAATGCAAAATACGCCAACAAATTGTATAAGACGCCTGTCCTAAGAAGTGGGAAGATCTTATGGAACATGCAGGACTATTCTTAAGAAGCAGCTAAATGTATTTCCTTATAAAGTGCAAGTATTCCAAGAAATACAAGCCGAAGATTTTGAAAGACGCAGGAATTACTCTCAATGGTTTACCCAAAATTTATTGGAAATAAATTATTTATTAGACCTGACATTGTTTTCGGATGAAGCCTGGTTCCACCTCTCCGGTTATGTGAATTCTCAGAATGCACGCATGTGGAGTAGTGAAAATCCCCATTTTTTTGTAGAGTCCACCCTCAAAAAATTGGTGTCTTGTTAGATGTTTCGAAAAAGAATTGTTGGTCCTATTTTTTTCCATGACACAGTTACAGCACAGCGGAACAAAGACAATATTTTGAATCCATTTGTGGAGCAATTACTTGACGACGAACTACGTTTTGAATATTTTCAACAGGACGGTGCAACCGCCCATACAGGCGCCGAATCTATTAGTGCCGAGTGATCAGTTTTCGATCAGACATTGAATTCCCACCTAGATCACCTTGTTTAATGGTTATGGATTACTTCGTTTTTCCTTATTTAAAGAACACTATTTTTAAAACACCAGTTTTACATGAAAGGATTATCCAAGAATGTGGTAACATTTCCCCAGAGATGCTGGTCAACACTTTCGAAAATATGAAGAGACGTGTGAATTTCTGCTTGGAGCATGGCGGTGGCCAATTTCAGCAATTTATGTAATTATTTTTCTTTTTCTTTCTGTATATTCTTAATTTGTTAATTTTGTAAACAACAAAAATAAATTTGTATTTGTCTACTTATTTTATTACTCAATAGTTTGGCAAATCATGTCATAATGTGAATTTGACAAAATTTTAACCTAGATTTAGTTAGATAAACGTCCTCATATCATTGTGATCTAAACCAAGCCCTACGTTTTTTAATCCAAGCCCTCTTTGATGCTAATAATTTTTGCTCGCACGGTATTATTTGCAATATTATACGCTGGTATAGTGTCCGCAAATCGTAGGTGTCCTCTTGAAAATACAAGTACTCACACTTACCCCAAATAACTCCGGTACTAACCATAGACCTGTGTAATAATTGAAAAACGAGAGACAAACAGAGATCGTTAAATCCTAACCCAGGGGTACCAACGTTTGATAAGTGGTTTCACCTTTTCGATATGTTTCATTGTTTTGCACCTGCAAAACGAATGAGGCGCTTCGGGCTAAAATGGAATGTATTTTCTTCGACATGGGCGTAGAACTAGTACCAACTGTTGGACAATAATATAATATAACCTAATCATTATTAATTATTATTATTAATTTACTTTTACTACGAATTGTTTTTAGATATAAAATAATTTGCCGACCATTTCTACGTCAATGGGTTTACTAAACATGAATATAGTACCATCTTTCTTTACCTTTACCAACTTCCTCTTTACATCTGTTTTTAATGACTAAAGGGCGGAATATATGCAAAATGCATATATATATATGCATTTTTTGCATATTTTTCAAAAAATATTATTTTAAGAGCATATTTTTATGTTGTCGGCTTTATCAACAAATTTAAAACGTTAAAAGTTTAATGTCCAGTTCGGTACTTATTTCAGGGATTTTCCAATCTGATTATAATAATTATATTTACTTTTTGGTTTTACACAAGGTATTTATTGGGGGTTTCCGGGGTTTGTATGTATATTGTATTGTTAAGGGTTGCTCATTGTCACCTAATAATGCGTTATTATTACCTGCTTAACATCCTGTATCTATATCGATTTGTAATGCATACTTCTGTTTTAGTTTGTCGAAAGATTTCAGTATTTTCAGTGTGAAACTAGTGATTTTAAATTTGTGTTCAAAATGTCTAAGGATGTAACTGTAAAATAAAATGAAGGATTTATAGCTATTAATATAACGAGATTATTATACGATTTATAATAGTCGAGGACATTGCTAGGTGACGAGGCGACAGCCGAGTCACCCGCAATGTCCGAGACGGTGTTAAATCGCTAATAATCGAGTTATATTCAAAGCTTTATCGTATCATTGACAACGGCGATGCGAAAATAAAAACAAGGTTTTTGACATTTCATTTTGGCATTTCAAAAAGTCATCATAAAAATCATGCAAGATTTTAATATTCCTGACGATATATTAGCTGCAGCCAACATTATAAGGTTGAACTTGCTTCCGGACAAATCTAAAATCCATTATGAAAAAGAATATCGGCAGTTTTGTGAGTGGCGAAACAAAGTACATGTTCAAGGTGCAGAAGAAACGGTATTGCTGGCGTATTTCTCAAAACTCTCTGAGGAATACTCTGCTTCGTCCTTATGGCCGAAATATTCCATGTTACGAGCGACTTTAGAACTGAAGGAAAGAGTGGAAATCGACAAATACGGCGCCTTAATACGTTTCATCAAGAAGAAAAATGTTGGATATAGAGCAAAAAAATCGAAATTATTTACAAGAGAACAAGTCAACGAATTTGTGTGTTCTGCCTCAGACGAGAAGTTTTTAATGATGAAAGTGGCTTTTTTAATTGGAATTGGAGGAGCCGGTCGAACTAATGAATTAGCGAAGATGACCACGGAAGATGTTGACGTTTTAGAGGACAAGCTGATTGTTACTATTCCCGACTCAAAAACCCACAAGAAACGTATTTTCGCTGTGATATTTGACGGCGAAGTCAATCCTGTGCTTTTATTTAAAATGTACGCAATGTTAAGGCCAGACCATGTCACTCACCAAAGATTGTTTGTATCATATAGAAAAGGGAAATGTACGGTACAGCCCTGCGGCATTCATTTCTTCTCTAAAATACCTCAAAAAATAGCTGAGTATCTCTCACTTGAAAATCCTAATTTGTATACTGGTCACTGCGTTAGAAGATCTTCTGCAAATTTTCTTGTTAATGCTGGAGGAGATATATTAGAACTACAAGAACTTGGTGGATGGGAATCGTCGAAGGTTGCTAGAGGGTATTTAGAAGAAAGTGTGACCAAGAAAGTTTCCATTGCTCGCAAAATTCAAATCGGCGATGTTTCCGGCAGTGGATTAGATACTGGGGAACAGCACGAAATCGAAAGGAGTGCTTTCTCGGTCATTAATCAGTCTTCAGAGGGCATACCTAAGATCGTGGACGTTAAAGACAAAGGTGTATCCATCAAATTTGAAAACTGTCAAAATATTGTTTTAAATGTTCATGAAAAATAGTTTTAATATTATTTGGTATCTAACGTATTATGCTTTCTTACTAACATATTAAATTATGGTAACTAATGTATTATGAGTAACTAAGGTTTTATGTAGGTTTTAGTATGTTTATGATGTTAATAATTATTAATAAAGATATCATATAAAAATGACTTAATCTTCAATGATACGATAAACTACTTAACTGCAGTAAAAATTATTTATGAGGATGAACCATCCAACGAAGTTGTATCTTGGCCTTATATTTTGCTACCTAAGTCGCAGTATTGTCCGATTACATCAGTAGATGTTGAAACTTCTCTTTGTATAAACATATTTTTTATAGTAGACAATCCTTTTTAGTTGAAAATTTTGAAAAATTAATAAACCTGAAAACACTTAATATTTCCGAAACAGTTGAAGATAGATATAGGATATTGTATGAAATATGTCTAAAATTTTCTGAAGAATCCAAAAAGTGAATAATATGTAGGGTGTTGCATTTAAAATACGATAGTTAGTATTGGCCACTGTTACATGACACACCCTGTATATAAAGTTTTTATTGAAAAAAATGCTCATTTAGAAATACCAATCGACGTGTCCGTTTTTTCGGACACGCACCCATGTATTTATTATCAAATTTATTCCATTTGGCTGATATACACTGTATAATATATTTTTTCAATAAATTAAAAAAATAATAATTTCAATTCACATTTTGGGTAGAATAACAGTTGCCAACCATTTCTACGTCAATGGCGTTACCAAAACATGTATCGAGCTATCTTTCTTTAGCTTAACCGACTTCCTTCTACATCTATCTCTTTCCATCTGTCATTAACGGTGTCCCATTGAACGTTCTCGCAAGATCCACCGGCCCGCTTTGAGATAACCAAATTTAGATTTCTTGTGTATGTAAATTTGAACTCGTTGAACCGCCTAGAATTTTTTTGTCCATAGAAGAATTTAAATTGAAGAATGAGGATCTTTTTCTGCCTAATTACTTTTTTATTTCTTTTTTTTTTTGGTTTACGCTTCAAACTACATATTATGTACTTTCAAATTTATAAAATTTCTTGGTTATCATAAAATCTCGCATCAACAACGAGGTAATAACACAGACCTGAATGATATATTATGTGATAACGTAATTTTTGTTTGTTAAGCTCAGTTTTACATAGAAATAACTAATTAAAATACAACTGGTCTCTATCACACACAGCGAAAGAAAAAATATAAAGAAATCTTATAATAGGCGTTTTAATACATTTTGAAATGAATGTAGTACTTTAAATTGTAGATATTAACCCAAAAATGATTTTCTGTAGTGCTACACACCTTCTGACTGGAGACTTTTCATCGACTCTTCAAAAAGAAGCCTTAAAGCTATTCTTTTACATAATGGCCATGTTTTTGCTTCTGTTCCGTTCGGCCATTCAGTTTATTTAAAGGAAAATTATGAGAATTTAGAGGAATTACTTTTACGAATACAATATAAAGGTCACAACTGGGAAGTGTGTGTGGAGATCTAAATATTTTAGGCCTTCTCTTGGATCAGCAATCTGTATTTACTAAATTTCCTTGTTTCCTGTGCGAACGGGATAGCAGGAATCGAGAACAGCATTGGATAAAAAGAGAATGGCCACAAAGAGAAACTTTAACACCTGGAACCAAAAATGTAATTCACCAAAGTCTTCTTGACCCTCAAAAAGTTTTACTTCCACCACTTCACATAAAACTTGGACTTATGAAACAATTTGTTGAGGCATTTAACAAAGAAGGAAATTGTTTTAAATATTTGTGTAAAACATTTCTGGCTCTGTCAGAGGCAAATTTAAAGGAGGGAATCTTGGTAGGGCCGCAGATTAGGAGCTTGATGAAAGATACAGAATTTGAAAATGTACTGGAAGATATGGAAAAACATGCATAGAATGCTTTTAAAGAAGTTGAACATAAATTTCTCGGAAATTATAAATACTCAAACTATATTGAGATCGTTCAAAATATGCTGGAAACATTCAGGATTCTTGGTTGCAATATGAGCATAAAAATTAATTTTTACATTTCCATTTGGACTATTTCCCGGAAAATCTTGGGGACGTGAGTGAAGAGCAAGTTGAAAGATTTCATCAATATATTAAAGAGATGGAAAAGAGATACCAGGGGCGCTGGGACATAAAAATGATGGCCGATTACCGTTGGACATTGAGAAGAGATCTTCCTTTAGCTGAATATGACAGAAAAACAACCAAAAGTAGCTTTCCTGAAAAAAATAAACGTTTTTTTAAGAACCAAAAAAATAAATAACTATTTATAATATATTTTCTATGTGTATATTTTGTATATTTTTGTATTATTTTCTTAATATATTATAAAACTAGCTTATAAATAAAATAAGTCGTGTTTTTTCTATATTTTGGATTTTACTGGTGTGAAAATTAACCTTACCATAAATAAAAAAAGGTCCGAATAAACCAAATGGAAGGGGTAGTAAAAACACTTCTAAGAAGACGGTGTTCTGTCTTCTGATGATGAACGTTTCTACGCTCGAAACATGTAGAGACCTTTAATTGAATATTTTTATTCTAATAAATTTTGTGGAGGAAGGCTTTGAGTTTTTTTTCTATACTTTCAACGCCACTTTAAGCATGGACTATTTCTTCAAATTTATTAATAAAATAAAAACGAAATTGTTACAGTTACAAAATCCGAAACAAAAACCAAGTCTATTTTTCTCGATATGCCTAAAGCCCAGTTTTTATTGGTAAAGTAAACGGTAGAGTATAGTGGTCAAGTACTAACTATCCTGCGAACTCTACCAATGTAAACATAATTGGTATAGTAGAGTACTAGATAATGGTAGAGTAGAGTAACATCGCACGGTGGGATAGTAACTCTACCCTACCACTTGCCTTCTCCCGCCACCAATATTCACTCTACTCTACCGCTACTCGACTAATGAAAATAGGTTTAGTCTAGTCAAGTGAATACGCAGCATCTTTTACTACGTCGATGGCTGATGTTCATTGTTGGTTTTAATACGCCCTGCACGAAATTAAGAATACACTACCGTGAATCAAATTTGCGTGCGAACGAACAGTCTACCAAATCCGGTAGAGTAGTGTAATTTGGTTAAATAGTAGGCAAATATACTCGATCGTTTCCTCTACCAATGAAAACTGGCCTTATAATGAATAAAAATGTAGCGATTGCTTTTTCTTATAAAATCGAAGTAATTTCTTGAAAGCCAATGAATAAAAACTAATTTTTGCGTCCAATAATTATAATATGATCATTTCAGAAAGTTAGATCGATTTGACTGCGAAAATGTTGAGTGGTTGGCAAATTATTTTCCACATGGACTACTTCCGTAGAATTATTTTTTGACTGATACTGGTAAAAGGCAAGGGGGTGCACTGTCGCCTTTAAATAAGATAAAAGTCTTTCTGCGGAAATTTTCGGATTCGAGCTTACAAAATTATGTAGGTGAAGAACTCGGTGTTCACCAAACTATATTGTCTGTAAGACATACACTTCTGTAATGGATGCAGTTTTGGAGAAGGCCAATATTTTTATTAAATTTCATACAAGTGCTGAAGCTGTTGTGGAAGCTAAACGGTTGTGGTCAGGGAGATTTATTTATGTTCCGTCAATTTGTCAATGTCAATATCAATTTGTCAATGTCAATATCAATTTGTTGTCTTTACATCACTTTCCTTATTTTCACTGAAATCTGCCATATCACAAATATAAGTTTCCTATTTTCCAGAAAAACGTAACAGATTACTATTGTACTAAATAAATAGTCCAACGTTGTTATATTTACGTCAACTCTTTTGCAAACTGGGCACCAAACTGAACATGAAATCTATAATCTGAATCAGTGGATAAGCCACGTCTGAACTTGTGTTGAATAAGCATTTGCTACAGAGGTGTAAGAAAAACAGCAATCGCATCAAAATTTTATTCATATCCAGATCTAGCAATTGCTTTTACTTACAGCATTTGCTAGTCAAGCAATTGCTTTTACTAAAAAGTAATTGATTCAAGTAATTGCTTAATTTTTATTCATTGGGCTCATTATCCCTATTATTTTGGTAAGTTTTGTGACGATTTTTTTAATCTCCGGGGAAGGGAACGCGAGCTCCCTGTGCCCCCTGCGCCCCCTGGATCCGCCAATGATACAGAGGGTAATGTACGGGAAAAATTCATCAAAAACTTATATAATACGTACCATAACAATTATTTTCACTGTCTAAGAACCGGGCGCTTATTTCGGTTGCTATTAGCAAATACCATTAGCATCGTCTTTGTCTACCAGAACTACTGTTAAAATTCTACATTCAAATAACAAAAAATATTATTAATTATATAAGAATAGTCGAACATTCAAACCAATTTTAAATGATCTATTAAGACTTCCCATTTGGAGATACCAAAAAGATATCCGAGATTGCAATACAACAGTTTGAATATTGCTTTATAGGAGTGAATAGTGTAGTCAAGTAAATCGGCTGTACATTGAGAAACTTTAATTTATTTTAAAATTAGCTGATGTGTAAATTTTATTGTTATTTAAATTTTTATGGATGCAATTGAAATTGTCTTAAGGTTGAATTCTCAACGTCATTCAATCTATTGCCAACCTATAACCTATTTCGCGTTGATTTTTTGAGTTTATTATTTTAATAACTAACATTTAAAGAAAATCAATATCGTCGGTACATTATTTAGGTAGTATCTGATATATTACAAAAATATCAATTTATTTCATTGCTAATTTTGGGAGAATTGTATAGTGAAAGAACAATGAGTGACAATGACATAATAATGTTAAAAAAAATCTTACCCGATATTTTTCGCTATACAATTCTCCTAAAATAAGTTATGAAATTCCTTGATATTTATTAAATATGTCAATTATTACCTATAGAATATCAAGTCGATACTGATTTTCTTTAAATTTTGTATAAAAGCTAGAAAAAAAGAATAAATCTACGCGAAATAGGTTATAGGTTGGCAAGAATGTTGATACTCCCACCTTAAGAGGGCTTCTCTTCTTCTCCGCCCTTCTTTACCGGAACGCACTTTCATAGATCACTATACAGGGTGTTCGAATAATAGACGGAGATATTTTAGAGGGTGATTCCTTGTTAAAAAATATGAAAAAAAGTTTCTATAAACATGGGTCCGGAAATAGGATTTTCAAGATACAGGATGTTAAAAAAATAGGAATAAAAAATTAAATTATTAATTAAATTAAAAATACTTACTCGATGCTGTTGAAATTTGACAATGATATTTGTTGTATTAAGAGGCTAATTTAGCCCTAAATAGATTAAAATTATTAAGTCCAGTGGCGTCCCGGGGGGGCACCTTAGCGAATATTATTATCAAAAAAATGTACGCCACTGTCTTTTTTGTAGCTTTAATATTTTTTGTTTAATTAAGCATCTAAAGATACAACTTCTTTGCCTCTTGTATTTTTTTCCTATCTCACTTCATTTTCGAGAAAAAAAATAAAAAACCGTTTTATTGTATGTCATTGGACAAAATTGGTTTATTAATTTCTACTAAAATAAATCACAAGTGCATTGGAAAACAAATAATCATTTCTGGATGAAGGATTGACATTTGCGCGTTAGTTCTTTTAGAAAAGAATTATACACTTTTTTTGGCGAAACTGTTCTAAAAAGTTTTTGTCTCGGTTTTTGTGATGGAAAATTACACTTTTGAGGAAATGGCAGACATGCATGTAATGTATGCACGTGCCTATAGTAACTGTTATGCAGCAAGGCGCCTGTATGCAGAAGCGTTTCCCAATCGGCAACTTCCAGATAGTAAAACCTTGGAAAGCGTAGACCGTAGATTACGGGAAAGAGGTGAATTTTCTTATTTCTTTTTTGTGATGTTTTTGACAATAATGTTATTTAGGAAGTTTTGCCGTTCCCACCAATGATGAGTTTTACGTGCCGTGGAACAAAATCCTGGTATCAGTACTAGGACTATAGCAACTAGATTAGGGCGTAATCATTCCAACAGCACTGTGTGGCAGGTTCTCTCCGAGCAACTCTTGTATCCCTATCATGTTCAACGTGTGCAAGCATTACTACCAAGAGATGTTCTTCCTCGTTTACAGTTTTGCCAATGGTACTACCAAGAGGTTAATAATAATAGGAATTTTAATAAAACCATACTTTTTACAGACGAAGCAGGATTTCGGCGGGATGGTATTGTTAATTACCATAACACTTACGTATGGAGTGACGAAAATCCCCATGCTTTCGTGCAGTGTCGCCACCAGGAACAATTTTCTTTAAATGTGTGGATGGGTATTGTTGGTAACAATTTAATTGGTCCTTTCTTTTTACCCTTAAGATTAAACGGCGAATCTTACTTAGAGTTTCTTCTACAAGAATTGCCCGTACTGCTAGAAGAAGTTCCTCTAAATATACGTAACCAAATAACTTTTATGCACGATGGAGCTCCTCCTCATTTTAGTAGACCTGTCAGAACTCATCTGAGTAACACCTTTGGTGAAAATTGGATTGGAAGAGGTGGACCAATTAACTGGCCACCTCGCTCCCCTGACTTAAATCCATTAGACTTTTATTTATGGGGACACCTTAAGACGATGGTTTACACTACTCCCATAGAAACAATAGAAGAACTAAGAAATAAAATCGTAAATGCTTGCGAAGAAATAAAAAATAGACCTCGAATTTTAGCTCGAGTTCGTCGTTCAATGATGCGTCGAGTGAGAAGGTGTCAACATTTGTTGTAGTTTATGTTATGGTATTGGAAAAGTTGCAATAACAATCTTTCCTAGAAATAATTTTTATTATTTGTGGTCCAATGCACTTGTGATTTATTTTAGTAGAAATTAATAAACCAATTTTGTCCAATGACATACAATAAAACGGTTTTTATTTTTTTTCTCGAAAATGAAGTGAGATAGGAAAAAAATACAAGAGGCAAAGAAGTTGTATCTTTAGATGCTTAATTAAACAAAAAATATTAAAGCTACAAAAAAGACATTGGCGTACATTTTTTTGATAATAATATTCGCTAAGGTGCCCCCCGGGACGCCACTGGACTCAATAATTTTTAACTATTTAGGGATAAATTAGCCTCTTAATACAGCAAATATCATTGCCAAATTTCAACAGCATCGAGTAAGTATTTTTAATTTAATTAATAATTTCATTTTTTATTTCTATTTTTTTAACATCCTGTATCTTGAAAACCCTGCATTTCCGGACTTATGTTTATAGAAACTTTTCTTCATATTTTTTAACAAGGAATCACGCTCTAAAATATGTCCGTCTATTTTTCGAACACCCTGTATAGATCGTAGACATTTACCTTTAGGTAAGTAAACTTAAACAATAATCACGAAAGTGGCAAATTTGTGGCCTCGCGCATGTAAACAAAGCTACACCGGATTAGGCATGCGCACTGCAAAATTATCATTTAACAAATGGAGAAAATAGACAGGTCCGGGCTTAAACAGCTTGTTTGTGTAGCCTAGGCCTATAATAGTCAGATGTGTTTAAATTGATAATAATAAAATAAAATTATATATCAAGATACATCACTACTCCATACTTACTGAAAATACGAAATACCCGGTGTTTTTCCCCTTTTGGGGCATAATGAAATCATCCTATGGTATTTACTAGTAATAATTGTGTCCGAGTCACTAAAGGCACAAACACAATACACTAAACTACACAAAATAATTAACACCCACAATAGCTAAGAAAACAGGAAGAAATCATATTATGTGTGAAGTTACTGACGTTCATAAGCACCGTTTATGCAGCAACGATTTTTTTTTGGGTACCTACCTACGTGTCAATTCCGCATGTAGCGTTTGTAAACAAATTTTAATTTTTTTAGTTGCGATGATTAAAAATCTTAAATTTGGATTTATCGTCTTTAATACACTAGGTACTCCATAGGGGTAAATTACCTGCTATATACGAATTTCCAAAACCCCGGAGAAAAAAAAGTTACAGAATAAAAACTTCGAAAAGTAACGTTTGTAATAGTTATTTACACTACAAGGGAGGCAGGTGATATTTACCAGTCGAGGACATAGTTTGCGCCCGTGCGATAGCGAGGGCTTGCAAAATAGTCCGAGACTGGTCAAGAATACTGCCTCCCGAGTTTTGTATTATATTTTTTCTACTCCAGTTCCCTCAAATTAAAAAAAAATGTTTTTTAATTTTACAATTTGAGCTGTCCAACTGAAATACCCTGTATATATGACAGGTTTCCTAGTGTTGACACGTTGATTGCTATGGAATTCATTATGTTCATAATCAAACAAAAGTTCTGTCAGTGTCAGTTTTTTTAAGAAATCGAAAAAATGGATATCGATGCAGTTGCGAATGCAGCTTGCGCTACTCTATTACCTCAGAAATCGAAGGAACGTTACAACCCTATCCTACCCTAGGGAGGTAAGTAATTACTTACCTCCCTCAAATCAGTATCAAAATGAAGTACTTACCGAGTAAGGAGTAGAAAAACAAATTTTAATTCATTGCACAGGAAGAAAAAATAATAACTAATTGTTGTGTTTCACAAATTTAATCAGTTTCCTGAATATCATTCCTATACAATTCAATAAAAACAACTTACACAAACACATATCCAATGCTAAAATAGAAACTAAAAACAAACTTTTACAAAGTGGGGTCTACCAAATAGAATGCGACAACTGCGAGGCTATCTACATTGGACAAACAGGTAGAAATTTTGACACCAGGCTTAAAGAACACAAAACATCTATTTTCAAGAAACAAAATAAAACAGTGTTAGCTGATCACTGCATAAAAGACGATCACTCAATCTCTAAAACATAAAACCCATATACATACACAATAAAAGCAGAAAACTAAATCTAATAGAAACAATAGCTATCAAAAAAGCCTAAAAACCAAATGTAATGTTGTTAATAATCAAACCGAAATACCTTCAGGCGCTTCCCTAATTCATTTAGGACTAAATATGTATCTGTACCTTAAAAAATTAGGAAAACCCACAGTTGACCATTCAATCTTCTAACGCTAATTTAAATTTTATGACATGTTTATAATTAACATAATATGTTATGTCACGTAGAATTTAGTATCTTCTTGTACTCCTTTGATAATTACCCGCAAGGGCCGAAACACGTGTCAGGAAACAGATTAAATTTGTGAAACATAACAAGTAGTTATAATTTTTTCTTCCTGTGGAATGAAACAACAGTTTCACCAAAAATGTAGCCTAACACAAATCAATTATATGAATTGTTGCGAAGATTGAAAGTCTTCCATTTGGATTTATCGTCTACAGTTCAATTTCAGGAGACTTTGTAAAAGGTGACAATTTGAGAAAAACAATTTTTTTTTGTCAGAAGTGGATAAAATATGGTACAAAACCTTCAAATAAAAGTTATTGGCAATGAATAAAGAACCGCAAAGAAATAAATCATACAAGGTGTTCCATTTAAAATGGGCAAGTTTGGAACAACTTCTGGCATAACCGGAAGTCGCTGTTATTTCATTTAAAGAGAGCGTCTTCGAAAATCCCGTTATCAAAATTTGCAGGATTTAAATCAAATTACTTCCCGAAATTTTCTAATGAACGGTCACCGTGAAACAACATGTATGTAACATGTACCGTGCGAGCAAAAATTATTTGCATCAAAGAGGGCTTTGCATCTAAAGACGTAATGCTTAGCCGTAGAGCTTAATACCTGTTTGGTGTCAGTAACTACCTGAATTAACAATCAATCAATTATTCCGTCATCTTTTACAGTCGTTACAAGTAATTTGATTCATCGCTACACACACAAAACATTCATGGTTGAAGCGTATTTTCGAAACGGGGTTAGGGTAAATGGTGAGTGGCATTACAATCCGGGTTTGTGCATGGACGATTTTCACGAACATTTTCCTAACATTGCTTTTATTGCTTGGGATTTTTATCATTTCCTGAAAAGAACCGTGGCTGTGTTTAGGGAAACAGGTTCTATACAACATAAAAAAGGAGCAGGAAGACCATCTGTAAGAACAGAAAAACTTGTTGCAAACGTTCGTGAAATAATGCAAAAGTGGGAAGATCTTATGGAACATGCAGGACTGTTCATAAGAAGCAGCTAAATTTATTTCCTTATAAAGTGCAAGTATTCCAAGAAATTCAAGCCGCAGATTTTGAAAGACGCAGGAATTACTCTCAAAGGTTTACCCAAAATTTATTGGAAAAAAATGATTTATTAGACCTGACATTTTTTTCGGATGAAGCCTGGTTCCACCTCTTCGGTTATGTGAATTCTCAGAATACACGCAATTATTTTTCTTTTTCTTTCTGTATATTCTTACTTTGTTAATTTTTTAGACAACAAAAATAAAATTGTACTTATTTGTCTACTTATTTTATTACTCATTAATTTGGCATATCCTGTCATAATATGAGTTTGACAAAATTTTAACCTAGATTTGGTTAGATATATCGTCCCCATATCATTGTGATCTAAACCAAGCCCCACGTTTTTTAATCCAAGCCCTCTTTGATGCAATTAATTTTTGCTCGCACGGTATGTAACATGTACTAACAAAGAAAAATGTTCGTATTTGTTTTTGCCTTTGCCATTTGTCGATTTTTTTTAAAGTTTGCGGTTAGGTTTGTTTATGAAATTATATATTTGCATATGAGAAAATACATTATTTTCACAGGAGTGTGAAAAATTTAAACGTTTTTTAAATTATGTTTAGTTGTGGCTAATATCTAGCAAGAAGCTTGACATAAGATAGTATAGTAAGGTGAGTAATATTAAATTATATTATATAGAAAATCGGTTGTTTTAAATAAAATTGTTTCTGTATTAAGTCTGCAACATACCGTTAGGTCGAGGTTAAAAATGCAATCAAATGTGCCATAAAAACAACATTTCATGTACAACTGTTTGTTTTCAACTATTTTATTAATTATAAAGATATTAGACTATTTTCATTAAATATTTATCGCTTTTAGAACAAACATTTTTAATTAAAATGCATAGCTTTTAAGGTATTTTTCTTACACCGGTTCTGCGTATCGTGAAAACCTGCAATTGTTTCAAATTTATTGATTGTCAAATCTATTGGGTTTCGTGACGAGAAATTTCCAATATTTTGCTCAAGTTTGTCCAGTACCATAATGTCTGATAGCGATTAGTGAGACACCTCCACGGATGCGGCGAAGATCGTTGTACTGTGCGAACAAAAATTATTTGCATCAAAGAGTGCTTGGATTAAAAAACGTAGCGCTTGGTTTAGATCACAATGATATGGGGACGATATATCTAACCAAATCTAGGTTGAAATTTTGTGAAATTCATATTATGACATGATATGCCAAACTAATGAGTAATAAATAGTAGACAAATACAAATTTATTTTGTTTTTTACAAAATTATAATACTTGCACTTTATAAGGAAATAAATTTAGCTTCTTCTTAAGAATAGTCCTGCATGTTCCATAAGATCTTCCTACTTCTTGGGACAGGCGTCTTATACAATTTGTTGGCGTATTTTGCATTATTTCACGAACGTTTGCAACATGTTCTTCTGTTCTTACAAATAGTCTTCCTGCTTATTTTTGGTGTTGTATAGAACCTGTTTCCCTAAACACAGCCACGGTTCTTTTCAGGCAATGATAAAAATCCCCAGCAATAAAACTAACGTAAGGAAAATGTTCGTGAAAATCGTCCATGCATAAACCCGGATTGTATTGCCACTCACCATTTACTCTAACCCCGTTTCGAAAATACGCTTCAACCATGAATGTTTTGTGCTGTTCCGTAAAGCCCATTGTGTGAATTGTTCAAGAAATTGGAAAAATTAACGATGAATCAAATTAGGTACTTGTAACGACTGTCAAAGATGACGGAATAACTGACTGACTGTTAATTCAGGTAGTTACTGACACCCAACAGGTATTAGGCTCTACGGCTAAGCATTACGTCCTTAGATGCAAGGCCCTCTTTTATGCAAATAATTTTTCTCGCACGGTATTACTCTATACAGGGTGTTTCAGAACATGTGGGCAATCTCTCGGATTCATATAGATTAGGTGAAAATAACATGATAAGTTCATATAATATTTTTCCTAAGAGCCCCCCTCGAGGAGATATATGCCCCTAAAGACCGGCCCTGAAAACCAGTTTTTTATAGATAGCCTTTGAATCGCCCTGTATATTTTGATTAAAATTTAGTATAATCTACACTATGGTTAATAGGTTAACAATAAAATGTATAGTTCATTCTGTGGACCAGGGACGGACTAGCTTGGGCATAAAAATCTTACATCTTTGACAGGTGTCATGCAATCGGGATTTTTATATTATTTTTGGATAGCTTACGTATTTTAACGCAAAATAGATACTCTTCGCAGATTTCGATAAGTTGAACCGTTTTCGAGAAAAAGACAATAACGTTAATAATTATTATAACTATAATAATAGGAAAATGAACGGATTTTTACCTAATTAAAAAATGTATAACAAGGCTCAATGTGGGCTCCCTCTACTCTAACACACTCCCGGGCATGATGTACTGAAGACTGCTGCACCCTCCATAACACCTCTATTATAACGAAAAAACACGAAACAGATTCGGGTACGATTAAACCTTTTTAAAGTATGTTAACCGTCAAGTTGATTTTTCTCGAAATCGGTTCAACTTATCGAAATCTACGAAGAGTATCTATTTTGCGTTAAAATACGTAAGCTATCCAAAAATAATATAAAAATCCCGATTGCATGACTCCTATTAGATGTAAGATTTTTAATGCACAAGCTAGTCCGTCCCTGGCCCACAGAATGAACTGTACATTTTATTATTAATCTATTTATTAAAGCTTTCTATAGCGTAGATTATACTAAATTTTAATCAAAATATACGGGGCGATTCAAAGGCTATCAATAAAAAACTAGTTTTCAGGGCCGGTCTTTAGGGGCATATATCTCCTCGAGGGGGCTCTTAGGAAAAAATATTACATGAACTTATCGTATTATTTTCACCTAATCTATATGAATCCGAGAGATTGCCCACATGTTCTGAAACACCCTGTATATCATAGATACGGCGTTTTTAATAATAATCCGGGCATTCCGGGCAGAATATGTGTCTGGACTAACGTAGTTAAAAATGCCTACATTAAAAATTAATCGATTTCGGTCCGGCAGAGCGGCGCATAGTACTCGGTACTATTTGCCCGGTACAAAAGTTGATTTCACAACCGATAAAACCATCAATCAGCGAACCAAACGTCCAACTAAATCGAGGCGGCCCGAAATATTCAAATTACCACATGGGTTTTGCATAACAAATTTTTCCGAAGGTAAAATGATATCTTGGAATTTTTTATTTTAAAATAAAGGCCACACTGAGGAAAATGATCTAATACAACATGTTTGTCAAGACATGGTTTGTATTGATAGCTTATTGTTTATTAACCCATATTAAATACTTAAATTTGCTGGTGTATCAAACCCGCTTTAGTGTTATATCAATTCTAGGTTTGCTAGAACAGTGTTTTTATTGGTATCTAGTAATCAGTTCCATTAGCAGCACTGTCTTGTTAAATATTGAACTACTTTTAATACAGCAACTTTGTTAAAAAATAAATTGTATCTTCTCAATGCGACGCATTTTGTTCACAGTAAAGCGATTTCTCTACAATTAAGAAAACAGAACAGCGTCCCCAAAAACGAATTGTATCCGTTAAAACCTATAATCCACAAGACAGTGGTGCATGACGGTTCGTAGCAATCGACAATCGCCACGCGCCCTAGTATTAGTTTTACAGTATTTGTTGCGCAGGTCACATCGTTGTTCGGAGTCTTCTAGCTGTCCTGTCTAAATTTGAATTTTATTGATCGTAACAATACCAGACCTGTTTCAATTAATTTATTTTTACTTTGTATTTGGGTTTTTTTAAACTTTGCATGTCAGATAAAGCAATAGACGATTCTTATTTCGAACTATCCATCATTAGTATTGGACTTTCTAATCTATGGACGAATTTTACCATCTCAGTAAACCATGTTACATAATAGATAATCATAATATTATGCAATGTTAATCGACAAAAATAATATCACACTAGAAGCTATTTAAATTTTTGAGAACTACAGTAGACTGATTTTTAGTGGTAAGTACTATATGTTTTAATAACCGTAGCAAGCAAATATTATTATGATTAATGTCAGTTTCAGTACACCTGCCAGTCGGAACTAATACATTATATAAAACCAGATTACACCCCCTATAGAACTTGATAATTACTGTGAGTATTTAGAGCAATCACGGGCCTGCATGAAATTTGTGATTACGTGATTTTTGTTTGTTGAGTTCAGTTTTTATATAGAAATAACTAATTAAAATACAATTGGTCTCTATCACCCACAGATTTTTTTTTTACAAAAAAAAGAAGAAATATAAAAAAACTTATAATAGGCGTTTTAATACATTTTAAAATGAATGTAGACTGGAGACTTTTTATCGACTTCAAAAAGGAGCTTTAAAGCTGTTCTTTTACATAATGACAATGTTTTTGCTCCTGTTTCGGTCGGCCATACAGTTAAGTTAAAGGAAAACTATGAAAATTTAGAGGAATTACTTTTAAGAATACAATATAAAAATCACAACTGGGAAGTGTGTGAAGATCTAAAAATTTTAGGTGTTCTCTTAGGTCAGCAGTCTGGATTTACTAAATTTCCATGTTTCCTGTACGAGCAGTAGCGGATCCAGGATTTTGCTGAGGGGGGGGCGACTAAGATTTAGAAATGAAGCGCCGCAGGCGAAAAATTTTAGCGACCACGCCCAAAATCAAAAATTCACTCTGAAAAGAAATGTTAAAAATAAGTTAAACTAAAAACTGTAATATCTACCTACCTACAAAGAGACGAGCAGGATAGTGTCGGAAGAAAAATTTTCTTGACCACGCCCAAAATTTGTCAAGCATTCACTATAAAAAAAAACTGTTAAAAGTAAGTTAAACTAAAAACTCTTTTTTTATAAAGTTGTACCTTAGACATAAACTATCTGAAAGATTATTTGGGAAATTTTCTGAAAAACTTAAAAAAAGATTTTTATTCATTAAGTCAAAAAATTGTACCTAATTCATGCAAATCTGAAAATCATAGTTCAATCTGGCCTTTTGTAGTATCTAAAATATCATTGAAAAGCTGCTTATAACGAAGTTTCTGCGAAGGTCTGCGTGTTTGGTTTGTTTTAATTTTAATGTTGTAAATGCCGCGCCCTAATATTTGCCGCCCTGGGCTACAGTCCTTACAGCCCCCCCCCCCCCCTAAATCCGCCGCTGCTACCAGTTAAGCCATATGCATTTATCATAAAATAACAGTGTTGATCTTTTCTTTTATTTTTAAAACATGACAATAAATTTATTTATATCATTGGCTGGCTTGTTTCATAAAATATTTTATTATTTCTATTATTAATTATGTGAAGTTGAAATTAAGGTTTTTCTTATATTTATTTCACAGGAATTCGCGAATGACGTATTTGACTTTAGGTGTGGTTAAGAAGGCTCAGGGGGGGGGGGGGGCGAAACCCCCGTCGCCCCTCCCCTAAATCCGCCACTGTGTGCGAGTGGGCTAGCAGGAATCGAGAACAGCATTGGATAAAAAGAGCCTGGTCATAAAGAGTGACTTTAACACCTGGAAACAAAAATGTAATTCGCAAAAGTCTTATTGACCCTCAAAAAGTTTTACTTCCACCACTTCACATAAAACCTGGACGTATGAAACAATTTGTTAAGGCATTAAACAAAGAAGGAAATTGTTTTAAATATTTGTGTAAAACATTTCCGGCTCTGTCAGAGGCAAAATTAAAGGAGGGAATCTTTGTAGGGCCGCAGATTAGCAGCTTGATGAAAGATACAGAATTTGAAAAGGTAATGGAAGATAAGGAAAAACATGCATGGAATGCTTTTAAAGAAGTTGAACCTACATTACTACTATGTTGAGATCGTTGAAAATATGCTGGAAAATTTCAGGAATTTAGAATATGATCAAAAAAATTCACTTTTTACATTCCCATTTGGACTAATTCCCGGAAAATCTTGGGGACGTGGGTGAAGAGCAAGGTGAAAGATTTCATTAATATATTAAAGAGATGGAAAAAAGATACCAGGGGCGCTGGGACACGAAAATGTTTCTGACATTGAGAAGAGATCTTCCTTAAGCTGAAACAGAAAAACAACCAAAAGAAGCTTTTCTGAAAACAGAAAACGTTGTTTGAAGAAGCGTAACGAATAAATAATCATTTATAATAGTTTATATGTGTATATTTTGTATATTTTTGTATTTTTTTCCTTAACATATTAAAAAACTAACTTATAAATGAAATAAATCGTGTTTTTTCTATATTTTTGGATTTTACCGGTTTGAAATATAACCCAATTACTAGAAAACAGTTAAAATTTTTAAATCAACTTTCAAAGTGTTAAAAAATGCAGGCCTGTGTAATGGCTATAAACCATTCTATGGTAGCATTAACTCCTATTTCCTATTGGCTAAATTACCGTGATATTATCAGTACACAACGGTCTAGCAATTTTCGTTATCTTACAGTAGGAAAGCGCGTTGTTAACACATAATATAGTATTAAACAGTTGCATAAAGAGGACTAGAAAGAAGTCTTTTTTCTCAGTGCATTGTCTCTCGTTGTTTAGGCTCTCGATATATCAAAATATCGATTTATTAACGATGCACGGGAAAAAGAAAATATTGAAGAGTTAATCAACGTTATGTTATGTTTCAATTCGCAAGTGCAAACCACCTTCAGAAGAACAAATATGCCATAATAGGCTTATTAGAGGCGAGAAACATATATATTTTCCATGGAAGGTCGTGATTTAACACCACGATACACTGTTCTAGACGTGATGAAACAATTCTACAGTTCTATGCGTGGACTGATTTGACTTTATTAGCTTTTTTTATGACGGCAAAGTAGAACTAGAGTCAGGCTAGGATAACTTAAATGGTGAAGGTCGTCCCCTGTTCGTTTAATTTAGCCTCCGGTCGCTGGTGGCGCTTTTGTAGGAATTTTGTTTTATAAGGTTGTTCATCTCCTAACGTTGGTAAGGAACAGAATATTTATTTAGAATGAGCATGGCCAACATTCTGTACCTCTCTCTCTCTCTCTCTCTCTGTATTAAACTGTACCAGCCTACGAATAAAGAATACAAAGGAAGTAGGGTATTGTAGATTGACAGTTGTCCGGGATGGGGGCCGATGGCGGCAACATTTGACGCATGCGCGTTTCCGGTCCACCTGTGGCGTATCATTAAAATGGTAATAATAAAATGATTAATGGAATTTTATTTGACGAAGAAAATAGAAAAAATATTTAGATTCATATATACCTATAAGATACGTTAAGGTTGGTGTAATAAAACAATACAACTATTTCTTTTAATTATTTATTTAAATAAGGTAACGGAGGTGAAAGGGTCCTTAATGTAAATATCTGGTTAAATAACTAAAAAACACCTCTGTTATTATACATTAAAAAAAAAATTGCAGGAAACAAATTGTTTCAGATAATAAATACTGATAAAGGCAAAATTATTTCCAAAACGTCTACGTTAAAAAATAAAATTTTAAAAAACCTTACTATTTCTTCATGAACCAAATCACAAGAAAATAATAAAATATAATATAATATAGTCCTGTTTATTATATGTACCTAAATAATATTAATGAGATTTCTAGTATACAAGAAAATTGTCAAATGACAAACTATGCAGATAATACAAACATTTTATTTATTTCTAGTATCAACAGCTTAACAAGTTAATTATAGATACATAAACCCCATTTCTAAAAGCTATCCTAAGCTATAATAAATATTCAATTAGCATTTGCCTAAGCAGTTCATTCCTTAATTTTAATTTTCCATAGTTTAAATTTTATATTATGTCAATGTCTCCACAATATTTATTAAAATAGAGCACAGTCTTATAAGTGGTGAGTTTTTGTATAGATTTGTCCTCGGTGTAGGAATATAAAATACATGTGCGGATCTAGTATTGACTAAGCCTATTCTAAACAGAAGCAGTCCTAAGAACTCTTTATTATCTATTTTGTCTCTAATTATTTTATATAAGAAAATAATTCTTGCTTCTATACGCAATAGTCTTAAAGAACGGAAATTAAACAAATTACACAAAAGCCCTTGATCTGTACCTCTTGGCGGATAAACTGAAAATGACTTGTAGTACAAAAATTTTTAAAATGTACGCTGAATATATTTTAAAAGAGCAATCTTATTGGCATACTGAGGATCCCAAATAGTTCATGCATACTAAAGTTTTGTAACTACCAGGGATTAATATAAAGTTATTATGGCGTTAACATTTTTAAAGTATTTACAAGTTCTTATAATAAATCCTAGCATATAAAGACCATGAGCTTCTCGAGCAACATATTTAACAATTATGATTGAAGTAAATAATTATTGGTTTTCTAAAGACAAACTGATATTAAATAAATCAAAGACCGTTATCACCTTGTTTAAGACTAAGCGATACACTTTGGAGAATCCGGAAACCGTAACCATTAATGATTGTCATATAAGATTAAAGGAAGATACTAAAATCTTCGGTGTGTTGTTGGATAGTAAAATGTCCTGGAAGAGCCATGTCCTGGAAGAGCCATTTCCAATATATGTTGTAACCAGAAGGTGTTCCATTTAGATTCACAGTAGGATAATTATCTTCAGGCAGGTTTTGACATGGTGCCTTATAAGATATTGCATAGGAACGTACCTGCCAAAAAAATATAAGTTTTTTAATTATCACTGTTTGGCACCTTTACCAAATGACACAAAAGTACCTATAACGTGATACAACCTCTCTTTGTAATTTTTTTTTTATATTTTGATATGAATTTCTTTGAATGATAGAAGGTTTGGGACTTGCTTTGAATTTATTTTTTTTAATCAATGGTATCTCCAGTCGTCCTCAGGTGAATATTGAGAAAACGTTTCTATCATTCTAGAAACATCATTGTCTTCAATCTTTAAATATGAATTTCTTTGTTTATCGTACCTATACTACCATCCATATTTTATTACATTCTTTATCCATGGCTTTAAAATTTTTAAAATAGATAAAACCAATAATACATCTAAAAACTTTTATCGACACCTACATAATTTATGAAAAAGTGACAAAGCAGCTTCCTCAGAAGCATAAATAATGCAGAATTATTTGTATTCATATTGTTAATTCTACCTACCTACATATTTTCCAATATTATGTAATGACCTGATACAATAGTTTCAAAACTTACATTTTTTAACCTGGCTACTTCAAAAGTAGGCACTACTGCAGTTGGGACCAATCTAACTTTCAATCTTGAAGTTCTGTCAACCCAATCTTCAGAAAAATGCTGGGAGCAAATAACTCTATTTCATATAGGATCCCAATCACTTCGGTTTACAATTTTCAACCATGCCTTTTTTCTTGGATAATTATGTGGAAAACTAAAAACCAATAAGTATTTTTAATTTGCTTTTCTGTAGAAATGGGGTAACCCAGTCGATTAATAAATAAATAATATTTTTCTGGTTTTATAAGACGAACGCCCATGAATGACGAATGACATGCGAGGTTCGGAGGTTATGTGTATTTTGATATTAAATTAAATATTTACATTTTTTTTTCTGTACAGATTAAAAAAGTTTATCTATCTAAACATAAACTTACCGATGAAATGTAATGCCCAGTTTTTTACTTCCTAGCGTTTGGGAGCACCCACAAGCAGCACAATTAACCATATTTATAGCTTTTTCATTAACCCATAATACCAAACAATTAATCCGTTTTAATCGCTGTCCAGCGCTAAAAGTATACTCCACTGTCGCACTAAAGTAATTATAAGTTTACTAGAATTCATTAAATATGGTTCTTAACTAATTAAAATGGAAATTAACTCAAAAACAGCAAAGAAAGCAGAAATCACAGCTCGACCTGTCAACTAGTGTCAACCACGGTCAACCACCAAAACAAACATGGAGTCATATTTAGACATTAGATGGGGGTTCAAAATGGCCGACTTCCGTCGGTTGCGTTGTAAGGCGGTTTATGCAAAATCCTACTTCCTTTGTATTCTCAATTCGATGGTACCAGCATATATGCGAGAAAGATCAAAATATGGCTTGTTGTGACAGATCCTGAAGTCTTACCTGGACTGGTGAAAGATTGTCATTGTCATTTTATGATTGATTTGTAAAATATATAAAAAATAAAGTTATTAATAAATAATTATTCATATATAATTTATAAACTTAACATGGCTCAGTCGGTAGTTTGAGAATCGTAAATAGGTATATATTTAATATGTCGCGACCAAAGAAATCGGGAAGAAAAACCAAGGCAATTAACAAAAGCGTGGAACCTCCTGAAGACTTCATTAATGTTTCCCAACGATTGGAAAGTACAGAGAAAGCTATTAAAGATATATAAAGAAACTTTACTTCACAACTTAATGAACTACAAGGTACAATAACTAGTTTATTAAATAAAAACTTTGAAAATAACACGGAATTGTTAGAAAAATCTACAGAAAATAATAATATAAGCTGTTTTTTGCATTTAAAACCTATTTATGTAAATATCTAATATTAATAAATCTTGTCGCCATATTAGAAACGTTGTTATAATTTCCTTTCTTTCTCCCAAATTATTTAAACTGGAATCAGATGTTTCGCGCTTCAAACTTTTCCGTTAAGTTAGAAGCGCGAAAATTTGAATTCAAAGTAATAATAAAATTTAAATTTTTATGCTTGGCGCCTACCCCCACCACGAATATATTTAGTTTCACCTCCGGTCGCGGGTGGCGCTATCAGGGAAAAAATTTAGTATGTTAAGTTGCCTATCTATTCTTGAGAGTGCGCAACTCGCTTGTCTATGGCTAGAGTTAACTTCAAAGCGTTTTGACATAAGAAAACGACATTTTACATTGACAGCTGATCTGGTTTCGTCGTTAAAGTTCCCAGATCAGCTGGGCCGTAGCAAGCTCACGCGTCAGGTTGCGTCATATAATTTTCTTCCGATTTTGGTGTTTATTATTTAAGTTGAATAGTGAATACAAACACCCTTGTAACTCATATTGTGTAACTAACGTTCTCTAGGAGGTATCTTAAAGCTCCTTATGGGATCCTCCTTCTTGCCTTTAAAAACATAAATACACCAAATTTGATTCATATCCGCTTGACATTAAATCATTGCCCATTATTAAAGTAAATATTTACTTGGATCACCCTGTATCTCTTTAACCGCCATATCAGAAATTAAATTAAATGAAATATTTTCAAGTCCACTCCTGTTGCTGCATAGCCCCTTAGGTATGGGACACCCTATATAAAATTCCCACAAAAGTAACAATACCAAAAGGGTTCCCAATATGGTGTTTTAATTCGACGCGACGCCGTGAGCTTACACCCCGCAAAAAATGTATTACTTTTTCTTTTATAATAAATACCTATTTTGCTTTTTGTAAATAAATACTAAAAGAAATAAATGTTTTTTTCTTCTTTTCCTTTAATTTTATAACGTTTTTACATACTTATTTTGGTAGGTACGGATCTGTCAATATTTTATTTTATAAAAATAATAAAATTAGTATCTACGCTACATCTTTACAAAATATTAAGACTCCCTTACAAAATTTAACAGTTGGCGAAGGCGAAGGTAAAAGAACTTAGTCCGGTTCTGTTTCTGTAGCCAACCGCTTAACGTAAAATATAACCTAGGTTAATAATGAACTATTTCTCATTAGACAGTTGAGGTAAATAATACGATTTTCTCATGTTAGTAGTAAAAATAGTATATTAACGTACACGTTTTATAAAGCATCATTTTATAGCACGCGTCCATGGTAAAAAACGAGCCGCTTGCGGCGAGTTTTATAACGGGACAAGTGCTTAAAACTGCTTTATATAACACGTACGTTATACTATTTTTTCTAATTTGTAGTTTTTTTAATAAAAAACACATATTTAAAAAGAAAATAAATGCTTCAAATTTTGTAAATTTTGATGTCTAAATTTTATGTTGGTAATACTATTTTTTATCATAGCAGCCTCTGGACAACAAAAATTATTTTGCGAACTGTCATTTTTTGATTTATTGACCCATTTTCACCACGAGATTCTAAAGTTATTTTAGCGATATGAGATTTGAAATTGGACGGAATACGTTGTGTGATCCCTGTACATTCGGTACATATACAGAGCGTTCGGAAATTCGGGCGATTTTGCTACTTTTTTTCGAATTTCAAAAGACGTGATTTTACGTCACGGCATTGCAATTTAGTATAGGGAAGATGGAAAATTCAATAAAGTTTAAGTTAAAATCGACATTGGAAGGTTAGTAGATTGAATTTTTGATAGGATTTGGCAGAAAATAATAGCTTGACGCATCTACAAAAGATTGATTTATAGATTTATGCGACCAACATACATGACTGTTATCCACACAGAATAAAAAAGTAAGTTATCAAGCTATTTTTTCTCTGCAAAAAATGGGTTTTCTCGTAAATCACAAAGGCCGCGCAAGTCAATGAAATAAAACATTTAAATGTTACCAACATCAAATAAAGAAAAAACGCGTATCGAAATAGCTTCATTACGATAGGTACGCAAATGCGTATCGTACTGAGCTTATTATGAACGTGAAATAGAAAAAAGTATTTAACACATATAAAAAAATATTATAATAAACAGCATGGAAAAAAAGTGGATTTTTCTCAGAAGTCCGACAGGACGATAAAGTCCAATCAAATTAACCACAAACATAATTCAAAACGAAAAAACGCCCTAATAATAATTCCAACATCTTCAACTTTGCCGTATTTTAGTACGCCTAAAAACAGAGCGCTGACATTACATAAGAATCCGGCATCACCACATCGATTCGACCGAGATCTACTCTCGACGAACAGGTACCACTTATTTACGACTTATTCAATAGTACCTGTGCGACGCGGGGAAAAGGCGGGCGGTACCTCACCCCTCTGCCCCCCGACGCAAGGTACCGCCAGCGGCAACTTTTCTGAGGAACCTCAGTTCGCCCGAAGCCCTCTTCACGCGTCGTCGTGTTGGTACCAGTACTCGAGCGCCCTCTTTGATTTGTCGTAGGAATTTGTGACCGTGGTACCGGGTGACGTCATCGCTAAGATCGGTGCCGACGGTGGTACTTGAGCGTATTCGAGGTTTGTTTGGGAGCTGGTGTGACGATGACAGGTATTGATGAGTTTTTTTTTGTCGTTGTAGAGCGGGAGTTGAGATTTTCGTGGTACTTTTAGGTGTTTTTGGATGTTGTGTATGACTTTTTAAGATATTTTTGGTTTAGGGTTTTTTATAATTTGTACTGTAACTGCTGACGTCGTAAGGGCCCAGCCCACAGCCGGGGCACCATTAAGGGGAGGAGATGTGGAAGAACCACAACGGGTGTAACCAATTCAAATGCCAACTGCCTTTTTGTCCAAATCTTTGATACTTTTAGTAACACGTTTTTGCCGTGGCGTTGTTTTTATAGTGATTTTGTTCTTTATTAATAATATACGACCACCCACGGCTTTGAGTGGTAAAAAACATCTATGAAAGAAGAAACGTTATGTTTGTTGTTCATCCGAATCCATAGAGTCAATAATTGACTAAGTGCAAAGAAACTAAGAACGTTATTTTTTGCCTTTTCATCTTACACAAAACTTTGTGTTTAATGTCACCTCTTTTCCCCCTGAAACAATAGAATAATTAAAATAAGTTATTCGATTTTTGAGGTGCCCTTTTGAGAACCATTGAACGACTTCTTAATGTGGTATGCAATTTATATTAATATGTAACTGACATGATGAGACTGACGTTTTAATTATAATTCGATGTTGTCCAATATATTTAAGTAAGTGTTTATCTCTAAAGATAGACAATTATAAAGTGACCTACAGATTGCCGCTTTGCGGGCTGAAAAAAAAATAACTCGCTTAGCAGTAGAGCAGACTGATCAGATCATTTAGTTGGTCCTTTTTTCTTACCTGGAAATTTGACGGGTGAAATGTATTTGGAATTACTGCAAGACGCCATAGATCCTTCATTAACAGCCATAATTGAAAATCAGAATGATCGGCGGTACATTGCGAATAGGTTGATGTTCCACTAGGATGGTACCCCACCACATTACGCATTACGTGCTCGACAATATTTAGATCAGACGTTTCCAGGTCGATGGATTGGTAGAACGGGTGCCATTGAATGGCCCCCAAGATCGCCAGATTTATCACCTTCGGATTTTTTTCTGTGGGGTCACTTAATAAGCAAAATCTATGCTACTCAGCCAACATCGTTAGAAGATTCGCGACAAAGAATTGTGAATGAGTGCCTTCAAATTACTCCTCAAATATTGCAAAATGTGCGGCAACGTTTTGAGCAAAATCTTTATTACTGCATGGAGAGTCATGGTGGTTATTTCGAACATTTACTTGGCTGACGGGTCAGTTCATTCTTCGTTTATAAACTACTTTGCTGCCAAATGTATTGATCTCCACTAATGATGATGTATTGAAGTTTTATTTAAGCTTTAAATCATTAAATCTCCAAAACTACTGAACTGACGTACATGAATTTTACATCATTATAAAGGGAATTAAAAGACCTTTAAAATAAGGTATCACTCGACCCCCTTTCCATTTAAGATTTTAGGGGTAGTGCCACCCCGCCCAGCGGGCTGCACGTGTTAACGTGATTTTTTGCCAATTTTGTGTCTCCCTCGAAAACAAAATCGACGGGTCTGAGCGTTTTTCCAAAAAAGAACTGAGCTGCCAGAAAATGTCTCTGTTCGGTTTTCGATGCGCCACCCTGTATAATGTCGATAAGGAAGGAAAACCTAATAACAATAGGGTTGTGCGCATGCCCATCTCTATTGGGCGTCGATGGATCTGACCGGCGAGCCGTGCGTACAAACTTATTTTTCACCCATAAAACCTAACTTTTGTTTGCGCACGAAATAAGCTGTATGGATCTAAAGGTATACAGTGTCACCAGTCAAGTCCGCATCATATAGGATTTTTTTATTAATAGCTTTATTCGAAATTTGACTTTCGCATCAAGTTCTCCTTCGATCGAGATGAAAATTTAGCAAAAAAATAGTAGTCACGTGATTCGCATTATCTGTAAAATTTTAATGTTTTCCAAAAAATAATTCAAAAGTGGGGTTATTTCTAAAAATATCGAAAAAAATTATTAGAAAAAGTTTTTTTAAATGCAGTTTCTAGCACACATGCAAAATTTCAGCTGCATAAGATGATTTTGATTTTTTACCCATATTTTGTAAATTGCACCACTTTTGCAAAATAAGACTCGACGCAACCTACATAAAACTTCTAAGTTTTGACAATGCTTTATTTCAAATACATTTTCTTTAAAGTAATATTAAATGTGTGTTTTTCTACAAAATCGAAATTGGGCTATTAAAATTTGGTCACATGTGATGCAAAGTTTATTTGTTTTTGACTCTGTATAAGGTAACTTCATAAAATAAGTATTTTTGAAAAGGTAGTTTGTGTCTGAAAGTAATACACCTTAATATTAAGACAAATAAGAACACAGTGTAATCAGTAAAGTGTTCATTAAATGGAAAATAAATTTTAGTTTAACTTAACGTAAAGTATATCTACTTTCAACGATTTAATTTAAAACCCCTTTACTTTATTGTTTTATTTTTTTACTTTTAGGCACAAACTGCGTTTTCAAAAATACTTATTTTATGAAGTTACCTTATACAGGGTCAAAAACAAATAAACTTTGCATCACATGCGACTAAATTTTAATAGCCCAATTTTGATTTTGTAGAAAAACACATGCACATTTAATATGGCGCTACTTTAAAGAAAATGTATCTGAAATAAAGCATTGTCAAAACTAAGAAGTTTTATGTGGGTTGCCTTGAGTCTTGTTTTACAAAAGTGGTGCAATTTACAAAATATGGGTAAAAAATCAAAATTATTTTATGCAGCTGAAATTTTACATGTGGGCTAGAAACTGCTTTAAAACAAACTTTTTCTAATAACTTTTTTTGATATTTTCAGAATTAACCCCACTTTTAAATTATTTTTTGGAAAAAATTAAAATTTGACAGATAATACGAATCACGTGACTACTATTTTTTTGCTTAGTTTTCATCTCGATCGAAGCAGAACTTGATGCCAAAGTCAAATTTTGAATAAAGCTATTAATAAAAAATCCCATATGATGCGGACTTTACTGGTGACACTGTATGTCTATGGTACGGGATGATTACGAAGAAAAAGCTGCAGTTTTAAAGATTGCTTTAAATTGAGACTGTATAGGTCAAACAAACATATTTTTAGAACCTATCACGTAAAGTATAAAAATAACCAGATTCATGAATTTGAATGAGGCAATTAATTAATACAGTGTTTGACGCTCTTTTAAAAACGATGTCAACAAACAGGTGCTGCATCGTTTTACGAAAACATTATGCATAAGTATATTGATTTGTTTTGACGGAAGCCAGTGTACCGTAAGTATCTAAATTTTAACAGTTAGGTGCTAATTTTTTTGATTACAAAGAATAATTTTTAATTTATGTAGTTAGAAAACACGTGCCTCATAACTGGAGCGCGGAAAAGTCGTGACATTTTTCAGAGAAGTATTTGTGTATCGCGATTATAATAATTGCCATACAGGGTGTTATTTAAGTATGTCGCCAAACGGCAAGGGGTGCTTCTTTAAGTGATTTTAAGAAGAAAAGTTCATATGAACATGGGTCCGAAAATGCATAGTTTTTACGATACAGGGTGTCAAACTTTAAAAAAAAATCGAATGTTCATAAATATCTCAATTTCCTTTTATTCGATTTTGTTGAAATTTGGCAATTCTGTTTGTAATAACAAGAGGATAATTTATCCTCAATTAGATTAAAATTATTAAGCTCAGTGGCGTCCCGAAAGACAGTCCCACTAATATTTTTGACAGAAAAATTGCGCGCCACTAACTTTTTTTAAGTTATTTATTTTTTTCGAATTAAGCAACTACAAATAGAACAATTTTATCTCCTGAGTTTTTTTTCATATCTTACTTTGTTTCCAAGAAAAAAAATAAAAACCACTTTGTTGCATGTCTCCTGGACAATAAGAGTAAAAAGTTTAAACTACTTACCAAACTATTAAGCAATTAAAATTACACGAAAGTCCTCTTTTAAATTTTTTCGCACAGATTATATTTTCGATAAAAGAAATTAACATAAAATAATCGCATAACGTAATAATTTATTACTGCAATGTTTTAAAAGTAACAACTGTAACTCTTAGTGTCGCGGGGACATGGTAAATGACAATAAAATGGTTTTTATTTTTTTTCTCGAAAACAAAACCAGATATGAAAAAACTCGAAAAATAAAATAGTTGTATTTATAGTTATCTAATTCGAAAAAAATATATAATTTAAAAAAACGTCAGTGCCGCGCAATTTTTTTGTTAAAAATATTAGTTGGTCTGTCTTCCTGGACGCCACTGGACTTAATAATTTTAATCTAATTGAGGCTAAATTATCCTCTTGTTATTACAAGCAGAATTGCCAAATTTCAACAAAATCGAATAAAAGAGTAATGAGATATTTACGAACATCCTATTTTTTTTTTAAAGTTTGACACCCTGTATCGTAGAACCTATGCATTTTCGGACCCATGTTTATATAAACTTTTCTTCTTAAAATCACTTAAAAAAGCACCTCTTGGAGATACTTAAATAACACCCTGTATAGGACATATTTATACAATAAAGTATGAATAAGGGGGTAAGGGAGTAAGGGGGTAAGGGGGGGGGGGGGGGGAATAAAACAGATGGAATACCACAACATAATTGTAATAATTAAAAACATGAGTTTACAATTTCCTTATACAGTGTCAGTAACAGTGTGTGTTATACAGTTAAAACTTTTGACTTGTGACGTGCGTTACACCTGTCAAATGTCATTTAAAAGTTTCGAACTAGCGAAAGTGACATATTTTTTTAAAGGTACGAAAAAAAGTTATAAGAATATATTGCTCCCCATTATATTTTGAGTCTATACCTACCCAAATTTTTGTCTAAAAATGTATATGTAAATTTTTTTAGAAATTTAACTTATAGTCACTTTTTTTTTACTTTTTTGTGTCAGTTTATTTAAAATACTTATTTTGAATCTGACTAGCAGCATCTTAAAATTTAGTTATCGCATGAACTCATTTTATCGAAAAAAAAATAATTTTCCAAGTCTCTGGACTATTTGTCTAGTTTGCCTAGAGCAAATTTAAATTTAAACAAAACTATGTTATGTGCTAAATATAGAAGCTATTATGTATTGAAAGAAACAAAAGCTTTATAGTTTTCTTTACAAGGCGCCTTAACATTTAATAATGAACGACAAAATTTTTAGGATGTGTTAGACGAAAATTTAAATTGGAAAGGCCATATTATCCAGTATATTATCAACTCGATATCTCCTTTGGTATCTGTTTTGTACAGAGCTAGATATTACATTCATTTGAAATACTTAAAAAATATATATTTTTTATCAGTACATATATTCAAAAAAACAATACTTAGCTTCTGTATGGGGATCTGCTTGTTTATCAAACTTAAAACCATTACAAAAATTGCAAAATAAAGTTATTAAATGCATACACAAATTACCACATTTAGAACCAACTGTTAATCTATTTAGACCGAAGGAGAATTTACACGTTCAACACATTTATAAATTAAAAATTTGTATTCTAATTCACTTTATTATTTTAAAAGTAAAAAAATCAAACATAACTCTTCAGGAAATAAGACATTACATGATCATAACACCAGACGTTGTATAAATTATCAAACTATATCAGTAAAAAGTAATTTCGGAAAAAAATCGCTTTTATATGACGGAATAATAAAATATAACAATCTTCCAAAAAATATCAGAAAAATTAAAAAATTGGCAACTTTAAAAAACAATTAAAGAGATATTTACCAAAATAAATTATTTGTACTATTTTTGACTTTTAGATTAACTTCCATTTTTTATTGTAATTTTTTTTAATGGTTATTATTTTCACTTATAATCTCCCTAGCTCCAGAATTATTACCGATAATTTTTTTTAAGGTTACGAATGGTTTTGTTGATAGAAAATTATCCCGAGTCGAAGACGAGGGAAATTTTCTATCAACAAAAACATGAGTGAAACCGAGAAAAAAATTATCGGGAATTAATTCTGCTGCGTGGGAGATTCGGTAAGAAAATTTCATAAATTGGAGTTTCTTTTAATGTTCCTGAAATTTTCGTAATTAACCTTAGTTAGTAACAAGTAAAATCAACTTTTATTGTAAACATTCAGTGCGTCATATTAAACTAAACTCATCGGAAATATGTTTTTTAAAGTTATTTTTGAATTTAAAACTATAAAGACATTGTAAATAGGAAGACAAAAATCACAAAGTCATGGTCTCAATCATTTAATAAAAACTAAGGTGACATGTTTCGCTCTCTACGGAGCATCATCAGACCTTCATTAAAACCAATAAATGAAATAACACATTAAAAACAAGACGAGTACCATGTCAAAACAAACAAGTGTTTTTGTCTTCCTATTTATGTTGTTACTTTGGTCTCTTTGAGAAAATGGACGGTTTTTTTCGAATAAAGACATTGGATTTCAGATAACAAATTTGTTATTTAATGTTTTTCTCACATTTTAGTAATAAAAATTAGTTACTAATAGCTCCATTTCTTTAGCAATCGAACTTGCTGATTCATTACCAAAACGAATCATGTTTTACACAATATTATTGTAACAATAAATATCACGGGTACGACTAAAAAACTGATTGTTACTTGCTGGTTTGTCTCACCTGTCACTTCAAAATGACTTTACATTTGAATTAAAATTAAGTCGTAGTAGTATACCTCAGAAAAATTATCACTTATTAATTTCATTAGGTTAATGGGCTATAGACTATCGCGATAGTCTCCAGTTGCTATAAGCAACGTAAACAAAAAGGAGCCTTCTAATTGGATAAAAATAAATTTATGACATTTTCTATATTATATTGTCATTTCCCATGTAACAAACTGTAAAAGTAAGTTAGGAATAAAGGCATTTTGAAAGCTAATTACAGTGCATGTTGGGCAGCGCAAAATTTATTTCATAAACTTAATTTGCATATTAAACAATATATGTTATTATTAAACCATAAACACCAAAAAGTAAAATCGAAATCTCAACTCAAAACACTTTTTAACAACTCTCAATATACATTTATTATTTTCAATAGGAACGGCCAAACCTGTCGCATAAAAAGACTCCATTACATCACTATTTGCAAGATCTACCATCGGAAATATTAACCGGTAATTGTTATCAACAATAAATCAAAAAAATATTACTGAAAATCCATCCAATTACACAAACGCTCTACCTTACCATGGACAATCCAGATTCGCCCGATTCGTTAGCGAGCGATCAGCTGACTGTAGATCTGCTGAGTCCGCGATCGAAACGTCGTAGAATCATCGTTAATGATACCGACGATAATCGCGACGAAAACGATACTCCTGACGTTACGAAGAACAACAATAACGATGTCCGCTTCGTTCTGATGGAAGATGATGCTCAGGAAAATGTCACTGAAGACGATGATGAGGTAAGTTATCGTTCTCTCGTGTAGATAAAGAGCCAGTCCAATGGCGGATCTATAGGGAGGGGGGGGGGGGGGGGGGTAAAACTTAAATTTCCACAATGGTTTATGGAAAAAAAAACACAAGGAAACGTCCCGCTTTATTAATTATCCAGTTAAAGCAACAATAAACTATTATTTACACTATATCTAAAACATATTACACACATTGTTTACCAATAAAAGACCTATAAACAAAACATACCCGTGTTTTTAGAAGTCTGGCGCAGGTATCAGAACTATTTTTGCACTTGCGTCATAGGCGTAGTTAGACTGTCAACACTGGGGGTGCTGAAGTTCAGTGGCGGCTCGTGACATGTTAACGTGGGGGTGCACAAAAAGCCCGCACAAACCAGAAAATTTTTTCAAGACCACGCCCAACTTTGGTCAATAATTTTTAGTAAATATTTTAATGTGATGTTAATAGCAGATTTAGGTCTTTCAATGTTCTTGACAATCACTTTCTCCTCCAACGGTAACTTGCTAAAAGATTTTTTCAAAAATTCCACGGTGTATTTTATATCCGACGACGCACTTATTGTTTTTTCATGTTTATTTAACGTTAAACTTTAACTGAATTCAATAAAACCATATTAAACCTTAATAAACAAAAAAAAATAGTCAAAATACCGGCTAAAAATTTCCGAATTTGAACGACTACGACCGCTATGCCGCTTTCGCATTTTACGAGATTTTTATGATCATAGACCCGCTCTGACAAGTAAACTGGGCGTGAACTACACGGTACACGGAGAGAAATTTTCAACATAATCCGCAACTATCTAAATATACTTGAATTTGTACCAGATTTCGAATGCTTGAAATATTAATATGAAAAATTCAGTACATACGTATACGCATACAGTATACGTATATTATAAAAATAGGTTAGTTCTAAAATAAGCCTATACTTATATTGTAAATTTTTTTTGGGGGTGCTAATTTAGATTTCGGGGGTGCTTAGTACCCCCAAGTACCCCCCTAACTACGCCTATGACTTGCGTGCATTCTGTTCCGCCACGTGCAGGCAACCAGCGAAGCCGTTTCGTGCCTTAAATACTCAACAAGGGTCTACCTAACTTTTAATGTTCTAAAATTCTATTTTTGTATACATATGCAACCCTAAAAACATAATTCAAATTTAAAGGCAACAACGCGAACCGCGAAAGGCTCCGTTGTTTCATGTTCGTTTCAATTCAGTTCCAATGACGCATGCGTATTTGTTAGGTACCTAATATAACTACCAGTATTTTGGTCATGTCTGAGTTGAGTGGACACGGTGCCAGAACTGCCTGATTTTTACTTTAGAAACAATTTTGAAAATCGTTTCAAAAGGATGCGTGTATAACACTCACATGGTAATGGTAATAATAAAAATTCGTATGTACAGTTGATGACATATAAATTCGTACACTCCACCCATACATAACTCAATTACAACAAAATTGGGTAAAACGGGTTTTTCACTTTGCTGCTTATACCTGGATAGAACACCAGCTGTAAATTATTGTATGCACGATTTTTACCATAAGTAATAATGGTTATTTCTAAATATTTTTGTGTTTAATACAGCCGCCAAATAAGAAAATTATAAAATAATACCAGGAAAACTACAAAACTATAAAGCCAAAAGGGGTAAATTTATTAACAAACAACAAACAAAATACTAATACTTATTTAATTGCTGCGCCATTGGATTCTAACACTAATCGTAATCTCCTTGGCATTGACAAAATAATACTTCTGTTGTAATTCGGAGTTAGCCCTTCCCAAATTTTTTCTTTTATCAAATAAATCTATTTCATTCTGTGGTTTAAAATTTATTTTGTACATTTTTTATCATCAATTCCTAAGCATTTTCAATTGGATTTAAATCAGGACTTCTTGAGTGCCCTAAGGCAGACATGTTACGTTGTTTTGTCTAAACCAGATTCCTATAGATATTTCTTGCAGTATGCACACTGCACAGGGCAGTTATCCTGCTGAAATATAAAGTTATTTCCTTCAAAAACTATCGCGGCAGAAGGAAAGAAAACCTTTTTCAAAATCTCAAGATATATACCAATATTCCAGCATACACCTGCACCGTAAACACTTATCCATGCCCACACATTAACGGAGAAACGTCCATTGGTTTGCTTTTTTTTAGTATACTTCTTATCATATCGGTAATTTGGTGGTCTATATACTCGAATCCTTCCATTATATGTAGACTGAAAAGTTTTCTCATGGGAAAAGATAACATTTTTTTACAATTCCTTGAACACTACTTCTAGGTACTCTAAAATGATCAGCGATTTTTCCAAAGGACCACCCTATTTCTACTCAACATATTATTCTTGCTTTTTCAATAATACTTAAATTAGGCATTTTTAATTCAAATAAGATAATGACAATACTTTGACAGATATCAGGAAAACAATTAATTAAGACGTTACAAAGGTAATAAAGGTAAAAAAGTTGCATTTATAGTGTCACAGTTTAGTGTAGGAAATTATCTGTCGTCAACACTGTACTTGGAGCTTTTGCAGATTTTTTTTATGAAGTCATATTGCCAGAACGAGTAATTACGAGAAAACATCTTGCGTGATGTTAGCAAGGCGAGATTTGGAAAAAATCTTGTCTCGATTTGCGAGATGAGACGAGGGTTTTGTAAACAGTGCGATATTTCTCGTCTCGTGAAACACTTATTAAAATTACCGATAATTTTGCATAAAAGCGTGTTTTCCAAAAACTACACGAGTTTATTTTCATATTTTCGAAAGAATTTTAAGAAAGAATATGAAACTGACAGAAAAATAAATAAATATCTGCGGCTAAAAACTTTTAATTACCAACAGTGATAAAAAATAATACCAGCGTAATAACAATAGTAACGTTAATAATAGCAATAAAGTGTCGAGAATTGTATACTTAAAGCCATGTAACACAGTACTTAAACCGACTTGCAACACTCTTGCGGCATTGGTCACCATAAAAAATGTTAATAACACCTCCTCATACGGATACAGTTATAATAACACAAAAGTGGCTTTAACTTAGCGTTGTTAAGGATAGCAATTATGTTTGGGCATATCAAAAGAATATTGGTAAGTAGCAGAGGAAGAGAGATGATGGGTAATGATTTTATTGTAAGGAATGTCAACATGTATGAGAAGCAGGGGCGTAGCGAACGAATGTTCGATGAGGGCTCGAAGTAGTGTTTCACTCTCGGATCGCTCTTTCTCGTCTCGTCTCGCGAGATAAGACGAGAGATTTTTCTGCGAGAATCTCGTGAGACGTGACAAAAATATGCGAGAACGAGAAATCTCGCAAAATCTTGAGGTTTTCGATTAGGATTTGTGATTTTTAAAAGAATCTCTTTAGTATCAGTCGTAAAAAGGCTATCCTTAATACCAATATTGCATGGGGGCCAGGGAAAAATTAGGACACGTTGCCGAAAAACAATGGAAAAAAGACCAAAAGAAAAATTGTACTTTTTTTTATAAAGTCTATAGTTTTGTCGAAATTTTTGCTACAGAAAACCGTTTAACCGGGAAAAAAACCTTCTGTTCCTTATAAGAATTCGCATACTCAATACAATTAATAAATTTAAAAGATTTTTAACTTATAAATCTATTAATTTTGCACACAATGTGTATGTTTTGACTCCTGCCGGGGTAACTGGGCCGTAACACGCCTGGCACCCCAACAGAATTTTACTTCAAGCTTAATGATGCTTTGAAATTTACGAAAAAACATTTTTTCTTTCCTTCTTATTTCAATACTTTTACATGTCTCCGACAAAGATAAATGAAACTTAAGATTTTTCACTACTTATACCTAAATGATTTTCACAAAGTCTGTTAAAACTCTCTAATTTTTCTTTCGCTCTCTTCATTTTTCTGCCCAAGACAGGGCCTTTGCACTAGCCCTTGACTTTCCAGTATGCTGAAGTCTTGTCGGTCTTCTGACTATTCATTTTTTACACCTCGTGTACACCATTGAAAGCTCCATTACGGCTCAATCCTACTTATTATTTTCTCTATTGCTAACAACATCAGCACTGTACTATTTACTTTGTTTTCCTGGTGATGAGTGTCTCTACACTCGAAACATGTCGAATTATTATGAATTAATTTTGCGAAAGTAGTCCATTATCTCAAAGTGGAGCTGTATAGATATAAGGAAAATAAACCCACAGTCGTCTCCACAAATACTTATATTAAAACAGTTAGATTAGCTTGGTGTACTTGTTTCGGTACTAGGGAGTACCATCATCAGCACCGAAGGGCTAAAATAAATCATAAAAATATGTTGTAAAAATTAATAGTTTTGGCCTTAGATGTCCCATCCACTGAGAGTTAGGAGTTTGTCTTTTGGCAAGCATGTAGTTTTATGTGTTGTTTATATTTTTATATCTTTTGGTTAAGTTGATTTTAAAATTTCAGCCAGTAATCATTTTGCCCCGCTACTTGGGGCAAAATGAGTCCCTATGCAAATTAAATGAACTTTTCTTGTTTTTGCTAAATTTGTGGATATAAAATTAACAAGCCGTTTTCTAAGCATTTTTATTAAAGAAAAGAACCAAATGAACCGAAAAAAAAAAATAAAACTAACAAAAGTTATCATTTTGCCCCATTGTTTTAGGGGATCATTTTGCCCCATTGTTAACGGGATCCTTTTGCCCCATTTGTAAGCGGCATAATAAAGTTAACCTAACTTTTTTTAAACGTACTAAAATTTGCAAAACCAGTTTGTTCACTACACTATACTTTTTCATAGCTACCATCGAATATTTTTATACCTAACTGTGTTTAAGTAACGAACATGGATAATATGAAAAATATCAAGTCGGCAAAAATCATAAAATGCTTTACACTGCCAAAACACTTGCACACTGATCGCTGTCATTTATTGTACTAACCCGCCGTACCTGAAAGGCACTGTTGCCAAGTCTACGGATGCTCTTGTACATACAGGAGCGACAAAAAGACGTGGGATCGTTTGACCCCAGGGGATCTTCTTGCCCCGTTCTCCCCTACATACATTCCACTTAAGGTATGGACTATTTCTTGAAGTTAAAAAAAACAGCTTAAGAAACAAAAAACAGGACTCAATATGGCGATAGCGTCACCACAGAAAAAAAATGGTTTGTTCGGGTTTGTTGGTTGCGTCGCTCTCACACGGAGAGAGTCGAATCTCGTTCAGAACAAACCCGATAGTTTTTAACGGTACAAACTAAAAAATGTAATCTAAAAAAATATTAACGACTTAAAAATCCGGTCCGGCTCTAAGGCGTTCAGGTCCATCAGGTCATTTCAGAGTCCGCTAAAAGTCCGAGAAACTGGCGAGATCGCGACAGTCGGGTGAGACAGAAACCCGTCGAAAGCAGGTACCTTTTTTGTGTTATTTTGATTGCGAAAAGACGGTGTTGCCACATTTTATATATTTTATCACAAGAAGATTATTACTAGGAAAGTAAGTTAAGGGGGGAAAAAGACGATTTTCTTTTGATAATTTAATTGCTTCAGTGGAGTCCTTAGCGCCTTGAAAACGGGATTTCTTTTGACGGGTTTATTAATTGGCTAAGAAAAAAATGTGGTATATAAAAGCTTTAAGAAATTTAACAAAGAATATCGGAAAGTCCTTGTTTTTGTTATTTATGTATACAGTGTCACCAGTAAAGTCCGCATAATATGGGATTTTTTTTATTAATAGCTTTATTCGAAATTTGACTTCGGCATAAAGTTCTGCTTCGATCGAGATGAAAATTAAGCAAATAAATAGTAGTCACGTAATTCGCATTATCTGTCAAACTTTATTTTTTTCCAGAAAATAATTCAAAAGTGGGGTTATTTCTGAAAGTATTGAAAAAAGTTATTAGAAAAGGTTTTTTTTTAATGCAGTTTCTAGCCCACTTTTTGATTTTTTACCTATATTTTGTAAATTGCACCACTTTTGCAAAATAAGACTCAACGCAACCTACATAAAACTTCTTAGTTTTGACAAGACTTTATTTCAGATACATTTTCTAAGTAGCGACATATAACAATATAACCGTATAACAAAATGTATCTGAAATAAAGCCTTGTCAAAACTAAGAAGTTTTATGTAGGTTGCGTTGAGTCATATTTTGCAAAAGTGGTGCAATTTACAAAATATAGGTAAAAAATCTAAATTATCTTATGCAGGTGAAATTTTGCATGTGTTTCAGAAACAACCCCACTTTTGAATTATGTTTTGAAAAAAAATTAAAATTTGACAGATAATGCGAATCACGTGACTACTATTTTTTTTTGCTTAATTTTCATCTCGATCGAAGCAGAACTTGATGCCAAAGTCAAATTTCGAATAAAGTTATTAATAAATCCCATATGATGCGGACTTTACTGGTCACACTGTATACAGTGTGTCCACGGATAGAGTTTGGAAGAGGAAAAACTTTTTTATTAGTGGGTATAGAAGAAAAAGTGATTGTTTAAAAAAAAAAAGCCTGCTTGTGCTGAAACTGCAATTTCGAATATCAGATTTGTACTAATACTATACAGGGTTAGTCAGAAACAACAGTTTTTGTTTTTTGGATTCTTTTCTTCTACGTGGGTCAGTATTTCTAGGTTAAAATTTTGTCAAATTCATATTATGACATGATATGCCAAACTAATGAGTATTAAAATAAGTATATAGACAAACACAAATTTATTTTTGTTGTTTACAAAATTAACAAAGTAAGAATATGCAGAAAGAAAAAGAAAAATAATTACATGTATTTTGAGAATTCACATAACCGGAGAGGTGGAACCAGGCTTCATCCGAAAAAAATGTCAGGTCTAATAAATCATTTCTTTCCAATAAATTTTGGGTAAACCAAGTAGTTCCTAGTAGTAGAGAGTAATTCCTGCGTCTTTCAAAATATGCGGCTTGTATTGCTTGGAATACTTGCACTTTATAAGGAAATAAATTTAGCTGTTTCTTAAGAATAGTCCTGCATGTTTCATAAGATCTTCCCACTTCTTGGGACAGGAACATGTAGGACTATTCTTAAGAAGCAGCTAAATTTATTTCCTTATAAAGTGCAAGTATTCCAAGAAATACAAGCCGCAGATTTTAAAAATATGAAGAGACGTGTGAATTTATGCTTGGAGCAAGGCGGTGGCTAATTTCAGCAATTTATTTAATTATTTTTCTATTTCTTTCTGTATATTCTTATATTATTATTTTATTACTCATTAGTTTGGCATATCATGTCATAATATGAATTTGACAAAATTTTAACCTAGATTTGGTTCGATATATCGTCCCCATATCATTGTGATCTAAACCAAGCCCTACGTTTTTTAATCCAAGCCCTCTTTGATGCAAATAATTTTTGCTCGCACGGTATAATTATCGAACATTAGGGTCAAAAATGAAAAATGGGGTTATAAAAGTCATATTATTTTTGCTTAAGGAATATATGGTTAACGGTTTGACCCCCTTTTTCCGGACACACTGTATATGTGATCCAACAATATTTCAAAAAAACTACTCCGCAAACAAGTTGTGCCCTCGCCATCAAAATCCTTTATACGCCGCTGCTATCCACTAAGCACACATTCATGTGCACTCATTATCAGATCACCCTGTATTAAAACCAATAGTTGACATTAAAAATCCGATTAACATAATCAACTTTTACCATTTAAATATTCAAATTCCACACATAAATAAAACAAGATCGATTCAACCTACCTCCAGGGTAGGTAGGAATTCTGTTTACATTTCAATTTCAATGTGAACCACCTTTGTGGCAACAGTGCTTTTGCCTTTTATACCCTGCAGGGGGGTTCCCCAGTTAACCCGGGGCTAGTTTTTATTATTTCTTTGTTTGGTTGTGGTTGGCAGTGTTGCCAGACCTGTTTATGTATTTATTGAATAGTGTTTTGTTATGATGAAGGTTGTTGTGGTCGGAGTTTAAGGCATATAATTAACTTATTAAAAAGATTTAAGAAACCGTTAAAAACTAGTTTTTGCGATTTTGTATCAAAGAGTGTCTTTTGTTTGATTGTTTTTTCAGTGAATAATTCAAAATTTTAAATACTGAAAGCGTAGAAGATTTCGTTACCAATGCTAAAGTTATTACTATCGATTATACAGGGTTCCCCATTATAGACTACCCATTTTACATTATTAATAAATTCCCTACGAGATAACTAAATAGGTTGTTCTCCGTGGAATTATCTTCTGTAGTCTTTGGGATTTAAGTAAATTATTAATGAAGTAGGCGCCTGTCACAAAATAAATTTGAAATTAATAATTTCGTGGAACGTCATATTTCTACGAAAAGTTTGTTAGTTTTCATGAATAATTATTTAATTTTTTGTTTTGAGACATTATTTCAACATCCGTTTGAACTTTCATGGATTACTCAGTCCAACAACGTGTGTTTTGTGTAGAAACTTACATAAGAAGCAATTCGATAGAAGAAGTTAGGCGTGCATTTCGGCGTCAGTTTAATAACAACAATAGGGTCACGCGCCAAATCGAAAAACTGTTAAGTTATGGGTTCGTCATTGGCCTGAAAATGGTTCTGTACAAAATTTGAAGAAGCCTGGACGTCGAAGAACAGTTCGTACACCAAAAAATATTGAACGAGTTAGAATTGCGTTTACGAGAAGGCCTAAAAGGTCTGCTCATCGACAAACCCTTATCCTAGGAATATCGAAGGAAAGCTTATTAGATCGAATTCTTCAAAGGGATTTAAAATTTCATCCCTATAAATACCAAATGACACAGCACCTTCGCAATCAAGATAAAGAAGCAAGGTTAGCATTTTGTCAAGAATTTTTGGAGTTACAGCAAGGAGCAATTCACAGTGACCGACGAAATTTTTTTTATTTGAACGGCATAGTCAATAAACAGAATTTTATATACTGGTCAAATGAAAATCTTCGTGAAATCTTTACACAAAACCTCCATAATCCAAAAGTTGTTGTGTGGTGTGGAGTAGGATCTTTTGGTATTATTGGCCCTTATTTTTTTGAGGATGAAAATAACCGCGCTGGAACAGTAACAGTAACATCCGAGCGCTACGTTAATATGCTAGAGACATTTCTCATTCCAGAATTAAATAGACGAGGATTACTAAACAATGCCTTACTATTCCAACAAGATGGGGCAACAGCTCATACCGCCAGAAACTCAATGAGGGTCCTGCGAGAAATGTTTAATGGCCGACTTATTTCTTGATTCGGAGATTTGCCTTTGCCTTCGAGGTCCCCCGACTTAACGGCACCCGATTTTTTCCTGTGGGTTTATTTAAAAGCCAAAGTGTTTGCGAGTCGTCCAGGTACAATCGAGGAACTGAAAGTCAAAATTCGTGAAGAAGTTGAAGGAATAGACGAAGGTTTGCTACGCCGTGTAATGAACCACTTTTTATCTAATATTGAAAAATATGTTGAAGTTGGTGGAGGTCATTTAGAAGACGTAATTTTCAAAAGTTAGAATTAAATTAGCCAAATATTTATAAGTTATCATAAATCCCAAAGAGTTAGCTGTAATTTTGTAAAATAAAAAGTTTGTTTTGTTAACTGAAAAATTTTTAATTCAAATATTAAAATGGGTAGTCTATTATGGGGAACCCTGTATATATCAAAACATTCCTTGTGTTGGAAAGAAAGAAAAACTAAAAGTACTCCACCACAAAATTTAGTAGAAATATATTCCTTAGGGGTCTCTACATGTTTCGAACGTAGAAACGTTCATCTTCAGGAAACATAAATTTTTTTATATTGTGCTAATGGTATTAGCCGAGGTATTAGCAGAAGAGAAAATGGTATAAAACTTTAATGGAGCTTTTATGGCATTGAAAAGTTGAAATTTAGAAGTGACGCATATAAAAAAGTTGAGGAGAGTTAAAACACGCTGAGCATGTGAAGAAAGTTGGTACAGGAAGTTTAAACAACCAAACTAAAAAAGGAAGAAGAAAAAGGCCTTCTAAAGAAAAGGTGTCAAAGATTGTTAAATCATTTATATAAAAATTTTTGTAAGATCATTGATAATATGTCTGTAGGCCAGTATAAAGCTAAGAATCTAAGGTAGAAGTCATAATATCAGAATAGTTGAAAATGGTTTTTGGGGTACTGGGGGTTAAAGCGCAATAGCCCCACGAGGGGTTAATTTAGATTTTATACTGAAAGTATCATTTACTTATTTAAAATAATTTTCATCATTCATTTGTAAAAATCGCACAATTTAAAAAAAACCCTGTATGAAAAACGCAAAACCTAAGTCATGGAATATAAAGATCTATGTTTTAGTTAACAGCTGTCAAAATTTTAAATGTTTAGCTTTATTAGTTTCAAAATTACTGAACTTTTCCCGATATGTTTTTACATAAAAAATTAATTTTGTAATTCATGTCTCAAAAACGATTAGAGATAGGTATACCTATATTATTATTAACAAAAGTTACTTAGGTTTTAGTAATGTATTCAAAATGCTAAAATATACAGGGTATTCTACTTAAAATACCAAGCTGGCCACAACTTCCGGTATAACCCGAAGTGATTGAACAGTGAAGATATAATATTTTAAAAGTTCAAAATCAATGATAACTTTACTCGTTTGCAAGATCTTCAAATAAGCCAGTTAACGCGAATCATCAAATATTATTCGAAATATAACACATGGCATGACACGACTATGACAAACCCCTTTTTTCGATTGGCCAAGCGAACAATGCCCGAAGTGAAAATGTAGAGCCGACCTTCTGATGCGCTACTATATAGGCCCCATCATCTTAAGTGGCCAGGGCCTCCAATAAGCTAAAGACGGCCCTGGGTTTACGAATGTGGTGCGTGGTACCGTGCGAGCAAAAATTATTTGCATCAAAGAGGGCCTTGCATCTAAGGACGTAATGCTTAGCCGTAGAGCTTAATACCTGTTGGGTGTCAGTAACTACCGGAATTAACAATCAATCAGTTATTCCGTCATCTTTGACATTCGTTACAAGTAATTTGATTCATTGCTAATTTTTCCAATTTCTTGAACAATTCACACAATGGGCTTTACGGAACAGCACAAAACATTCATGGTTGAAGCGTATTTTCGAAACGGGGTTAGAGTAAATGGTGAGTGACGATTTTCACGAACAATTTCCTAACGTTGCTTTTATTGCTGGGGATTTTTATCATTGCCTGAAAAGAACCGTGGCTGTGTTTAGGGAAACAGGTTCTATACAACACAAAAAAGGAGCAGGAAGACCATCTGTAAGAATAGAAGAACTTGTTGCAAACGTTCGTGAAATAATGCAAAATACGCAAACAAATTGTATAAGACGCATGTCCCAAGAAGTGGGAAGATCTTATGGAACATATAACAGCTATTCTTAAGAAGCAGCTAAATTTATTTATGCTTGGAGCATGGCGGTGGCCAATTCCAGCAATTTATGTAATTGTTTTTCTTTTTCTTTCTGTCTTCTGTCTATTCTTACTTTGTTAATTTTGAAAACAACAAAAATAAATTTGCCTACTTATTTTATTACTCATTAGTTTGGCATATCATGTCATAATATGAATTTGACAAAATTTTAACCTAGATTTGGTTAGATATATCGTGCCCATATTATTGTGATCTAAACCAAGCCCTACGTTTTAGTATTGAAAATACTACTGGGTGCGTATAAACGGGTATATTTCATGAAAAATGAACGCGACATGCGACATGCACATAAATAACACGGCGGTGAAGTCTAAACAAACATCCGAGCAGCACAGGATCGATGACATCATCTGCTGAGTATTAATATTGTTTTGTTTTGGGTTTCGGCATTTATTATTATATTTGTTGATATTAAAATAATATGGCCGGGAGAGAGAACAGTTAGTAGATAATTATTAATGATACTAGTTCGATGAACACTATAATGAAACGATGCACAAGTTTCATTCAGCCGAGTGGTTTAATTGCACAAGTTTCATTAACAAAGTTCATATCGAACGTGTATCATTCAAAATTTAATCTACGACAGTGCAAATAGATTTTATTCGTCTACATTTCATTGATATCAGATAACGTTTTCGTAATTTTTAAAATTTTCAGGTGTCCATATTAGTCGATATCATGAAAACCGCATTTTTGATTGTTTCAATTTCGAAAAAATGAACAGTGAATGTCGCTGAAACAAAGCGAAATAGCGCGGCGGTCTTGGCATATTACACAGAAAGTCGGGGGAGAATGGATATACCAATCCAAAACATTTCATAGCCGACTTAAGATTTAGACATTTCATGAACAAAGAGTACAAGGACCAGCAGGTAAATGGCTGTGTATAGCTAAAGAAATAATTTTGTCGCTATTTTTGAAAAGGTGGTTTTGAGCTATCTTCAATATGTACTAATATACAGATTATCCTATATGTTTTATTTTAACAAAACAGTCAAATTTACACATTTCTAAGTATAATTTACACATTTCTAAGTATAATAATTTAATTATTATTTCAAACTAAATCGGAGCATCCATGCCGTCATAATAACGCGTGATAGCGGCACGTAACATACTCACAGATAGGAGTAATCTGTGCTGTGACATAATGGTTTCCTTCTCGCCACTGTATGTGGTAGGTATTTTCAATACGCCTATGATACTTGCGTAAGATGCAAGATCTGTGAATTTTTAATTCCAAGCCCTCTTTGATGCAAAAAATTTTTGCTCGCACGGTATATCTTTGCTTCATCGTCGTCGGTAAATTCTATATTAAAAACGTTTCTGGGAAATTATTTAAATCTTGCTTAGTTTGCTCTTAGAAAAAATTAATTAATAGTTGTAGCAGTCATTATGCCTCCGTCTAATTTGTTTCCAACAAGTTTTGCTTAAATAAACAAGTCATAACGTCACTGACAAAATACGCGTTTAGGAGATTTCGTAATCCAATAATTTAAAATAAATTGTTGTTGTTAACAGGAAAAATTTGAGTAATGCTATAATTACCATGGAGGTACCATTAAAGCCATTACCTATGTATTATTATTATTAATGATAATAACTGTTAAATCGTTCCAAAATACACGAATGCCTGGGTTTTATTAATGACTACAATTATTTACTTGTAGTAACACTTATTCACGTGTATTACCGATTTCTTAACAGAGGCGGCTCGTTGAGTTGCCCCCGAATGGATTGTGACGGTTTGCGATCCCCCCCCCTTTCCGCCATTGCCTTCGGGCCGCCCCTATTTGTGTATATATATATATGTTATTTTAGACCCAATCAAAAGTGTTAAAACCAAAGGTCCTAGTTGTGTGCGGCCTTGAAAGATGCATCCCGATATCAAGTGGTGTAAATTCCCTAATATTATTATGTAAGCCGTTTTCTTGACCCTGGCGTCTTACAGACGTCTACTTGACGCGTACAGGTCGAAAACGAAGAAATGCCATCTAACAATCCCTACAGTGAGGAAAATCATTCAAAACAAGTTTTTTTTTTATATACAGTGTGACCAGTAAAGTCCGCATCATATGAGATTTTTTTTTATTAATAGCTTTGTTCAAAATTTGACTTTGGCATCACGTTCTGCTTCGATCGAGATGAAAATTAAGCAAAAAAATAGTAGTCACGTGATTCGCATTAAGTATATGTAAAATTTTAATTTTTTCCCAAAAATAATTCAAAAGAAGGGTTAAGTAGTATCGAGAAAAAGTTTTTTTAAATGCAGTTTCTAGCCCACATGCAAAATTTTAGCTGCATAAGATAATTCTGATTTTATACCCATATTTTGTAAATTGCCACACTTCTGCAAAATAAGACTCAACGCAACCTACATAAAACTTCTTAGTTTTGACAAGGCTTTATTTCAGTTAAATTTTCTTTAAAGTAGCGCCATATTAAATGTGTGTTTTTCTACAAAATCAAAATTGGGCTATTAAAATTTGGTCGCATGTGATGCAAAGTTTATTTGTTTTTTGACCCTGTATAAGGTAACTTCATAAAATAAGTATTTATGAAAACGTAGTTTGTGTCTGAAAGTAATACAGACAAAAAGAGCACAGTGTCAAGTGTCATCAGTAAAGTGTTCATTAAGTGGAAAATAAATTTTAGTGGCGGGTAAAAAATCAAAATTATGTTATGCAGCTGAAATTTTGCATGTGTGCTAGAAACTGCATTTAAAAAAACTTTTTCCAATAACTTTTTTCGATATTTTGGGAAATAACTCCACTTTTGAATTATTTTTTGGAAAAAATTAAAATTTGACATATAATGCGAATCACGTAACTACTATTTTTTTGCTTAATTTTCATCTTGATCGGAGCAAAACTTGATGCCAAAGTCAAATTTCAAATAAAGTTATTAATAAAAAAATCCCATATGATGCGAACTTTACTGGCCACACTGTATATTAGTGTATATGGGTTACCACGAAAAGAAATCCTTTAATCCCAAAAATACCTCGTTTAGACACACACGAGGTCGTTTTTTTGACAACCTATAAATTTAGTAGTAGCTAGGTAGACAATGATAAAAATATTTTTTATAGCTGGCAGATAATTTTTAGGATTAAAAAGCAATGCTTTTTTAACTACACGACCTCACTTAATCACAAAATCATATTTTTATAAATAAAATATATTTTTACCACTGCATCATATGTTTTTTTAGGGAAATAGAGTTGGATTTTAGCAGCAAAAATATAATATTATAAAAAACGACCATCTTGAGGTTGTAAAGTTATTTCAAAAAAATGTACCGTGCGAGCAAAAATTATTTGCATCAAAGAGGGTTTGGATTAAAAAACGTAGGGCTCGGTTTAGATCACAATGATATGGGGACTATATATCTAACCAAATCTAGGTTAAAATTTTGTCAAGTTCGTATTATGACATTATGCCAAACTAATAAGTAATAATATAGTATAATAACGTACACGTTTTATAAAGCATACTTTTATAGCACGCGTCCATGTTAAAAAACGAGCCGCTTGCGGCGAGTTTTATAACGGGACAAGTGCTTAAAACTGCTTTATATAACACACTATTTTTCTAATTTGTAGTTTTTTCAATAAAAAACACATATTTAAAAAGAAAATAAATCCTTCAAATTTTGTAGTTTTTTATGTCTAAATTTTATGTTGGTAATACTATTTTTTATCATAGTAGCCTCTGGACTACAAAAATATTTTGCGAACTGTCATTTTTTGATTTATTGACCCATTTTCATCACGAGATTCTAAAGTTATTTTGGCGATATGAGATTTGAAATTGGACGGAATACGTTGTGTGATCCTTGTGCATTCGGTACATATATAGAGCGTTCGGAAATTCGGGCTATTTTGCTACTTTTTTTCGAATTTCAAAAGACGTGATTTAACGTCACGGCATTGCAATTTAGTATAGGGAAGATGGAAAATTCAAATAAAGTTGAAGTTAAAATCGACATTGGAAGGTTAGTAGATTGAATTTTGGATAGGATTTGGCAGAAAATGATAGCTTGAAGCATCTACAAAAGATTGATTTATAGATTTATGCAACCAACATACATGACTTTTATTCACACAGAATAAAAAAAATAGGTTATCAAGCTATTTTTCCTCTGCGAAAAATGGGTTTTCTCGTAAATCACAAAGGCCGCGCAAGTCAATGAAATAAAACATTTAAATGATACCAACATCAAATAAAGAAAAAAAGCGTATCGAAATAGCTTCATTACGATACGCAAATGCGTATTGTAATAGACTGTTACGATACCAAATTAGAAAAAATAAGTAGACAAATACAAATTTATTTTTGTTGTTTACAAAATTAACAAAGTAAGAATATACAGAGAGAAAAAGAAAAATAATTACATAAATTGCTGAAATTGGCCACCGCCAAGCATAAATTCACACGTGGAATACTTGCACTTTATAAGGAAATTAATTTGGCTGCTTCTTAAGAATAGTCCTGCATGTTCCATAAGATCTTCCCACTTCATGGGACAGGCGTCTTATACAATTTGTTGGCGTATTTTGCATTATTTCACGAACGTTTGCAACAAGTTCTTCTGTTCTTACAGATGGTCGTCCTACTCCTTTTTTGTGTTATATAGAACCTGTTTCCCTAAACACAGCCACGGTTCTTTTCAGGCAATGATAAAAATCCCCAGCAATAAAAGCAACGTTAGGAAAATGTTCGTGAAAATCGTCCATGCACAAACCCGGATTGTATTGCCACTCACCATTTACTCTAATCCCGTTTCGAAAATACGCTTCAACCATGAATGTTTTGTGCTTTTCCGTAAAGCCCATTGTGTGAATTGTTCAAGAAATTGGAAAAATTAGCGATAAATCAAATTACTTGTAACGACTGTCAAAGATGACGGAATAACTCATTGATTGTTAATTCAGGTAGTTACTGACACCCAACAGGTATTAAGCTCTACGGCTAAGCATTACGTCCTTAGATGCAAGGCCCTCTTTGATGCAAATAATTTTTGCTCGCACAGTACATCAGAGTTGTTTTTTCGGCGCCTATTTAATGCAGATTTTTTGCTACTACTAATGGATTTTTAACTACGGCTACTCGTTTCTCCTAGTCGCCGAAACAAAACAGAACCAAGAACCAACAGCTATAAAGATGTCAAGACAAAAAAATCAAATTTATTAGAAGCTTCAATAATCATTATACCATTAACTGTAGTTGGACCTACAGCTTGCAATTTGATTTCGCCCGCGACCCTTTCCTATAAACTTAATTACTTTTTTTTAATTTATCAACCCCATAACACTAACCCTCAATATTCAACATACTTCTACCCAGTTTACGAAATTACCCGTTTCGCCTGAGGCCTTGTGAACTCATCTCATGAGGTATGGCCGGTAGCATTCTTAAGGCCCGTGCTTGCTATTCGTGCGACGTGTGCCCCGCTCTGCTGCCTCCGGGGCATACAGAGCAGGCTTCCGGACAAATATGCCCTAAGGCTAGAGGCGAGGATAATGAAATTGTAGTCATGGAGTCACAAAGCCTTAATAAGTATGTTTATGTTCAAGGCATGTAGAGGACAAAAATGGTAACATCATGACCGAAAAAATACTGTATCGATAGCACCTGTTGGTAAATAATTGTGTTAGGATATCCACGTAAACTGCCAATTCCTTCTAGACATTACCCAGAGGCAGGGACGTAGCTAGGAATTTTGGCGCCCCGGGCGAATAGTAGTTCTGCGCCCTACCAGACAATCTTAAAACTAAAATTATACATCAATAAATTTTAGTTTAAAAAACATATTAACAGCAGTGGCGACTCGTGATTTGTAAACTTGTGGGTGTACTAAAAGCCCGCTGAAGGCGAAATGCGCCGCAGGCGAAAATTTTTCAAGAGCACGCCCAAATTAGGTCAATAATTTTTAGTAAATATTTTAAAAATTTATGATTACCTACTTATTTTATTGAAAATTAAATAAGATAAAAAAATAAAAAAAGGCAATTTATTTTTCATTAGTGGGTACATTGTTTAAAAGTAAAGTCACTTCTTCTGTTTTTATTTGCTGCAAACTTATCAACAGATCAAACAGCTTCATTCAAGTTTGGAATAACTGTAATGTATTGTTTCTCAAATATTCCACATTCATAGTCGTTTTGGCATTAAAACTGTTCAGTTTTATTAAAATAAGTCTTTACTACCCCAAAATACTAACAAAAATATAAAGGTAAACTCCAAATAATAAATTCATACAGCAATGAACTCAACGGCGCACATTTAATTTGTGCGAGTTTTCCTATTAGAATCGCGCTTTCCCCCACCACACCTGCTAGTACATGATGCATAGAGAAACAGCAGAAACCCCGCCTACGTAACGCATATGTGTGCGACTTATGAATTCCTATGCGCCATACGGTTGCTTTTGACAACCGGCTTGGCGAGATAAAATAGGAGGGTTCTAACTTATATTACGGTAAGAATATAAAGAAGATAAATTTAAATGAACATTATTTTTTCTTTATGGGGTAATTCTTGATGAAGTATGGGGGTGCACGTGCTCCTGTGCTCCTATATGGAGAAACCGCCACTGATTAACAGACTTGAACTTAACATTCGTGAAAAGAAAAATTGCTTGTTCGGACTTGTGTGACTTATGTCGTGGCAACTATGAAGAACTAGAGGGTAGGAAGCCGATCGATAATGGCAGCATTTTCAATTTCTGTCCCGGTTTTTTGGTTAGTTCGCTATTGGCTGATAGATGGCTCTCGCGTCCGAAGTGGGCTGATGTTGTCTTCTTTTTCTTCGTTTTTAATATGGAAAACTAGATCCTCCATAGTTTTTAACTTTTTCTTAAACCATTTATTTTTCTGTGCTTTTACTTTTGACAATTGACGTTTTATTTTTCGAAATAACAAATAACGTTTGAAGGCAAGACAAGACAAATAACGTTGTATTGTAATTAATTTCCATATTTATAATGAATAATGGTATAATTTATAAAAGTAGAGTTTGCTTTGTGTCGGGGTGTAAGACAGGATCTTCTTCAAAGATGAAACGCAGCCAAATAAGTCTCTTTCTAGCTCCAAAGGTAAAACCCTCTAGCTATAGAATATTCCTGTATTTTAAAAACGAAGCATCGTTGGAACTTTATACAGGCCGAGTTTACTAATAAGTATAACAAAGTAAGTGTAAATTCATATAAAAGTCCTTATTTGTTCCTTGAAGAACTAATTTAAATAAAAATAGTTATTGCGTCCATAAGAAACCATTTATTTGATAGCCCACTTCGAACACGAGCGCCATCTTATGGCAACTCGTAAAGCTGAATTACCGATGCTAATTTGGGATCGAATCCAATGCATTGCGATCGGCCTCCTACCTCAAGTCCTCCATAGTGGCAACTCACAATTCACGTAGCATAGTGACGCAATCGAATCGCGGCGCCTTTTCTTCAAATATCGGCGTTGCCAAATGTCAAAAGCAATCCAGCCGTAATTGCATAAGTAAATTTTTAAATTCCCGTATTTCTAATGACCATTTTGGCGCCCTGTTAATATGGCGCCCCGGGCGGTCGCCCTATTCGCCCCCCCCCCCCCCCTTGCTACGTAACTGCCCAGAGGCATTGGTGCCTCACACGGTTGTGGTAGTATGTGTTTAAGAGGCGACAAACCTAGTCCCGTATACTACCTAGTACCTCTACTACTTGGGACACACATATGAATCTTTAAGGTACTTTTGTTAAAATCTCAGCTTTGTTATAGGTACAGCATGTAACAGCCTAAATTAAATAATTTCGATAATAAATACATGGGGGCGTGTCCGAAAAAACGCCCGGACACGTCGATGGGTATTTCTAGTTGCGCATTTTTTTTAATAAAAACTTTTTATACAGGGTGTGTCATGTAACAGTGGCTAATACCAACTTTCTTATTTTAAATGCAATACCCTGTATAATATTCACTTTTTCGATTCTTCAGAAAATTTTCGACATATTGCATGTACAATATCCTATACCTATCTTCAACTGTTTCGGAAATATTAAGTGTTTTTAGATTTATTGCATTTCAGCGTTTCTTTTTACTGATATGAAATAAAAAAAAGGTATAAATAGTTTTGTTTACTTTTGTTTAAAACTCCTGACCTTAGCAAATTGTTGTCTGTCTGCATGACAGTAGTTGTCAGTGTTATAGTCGTTTGAATTTCGTTAACTGCATATCAGAAAAATGGTTTATTTAACAGAAATGCACAAAATAACGATTCTACAGATGATAGGTTATGGAGATAAAACACTGACACAAATGAAAGGTGCTCGCTTATTTCATGAAAAATTTCCAAATTTGCTCCAGGGAAAATTAGTAAAACAGAAAAGCAGTTTCGCCAGCTTGGACATGTAAAGCAGATAAAAAAAAAGTAGCTGCCAATGCAATAAGGGATGATACCAAATTAGATAGTATGCTGGAGTTTGAGGAAAACCCACATACTTCTAGTCGAAAAACAGCCCCAATGTTGGATGTTAGCCATTCATCGATTATTCAAACATTACAAGAAAATAAAATATCTCCCTATAAAATTATACCTACTCATGAGCTCATGGAAGACGATTTTGATAGGAGAACGTATTTTTGTGAACAAATGATGGCAATGTTAGATAAAAATGTGATCCAATTAGAACATGTTTTGTTTCTAATGAGTCAGAATTGCCGCTTTTGGTCTATGGAAAATCCTCACTGGATTAGAGAAGAACATACACAATATCCTGGGCAGGAATAGTTGGAGATCATATCATAGGCCCCTTTTTCATTAATGGCAATTTAAATGGCGATAATTATTTAGCACTGCTTCAAAATAATGTCTTGCCAACTTTGACAAACTTATATCCTGATCCAGCAAACCCACAACTTTCAGCAAATATGATATGGTTTTAGCAAGATGGAGCACCGCCCCATTACCAAATCAATGTCCGGCAGTACCTTAACCAACCGAGTATTTCCAAATCGGTGAATAGGGAGGCGTGGATCGATGGAATGGCCAGCACGATCCCCTGATCTGACGGCATTAGATTTCTTCTTATGGGGTTATGTCAAAAATATTGTATACAAAACTAAAGTCCTCGACTTAGCTGACTTAAGAAGATGAATAACGATTGCTATTAGATCGGTCACGCCTGAGATTTTCAGTACCATTAGAAGAAATTTCTATTTAAGATTAGGATGTTGCCAAAACCTTCACGCCGAGCATTTTCAACATCATCCACATTATTTTTTTTTTCTGTTTTTTACATTATCAAGAATTAAACAGTTTATTAGTACTTATTAGTTTTTGAGTGTGTTGTTAGTTTTTGCAATAAACCTGAAAACACTTAATATTTCCGAAACAGTTATATTTTATATAAAATAGGTATAGGATATTGTACAAGAAATATGTCTAAAATTTTCTGAAGAATCCAAAAATTGAATAATATACAGGGTGTTGCATTTAAAATAAGAAAGTTGGAATTGGCCACTATTACATGACACACCCTGTATGAAAAGTTTTTATTGAAAAAAATGCGCAACTAGAAATACCCATCGACGTGTCCAAGTGTTTTTTTGGACATGCCCCCATGTATTTATTATCGAATTTATTCCATTTGGCTGTTACATACTGTATATTATCTTCTTTAAACGGATATTCGCGTTTGGTGAATGTTTATCACAGGCAACGTTCGGCACCATATCCTGACATTCATAACGAGATCGGGAAGGTTAGACGACGGCACAAGTGGTTAAGGTGGTCGGGGGAGGTTTCAGGGGTAGGCACAAATGATCACCTTGGTCTACCAGCTAGATGGTTGTGTTGTTGAGTCTCCCCTCAGCTACCACTACTATTATTACTTATCACAATCTAAAAGCAAGAATACAGGATACATGGTTAACTCTATAAATTGAATTTCGTTGAACGGTCAAAGGCGAAGATGGGCATGGGCTACCGTTGGTAATCAGCAGAAAATCTACAAGATGGGGAGAAGTGTATAATCAAGGCACGATTGCGGGTGCACGATGGAAAAAACGACCAAAAGCGAATGAAATCAAGTAATCCATGGTAACTAAGGAAGTTAATTATCCCACGATCCCAGATGGCTGGTATCTATAGATGCTGTTAATTAATATTCAAAGAAAACTAGAAATTCGTAATGTGGTTTTTATTGGTTTCCGACGTTTCCGTTTACAGATATTAGAACTAGTTGTATTTATTTCTTTATTTATTTATTTGCATGTTCATATTTTATTCTTTATGCAACACATGACAGTTATGACTATCATTATCAATGCCATTTTAGACAAGTAAACTATCTAATAACTCATGTTCATATTTAAAGTAGTATTCTATTTATTTATATTACAATTACAAGCAGAATTCACATTGATATTGATATTAAAGGAAAACGCTAACGGTTTATTCGAAGTCATTGTAAAATTCGTTGGTTCATTGGAACCAGACGCTCCCATATCGGTACAGCTGCTGTAGTAGTAGTGCTAGAAGACGCCGACACATTAGAACCTTGTATTTTTTCTGCAATTTGTATTTTGTTATGCACCGATTCTTCTAGGTATCCTTCTGCTACCGTGGAGGACTTCCATCCTCCATGACGCTTCAATGTAGTCATGTTAGCCCCTGCATTGGCCAAAAGAGTCGCCGAAGACCTTCTCAGACAGTGACCGGTGGATCCTCCAATTTCAAAAACATTGCAATTCTTGAAGGTATCTTCGACAACGTATTTATTCCCACACACTGGCTGGTACACCTCTCATTTTTGTAAAAAATAAAAAAGCGGCTAGAACTAGTATTCTTTGGTCTCAAAGACATGTATTTTTTACACAAATTGATCGGGTTGACTGGAAATCCTTCTTCAAGTATGGTGAAACTTCTAGATTTCTTGGTTTCCCTTTGTCTTGAATATTTTCTATTTTCAATTTGATCAATTCATCGCATCTACAAGCACCGCTAATTCCCATTATCAAAGCCACTTTCATCAACAAGTACCTACTCGTCGTCGTCGGGAGCTTCGTTCAAAAACTTCTCTATTTCAGGTCGTTCTAATGTCCTTGGACTTCTTTGGTTTGTGTCCCTGTGATTTGCTTTTCAAAAAGCTCGTTAGTTTGCCATATTTTAAAATGTCGATTTTTTTATAAAGGTGAATAGTCGAGCGAAGCATCGAGTATTTGGTCCATAGCGACGATGGGGCTAATTTTTTTGCAAATGTAAAAAATAAGCCAATAGAACATTTTCATTGATACCTTTTATCTTCCGTGAATTCATCCAAGACTCAAATATTTTGAACTCCTTGTCGTAAGCATCTCGGGCCTTTTCTGGCAAAATCTGCATCGCTGCTTCTTCCGCTTCCGTAAAGATATCCTCAGTAACGTAATTTTCATCGGTTTCCTCCATTTTCTATAGGTTTTTTCTTCAAAAAAGCTTCTCTTTTGTGCAGGGAAAACTGACAAGTGTCAAAATGTATTTAAACATTTTCTAACAATGTATAGTCGGCTTCCACTTAAGGTTGAATTATCAACGTCATTCAATCTATTGCCAACCTATAACCTATTTCGCGTTGATGTTTTGAGTTTATTATTTTAATAACTAACATTTAAAGAAAATCAATATCGTCGGTACATTATTTAGGTAGTATCTGATATATTACAAAAATATCAATTTATTTCATTGCTAATTTTGGGAGAATTGTATAGTGAAAGAACAATGAGTGACAATTACATAATAATGTTAAAAAAAATCTTACCCGATATTTTTCGCTATACAATTCTCCTAAAATAAGTTATGAAATTCCTTGATATTTATTAAATATGTCAATTATTACCTATAGAATATCAAGTCGATACTGATTTTCTTTAAATTTGGTATAAAAGCTAGAAAACATAAATAAATCTACGCGAAATGGGTTATAGGTTGGCAAGCATGTTGATACTCCCACCTTAACTAGGCGCACGTGACCTCCTGAATCAAATCAGTTGAATCAGAGGTTCAAAAATGTTTCAAAATATAAAAACCAATATGGCGGCATATGGACAGCTGATTTTCCATAAAAATGAATGTTAATAGTATGGAGGACTTGAGGTAGGAGGCCGATCGCAATGCATTGGATTCGGTCCCAAATTAGCATCGGTAATTCAGCTTTACGAGTCGCTGTAAGATGGCGCGCGTGTTCGAAGTGGGCTATCAAATAATGGTTTCTTATGGACGCAATAACTATTTTTATTTAAATTAGTTCTTTAAGGAACAAATAAGGACTTTTATATGAATTTACACTTACTTTATTATACTTATTAGTAAACTCGGCCTGTATAAAGTTCCAACGATGCTTGGTTTTTAAAATACAGGGTATTAAACATTCTAGCTATACCTTTGGAGCTAAAAAGAGACTTATTTGGCTGCGTTTTCTCTCTGAAAAAGATCCTGTCTTACACCCCGACACAAAGCAAACTCTACTTTTATAAATTGTACCATTATTTATTATAAATATGGAAATTAATTACAATACAACTTTATTTGTCTTGTATTGCCTTCAAACATTATTTGTTATTTCGAAAAATAAAATGTCAATTGTCAAAAGTAAAAGCACAGGAAAATAAAGGGTTTAAGTAAAAGGTAAAAACTATGAAGGATCTAGTTTTCCATATTAAAAACGAAGAAGAAGAAGAAGACAACATCAGCCCACTTCGGACGCGAGAGCCATCTATCGGCCAATAGCGAACTAACCAAAAAACCGGGACAGATTTTGAAAATGCTGCCATTGTCGATCGGCCTCCTACCCTATAGTTCTCCATAGTTAATAGATTAACAATTAATTTGAAACTATCAGTCATAATAAAAATGACATAACAGTGACGGGTCTCGTTCCAAAATTTAATTCCCAGGGGTGCGTTCGTGTTTTTCACACGGTTGACAAAATAGTTTTATATTTCAAAAATTTAATAACTAAATTGATGGAAAATTAGATAAACAATATACCTACAGTAAAACCTCTGACTAGCGACCACCCTTGGGAATCAAATGTTGGTCCGTAAATAGGGGTGATTGTTTAATAAATAAAAATAAGAACATCAGAATTTGTCTGCATTTTACATTGAATGTAATTTTGAATTAGGGAATCCAAACCACGTGACTTTAAATGACAGTGGAGGGCAACTAGGGATGCGCCATACGATACGATATTTTTGAGTATCGATATTTTACCTTCCGATATTTTGTATCGATATTTTTTATTCGATATATAATGAGTATCGAAATATTTTACTCAGTATCGTTCAGATAGTATCGATAGATCCCAAAATTCCAAAACCCACGCGTCGTTCGTGCTGCATTTGCTGCTCTTCTCCCTTAATCCGCGCGCACACAAAGCTTTGGCTATCCTTTCTTGGTATACAAAATGCCAGTATTGCCTATATTCTATATACCTATATATATTTGTATCGATCTGGATCGATACAAAAGATCGATACTTTTAGCGTATCGGAACATCCCTAAGGGCAAAAAGCATTAAGCCACTTGCACCAATTATAAAGCAGTATTTGCCAACCACTGTCATTTTTGGCACATCGTTGGATTGTGTACATTTATTTTAAATAAACCGATCTATATGCCTATATTATTGCGAATTTAGATGAAAAAATTAAACTTGCTTCCTTTATAAAACCAGTAGATGAGCCAGCATGTAATACTATGTAACGTTTTCCCGAACCACAACCTTTTTTTCGTTTTACTGATTTCACTGAGTCGTCTTACCATGATTTAGACCCACTTCCATTCGAAAATACCCAAGTGTCATCTAAAAAAACTGCTTTTCTAAACTTTGATTCATAATTTTCAACATATTTTTTCAGAAACTTTACTCGTTCGCTTGCAATTCTTGGTAGTTCGCATAAATATCTTCTGTTGTAGTCCTTTCTATAACGAAATCCTAAGCTTTTAATGAGCGCTGACAATAACCTGAGACCTATTTCCAAAACACCTCGTTCCTTCAAAGCATCTTTCAGAGCTGAAAGCGTTATATCGACTTGTGATGCATATAAGTCGTATATAACATTCCTTACATCCATTTTTTTACCTTCCTGTAAAGTTTTAAACTTCGTTTTCCTTGATCGTCGTTGCGTTTTCTTCATTGGTATATTTTTACTACTTTCATGAACAATCCTTTGTATTGATCTTTAGTGCTTCCGATATTTTCTCTTTAATAGATTTAGGATTTAATAACTCGCCGGTTTCAGTAGCCTTTTCTTCTTCATTTTTAAAATAATCTATTAAATTGAGAACCATTTCTTTTGCCTGGGGATGCAGAAAACCTGCAAACCGATTTGTACTCGATATTTTATGTCACAATATTTTTAAGAATGACACATTTGTCAAAACTAGGGAGCTTATTCACGACATTATATAATACGGTAGTGTTCTTCGAAACATTTTGATAATTACTGAAAATTAGATGTGCTTCTCTCTCAGATTCATAAATAACCAATAGGTTTATCGCGTTTATATTACGGATATCTTTATATTGCCGTTTTAACCTTGGTTTGAGCAAGACAACGCTATTTAAGTTTCTCTATGATAAGTTCATAACGCGCCCAGTTAAGTGGAAGCCGACTATATTAATAATTATTATCTCATAAAAAAACGATTTCTTCCACTTGTTGGATAAAACATTGTATGCCACTCGTGTGTTATGTTTCCTAAGTCACCTGAGAATGTATACCACTCGGTCTGAGGGCCTCGTGGTATAAATCTTTCTCGCGTGACTTATTTTCAACATAACACGCTAGTACCATAAATAACTATTAATACTATACATAACTAGTTTGGTGTAATAAATAGGATATACACCTAGGTGCAGAACACTTGTATGTGTCAATATATATGTGTATATAATAATAATAACCTATATTGTATACTGTATTTACCCAAGTATACACCTCCATGTGACACACATTATTAAAACACTCTTATATTCTTTTAAGATTTAATTACTTAAATAAACAATACTGAGAACTTTTCTGCATTTTGGCTGAACATATTGATCACACTTTTTACTAAAAGTTTTTATGTTTTTTATTGATTTTATATTGTTCGGAAGCAAATTAAATGATTTTGGTGCTAAGTAATCTAGAAACATTTTATCTGCAGTTAGGCAATTTAAATTTGTTATTAGATTTAGTCCTTGTTTCAAAAGTGTAATCGACATAGCTTAGTCTGGACTCACACCGATAGACAAAATTACAAATTTAATTATCATATAAAGTGCTGATACTTACAGTATCCTCGGAAAACAATAAATTTGTTGGAAATCTTTTATTTTTTTTTTAAAGCGATAAATTTCGAGAACAGAACGGACTGATTGGCACAGTCGAACGCCTTGCTTAGATCGCAGAGCGTTACCCAGTAAACCATTCCTTTCAAGGCATTCACCACCTCCGTCATTGTACACTGATAAAGATGGCGCTTTAAAAATCGAGTATCTACTCATTTTGGAGAAAATGTCACATAGAACAACATCCTGTTGCCCAAGTGAAGATATATTGTTGCAATATGTTTATTAAGAACATCAAACTGCTATTTCCTGCTAGACCCATTATTCTATGTGCTAATAACGTGGATTTACGGCCTGCTGTACGGCAGTATGGTACTAAAACTTTTATGCTTTTCTCGACGGGTTTTTAATTGAACTATAGTTTACGTCCGAACGGTCACAATCTTGTGCGTTGCCAAACTGCGTTAAAAATATTCCGACAAAAACTTCTATACCTACTATGTTTCTTAAAGCTGACAGCATAGCTGATGGTCATGAGTCGTAAAACCTCAATAAACCATAAGCGTAACAATAATAGGTACCTACCTGATCTTAATTAATTAAATTATCTATTATTGCATAGGTGTATACAGGTAGGTGGCTTATGTCATGGAATATTTCCAACTTTAAGTAAGGTAGTTTAGTTTTATTTTTAACCTGTTACCGAAAGCTTGTGTGTATATTAAAAAAATAATACAAAAATGGCAAATAATTATTCCGCAGTATTTTGTAAAGGTGTGCTTGATCTAGAAGCAAAGACAATAGTTTTAACACCATCTAGTACTGTCAGAAACCTAGTATCAACGTGTGCTTATACAGGGTTAGGAAAAATTACCAAAACGGTCGATTATTTCAAAATATACAGGGGTTATCAAAAAACGTCTTATATACGGCTTACATGTCCCTATCTTCAATTTTTATTATCTTCCCAAAAAAAATCAACTTCAAGGTAAACCGGAAAAACTATATTTCCTGCTTTCGTGTTACATCCGGTTTAACCGGAAGTTGATTTTTTTGGGAAGATATTAAAAATTGAAGATAGGGACATGTAAGCCTTTTTGCTCTAAGACGTACTGTTAGAAAGTTATAAGCTGTCAAAGTTCAAAAATGTCACTTCTCGAGAGTCAATATCTCGGAAACTATGAAGTATAGACTAATAATGCATTTAATAAAAAATAATTATAGTTTTATGTGGAACTGAAAAATGTAAAAATATACAGGGTGTTCCATTTTAAAAAAAATATAACTATCATTTTCCACAACTTTGTGGGCGACCCTGTATATTTCAATTTATCACTGATATGTAGATTTTTAACAGCCCTACATTTTTTATATAAGACGTTTTTTGATAACCCCTGTATATTTTGAAATAATCGACCGTTCTGGTAATTTTTCCTAACCCTGTATGACGGGAGGTAGTGAATCAACAATCTATAGGCTTCTTAGAGAAAGAAAATTTGGAACTGTAGCCCCTCCTAAACAGTCGCCGAGCAAGAGGGCTTGGATTAAAAACGTGGGGCTTGGTTTAGATCACAATGATACGGGGACGATATATCTAACCAAATCTAGGTTAAAATTTTGTCAAATTCATATTATGACTTGATATGCCAAACTAATGAGTAATAAAATAAGTAGACAAATACAAATTTATTTTTGTTGTTTACAAAATTAAGAAAGTAAGATAGTAAGAATATACAGAAAGAAAAAGAAAAATAATTACATAAATTGCTGAAATTTAGCTGCTTCTTAAGAATAGTCCTGCATGTTCCATACGATCTTCTCACTTCTTGGGACAGGCGTCTTATACAATTTGTTGGCGTATTTTGCATTATTTCACGAACGTATGCAACAAGTTCTTCTGTTCTTACAGATGGTCTTTCTGCTCCTTTTTTGTGTTGTATAGAACCTGTTTCCCTAAACACAGCGACGGTTCGTTTCAGGCAATGATAATAATCCCCAGCAATAAAAGCAACGTTAGGAAAATGTTCGTGAAAATCGTCCATGCACAAACCCTTTACTCTAACCCCGTTTTGAAAATACGCTTCAACCATGAATGTTTTGTGCTGTTCCGTAAAGCCCATTGTGTGAATTGTTCAAGAAATTGGAAAAATTAGCGATGGATCAAATTACTTGTAACGACTGTCAAAGATGACGGAATAACTGATTGATTGTTAATTCAGGTAGTTACTGACACCCAACAGGTATTAAGCTCTACGGCTAAGCATTACTTCCTAAGATGCATGGCCCTCTTTGATGCAAATAATTTTGACTCGCACGGTACCATTTTGATTTCGTCTAAATTTAATAACGACGGATCTGGCAACGTACCGTCGTCGTCATAGCAACAAGGCCGTAAAATTTGTGAATGCGATGCTGTAGACTCGAGTTTTAATTGGCAGATTTCAAATTCCTTCGCCGTTGGCGTTGGACAGAATAAAACGATGGATTATGGGGGCAAGGTGCGCTGACATCGTAAATATCGACTTACATTCGTGGCGATATCGATTTTTAATTAGTCCAAAGGAAGCATATTTTATTTTAATTTATGGATTGTTAGTACTCACGTGGTAAAGCATTATTACGGATCCTCCCATTAAAAAAAATATTTACGACATCCAGGTCATTTAAAAACTGATTAAAGTGATAAACGTCAAAGTTTTTACACGTAATCTTTGAATACTTAGTTAATAGTTATTTATGATATAAGTGTTACAATTAAAAGTACATTTTTTTTAATTATAAACAATTTTTTATAAAAATACATAAATATACAGTGTCACCAGTCCGCATCATATGGGATTTTTTTTATTAATAGCTTTATTCAAAATTTGATTTTGGCATCAAGTTCTGCTTCGATCGAGATGAAAATTAAACAAAAAAATAGTAGTCACGTGATTCACATATTATCTGTCAAATTTTAATTTTTTCCAAAAAATAATTCAAAAGTGAGGTTATTTCTGAAAATATCAAAAAAAGGTTTTTTTTAATACAGTTTCTAGCCCACATGCAGCTGCATAAGATAATTTTGATTTTTTACCTATATTTTGTAAATTGCACCACTTTTGCAAAATAAGACTCAACGCAACCTACATAAAACTTCTTAGTTTTGACAATGCTTTAAAGTAGCGCCATATTAAATGTGTGTTTTTCTACAAAATCAAAATTGGGCTATTAAAATTTGGTCGCATGTGACGCAAAGTTTATTTGTTATTGACCCTGTATAAGGTAACTTCATTAAATGAGTATTTTTGAAAACGTAGTTTGTGTCTGAAAGTAATACACCTTAATATTAAAACAAAAAGAACACAGTGTCATCAGTAAAGTGTTATTAAGTGGAAAATCAAATTTTAGTTTAACATAACGTAAAGTATATCTCTTTTCAACGATTTAATTTAAAACCCCTTTATTTTTTTACTTTTAGACACAAACTATGTTTTCAAAAATACTTATTTTATGAAGTTACCTTATACAGGATCAAAAACAAATAAACTTTGCATCACATGCGACCAAATTTTAATAGCCCAATTTTGATTTTGTAGAAAAACTCACAATTAATATGGCGCTACTTTAAAGAAAATATATCTAAAATAAAGCCTTGTCAAAACTAAGAAGTTTTATGTAGGTTGCGTTGAGTCTTATTTTGCAAAAGTGGTGCAATTTATAAAATACTGGTAAAAAATCAAAATTATCTTATGCAGCTGAAATTTTGCATGTGGGCTAGAAAATGCATTTAAAAAAACTTTTTCTTATAACTTTTTTCGATATTTTCAGAAATAACCCCACTTTTGATTTATTTTTTGGAAAAAATTAAAATTTGACAGATGCTTAATTTTTATCTCGATCGAAGCAGAACTTGATGCCAAAGTCAAATTTTGAATAAAGCTATTAATAAAAAAAAAATCCCATATGATGCGGACTTTACTGGTGACTCTGTATATATTTAACGAAATTAATAAAAAATATTATTCAATTTAAAAAAATGGAATCATTTATTTTGTTAAAAAATACAATTTAGTTTGATTTTTAAATACTAGGTACTAATTTTGTAATGTTTTTATATTTATTTGGTAGGTTATTATAGATTAGAGATGAAACGGATATCCGGAAACTATCCGGTATCCGGCCTATCCGGCCTAAATTTAATATCCGGCCGGATACCGGATATTTAATAATTATCCGGCCGGATACCGGATATTTAATAATTACGACACAATTCATGACAATTCCCTAAAATCAACTTTAATACATAAATCTTTTTGTGGTTAATAATAACAAAATGGCTTAGAATTTATGACTTGCTTTTATTTAAATGTGAAAAAGTCACAAAGAATAAAAAATAACCTTCTGAAAACCTAAAATTATCTTAATTCTTAATACTCAAAATTAACAAGTGGTAAATTATGGTGAATAAAGACCAAATTTTCAGAGTTTGCAGGCAACAGGCGATTTCGCTTGTTTTCGTACACCAAGCCAGCTTCGGAAAACAGTATCTCGCTATAAACACTGCTGCAAGGAGCTGAAAGGTACACTTTGGCAATTTCGGTCAAATATGGATAGTGTTTCGAGTTAACTGACCACCAAGTGTAAGGGTCGCGGCTGCGATCAATTCGAACTGTCTTCAAATAGTAGTCGATCTCGTTTGCAATTGGGTTTTTTTTTCCCTGATCGCGACATTGATTATTGTTTTCATTTGCTACTTCATCAAAACAATTCCAAAATGTGTCGTGAGATTCGCAAGTAACATTTGAATTAGTTTCATTTTCTCTAACTCTTTTAATAGGTATTGGAGACCCCGATGAACTACCGCTGTTAGAAGACTCGTCGCAAGTCATTTTTAGGTATTCCAATAAGATCTTCTGTCGCGCTCTTTCGGCTTCAACTGTTCCTAAATAGTTTGTTTTAAACCTGGGGTCTAAGAAAGTTGCAATAATGTAAGTCGGATCTTCACTCAAGGAGCTAAAGCGAGATTCCAATTCAGCTTTTAGGGAGGCTCTCATTTGAGTTAAGTCAGCTGTTCGTTGCGCAGTTTCATTGTTGTCCAAGTATTTTTTTAATGCAGCTACATGTGGTATAACTTCGGATATGCAGGAAAGGCCAGAACTTGTGATTTTAGTTATTTCCTCGAATGGCTTTAAGAGTTTTACACACTGCTCCATCAAGAACCACTGACGAGTGGTTAAATTAGTGAGTGTGTCATCGTGATCAGCCAAATAAAGAGAGATTGCCCGTTTTTGTTCTAACAAGCGTTCTGCCATATAGAAGGTAGAATTCCACCTCGTGTTGATATCCTGCACCAATTGATGCTCTGGTAAACTTAAACTTAACTCCTTTTGAATCACCAGCAGTTTCTCTTGTGCTAAACCCGAATGATTGAAGTGAGTTAAATAATCTGGCAGAATCATACTCCGCCATTCGAACGCCTTTAACCATGTTAGCACCACTGTCATGAACAAGTACATGTATTTTACTTTGCTCAATATCCCAGCGAGCTGCGATAGCATTGAGTTCATTTGCTATGTTTTCTCCTGTGTGAGATCCTGAAAACGGTTTCATTGCAAGAACTCCGTGCTGAAGCTGCAATTCTGGAGACAACCAATGAGCTGTGAAACTCAGAAAGCTAGAGTTATTATGCAAACACGTCCATATATCAGAAGTGACAGAAACTGCGACTGCGTTTGAAATTCTTGTTTTAATTTTTTCAAAAATGCTGTTGTAGATATCGGGAACAACTTTTTGGGTTATATAGGTGCGGCTTGGCAATTTATAGCGGGGTAAAGCTTGTTGAAGGAGTCTTTTGAATCCAACCCTATCTACTATAGAAAGCGGCTCATTATCTAGTGCAATCATTTCTGCAATTAAATAATGATACTTTTTCGCCTTTGTATCGTTGACATCCCAAAGCACTTTTTTTTCAAACGATTCTGACAAAGTAAGCTGCTTTTTTGTCGATGTCGAAGACAAACTTGTACTAGGGACAGCAACATCTTTGTCTTCCCCTTTTTTCGCCAATATAAACTCGTCTGGATGTTTTGTTTTTAGATGATTACTCATAGCAGAAGTACCTGAAGGAAGATTAAAAAACAATCATTAAATCATTACATTTGTGCAGAGTATAAGTAAAAAGGTGGGTTTATGCAGATGATAAGCCATATGTAAAAATATGTAAAAATGAAATTGACTTTAAATGATAATTGCAACTAGATTACCAGACTGTCAACATAATTGTTTCTAGGATATTAGTTTTTGTTTCATGGCCTACTTTGGTTTACGTAATAAAGTTTAAATAAATCGCATAGGAAACCAATGTCATTCATGGCGTGTTATATATTTAAAAAGATAATATGAAATGCTACCTTTTTAGATTAAAATTTACAGGGTGTCTCATTTTAAAAAATGAGGTTAGGTCCTATAACTTTTTTACCTGACCCCGTATACCTACTTATTCTGAAACCGGCAATTATTATTTATTTTTATTTATTTAATAATAATAATAATTGCAGAGCACTTTAAATTAATGTTAAATTAAAGTTAAAGTGGTCTGCATAAACCCACCTTAAGAGGTTAAAGTTAAAATTAGTTAGATAAAGTTCATAAATTTAAGCCATTACTTCATGAAGAGTTAGGCAGAGCCACCAATAAAACGTAACTTCAACACTGTTAACGTTAAGTAATATTCGAATGAAAAAACATCAATATAAAATAAACAAAAATAACCTAACACTGACGTACCTGCTTTTTTTCCTTCACCACCACGAAAAATTTTAACCTGGCACAACAAACAAACAGCAAACTTATTATTTTCATTATCTATTTCAAAATATTGCCAAACAGGCGATCTTTTTTTCACCGTGGACATGTTTTAATTGTTTTCTACGACGCAGATCATGTAGCAAGCAGCGAGCATACAACTGATTTTCCTTACAATGGCCGCACGGTCTTCCTCGGCCTGCTGATCGCGTTCGCTGCGCCTGTGCGACGGTCGACTCCTCACAGCAGGCGCTAGACGTTTGGTCGGATATTCGGCCGCCGGATATCCGGCTATCCGGCCTCGATGATCGCCGGATATCCGGTATCCGTTATCCGGCCAAATAACTATCCGTTTCATCTCTATTATAGATCATAATCCCATTGTATAACAATGAACGTTTACGGAAATTACTTCTAATATTTACTGCCAAAAGAGTTTTAGTTTGCCGGGTATGATGATTATGTAGGTTAGGTTAGGTTAGGTAAGAGTGGCAGACCCTTGGTTCTGACCAAACGGTCTCACGTAGTCCTGATTAGGTCCGTTGTGATACCACACGTGTTCCGTAGAACCCACCTTCATCAGATCACTGATGGTTTATGCGACGTAACCGCGGAAGGATTTTAACAACTCATTCAAACCAGCCACTACTGTTCAGAAATCTGCTCAGCCGTCCAAGTTGTAAGTTGTTTAGTTCCTCCAGGCTATCGAAAGATGATTCACCCAGAGTAGTGAACCTCCTTCTTGCGAGGCCAGGGCATTCACACAGCAAATGTTGAATACTTTCTTCCTCTTCCTCATCTCTGCAGCTTCTGCAGAAGTCGTTAGTGGGTATTTGCATATGTTCGGCATGTCTACCGAAGAGGCAATGTCCGGTAACAACCGCAGTAATATTTCTCACGTCTTTTTGACTGTGTCTCAATAGCTCTGCGGTTCTATTTTTATCGAATGTGGGCCACAGTTGCCTGGATGTACTACAGGTTGTCAACCCTGTCCATCTGTTCTGTGCAAGCTGCTTGGCCGTGTAGTCAATCTCCTCTTTGACCAATCCCAGTGGTTTGTTCACTGTATTGTCTGCTAGATCAGCTGGCATGCCTGCGCCCTCTCTTGCGAGCGCATCGGCAGCCTCGTTGCCATCTATTTTGGAGTGTCCAGGAACCCAGCACAGAATAACCCGATGTTGGTTGCCAAGTGTGCATAGATTGTTGCGGCATCGCTTTACGAGCTTTGATTTGACGCTGCTGGAACAGATTGCCTTAATCGCCGCCTGACTATCACTGAAGATGGTGATTGACGAGGCTACTCCCAAGCCAAGGTGTTCTTGCAGGATATTGACCGCCTTCTCTACTGCCAGTACCTCCGCTTGAAAAATACTACAATAGTTGGGGAGTCTATACGATTTCTGTATTTGTAAACTTTCGGAAAAGACCCCGGCTCCCACACCAACGTCCATCTTTGAACCGTCTGTGAAGATTGCGTGATCTGTTTTCGTTATATTCTGATTGCCTTCCCAATCTTCCCTACTCGGAATGAGTATAGAATACCTTCTATCGAAGCATGTTATTGGGACAGAGTAATCAGTCGGGTCTCGTAGATTACTCCCCGGGTGAATCTTTAGTATACTGCTGTGCCCGTAGTTAGTTTCCTTCCAGAATTTCGACTCTTTTAGTCGCAGGGCACTTTTTGCAGCTATACTTTTTCCATAGATATCCAAGGGGGGTATATATAACATGACCTCTAGCGCCGCTGTCGGGGTTGACTTAAGGGCTCCGGTTATACCTAAACAAGCTGCCCTTTGTATCTTTGTTATTGACTTAGTGTGCACTGCTTTTTCCAAAGCGGTCCACCAAACCAGGACCCCGTATATTAATATAGGTCTTATAATAGCTGTATAGATCCAGTGTACTATGTGGGGTTTTAGTCCCCATTTTTTTCCAATTGCTTTTTTGCAGGCATATAATGCTACCGACGCTTTTTTAACTCGTTCTTGCAAGTTTAAGCCCCAGTTTAGCTTGGAGTCAAGTAGCAATCCTAAATACTTTGCTTTTTCCTTAAGCACTAAAGCATTATTGTCGAGTACTGGGAGTCTAAAGTTCTCGATCACCCTTCTGCGTGTGAATAGAACTACCTCCGTTTTTTCGGGGTTGATTTTTAACCCGCATTTCATGGCCCACTGTTGTAGTATTCGTAGCGCCATTCCTGTTAGGTCGCTGATTGTGTTTACAAATTTACCTGACACTAGTATAACTATATCGTCAGCGTATGCAATCACTTTTATTCCAGCCTTCTCCAACGCTATGAGAACTTTATTTAAAACTCTCAGCCAGAGTGTTGGTGACAGAACCCCGCCTTGCGGAGTTCCTCTTCCAGCAAATCTGACCATCTCGCTACTTCCCAAACTGGAGCAGATTTGACGGCCTTTCAACATCCTCCTAATCCAACGGCAGATGTAGTTATCGACCCCTGTTTCTATTAGAGCGTCGCACACTGCCTCGGTCGTGACGTTATTAAAGGCTCCTTCAATATCCAAGAAGGTACCTAGGGTGTACTCTTTATTGTTAAGGGATTTCTCAATAGTGCCTACTACTTCGTGTAGCGCCGTTTCCACTGATTTCCCTTTGGTATAAGCGTGTTGAGACGAGCTTAATTCTCGCTCTCTCACCGAGTTCTTGATATGCAGATCCAGTAACCTCTCCAATGTTTTGACAAGGAACGAAGACAGGCTTATTGGTCTGAAGTCTTTGACGGTTACATGACTGCTCTTACCAGCCTTAGGGATGAAGACTATTTTTATCTTATTCCAGTCAGCCGGCATGTAAGTAAAATGCAAGCTGCTTCTGTATATCACCAAGAGCCAAGGGATCAGGATTCTCTTCCCTCTTTGTAGCATGGCGGGCATTATCCCGTCTAATCCTGGTGATTTGTAAGGTTCAAATGAGTCAATCGCCCATTCTAGCTTATCGTAAGTGACTACTGATTTGATGCTATTCAAATCCGGAACGTCTCCTTGATCGATAAGGGGCTCTATGGCCGATGTATTACCAGGAAAGTGGGAATCCATCAGCAGTTCAAGGGTTTCCCCACTACTCTCTGTGTATGTCCCATCATCTTTTTTTAGAAAAGAGGGAGTACTAGGCTCCTTTGATAGAACTTTTCTAAGTCTAGCGGCTTCGTTTGTACTCTCAATCCGCTCGCTGTAATTGTGCCAAGCGCTTCTTTGAGATTTTCTAATCGCTTTCTTGTACGTCTTTAGAGCCTCTCTATAAGAGCTCTCATCTTCAGTACGTTTGCTCTTTGCTTTGTTAAATAGCCTTCGCATGTCCCTTCTTAGCTGACCCAGCTCTGCGTTCCACCATGGTGGGTGTGGCTTTTTCGCTGGTCTGCTTATCGGACAGCTTTTGAAAAATGCTGCTACCAGGGTATTTGTTAGTTTATTAACTGCTTCATCAATTGAAGCCTTATTTGGTAAGAGATTATTGGGAGGATTTGCCAGCTCTCCAGAGATGATTCCGCAAAATTTTTCCCAATCTGTTCTTTTAGGGTTACGAAATGGTTATGGATGATTATGTAAGGTATTAATTTTTTTAAATATGATTTTTGATTGTTTTTAATGAATGGTTATTGAATGAATGATAACATATATTTTTAATTTATATAAATTTTCTAAGTTTAAATATCCCAGTGGTTTGTATAAATTTTGTTGTGGGCAGCTTGCAACATTTAATACGTTTATTTTGTAATTTTTTTAAAGGTTTTATTATTGAAGAGGTAGCAGATCCCCATATTGAAATTAAATATTGCAATTTAGAATAAATTAGAGAATAATAATTATTTTTCAGAAGTGTAATTGGTAAATAATGTCTAATTTTGTATAAAATTCCAATCAAAGGAGATATATTTTTTCTAATATAGTCAATATTTTGGGTGCCACGCCCTTTCTAGGGTCTTTTCACGGCATTTAATGTCAATATTTAGTCAAAAATAATTTTACAGTAGTCCGGTATAATACGAGACATATGGGAGTATTACTAAAATAAAATTTTAGGTCACAGCTAACCTAAGTTAATTAAACCAGATCCAGATGCCACCTCCTTAGATGAAAAGAAACTAGTAATTTTGAGCAACTTTCCCCTTTTATCTTCTTGCTCTTTTTTTCTTTTTAAATTTTCCCAACCACTCGACTTCATTTTCCCTTTTTCCATATTGGGTTTCCTGAACATTAGAAAAATAAATGATATTATTAATTATTACTTAAGTATATGTATGCTTATTAGTGGATAAATAATTATCAGTTTTTGCTTTGAATATTAGTTACTTACCTTCGCCTTTATTCCCTAATATGTCTTAACTAATATAAACAAACAAAAAAAAAATGTGTGTGCTTAAGACCACACGACAGAAGTGGAAACTTCAACAAGGTTAATTTAGTGCCCACAAAAAAGTGCTAAACGCGCCTAAAGAAGTTTTCACTTCAAAAATAACATAAACTTGGAATACGGGATAATTTTACTGCATACGAAAAAAGATATTCCTAAAATTGAACAACCCTTGAATTTTTACATCTTCAACAGAAGTCAGAAATCATAATAATTCAAAAATAACATAAACTTGGAATACGGGATAATTTTACTGCATACGAAAAAAGATATTTCCTAAAATTGAACAACCCTTGAATTTTTACATCTTCAACAGAAGTCAGAAATCATAATAAATTAGGTCCACGGAATAAGCAATTACGGTAAACCTTACTTCACCCTACGTAAATATATAATTTAAAAAATGCCAGAACAGACGCAGACGAGTGTCTATACAACGCACACTGTTGTGGAATGCGACTGGTGGCGGCATGCTCTTTCATATAACGTTTATTCGGGTCAGGGTCAGTTCGGATTGAATATAGCAGTTGAATTCGAGCGTAGCACGGCCGAACCTGACGCCTGACGGTGACGCGTGAGGTGACGCGTGACGGCTCAGTTTAATTCAGTGCCCACAAAAAGTGCTAAACGCGCCTAAAGAAGTTTTCACTTCAAAAATCACCACCGCGATAAACGCCGATGATTCTCCGAATGTTTTTGTTGTGTCTTTAAAATCGAATGCCTACTGCCGACACGTCACACGAGCGTCACGAGCCGACAGCCTCCCTTACGCGGGCGCCTTTGCAAATTGCTGATGTGCCAGTTAGTGTTTGTAATAATTAGGCTGTAGGCGGCTGGCGGACGAAGGCCGAGTTTGATTGTATTACAATTATTTAAAAAATCAGTTAAACTGATTTATTAAGAAAAAACGGAGCGGCGCCTTCGGCGCCTATTTTTTCTTGGCGCCGAGGGGCGTTGCCCCCCCCGGTAGCTACGCCACTGTCGCCAAAGTAAATAATAGTGTAAGGCACCTCTATGGAAAAATTGGCAGAATGAGCGAAGCGAATTCTGGAATTCACATGAGTGTCTTAAAAAATGCTTTTTACACAAATATCATACTATATTTTTTCTACAGACTGCAATAAAAAGCGACACTGTTAAAGTCTGTTCAATGACCGCTGACCGTTACGTCATATTCACCATATTTGCGGTACGTCGTAAATTAATTCAGTCAGTTTGACTTACCGGTGGTACTGGTTATGATTTTTCTTAGGCTAGATCTACATAAAGGCGGATGCATGTGAACGAGTAAAATACAAGCGCGTTTTTTCAAATTTCTAATTATTATTTCTGTACTGTTAATGAAGTCAGAAATAAGTAGTTTATTTAGGTTAAAAGGTATCATGGGATAAAACATTTTTTTTTTTGAAAATCAGGAAATTTTTAATTAATTTAAATTTACTGAGAAATAAATAAAATTCATTTGTAAAATTTAAAATTGATTCATATATTTTTTGTCTAGTGCATCAGTCTATAAAATTGTTTGTTTGCACAACAAATTACAGTTTTTTAATAATTAAAATAAATCATCTCCGCAAGGATCAACATCATGAGATTCGTCCAAGTTAATAATAAGGGGAAGGGTATCTGAAGCATCGATAAATCTTTCCCATTCCCACACATCATTAATAATTTTATTAGTGTGCGTTACATAATTTTCCCATTTTTCTACTGGTACATTTTCTTTGGCTTCATTCCACAGACCCAAAACTACGTCATTTGTTACAGGATGCAAAGAACTTATTTTTGCATCATAATAGCGCTTACATTCCGACCAAATCATTTCAATGGGATTAAAGTGGCAATGATATGGAAGAAGTCTTAAAACTCGATGTCCATGTTGCAATGCTAGTTCGTCCAACCTATTAAAATAAAATTAATATAATTAAAAAATAAAATAAATAGCGCTTTTCAGATTACTTGTAACGTTTGGGTGGGATATGCTACTTCACTGTTATCCAGATCTTCATTGCAAATGGTGAAACCCGAATTTGTCTTTGTTCGAACTATGCAATAACGAATCTTTTTGACAAACTTCTATTTGGAATTTTTTCAATTAGCCCAGAATGAAGAGGTGGCGTTATCCATGATAATAAGCGACGGTTCTTCCAAGTTTGGTAACAATTTTTCTTCAAACCATTTCTCAAAGTTTTCACTATTCATCGAATCATAATAATCACTAGATTTCAGGCCAGACTTGAATATCAAACTTGTACTATTCATAAATCCATTTTCTGACCCAGCATGTAGAATAATATACCGTACACCCTCTGACGATTCTTTTTAACTGTTTGAAAAGTATCATCTTGCCAACATCGTCTAAAAGCCCCTTTACTATATATCCCGGTTTCATCCAGAAAAACAGGTTTTAAGGGAAATTAAAAGTTGCCGTTATTCTTAAATTCTCTTAAAACTTCTACACGTTTTTGGGCTATATGGGGTTGTTCTATTAAAAAACGCCTGTTTGATACAGTACATTTACGCCCTTTAAATTTAAATTTTTTTAAACAGTCCCCGAATGAACCAATGGATATTTCGACACTATCAATGATTTTAAGGTTTAGTTTTATTGAGCGAATGGTAACGTGTTCACCTGCTCTATACATCCCATCAATACGCTATCTTATGGTATGTTCATGAATTTCGGTACGTCGCCCTTTAAATTTAAATTTTTTTAAACAGTCCCCGAATGAACCAATGGATATTTCGACACTATCAATGATTTTAAGGTTTAGTTTTATTGAGCGAATGGTAACGTGTTCACCTGCTCTATACATCCCATCAATACGCTATCTTATGGTATGTTCATGAATTTCGGTACGTCGACCACGGGATGACAAAATAGCTACATTATTGCGATTCTTAAAGTTTACATCCTTCTCTATCCCCTTTGCCTTAATTCGTTGGATTGTTGAACACGAAACTCCCAAAGCATCAGAAACTCTCTAAAACAGATATGTATTTATAAAAACATTGTGATATATTTTTCATGTTTATTATTTATGTTTTCACAATTCCTGCTTTATTATGTCTACCTACCTCGTGAACTGCGGGAAAGGATAAACGAGTTTTTCCGTCCTCACTGTCTCCTAGAAAATAATCAAATAATTTTAAAATTACTGCTTGTTCTTTTTCACAATACCGTGACATTTTTGAAATAATGTTAATTAAGAATGTCACTGTCAGAAATCACAATAAAACTTTTTTGACTGGTAAAATTATACGACATTCATTATTGACGCAAAACTGCAGTAAAAAGCATTTATGAGGGTAAACCATCCAACGAAGTTGTATCTTGGCCTTATATTTTGCTGCCTAAGTTGCAGTATTGTCCGATTACATCAGTAGATGTTGAAAAAAGCTTCTCTTTGTATAAACATATTTTTACTATTAGAAGACAATTCTTTTTAGTTGAAAATTTTGAAAAATATTTAGTAATAAATTCATTTTATACAATTTTAGGTTAAAAAATATATAATATTTTTTAGAACCCTATGTGTTTCTTTACCTCATTTTACTACAATAAATTAAGAAATATTGCATACCAGTATGCATAATGCAAATAACGGCAAACAAGGCATATATATGCGCATATTTTGGTTGAATTTAAGTGCATATAATCTGCCCTTTATTGATTAGAAAATGAAATGGTGAATGCATCACTAATGTTTGCTCTTAATTTTCATATGAAACGTAGAAAACAGTAATTATCTGTAAAATATTTTAAATTCTAATTAAATATTTGTCGCATAAACATAAAATAGGATATTTTTATAAAAACAGCAACAGCCAGATAGGTCAGTAACCCTTTTGTAATTAAATACGGCAAAAACAAATTATATATTATAATAATATTTTTAAGTTGTTTTTGTGTGCTTTTTACGACTTTGCAATCTATGGTGTATTGGTTTACTTCTAAGTCCCAATAATACCAGAGCTGACAAAAAATTTAAGGTGGTCAAATATTGACTTGTTTATTTTTGACTGATAATTTATTTTCTTTTATTGTAGGGAATAATAAGAAAAAAATTCAATCCAGTTATATAATAATACATTTATTACTTACTCAAATGTAAATTACATAAAAAGTTAATTATTTTGTTAGAAAAGAGTAAAACAATAGGCCTTAGTGGGGCAGACATCCAGCCAGTAATTTATTTTTATTTAATATTTAAGTTTTTTTAACTTTTGCATGTCAGATAAACCAATAGAAGATTCTTATTTCGCACAACCCATCATTGGTATTGGACTTTATAATCTATGGACGAATTTTACCATCTCAGTAAACCATGTTGCACAATAGATAATCACATGCAATGTTAAACGACAAGAACAATGTCACACTAGAAGCTATTTAAATTTTTGAGAACTACAGTACTAATTTTTAGTGGTAAGTATCTGCCTTATTAACCGTAGCAAGCAAATATTATTATGATTAATGTCAAGTTTCATTACAACTGCCAGTCGGAACTAATACAGTGTATAAAACCAGATAACACCCTCAATAGAACTTAATAATTACTGTGAGTATTCAGAGCAATATTGGCTATAAACCGTTCTATGGTAGCGTTAACTCCTATTTCCAAATGGCTAAATTACCGTGATATTATCACTACACAACTGTCTAGCAATTTTCGTTGTCTTACAGTAGGAAAGAGCGCAAGAGCGCTGCTGTCATATATAATATTAAACAGTTTTGTATAAAGAATAATGTGAATTATTATAAGGAATAGAAGGCTATTTCCTCAGTGTGCCGCAGAAGGAATAAAAGTAAATTGGCTAGCGTTTTACGATGACCCGGCCATATAATGTGAGGTTAAAACCCTCTCCCGCGTGTGACACATAGAGCCTAATGAGTAAAAATTAAGCAAATACTTGAAGCAATTACTTTTTAGTAAAATCAATTGCTTGACTAGCAAATGCTATAAGTAAAAGCGATCGCTAGATCTGGATATGATAAAATTTTGAAGCGATTGCTGTTTTTCTTACACCTCTGTAGCAAATGCTTATTTAACATAAGTTCAGACGTGGCTTATCCACTTGTTCAGATTATAGATTTCATGTTCAGCTTGGTGCCTAATTTGCAAAAGAGTTGACGTAAATACAACAACGTTGGTCTATTTATTTAGTACAATAGTAATCTGTTACGTTTTTGTGGAAAATAGGAAACTTGTGATATGGCAGATTTCAGTGAAAATAAGGAAAGTGATAGTAGTGATGAAGAAATTAAAGACAAGCAATTGATATTCGTTCACAAATTTAATGAACATAAATAAATTTCTCTGACCACAACCGTTTAGCTTCCACAACAGCTTCAGTACTTGTAGGAAATTTAATAAAAATATTAGCCTTCTCCAAAACTGCATCCATTACAGAAGTGTATGTCTTACAGACAGTAGTTTGGTAAACACCGAGTTCTTCACCTACAGAATTTTGAAAGCCCGGATCCGACAATTTCCGCAGAAAGACTTTAATCTTATTTAAATGCGACAGTGCACCTCTCGCCTTTTACCAGTAATAGTCAAAAAATAATTTGCCAACCACTCAACATTTTCGCAGTCAAATCGATATAACTTTCTGAAATCATAATTGAAGACACAAATTAAGAGCAACGCACGTGTATGCCGCGGAGCACTAAAGTTGACTGCTACCAAGCAAATGATGCAGGGGTCGACCTACCTTAAAAAGTTAAAAGCAATTGCTACACTAGAAAAAGCAATTCCTTAATTTATTCATCACATTTTAAGCAAACGATAGCAATCGCTTTTATTTTTTAAGAAAACGCTTTGACTAGAAGTGATTCCTGCACGTTTAAGCAATCGCTGGACGCAATAGTAATTTACGTTACAAGACCGGAAAGTAGTGTTTTTCAGGTCGAGACAAGCATTTGCTGGGAAGCTTGGAGAGACCTGGAAAACAAATTTTCGGTTGCGTGACGTACAATATTTTTTTTAAGACCGACACTTCGATACACTTACATTAAATTATTTTTTATTATTTTTAAATGCGTCGTATGACTTCTCGTAACGGGCTTTTGATTTTACTGGCAATATATCGTAAGTCGCTTTCCTTGCTGCTTCCAAAATTTCTTCTGAAATCTCATTTTCCGTGTCGGATAATTCAAAATCTGAATTCATATTGTTAAATTTGCGAACTCGCGAAACAAGTTTGACATAAACATCAAATTAAAAATCAACGAACTGTCACCCGACAATACATCGAAATGTTGTTGTCATATTAACGAAATCAAGGTAGCTTGTATTATCAAAGAGCGATTGGAAAAACAAAAAACAGGGACCGGAAATAGTAATTTACGTTACAAGACCGGAAAGTAGTGTTTTTCAGGTCGAGACAAGCATTTCCAGGGCGAGCCATAGGCGAGTCCTGGAAGCTTGGAGAGACCTGGAAAACACTAATTTTCGGTTGCGTGACGTACAATATTTTTTTTAAGACCGACACTTCGATATATTTTATAATCTACGCGAAACAAGTTTGACATAAAGAACAAAATTAAAAATCAACGAACTGTCACTCGACAATACATCGAAATGTTGTTGTCATAATAACGAAATCAAGGTATCTTGTATTATCAAAGAGCGATTGGAAAAACAAAAAACAGGGTGACAGTGACATTAGAGTCCGGAATAGTAATTTACGTTACAAGACCGGAAAGTAGTGTTTTTCAGGTCGAGACAAGCATTTCCAGGGCGAGCCATAGGCGAGTCCTGGAAGCTTGGAGAGACCTGGAAAACACTAATTTTCGGGTGCGTGACGTACAATATTTTTTTTAAGACCGACACTTCGATATATTTTATAATCTACGCGAAACAAGTTTGACATAAAGAACAAAATTAAAAATCAACGAACTGTCACTCGACAATACATCGAAATGTTGTTGTCATAATAACGAAATCAAGGTATCTTGTATTATCAAAGAGCGATTGGAAAAACAAAAAACAGACGAAAAATTGTAGAGAAAGTGTAAATTTTCTGGTCGGTTTTAAAAAAAAGATTTTTCCGGTCTCTAATGTCACTTTTCCGGTCTTGCGATCGGAAAAACGTTATTTTCTAGACGAAAAATTGTCCAGAAAGTGTAAATTTTCTGGTCGGTTTTAAAAAAAATCTTTGTCCAGAAAATGTACACTTTCTGGACAATTTTTCGTCTACGTTTTTCCGGTTTCTAATGTCACTGTCTCCCTGTTTTTTATTTTTCCAATCGCTCTTTGATAATACAAGATACCTTGATTTTGTTATTCTGACAACAACATTTCGATGTATTGTCGAGTGACAGTTCGTTGATTTTTAATTTTGTTCTTTATGTCAAACTTGTTTCGCGTAGATTATAAAATATATCGAAGTGTCGGTCTTAAAAAAAATATTGTACGTCACGCACCCGAAAATTAGTGTTTTCCAGGTCTCTCCAAGCTTCCAGGACTCGCCTATGGCTCGCCCTGAAAATGCTTGTCTCGACCTGAAAACCACTACTTTCCGGTCTTGTAACGTAAATTACTAATTCCGGTCTCTAACGTCACTTTTCCGGTCTTGCGATCGGAAAAAGGTTATTTTCCAGACGAAAAATTGTCCAGAAAGTGTATATTTTCTGGTCGGTTTAAAAAAAAAGAAATTACTTTAGTGTTTATTCATTGGCTTTCAAGAAATTACTTCGATTTTATAAGAAAAAGCAATTATCGCTACATTTTTATTTATTAGGCTCAATGCCCAGCAGTATTAAAATTTTGACAGGCTAGTAGGCGTACCGGGAATAGGAGTATCGCGGTATAGGATATAAAAAAAATTAAGTTTATTAGCGGAAAAGACTAATTTGTTTAAGAAAAACCTCAAAGAGCAGTAAATGTCATTTTATTAAATAAAATCATAAAAGCCGTTTCAGGATTCAGGACCATTAATCTGTAGATAACTTTGTAAAGTTATTACACTCGGCCAGGTGACGGTGATTACAAACCCGCGAAATAACAAGTTTATGTCGATCGTGACAAGCAAAACCTATCTGACTATTACCATCAATAAGTCAACAATATTATTATAAGACAAGGCAATAAGAAAAACTTATTAATATTATTGTCGGTTTTTAAACCAATCTTTTGATCAGCGTGAGCGCAAATTACTTTATGTCGTTATTTTTATTTGTTTAATTTTATGTATGTACGAGTACCTTCCTATATGTATATGTCGTCAGGCTAACCGATTCGACAAAACGAATTTTATTTCCAATATTTCCTTTTATGGATGTATGTTGTACCGTGCGAGCAAAAATTATTTGCATCAAAGAGGGCCTTGCATCTAAGGATGTAATGCTTAGCCGTAGAGCTTAATACCTGTTGGGTGTCAGTAACTACCTGAATTAACAATCAATCAGTTATTCCGTCATCTTTGACAGTCGTTACAAGTAATTTGATTCATCGCTAATTTTTCCAATTTCTTGAACAATTCACACAATGGGCTTTACGGAACAGCACAAAACATTCATGGTTGAAGCGTATTTTTGAAGTGGGGTTAGAGTAAATGGTGAGTAGCAATACAATCCGGGTTTGTGCATGGACGATTTTCAGGAACATTTTCCTAACGTTGCTTTTATTGCTGGGGATTTTTATCTTTGAATGAAAAGAACCGTGGCTGTGTTTCGGGAAACAGATTCTATACAACACAAAAAGGAGGAGGAAGACCATCTGTAAGAACAGGAAGAACTTGTTGCAAACGTTCGTGAAATAATGCAAAATTCGCCAACAAATTGTATAAGACGCCTGTCCCAAGAAGTGGGAAGATCTTATGGAACATAACAGGACTATTCTTAAGAAGCAGCTAAATTTATTTCCCTATAAAGTGTAAGTATTCCAAGAAATACAAGCTGCAGATTTTGAAAGACGCAGGAATTACTCTCAATGGTTTACCCAAAATTTATTGGAAAGAAATGATTTATTAGACCTGACATTTTTTTCGGATGAAGCCTGGTTCCACCTCTCCGGTTATATGAATTCTCAAAATACACGCATGTAGAGTAGTGAAAATACCCATTTTTTTGTAGAGTCCACATTGCACCCTCAAAAAATTGTTGTCTGGTTGGCTGTTTCTCGAAGAAGAATTGTTGGTCCTATCTTTTTCCATGACACAGTTACAGCACAGCGGTATAGAGACAATATTTTGAATCCATTTGTGAAGCAATTACTTGACGACGAACTACGTTTTGGATATTTTCAACAGGACGGTGCAACCGCCCATACAGCCGCCGAAACTATTAACTACTTACGCAATTTTTTCGACGACAGATTGATCAGTTTTCGATCAGACATTGAATTCCCACCTAGATCACCTTATTTAACGGTTATGGATTACTTCCTTTTTCCTCATTTTAAGAACACTATTTTTAAAACACCAGTTGCAAATTTAGAACAATTACAAGAAAGGATTATCCAAGAATATGGTAACATTTCTCCAGAGGTGCTGGTCAACACTTTCGAAAATATGAAGAGACGAGTGAATTTATGCTTGGAGCATGGCGGTGGCGAATTTCAGCAATTTATGTAATTATTTTTCTGTTTCTTTCTGTATATTCTTTCTTTGTTAATTTTGTAAACAACAAAAATAAATTTGTTTTTGTCTACTTATTTTATTACTCATTAGTTTGGCATATCATTTCATAATATGAATTTGACAAAATTTTAACCCAGATTTGGTTAGATATATCGTCCCCATATCAATTGTGATCTAAACCAAGCCCCACGTTTTTTAATCCAAGCCCTCTTTGATGCAAATAATTTTTGCTCGCACGGTATGTGTGTTATGGTGCTTCGGCTGACGTGACATAGGAAATCTCAAGGATGACAGAGCAAGATAGATAATTAGATACACACAGGAGATTCTAACAAGCCGACGAGACGTCAAATGCATAGCTCCACCAGGTTCCTGGTCCCCGCGAGTTCATTTTTAAAGTGCATATTACATAAGTATCAAATTTCAAATTTTTATTCCTTGTCATTACATTACATACATTACACTGAGAAAAAGGCTTCTATTCCTTATGAGAATTCACGTACTCTTTATACAACTGTTTTATACTAGGTACAGTGGCGGCTCGTTAATGAAGGGCTCTGGGGCGCCGCCCTCCCTGCAATTATTTCCAACAGAATCCAAAAATACTTTACTTAAAAAACCAATAAAGCAATGTATGTAAGCAATCCATTAAAATAATTCAAACCAAACAACAGCCCTATTCCAGCGGGTAGGTTATACTCATAGACAAGCGACTTGCGCACTCTCAAGCGGGCGACCGATTATTCGTCCCGATTCAACGCGACTTCTCGATGAGTTGCCATGACGATGGAGGCGTGACGTCACCTACACATCGCACAACGAGCGGCCACGAAAGAGCTCCAATTTTCCGCGCCCAACAGCTGTTCGCGAATCGCGATGCCACGGTAGAATAATCGATATAATATTATGTACTCTGACGAGGCGACCTGTCGATCCCGCTGATGTTTTGTTTATTTGTTTTGATTTGATTTATTAGTTACGTTATAACGTTGGAAAATTTCGTATAATATGAAGGTCAGTGATTTACAGAAGCTTGTGTTTAGTTTTCTGAGCTTAAGTGAAAAACTTGATTTAAAAAATGCAGTGCGGCCACTACCAATATTGAACATAGTACAACAAGTGCAATCAAAATGTAAAAGTAAGGCACAGTTTACGCGTAAGTTTGACAAAGAAATATATAATAAAAACCCTGGATATGCGGCTGTGACTGTTGTGAGGACAAAAATTATTTATTTTTGTTTCGTGTGTCTTCTTTTCGACGGGGATGATAATTGGACTATAAATGGGGTGCAGGATAAAACATCTTAAATAAAAAAACATGAAAATAGTGCAAAACATCGTCATAATGTGGTAAGTTTTGAGATGTTAGGACAAACTAATATTTTAACTTGTTTAAGTAGTGCTTATGCTGATGAAATTAAAATTCACAACGAGAAAGTTAGAAAAAGCAGACACGTACTTTCGAAAACAATAGACATTTTAATTTTTTTTTATTTAAAGCCATCCCCCCTGACTCGCTTGTCACGAGCCGCCACTGACTAGGTATATTATGTGACAGCAACGCGCTTTCCTATACTGTAAGGCAACGGAAATTGCTAGACCGTTGTGTAGTATCACGGTATTTTAGCCAATAGGAAATAGGAGTTATTGCTACCATAGAATGGTTTATAACCATTATTGGTCTGAATACTCACAGTAATTATCAAGTTCTATTGGGGATGTAATCTGGTTTTATATACTGTATTAGTTCCGACTGGCAGTTGTAGGTAATGAAACTTGACATTAATCATAATAATGTTTGCTTGCTACGGTTAATAAAGCATAATATAGCATATACCGTAGTTCTCAAAAATTTAAATAACTTCTAGTGTAATATTGTTCTAGTGTAGTATTGTTGAGATGGTAAAATTCGTTCATAGATTATAAAGTCCAATACAAATGAGGGGTTGTGCGAAATAAAAATCTTCTATTGCTTTATCTGGTATGCAAAGTTTAAAAACCTTAAATACAAAGTAAAAATAAAGTAGAGAAGACTCCGAACCACGATGTGACCTGCGCAACAAATACGTTAAAACTAATAATAGGGCGCGCGGCGATTACCGATCGCTACGAACCTCCACCAACATCTTGTGGATTATAGGTTCTAACGGATACAATTCATTTTTGGGGACGCTGTTCTTCTTTTTTAGTTGTAGAGAAAGCGCTTTACTGGGACCAAAATGCGGCGCTTAAAGAAGATAGGTACAATTTATATCTTAACAAAATTGCTGTATTAAAAGTAGTTCATTATTCAACAAGACTGTGCTGCTATTGGAACTGATTACTATACCAATAAAAGCACTGTTCTAGCAAATCTGGAATTGATATAACCCTAAAGCGGGTTTGATACACTAGCAATTTATTTAATATGGGTTAATAAAAAATAAGTTATTAATACAAACTATTTCTTAGCAAACCTGTTGTCTTAGATCAATTCAATTAAAAATTCGCGGTTTGTTTCTCTGTACAATCTATTATTCAGTTCTCATTTAACATAAACACTGGAAAATTAAATTTTGTTATACGGACAACTTATTTCCTCTTTTCTTTATGTATAAAATTAGCTTGAGAAACTACCTCTAATGACGTAGGTATGAGACTGCGAGTATGACGGAACCCATTATATTTTACATTAGTTGAGCCTGTTTGAAGACCCCAAGCATAAGCAACGAATGATATGACATGCAAATTTAAAAGTTTTTTTTTCATTAACAGGCTTATGTTGCGGGATGTTACAGAACGTTCGTTATCTTTTTGGGATGTTCTCTTTCAATAATTTCAACTATTAAAGTTTTTTGCAATTTAATATGCACCCATAAAAGACATTTCTTTGTTGCTTTCTTACATTATTTCTTTCTCTTTCAATAAAAATGTAATTTATCTCCTAGCTTTGTTCATGAAAATAATACCAAAAATATAGATTCGTCATCATTAAAGACGGATTATATGCACCTAAATTCAGCCAAAATATGCCTTGTTTGCCTTTAAAATATGCAGTTATTTGTATTTTTTTAATAAATATGCATACTGGTATGCAATATTTCTTAATTGATTATAGTAAATTGAGAAACACATTGGGTCCTAAAAAAACATGTTAATTTTTTTAAAAATGCAAAAAAAGCAAAGAAAAATTAATGTAAACCATTTTTTAAGCTAAAATTGTATAAAAGGCATTTATTACTAAATATTTTTCAAAATTTTCAACTAATAAGGTTTATTATTACCCTTAATAAAAAGGATTGTCTTCTATTAGTAAAAATATGTTTATTCAAAGAGAAACTTCTTTCAACATCTACTGATGTAATTGGACAATACTGCAACTTAGGTAGCAAAATATAAGGCCAAGATACAACTTCATTGGATGGTTAACCGTCATAAATGCTTTTTACTGCAGTTAAGTAGTTAAATCCTTCATTCATTTTTACACCTGGTTACAACAATACTAATTGATTTTGAAGAAGTAGTCCATACTCAAAACGGAGTTAAACGTATAGAAAAAAGAAAAGCACAAAGTATTTGTTATTAGAATAACTAGGCGAACCTAGAATAATTCATAATAATTAAAATCGACATGTTTCGAGTGTAGAAACACTCATCATCAGGAAAACAAAGTAAATGCTACAATGCTGATGTTGTTAGCAATAGAGAAAATATTAAGTGGGATTGAGCCGTAAGGGAGCTTTCAATTTTTACACCTCTTGTATACCATAAGCTCTACGGATCTAAAGGTATATGTCTATGATTTCAACAGAATAAGCATAGTACCAATTTTCAGCAATATAGTTTTAAGTTATAGTTATATGTTTCCCCACCCCCTCAAATTAGGCTACACCCCTTTTTAAAAAAATGAGGCATCACGTATAATATTTTATTAAAGGAACTTATAACCCATTTTTAGAACTCCACCAGTTTTATTTTCTGAGATACAGAAATTTGTATAACCATTTCAACGCCCGTTTTTACCCCCTTAGGGGGTTGATTTTCGAGGTATCCCTTCTCAGTGGATGTCTACGTTATAAGGAAACGACATCCTCGAAGTGGTCGTTTTCAAATTTCCTAATCGGTGAGAGACGAAGTGCAATTGAATTGAGTGGCCGGCAAGATAACCGGATTTTAACTCCCTCGATTATTTTCGGCCACCTTAAAAGTAAAGTTTACGTAACCAAAGCAGAAAATTTATAAGAACAGATCAATAACGTCACAATTGGTACATAATGGACAAATTCTATATTATTGAACTTAATTAAGTGAAAAAATTCTTCCCATCTGTAAAAAGGTATTCGTGTTAGTATATCGTGTAGCGTGGTAGGTGGCGATTTCGAGATCTTTTTACCGTGTCGTAGAAAACACACATCGTCGGCATCGGCTAGTACCATCTAAAACGAACAAATCTAAAATTACCAGTAAAATGATTTCTTCTTCTGACCGACTCGACTCTGCGGTTCGTGGGGGGCCCGAGAGGGGTTAGAACGCGGGGCCCCCAGGCCGCACCTCGCCGAGCACTTGCCTGACGGCATTCCGAAGCGCTCCGGGCGAGATGCTGCCTCTGGCCTCGAATCGAAACCAGCGTCGTGCCTCGTTCATGGTATTATACATATTATTCTAGAGTTACAGTGCAGAGTGCAGGCAGAAAATATGCACCGAATGCATGTATATTTTCTGTTTCCTTTTTATTTATGATAAACAGATTACTTTTTTACTACATTCAACAATCCCAAATAACTATACAGGGTATTTTCAAAGTTGACGAGCGTCGATAGCTACGAAGTTAAACTTAGTTGAAATGATGCTGCCAACTCAAATTAGTGGATGGCAACCTATCCAAACTAATACCTACCGTGCGAGCAAAAATTATTTGCATCGAAGAGGGCTTGGATTAAAAAACGTTGGGCTTGGTTTAGATCTATGATATGGGTACGATATATGTAACCAAATCTAGGTTAAAATTTTGTCAAATGCATATTATGACATGATATGCCAAACTAATGAGTAATAAAATAAGTAGACAAGTACAAATTTATTTTTGTTGTTTACAAAATTAACAAAGTAAGAATATACGGAAAGAAAAAGAAAAATAATTACATAAATTGTTGAAATTGGCCACCGCCATGCTCCAAGCATAAATTCACACGTCTCTTTATGTTTTCGAAAGTGTTGACCAGCATCTCTGAAGAAATGTTACCACATTCTTGGATAATCCTGTCTTGAAATTGTTCTAAATTTGCAACTGGTGTTTTAAAAATAGTGTTCTTTAAATGAGGAAAAACCAAGTAATCCATAACCGTTAAACAAGGCTTGTTCGGGTTTGTTCGGGTCCGTCGAAAACGGATCAATCTGTCGTCGAAAAAATTGCGTAAGTAGTTAATATATAGTTTCGGCGGCTGTATGGACCGTCCTATTGAAAATATCCAAAACGTAGTTCGTCGTCAAGTAATTGCTCCACAAATAGATTCAAAATATTGTCTCTATACCGCTGTGCTGTAACTGTGTCATGGAAAAAATAGGACCAACAATTCTTCTTTGGGAAACAGCTAACCAGACACCAATTTTTTGAGGGTGCAATGTGGACTCTACAAAAAAATGGGGATTTTCACTACTCCACATTCGTGTATTCTGAGAATTCACATAACCGGAGAGGTGGAACCAGGCTTCATCCGAAAAAAATGTCAGGTCTAATAAATAATTTCTTTTCAATAAATTTTGGGTAAACCATTGAGAGTAATTCCTGCGTCTTTCAAAATCTGCGACTGCTTCTTAAGAATAGTCCTGCATGCATGTTCCATAAGATCTTCCCACTTCTTAGGACAGGCGTCTTATACAATTTGTTGGCGTATTTTGCATTATTTCACGAATGTTTGCAACAATTTTTTCTGGTTTTACAGATGGTCTTCCTGCTCCTTTTTTGTGTTGTATAGAACCTGTTTCCCTAAACACAGCCACGGTTCTTTTTAGGCAATGATAAAAATCCCAAGCAATAAAAGCAACGTTAGGAAAATGGTCGTGAGAATCGTCCATGCACAAACCCGGATTGTATTGCCACTCGCCATTTACTCTAACCCCGTTTCGAAAATACGTTTCAACCATGATTGTTTTGTACTGTTCCGTAAAGCCCATTGTGTGAATTGTTCAAGAAATTGGAAAAATTAGCGATGAATCAAATTACTTGTAACGACTGTCAAAGATTTTGATGACGTATAAGTAGGGTCGTGGAATTGACTGGTCAAATTATTTTTGGTCAGTATGGTCGAAAATCTGTATTGTCTATATCTGGATACCAATGACCCTTTCTTACCATTACAATTAGAAAATTACGGAAACAAATTTTTTCCATTTCAAATGTAAATATAGTCGGTTCAATGACCGCTGACCGTAACGTCACGACTAGTGCTTATCTTTCTAACATTCGTGAACTAGGTGAGACAGTAAATTTGCATCAATAATGAATGTCGTATAATTTTACTGGTCGAAAAAGTTTTATGTGATTTTTGACAGTGACATTTTTAATCAACATCATTTCAAAAATGTCACGGTCCTATTGTGAAAAAGAACAAGCATTAATTTTTAAGTTATTTGATTATTTTCAACGAGAAAGTGATTCCGAATAGACTATTTTACCGTTTAACGCAATTTACGAAGTAAGTAGATACGTATATAATCAAGCAGGAATTGTAAAAACATAAATAATAAACATGAAAAATATATGGCAATATTTGTATAAATCTGTTATACTGTTATAAAGGGTTTCTGATGCTTCGGGAGTTTCGTATTTAACAATTCAATCAATTAAGGCAAAGGGGATAGAGAAGGATGTAGATTTTAAGAATCGCAATAATGTAGCTATTTTGTCATCCCGTGGCCGACAACGTCACGAAATTCAGGAACATACCATAAGAGGGCGTATTTATGGGATGTATGGAGCAGGTGAACACGTTACCATTCGCGCAATACAACTAAAACCTTTAAATCATTGATGGAGTTGAAATATCCACTAGTTCATTAGGTAGCGGATTGTTAAAAAAAATTTAAATTTAAATGGCGAAAGTGCACTGTATGAAACAGACGAACGAGACGTTGTGAAGCCACGAGGCCATAGAAAATGTAGCAGTGGAAAAATGGGAAAATTATGTAACACACACTAATAAAATTATAAATGATGTGTGTGAAAGGGAAAGATTTATCGAAGCTTCAGATACTCTTCCCCTTATTATTAACTTGGACAAATCTCATGATGACGGTCTAGGACGTTATGACGCGGCCAGTTTGACGCGGCCGGTTTGACGCGGCCGTTTCGACGCGAGGAAGTTTCGACGCTAGGACGTTTCGACACTGGCCGTTTTAACGTGAAAAATATGTAACTTAGTTTTTAATTTTATGTAGGATTTTTTTATTTTTGTAGGTAGGTAAGTAATAAATAATACAGAAAAAAATATAGTACTTGACAGTTTATTTATCTAAATAATTATTATGCATTCATAACATAATTATGCGATATTGCTCTTAAATACTCAGTAATATTCCTATTTCTATAATCCCTAACTATTAATATTATCCTCTCGTCACAGTCGCGATACTTTTTTAATTTAGTTGGCGGCTGTTGACCCGAAAGTAATTGCTCGTAGTACAAATCCCTTCCTGACTGTATCTTCTTAAGAGCATCAATGTATTTCCAGATCGTTGGATGGTCCATGGACATTTCGTTTTGTAATCGTCTGTGTGCAGCTTCGGCGTGATTATTTGTTCTGTCTGTGCCATCCAAAACGCGATTGTAAACAGACCAAAGTGTAGGCGGAAATAGCGCATTGCGTCTTCTTCTACCCCGTCGTTGAGGACGACCTAAGTATGAGTCCTCGAACCATTCTAGTAGAGGGTGCAACTCATTAGGCAGCTCATCGAACAAGTGGTCGATTGCATCATCCAAGTCCCCTTCAGGAACAAATGCCAAAGAAGTCACCATACGGGCTTGAAGACTGAAATCAGCATCTGTATTGTATCGAGACAGCAAATTCATGTGCGCCAAATGCTTCTTCATGTTTTTTACTAAATGGAAAAAACAACCTAGCAGCTCTGCATTTGGAAAAGCTTCTTTGAATGCATTTATGGCACCTAGTTCAAAGTCGCACGAAATTTTTTCCGGGCTTGCACCTGGCTGGAGATCTTTGACCAAACCAATCATTCTGGCATATGTAGCTTGCTGTTTGTTGGGCAGGAGGGCATAAATAACAGGATGAACTCCCCCAAATTGTTTAGCCATTATAACGTAGGTCTGATAGAAAATTGAGGGAGTTGGTTTAAATGTTCCATCAACAAACCAATGTTTTGAGTCCTTCAAAATCTGTAAAGAAAACAACATATAATTCCCATGAAAATTGAAATTGTTTTAGCAAACATAATATAATACGAATTTTTCTAAAATTAAATTTTTGAAAAATATTTTTTTTTCGAAAAAATAATTTTCGAAGATAAATAACCTATTATTGTTGTAATACTTACTTTCAGGTTCTGTTTGCGCCCAAAAAGTAAAATTCTGTTCGGATCCGGTCCACTGTCACTCAAGAGAAACTGTTCCTCAACATTGTTTGCACTTGCATAAACTTTATATTTTTCTGGTATGACGAGTTCTTCACGACTAACTGGGGTAGGTGGTGCAAGGTCGATTTGGTTTCTCTTCCTTCTAATCATTTTCTTCATGGCGGTGTGATTCGGCAATGCAGCTTTTGCACCTAAAGAGATTCCTGATGCACAGTGATTTATTATAATATATAACTGCAGCCTCCACATGTGCAGCGGAACTTCCGTGGCAATGCTCGTTAATTTTTTTAATAAGCACGTCGTCCTGGGTATGAATCCTGGCCTTGCAGCGTTGTTGTCCTTCAATGGTATGGTCACATGGTATGGATTTTCCAGAATGAGATTAACATAATTTAATTCTTTATTTCTTTTCATAGAAATTTGAGGATAATGATAACATTAACAGTTAGGGATTATGGAAATATTAATGAGTTACCTACCTCAAAAATAACAATAAAATCCTAAATAAAATGTTAAAAAATTAAAATTATTAAAAATTATCCTTGGCGTCAAAACGACTCGGCGTCAAAATGACCGGCGTCGAAACGTCCTCGCGTCGAAACGGCCGCGTCGGACCGGCCGCGTCAAACCGGCTGTGTTAAAACGTCCCATTCCGTCATGATGATGATCAAGAGCGGAGATGATTTATTTTAATTATTAAAAAATTTTTATTTTATTGTGTTGTAATTATTTATTATATTTTCTTCTTTGTGATTTCATAAATAAGATGAAAATATTTGAAACAAAATTTATAGACTGATGCACTAGACAAAAAATTATATGATTCAATTTAAAATTTTATAGATGAGTTTTATTTATTTTTCAGTAAATTTAAATTAATTAAAAATTTCATACTGATTTTTAAAATCAAAATGTTTTATCCCATGATACCTTTTACACTAAATAAACTACTTATTTCTGACTTCATTAACAGTATAAAAATAATAATTAAAAATTTGAAAAAACGCGCTTGTATATCGCTTGGACGCTTGTTATCTCTCTAAAATATAATAATAATAATAATAATAATAATAATAAAGATTTTTATTAACAGAAAATAATATGTACATAGTTGAAAAAAATAAGAAATTGACCAAACTCAGAGTGGCGAAGTCTATAACAGGGCTACTCCAACTCAACCACTAAACTGAGAATCAGGGCCGATCCTAGGGTGTCGGCCGCCCGCGTGCAAATACCTATTATGCCGCCCCTCTAAAGACTTTTTCCTATTTTGAGTAATACTTAACGTTGACGTTATAAACTCATCTACATGTACATAAGAGTAAAAAGTTAAACATTGATAAAAATGCAAACTACAAATAAAATTTTACGGGAAAGACTTTATTTTTGGGCCAGCTAATATGTTATATTAGCGACACCTTTTTTTCTTTTTTACTTTAACAAAATAATAAACCAACAAAAATATTACTTTTGAAACAAAAATAGACATTTTATAATTAGAAATGTTAAACAACTGTATTTACCAGAAAATATAAAATAACAAAATGTACTAAAGCATAAATCGGTAATGCGGTGAGATCAATTTTTTCAGAGATTTCGGATTCAATAGAGATGATGGCCAAATCTGAAAGTCTTTCTTGTGTCATATTATTTCTCAAGTAATTTTTAATAATTTTTAATTTACTGAAACTTCTTTCACCTGAAGCCACAGAAATAGGTAAGGTTAAAAAAATCCTTATTGCTAGAGCAAAATTTGGAAAGATGAGATCATTTTTGACTAAAATTTCTAATATCTTAATTGGCTGTTTTTTACCTGGAAAAATATCTTTGAATGAAGTTATTTCATTAAAGAGTTGTATACCGTCGATATCTTTCACAATAGTTCCTTCCTCCTGTACATGTAGCTTAATATCTTAGTCCATGCAGGCTTTCATGAGGTCATCATTGGAAATGGTGTAAAACTCATACAAAAAGCAGAATATTGAATAGCACTCAGATAATAAGGTAAATCTTTCATTTATCGAAGAGATCGCGTAATCAAGAACTGCAAAATAGAAAGCAATCTTGAATTGCAGGAAGGGATTTAAAACTGGTTCATCACTGCCCTCGTAATCAAATAAACTAACTTTTTTTTTGAGCTTCGAGATGGGAAATTCGGGATCAATACCTAAATCTCTAGCAAGTGTTGTTGCTGAATCGACAAATATTTTAAAATTATCGTCAGATCTTTGGGAAACTAAATATTTTTTAAGATTATCTAAGCCTCTAATGCATTCCGCGATGTTTAATTTAGGATTTTGAAGCATTTTACTCAATACATCAATTCTCGATAATAAATCATGCCAAATTAAAATTGAACACAAAAACTTAAATGTTTCAAGACTTTTAATTATTGATTTAGCACCCATTTTTATTTTCGTGTCTCTGGTGGTATCTTCAATTAATGCCTTTAATGCGGTAATAATGTTTTTTAGCTCTAATTTTAGAGGCCTAATAGCATTGATACGACTTTCCCAACTTGTTTCACTTAACGGTTTTAAAGTGAGAGTTTTCACGTGTTTTTTGAGTAAATCCCATCGATATGGGGACGCAGAAAAGTAATTATATACCTCTTGTACCACATCAAAAAAACTAGAAATTTCACCACTGGCGCTGGCTGCTTTGATTGAAAATCTTTAATAAATAAATCCATTTGAAATAATTCACAAAAATATTGTTTTCTACTTCGACGTTAATTTAAAGTTATGTTTTATATGAAAAGGAAAGAAAAACACAAAGTCTTCCTCCACAAAATTTAATAGAATAAAATTCTAGTTCGAAAGGTCTCTACATGTTTCGAACGTAGAAACGTTTATCATCAGGAGACAGAAATCTATTTTATGCTGATGTTGTTAGCAAAAGAGAAAATTAGAACCTTAATGGAGCTTTTATGGACGTAAAATTTTTAAATGTAGAAGAAACATGGCTTGAAAAATTGACAATGGATGAATACTGAGCATTCAAAAACGTTGTTAAAGTAGGCTTAAACCAACCAAACTAAATGGAGAAGAAGAGAAAAGAAAAAAACCCGGGAGAAAAAAAACTTTCTAAAAAGGTGTAGGAAATTATTTAGATTTCATTCTTAAAATTTATATCCAGCATAAGTGACACATTATGAGGATAGAAGTGCAGTAGCACAATAATGTTGTTATGTAAATGTAAAGTTTTTTGGGGTACTGAGGATTAAACCTCAGTAACCCCGCGAACGGTTAATTTAAAACCAAAAATTAAAAAATTGAACGTTTTTTAAATTCAAAAGTCAAAAGGTTCTTCACCTCCACGTGCTGGAGAAACGTGACGTGAATGAAAGATCTTTCAGCTCCATTAAGGTTCTAATTTTCTCTTTTGCTAACAACATCAGCATAAAATAGATTTCTGTCTCCTGATGATGAACGTTTCTACGTTCGAAACATGTAGAGACCTTTCGAACTAGAATTTTATTCTATTAAATTTTGTGGAGGAAGACTTTGTGTTTTTCTTTCCTTTTCATACTTTCAACTCCACTTTAAGTATGGACTATTTCTTCAAATTATGTTTTATAGTTTGATAAATGTCACTTTATTTTTATTTCGAGAAATTCGTAAAAAGTTTTGCTTGATTGACAGAACTATCTGCGGCCTACGGCCGCCCCTTGTTTTGGCCGCCCGCGTGCGGTGCATGCGCTGCACACCTGCTAGGATCGGCCCTGCTGAGAATGTAGTCGTCTCGATATATACTAATATAAAAAAATATAATGTAATGCATATGTAATGGTATAACTAAATTAAAGTCAAAATGGGAAACGATTCCGTCCCCATAAGCGCGTTCCCGGGCAGCAAAAGTGGTGAAACAATAAATAAATGTATTGTTGCTTATTGGAACAGATACGCACGAAGCTTAAACTTAAACTTAATAATATTATACAACTGAAATTCGTTTGAAATTGAGTTATAAAATTTTATAGCAATATAAGTGAAACTTCTTTGATATTTCAAAAATGCGATGGCAAAAACCCAACATTATTATGTTTTATATTTTGGTATGGTAAAACTGTTCTTGTATCTGATATTTCTATTGTGAATGTTGTCTCTGGAAACGAACTTATTTTTAAGTTTTTTTGATGTACCTATTTTCCAGGGTAAGAACTTTATGAATAAAATTACCCAGATGAAAACTACATCTATTTCTCATATTAAGCCATTTGCACTCATTTATTTTATGGGTTATAATATGCTCGTGTTTTCTTATTCCGTAAATCAGTCTACAGCAGAAATTTTCCATTTTTCGTATTCTATTGTTTTCAATTTCATGTAAAGGCATATAATTGAAGTCGCAGTAGGAATAGTGTGACAGAACTAGGCTATCGCAGAGCATTCTTTTAAGTTTTTGATCGAGGATAGGTCCTATTATTGTAAATTAATTTTAAGGAATAAAATGCGTTTTTATTAATATTTTTTACGTGTTCTTTGAATCGCAGCTCCTCATCCAAAACAATACGAAGATTTTTCGCTGAATGTATATAAGGAAGATGAACGCCATTTAGAGAAAGTTCACATTATATTTAACAGTGTCACAGTTCACAAATAAGTGAACAAATAACTACTATCCTCCCGACATACTGCTATTAAGGTTCCGCTACTGGGTTTCACCTCCGCGTCTTCTTCCTTCACGGCCCAACTAACCTTGCTACGCTTCGGCTGTAATTCAAGAAATTAACCACTGAAATTTTGAATCAGCGCGCCCGTGCGCCTTGCACGCGCACGCCGATTCATTACATGCATTACGGGTGCGTTTATTAAATATCGCGATGAAGTACCGGGTACTACCGTGCCTTTAGGGCGGTGCGCCAATTTTACATAAATACGCTTCAGTAATTTCGTTCTTCGGTTTGAAATTATACATTCACAAACGTTGAAATTATAAAATATTAACGTGTAATAATTTCTTCCGTTCATCATTCGGTAATGTCCGACTAGTTGTCTTCTATATCGGAAAATAATATGGCAAAACCCCAAAATTAGAAGTAACTATCAGCCTGGGAACTATGATAACCATATTTCAAGCAGAGGTTTATGCAATTGAAATGTGTGAAAGACTGCTGATAGATCGATGCACATAAGTCAATCAAGATATTCTCCGATAGTCAAGCTGCATTAAACGCTCTTTTGAATCGAGATGGTGACCTCAAAAACGGTGTGGAGCTGTCACGAAACCTATCCGAACTAAGTCTAAACAACAAAATAACCTTAATATGGATACCGGGACACATGGGTCTGGTGGGTAATGAGGCTGCCGACAAGATCGCCAAGAGAGGTGCAGCACTAAAATTCACAGGACCCGAGCCGGTAATAAGTATAGGTATATCACATCTTACGGTCAAGAAAACAATACTAGCTGAAGCAAAAAGCAAATGGGAAAGACACTGGTTAAATTTACCAGGTCTAACACACTCAAAAGGATTTATAAACAGCCATATGTATAAACCAACAGCTAACTGACAAACTATACTAGTGCTCAATAGGTCATGCCTTAAAGCACTAGTGGGATTGTACACCGGCCACTGCAGACTGCGACACCATAATATGTATAAAATTGGAATAGCCCTAACTGATGAACGCCGGCTTTGCATGGAAGACGCAGAAACAGCAGAACATGTAATGTGCGCTTGCCCCGCAGCAGGAAGAATCAGATTCGCCCTATTTGGCGAGGTGACTCTGCTGCCGGATAACATGAAAAATATCTCTCCCAATACCATCATTAACTTTATCAAAAAGTTAGACCTATTGGGGGAAATATAAATAAGGTGCGTGAGCCACAATATACCGCATGGTCGCAGTGGAGGGTTAGCTGTAACCCACTCACTTTTAACCTATCACCATTAACCTATCTATATCGGAAGAAATAGTCCACTTTTTTTCCATGCTGACAGTTCGTCTGAAAAAAGTAGATAATTATTCAACACTGAGAAAAAGCCTTCTATTTCTTATAAGAATTCACATATTCTTTATACAACTGTTTAATACCGTATGTATCAGCAACGCGCTTTCCTACTGTAAGACAACGAAAATTGCTAGACCGTTGTGTAGTGACAATATCACGGTAATTTAGCCAATAGGAGTTATTGCTACCATAGAATAGTTAACAGCCATTGTTGCTCTGAATACTCACAATAATTAGGTATCAAGTTCTATTGGGGTTGTAATTTGGTTTTATATACTGTATTAGTTCCGACTGGCAGTTGTAATGAAACTTGACATTATTCATAGTACTCTTTGCTTGCCACGGTTAATAAACCAAATACTTACCACAAAAAATCAGTACTGTAGATTTCAAAAATTTAAATAGCTTCTAGTGTGATATTGTTCTTGTCGTTTAACATTGCATATGATTATCTATTATGCAACATGGTTTACTGAGATGGTAAAATTCGTCCATAGATTATAAAGTCCAATACTAATGATGGATTGTGCGAAATAAGAACCTTCTATTGCTTTATCTGGCATGCAAAGTTTAAAAAAACTTATATACAAAGTACAAATAAATTAATTGAAACAGGTATTGGTACCATCAATAGAATTCAAATTCAGACAGGACTGCTAGAAGACTCCGAACAACGATGTGACCTGCGCAACAAATACGTTAAAACTAATAATATGGCGCGCGGCGATTGCCGATCGCTACAAACAACAAATCAAATAAACCCCCATCAACGTCTTGTGGGTTATAGGTTCTAACGGATACAATTCGCTTTTGGGGACGCTGTTCTGCTTTCTTAATTGTAGAAAAGGCGCTTTACTGAGAACAAGACGCGTCGCATTGAGAAGATACAATTTATTTTCTAATAAAATTGCTGTATTAATGTATTAAAAGTAATTGATTATTCAACAAGACTGTGCTTCTAATGGAACTAATTATTACCAATGAAAACACTGTTCTAGCAAATCTGGAATTGATATAACACTAAAGTGGGTTTGTAACACTAGCAATTTATTTAATATGGGTTAATAAAAATAAGCTATCAATACAAATTATGTCGTAGCAAACCTCTTACAGTTGTATTAGATCATTTTCCTCAGTGTGTGTAATTCATTTGATATTTGATATGTGGACTTTTTGATTACTTTTGCGCTCTGAGGGCGAAAAAGTGATAATATACGCCCTTATTTAAGATACAAAATACAACGAAAATGTAGCCCGTTGGTATAAAATTGTATTTGAAATTATTAGCATTATTATAAAGATTACATCTTACCATGCGAGCAAAAATTATTTACATCAAAGAGGGCTTGGATTAAAAAACGTGTGGCTTGGTTTAGAGCACAATGATATGGGGACGATATATTAGGGGTGTTACAGTGGAACTGGACCTGTTTTTTTGGAATAGGTATCATCTGCCTATTCCGCGTACCTATTACCTATTACCAGGTACCTATTCCAGGTCCGTTGGCACTATCACATGTTTGATTCTCTGGTTTTATTGTTATTCCTTTTTAAGTTGTCAGGTACAGGTACGATATAGGGAATGGAACGGCTACAGGTTTTGCTTTAAATTCATATAATATGTTTATAATATGGCGAATTTGCAGTTGAGAATTTTAAACGTTGCCATTACAAGCACATTGCAATAATTAAAATAATCTCACTAAATAAAGATAAAGGGAAATAGTAATAAATACCTAATAAATATTTCTAAAAATATTGTAATAATTTATTGGGCAACAAAATATAGCGTATTTAATGTGGGATATGCAACCAGCAATGAGGAATTAATTAAAAAGGCAACATATGGTGGATGTACCTATGCCTATTCTTCATGTTTCTTTAAATAATAGACCTCCGTTACAATCAAATCTCCCAAAAAAGTCTGGTGCGAGAAATATTAATCTGTTACAAAAATTTATAACGAAATTTAATTCGAACAATCGGAAACTGCTGGCCCGCTGGAGTTCTGGCGGCCTTCTTTAAAAACTCATGTCGGCCATGCAGCTGGAATAGCGCCAATCGGCGGAGCGGCGTTGAAGTTTGACCTGGAATAGTTTGGACCTGTAATAGGTATTTGGAATAGGTTCGGGTTTGGAATAGGTACAGGTCTAACTAGGTACGAGAAAAAGCTATTCCGTAACATCCCTACGATATATCTAACCAAATCTAGGTTAAAATTTTGTCAAATTCATATTATGACATGATATGCCAAACTAATGAGTAATAAAATAAGTACCTAGACAAATACAAATTTATTTTTGTTGTTTACAAAATTAACACAGTAAGAATATACACAAAGAAAAAGAAAAAGAATTACATGTATTCTGCGAATTCACATAACCGAAGAGGTGGAACCAGGCTTCATCCGAAAAAAATGTCAGGTCTAATAAATCATTTCTTTCCAATAAATTTTGGGTAAACCATTGAGAGTAATTCCTGCGTCTTTCAAAATCTGCGGCTTGTATTTCTTGGAATACTTGCACTTTATAAGGAAATAAATTTAGCTGCTTCTTAAGAATAGTCCTGCATGTTCCATAAGATCTTCCCACTTCTTGGGACAGGCGTATTATACAATTTGTTGGCGTATTTTGCATTATTTCACGAACGTTTGCAACAAGTTCTTCTGTTCTTACAGATGGTCTTCCTGCTCCTTTTTTGTGTCGTATAGAACCTGTTTCCCCAAACACAGCCACGGTTCTTTTCAGGCAATGATAAAAATCCCCAGCAATAAAAGCAATGTTAGGAAAATATTCGTGAAAATCGTCCATGCACAAACCCGGATTGTATTGCCCCTCACCATTTACTGTAACCCCGTTTCGAAAATACGCTTCAACCATGAATGTTTTGTGCTGTTCCGTGAAGCCCATTCTGTGAATTGTTCAAGAAATTGGGAAAATTAGCGATGAATCAAATTACTTATAACTACTGTCAAAGATGACGGAATAACTGATTGATTGTTAATTCGGGTAGTTACTGACACCCAACAGGTATTAAGCTCTACGGCTAAGCATTACGTCCTTAGATGGAAGGCCCTCTTTGATGCAAATAATTTTTGTTCGCACGGCATTATATCAATTTCCTCAGTGTGTGTAATTCATTCGATATTTGATATGCGGACTTTTTGATTACTTGCGCTCTGAGGGCGAAGAAGTGCTATTATACGCCCTGATTTAAAATACAAAATACAACGAAAATGTAGCCCGTTCGTACAAAAATGTATTTGAAATTATTAGCATTATTATAAAGATTACATCTTACATCATATATCGGTTTATCTCTATACAGATTCATATCAGCGTCAACCAATCCTAAAATCCAACAAAGGTCTTGTGTAACAACATCAAACATTAATAAAATGAGATTGAACACAGTTTAATACGATAAAAAAAACTATAAAGCCGAACTTATAACAAATCGTTTTTGGGTTTATAAGCCGCTTATTAAAAAATTAACAAAAACCTTTTAGCAGTGCTGCGATCGTTATCACGGACAATTTTGTTTGTAATTATACGGTCAAATCAGAAGTTATCTGATCGACCAAGTCAACAATTGACCCGGTTTACACGCGATCTTATCTGGCGGTTATATGTGCTCCAAATGTATGTAACACTTTTTTCTTCGTTTTTTTGAACGCTGATATTTGAACCTATAATAAGTTATATCTAATATTGTAATTTTTAAATAATTTAAACGAATAGCGACCTTTGCTACAAGTAAAAACCTAAAATTAACCAAGTACTACGCAAACAAAACTATATAGTAAGTATATTGTAACTTTAATACCATTTACATGATCATACACTGAGGAAAATAATCTAATACAACAAGTTTACTAACATAATTTGTATTGATTGCTTATTTTGTGTTAACCCATATTAAATAAATTGCTAGTGTATCAAACCCGCTTTAGTGTTATATCAATTCCAGACTTGCTAGATCAGTGTTTTTATTGGTAGTAATCAGTTCTATTAGCAGCACAGTCTTCTTAAATAATGAACTATATATTTTTAATACGCAATTTTTTAAAGTAATAAATTGTATCTTCTCAATGCGACGCATTTTGTTTTCAGTAAAGCGCTCTACAATTAAGAAAGCAGTACAGCCTCCAACAAAAACGAATTGTATCCGTTAGAACCTATAATCCACCAAGACGTTGGTGGGGGTTCCTAGAAATTGGCAATCGCTGCGCGCCGTAGTATTAGTTTTAACGTATTTGTTGCGCAGGTCACTTCGTTGTTCGGAGTCTTCTAGCTATCCTGTCTAAATTTAAATTTTGTTGGTCGTACCAATACCTGTTTCAATTAATTTATTTTTACTTTGTATTTAGGTTTTTTTAAACTTTGCATGTTACACTGAGAAAAATATTAAAAAATATAAAAAAATATACTATTTCTTATAAAAGTTCACATACTCTTTATAGAACTGTTAGGTATATACTATATGTGACAGCAACGCGCTTTCTTACTATAGAAAAGACAACGAAAATTGCTTGACCGTTGTGTATAGTGGATTTCACCTTAGTTTTTAATGGCCGCCGCTGACACATGTCATTTATAACATTTCTTTTTACAGAACTTAAGGATTGGCCAGGGCCGGACTTAAAAATTATGTGTGAACATGGGTCAATTTATTTGTAGTTGTAATTATATGGATGGAAACGAGAATTACCTAAGCAATTTTTAAGATATTTAAAAAAAAACACTGAAGGGGAATGGAAATAGGATAGAGTATCAGAAAAACAATTTCATTTAATTTGTATTCATAATATAATAAATTGCTGTTATTTTGGTAAAAACACACACTTAATTTAGTACAATAAAAAATATACAAGGGGCAGTCGTGAATCTAGTATCATCAATAATTAACTACGTTTTTTATTAAAGAATTATTTTGTTTTTTAATTTAATTTTAGACCATGCAGTGTTAAGTTGAAAAAAATCTATATATTATATTTAATAGCTTATTGCTTACTTTTTTATTTTCTTATTCACGGGTAGATATTTTTTTCTTTAGACTAGGTTCTAAAGAGTTTGAAGTTTACAAAATAAGTCTAACTTTTCGTTGGTTTATAATAAAACAACAAAAGTTTGTAATGTTATCGAATTAGGTCTTTTTTTTATGAATAAAGAAAAAATAATGTAAGTAGATACTACAAAAAAAGATTTTTGTCCATGCGTTTGCAGAACAGATACCTCAAGCACTCTTCAATACAACTGTATGTAAAACTTTTTTTAGCATAATGGTTCACTTGTGGTTTTCAAATTTAATTTTGTTGCAAGTTCCCTATTATTTTTGGTTTTCATCTGACAAGCTGTCGACGTCGTCGTCACCGTCCGAGACATTAATTATTATTTACTTACTTTTGCATAAAAAGAAACATGTCACAGATACACACAGTCCGGCAGTTGAAAACCAAAAAGTCTAATACGCACAAAATATAAGCAAAATGCTGTCTGAAAAATACCAAAAACAATTACACGAACGATCAAGAATTAACAGCAGAATGCACGCGATGCGCGGTGTGTCCCAATGCGGCTCTGTGATATTTAAAGAACGCGACGAGACAATCGAATTAATGAAGTACGAAAAGAGATATGCGAGAGCAAATGCGTAAGACAAAGATGCACGTACTAACGGCATATACGAGCGATGCTGTGCTTTTGACGAGTTTGAGCTCATTAAAGGGCAACGTATTGAACTGTGTAGTGTGCATCTTCGTCATGTACATGCAACTATACGGTCAGTTATATATCCATCTCTTGGTAATCTAGCCAATGCCCGTGCCTGAAAGCCGTTTATAGAATTAGGAATTTTAAAATTACGTGTTGGCTAATATGTTTGACAAGAGAGACGTCAAAGCATTAAAAACTAAGGTGAAATCCACTATAGTGAAAATATCACTGTAATATAGCTATTGGCTACATTACTACACAACGGTCAAGCAATTTTCGTTGTCTTACAGTAGGAAAGCGCGTCGCTGTCACATACAGGGTGTTATTTAAGTATGTGGCCAAACTCCAAGGGATGCTTCTTTAAGTGATTTTAAGAAGAAAAGTTCATATAAACATTGGTCCGAAAATGCATAGTTTTTACGATACAGGCAGTGGCGGAACTACCGGTGTTCAATGTGTGCGAAGTACACGGGTCCGGGCTAAAAGGGGCCCGGGAGCGGAGCCACAAAAACATAAAAATGCAAAACAAAATGTTCTCATAGAAAAAAAATGCAATACTCCGGAAACTTATCCGCAAAACCACTGCACTCAATACTTTTATAGATAGTGACTGAAATAATTACATAAAATGGCCTTTATTTTTTTTATTATTGTTTTTATTAAACCGCAATTCGCAATGCCGGCATTAAATTAAAGGGCGGTGTTTGTGAAATTAGGAATTTTTACGATTTATTATAGTTGAAAGTGTCTATGTTTTTTTGGACAAAACATTAAACGGTGGGCACTTTTGCAACGTGTTACTAATGCCAAAATAACTTTTAAAAAATTGACACCCACTCGATGGTCATCGAGACACGATGCATTAGAAGCTCTTCGTTATATATCTATATATCGCTATATATTTTAAAAACACGGGCAAAAATAATTTTAACCTCTACAAATAAAGTGGAAGTTAATGAAGCAAAGTCTTTAAGAAAACACTCGGAAAAATTTGAAACCGTTTTTCTTATTGTTTTTCAAAATAAAATTTTAAAGAATATTGATGCATTGTCAAAACTTTTACAAAAAAAAGAGCAAAATATTGAAGCTGCGTCTAAAATGTTTACCACCGCCACTGAAATCATAAATCAAATGAGAAATAATTTTGATGTAATTAAAACGGACGCTGTTATTTTGGCTAGGCAATGGGGCACTACTCCTGAATTCGAAAACAAAAGGATATCAAGACCAAAAATAATTTTTGATGATGTTAATAACCATTATCAAGTTCAAACAAGTGATGATTGGGTTTAGAATAAATGTGTTTTTTAAAACTATAGATATAATTGAATCGGTGAGTGGAAGAACAGTAAAAGTGCAAATCGTTAGTTTTTCAGAAATGCGCCGCACTTCTACTGTTCTTTCACTCAGCCGAAAATTTAATAGGTTACCGTTGTGGTCGGAGGATGGCCGATGTACTGTTGTTTCAATATATGATAGGCCTCTGGATTTTAAGCACAATTTGGCTATCTAAGTTTAAAACGCCATTTGGCACTTGTATTGTTTTTCCACTCCGATTTAATTACAGTTCAATTAAAAAATCGAAGTTTTGGCCTTTACAAAATGTGTTCTTATTTTCGCGTTTTGTTCCCCGACGTTTTACGAGATCCTTCTCTTTTTGATAAGGATATTTACGATATGAATCAAGCCCTGCATCTTCAATATCTAGAAGATATCGCTGATAAAATTTCATCGCAAAGTGCTTTCATTTAGAGAATGTTTTAAGAATGAGTTAGATAATTTAACTTCTATTTTTGATTTATTAGATTTTATATTGATAAAAAATTATTATTCATCTTCCAGTTTTAGTGAAATTGTAACTGCCTGCATTATTTTTTTGAACATCCCTATTTCGGTTGCATCAGCTGAACGGTATTTTTCTAAGTTAAAGTTAATTAAAACTTATTTGAGAAATTGCATGACCGATAAAAAATTATCAGCTTTAGCAATTATTTCTATCGACAATGAGGAAGCTCAAAAAATAGACATTTCTGATCTGATTTTGCGCATGCAAAAGCAAGAAATTTTTTTTTTCTGCAATCGTCCATAAACTGACATCATTGTTTTTGATTTGCACTTACTTGCAGATATTTTTCTATGTTCAGGAACATAACTACTTATTAGCATAACAATCATTGCATTTTTGTGTACCTACTCAGAATTCATAAATTAATATGGTTATCAATAATAATACTCCGTATCATAATGGGGACCCGGCAAAGTTTTCGCACACGGGTCCGTGGCTACGTTGTTTCGCCACTGGATACAGGGTATCAAACTTTAAAAAAAAATTGAATGTTCGTAAATATCTCAATACTCTTTTATTCGATTTTGTTGAAACTTGGCAGTTCTGCTTGTAATAATAAGAGGATACTTTAGCATTAAGTCCAGTGGCGTCCCGGAAGACAGTCTAACTAATATTTTTGACAAAAAATTGCGCGCCACGGACTTTTTTTTAAATTATGTATTTTTCTCAAATTAAGCAATTACAAATACAACTATTTTATCTTTTAAGTTTTTTTCATAATCTTGCTTTGTTTCCGTGAAAAAAAAAATAAAAACCACTTTATTGCATGTCCCCGGGACAATGAGAGTAAAAAATTTAAACTACTTACCAAACTATTAAGCAATTAATTACACGAAAGTTCTCTTTTAAATTTTTTCGCATAGATTAAAAATGTTTTCGATAAAAGAAATTAACATAAATTAATCGCATAACGTAATAATTTATTACTGCAATGTTTTAAAAGTAACAGAAAAAGAATAAGGGTGCTATAAAGTGGTTTTTATTTTTTTTCTCGAAAACAAAGCAAGATATGAAAAAAGCTCGGGAGATAAAATAGTTGTATTTGTAGTGGCTTAATTCGAAAAAAATACATAATTTTAAATAAAGTCAGTGGCGCGCCATGTTTTGTAAAAAATATTAGTTAGACTGTTTTACGGAACGCCACTGGATTAATTGTAATCTAATTGAGACTAAGTTATCCTTTTGTTATTACAAACAGAATTGCCAAATTTCAACAAAATCGAATAAAAGAGTATTAAGATATTTACGAACATCCGATTTTTTTTTAAAGTTTGACACCCTGTATCGTAAATACTATGCATTTTCGGACCCATGTTTAAATGAACTTTTCTTCTTAAAATCACTTAAAGAAGCACCCTTTGGCGTTTGGCCACATACTTAAATAACACCCTGTTTGGGTATTAAACTGTTTTGTATAAAGAATATGTGAATTCTTATAAGGAATAAAAGTCCTTTTTCTCAGTGTACCTACAAGCTGCTCAGTCATTGTTGAAAATTTAGGTACCTACACCAATTTTTGCTTTAGATTAATACGCTGTTGCAAAAGAATATAAAGATCCACCCCTTTTAGGTTTTATTTGGACATAAATTGACACATTTTGAAACAATTGAGAATAAACCAGTGCTAAGGCGGCGTATAATGCCGGTTTCAAGAAAAGCTTTTGGCGGGCAGCCTATCAAAAATGTATCTTTACAGTCCGGATATTATGTGCGGTAGCAAGGTTAGAAATGTTAGGTTATTGTGAAAATGGCAGCACCAAAATAACTGATTTAGTTCCAGGATTTTCTTATTACAAGTAAAAGTGTTCATAAACATGTCATATGATGGAATGTCTTTCTTTGCTTTATTGGCGTTGGTACCAGGGTTTTAATTAATAAGAGAATGATGCAATTTTTCTATAAATATATATTTATGGTTGTTTTGCTGTTATCACGAATATATAATAAGGGGGGGGGGGGGCTTAATATGCAGAATACGAGTTGAGGGGGAGCAATCTAAGCTACAATTTTTTATGTAATATAATAATCCAAGGGCACTACGAACGTACGTCAACTAGCTGATAGAAAGTTGTCCAGGCCATAATATTACCGATCGAAATCTACAAATACCGACTAGAGAAACAGGTGAAACCCAATATAATGCATAATAATTAGTATAGTCGCGGCATTTTGATAATGACTTAACAGTTTTAAATTTAGGAGCCAGATATATTTAACAATTTGTCAGAGTAGGAAATTTTAAATAATTTTTAATAGACTGAAATTCACGTAAGGTACTGGCAAATAGGGCTGGGCAAAAATTCGATATATCGATATTTTTATCGATATATCGATATTTTTATCGATATATCGACTATATCGATATAGAGCATTACCTCAGTGCACGTGATATAAATCAGCCCAACCCTGCTGTAAAGTAAATATAACTTAGGGCTAGAATTTTCATTTTACAACTAAGTGTCATACGATAGAATGTCCTCAGTAAGATGTGGGCTAGGCGCAATAGTACGGCCAATGCCGCAACTATAACATGTTATAATCGTCACCTGACACCCAATATTTTATCATGTCTCGCTGTTAAATCTGAATGGAATTCATTATTCATTAAACCTTATGTGAATTTACCGTTAAATCTCTGAAATTAAATTTTTATATTGTCAAAACTGTTATAATAATTTTAAAAAAAACCAAACCGGTTTATAGTTATCGCCTAGTGGATATTTGTTCAAAAACTCGTAATAAATAACATTGATTTATTATTATGAGTTACAAAGTATGTTTATTTGTTTAATTTATGTGGATAATCCGAATGTAATCCGGTTTACGTATCAAATAACTTTTAAGGTTTTTTTGTCAACTTAATTTCAATTTTTATTAGGATAAGTCCGTCATTTTCTACACAGAAGGAATAATAAAGTCTGTTCAATGACCGCTTACCGTTACGTCATATTCTCCATATTTGCGGTACGTCGTAAATTAATTTAATCAGTTTGACTTACCGGTGGTAAATCAAAAAATCATGGGATGAAACATTTTGTTTTTGAATATCAGGATGAAATTTTTAATAAATTTAAATTGACTAAGAAATAAATAAATTTCATTTATTAAATTTTAAATTGAATCATATATTTTTTTATAGAAAAAAGAAAGCAAAAAGTCTTTCTCCACAATTTTTTATTAGAATAGCTAGGCGAACCTAGAATAATTCATAATGTTTCGAGTGTAGAAACACTCATCATCAGGAAAACGAAGTAAATGGTACAATGCTGATGTTGTTAACAATAGAGAAAATAACAAGTGGGACTGAGCCGTAATGGAGCTTTCAATGGTGTATACGAGGTGTAAAAAAAATTGGAATAGTCAGAAGACTCTGGCAAGATTTCAGCATACTGGAAAGTCAAGGGCTAGTGCAAAGGCCCTGTCTCGGGTAAAAAATGAAGAGAGAAAAAGAAAAATTAGGGAGTTTTTAGGAGTTTTTAGAGTTTTAGGAAGAGAACAGACTTTATGAAAATCATTAAGGTATAAGTGATGAAAAATCTTGAGTTTCATTCAACACAGGCAAGACAGGGCCTTTGCACTAGCCCTTGACAGTGGCGTAGCCAAACAGCCAAATTTTTTGGATGCCACGCCCTTAAAGTATAAAATACACAAGATCCTCAAGAAAATCACAAAAAAATTGATCAAGTAAAAAAAAGTGCTTCGTTTTCATGGCTCACTATGTGTCCTTAGGGAGGGGGGTAATGCGACCCTCTTATCAACGCCCTTGTTCAAAGGACGCCTCACTGCTAATGTATAATTTCGTTTATTTAGTAAATTTTGGTCTGAGAAATAAAGTTTTTGTTTCGTCATGTCTAAAATGGTCAAATAAAAACATAATATGAACACGACAAGGGGAATTTTGTTAAAACTCTATAAAATATTTTATGCATATTACTTAATAGGTATTCTTAATAATACTTATAAGCATATATTCTCATTGGCGATAATAACACACTTTTAAAAAGATAAAATTTAGTCTGTAGTGAATTAGAGATTTTAAGCAATTTTTAATTGTTAAAGCGCAATAACTGAAAGAATACAAATAATTGGTCGTGACAAAATATTTTTATTATAAATTAAATCAAGTGGTAAAAATAAAATAGAATCTCGATATAGGTAACAGGTTTATTTTATCTGTTTATTTACTCTAAAAGTTATAACCAAATAATAACCCAATTAGAACTCATAAAAATACTTTAAAAACAAAGAGAAAGAAAGCTTCACAAAATATCATATTTGCCAATATTCTTCTGATAATGGTCATCTTATAATATAAACAGAAACAAAGAACTAAATTATAATAATAGTAATAAATAATGAGGGTTTTGTTATATTATAATTATTATTTATATTCATAAACATAGTAAATTTCCTCTTGCTGCGGTAGGTAAACAATATAATCAATTATTAATAATTATGTGAAGTGAAATTAAACGGCAAAACTACTGGGAGAGTGAGAAGGGGGCGCCATTTGGGAAAGGGCTCAAAGGGCGGGGGGGGGGTCGCCCCCCTGGCCCCCTGCACGCTACGCCACTGGTTGACTTTCTAGTATGCTGAAATCTTGTCGGTCATCTGACTATTCCAATTTTTTTTACACCTCGTATACACCATTGAAAGCTCCATTACGGCTCAATCCCACTCGTTATTTTCTCTATTGCTAACAACATCAGCATTGTACCATTTATTTCGTTTTCCCGATTATGAGTGTTTCTACACTCGAAACATGTCGAATTGAATTATTATGAATTATTCTAGGTTCGCCTAGCTATTCTAATAAAAAATTGTGGACAAAGACTTTCTGCTTTTCTTTTTTCTATATTTTCAACTCCACTTTGAGTATGGACTACTTCTTCAAAATATATCTTTTTGTCTAGTGCATCTATGTGCATCAGTCTATAAATTTTGGTGCAAATATTTTCATCTTATTTATAAAATCATAAAGAAAAAAATATGATGAAAAATGCCAACACAACAAAATACAGTTTTTTAATCATTAAAATAAAGCAACGCATAATTTTTCCATTTTTCTACTGTTACATTTTCTATGGGTTCATTCCACAGACTCTAAACTACGTCATTTGTTACAGGATGCATAGAATTTATTTTTGTATAATAGCGCTTTTTGACAAACTTGTATTTGGAATTTTTTCAATTAACCTACAATAATAGGTAGCGTTATCCATGATAATAAGCGACGGTTCTTCCAAGTTTGGTAACAGTTTTTCTTTAACCCATTTCTCAAAGTTTTCACTATTCATCGAATCAGGATAATCGCCAGATTTGAATTTCTAACTTGCATTATTCACAAATCCATTTTCCACCAGCATGTAGAATAATATACGGTACACCCTCTGACGATTTTTTTTAACTTTATGAAGAGTAGGTATCATCTTGCCAACTTCGCTTAAAAGCTCCTTTACTGTATATCCAGGTTTCATCCAGAAAAACAATTTTTTTTAACGAAATAACAGATAACGATCTACATCAATTTTAGACACATAAGTAACTCCTAGATAATTAGATACTTTTAAAGATTATGTAACGACGAGTACCAGATTTAATGTCATTGCAGAGAAATTAAACGATCAAACTTACAAATAATCTAATTATAAACATTATAAATCCGATAATAACGAGTTTATGGATATCGAATCGTGACCCGCCATACCTATTTTACGTTCCGATCGGTAATTATTATGGAATTAGGTATTATTAATGTACAACTACTTCTACCAATTTCGTTCTTGTTATTACCTTTGGCAATGTAAATAACAATTACCCGAATTTTTTGTAAATAATTTTTTTAAATATTTGTGCCAATAAACTTTGCTGTTAAATGTTAATAAGGACACGAAAAATAATCACCATTTTTGCCCTTTAATGTCAGCGAATTTCTTTAGATTGGTAGATACGATTAACTTGTACCTACAGTACTGGCCTGAAAAAACTTTTAATGTAAAGAAATTAATACAAAAAGGACTTAAATTGAGGACTTGAATCGATCGAGCAAGATTCAACGTTGCCAATTCTTGTATTTAAGGGCCCAGTTCACAAGGTCAATCATGTGTAAAAGCCCTATAAATGACTTGAAGGCAGGGTAACTTTCGGAACCTTGCAATTATAAAAAAAAAAATAGTATATAATTTTTGAAGAGCTGTTCAGGGAGGCATTGACGAATAGTATGCCGGTTTTTTTTTAAATACGTGCACAGGAACTTAAAAAAAAAAACAGTTTTTTAAAACCACTAAAATTGACACATTTACCTTAAAATCTTTGAAAGTAAACACGTCAATTTTCAGAACTGAAGTAAAAACAACAATTTTTACTGGTAACACGATATTTTCTAGTCTATCGCGATGTCATCTCTCCTAAGAATTCAAGAGAATATGTGTTTGTTTTAACAGGAAAGGTCCTTAATTGCACAAAACACGAAAGTAAACAAATCTTTGACTGGCTGACTAACATTTGCCTTGCTCTACCAGCTCCAGAATATGTCTGTCTTTCTTCTTTGTATGCCAAAAGCATAAAAATAACTACTCTGATTAACACAGCACTGTAGTGCGCATGCGAGCCGTTAATAGTAAGGCAAATCGAATTGACGATAGAAAATGACACCGTTAATCCCACCTTAAGACCAACTGGCAACAATTCTTACGACGACATTTTTAGAGCTACGGCCTGTAATCGGTTTAACGCTAGAGATACCCTATTATACCGTTGTTATACAATTCATCTTCGGGAAACAGCTATCCGGACACCAATTTTTTGAGGGTGCAATGTGGACTCTACAAAAAAATGGGGATTTTCACTACTCCACATGCGTGTATTCTGAGAATTCACATAACCGGAGAGGTGGAACCAGGCTTCATCCGAAAAAAATGTCAGGTCTAATAAATCATTTATTTCCAATAAATTTTGGGTAAACCATTGAGAGTAATTCCTGTGCCTTTCAAAATCTGCGGCTTGTATTTCTTGGAATACTTGCACTTTATAAGGAAATAAATTTAGCTGCTTCTTAAGAATAGTCCTGCATGTTCCATAAGATCTTCCCACTTCTTGGGACAGGCGTATTATACAATTTGTTGGCGTATTTTGCATTATTTCACGAACGTTTGCAACAAGTTCTTCGGGTCTTACAGATGGTCTTCCTGCGCCTTTTTTGTGTTGTATAGAACCTGCTTCCCTAAACACAGCCACGGTTCTTTTTAGGCAATGATAAAAATCCCCAGCAATAAAAGCAACGTTAGAAAAATGTTCGTGAAAATCGTCCATGCACAACACGGATTGTATTGCCACTAACCATGTCCGTCCGTCCCCCCCCCCCTCTAACTTCTAAACCGTTCGGTATATTTTAATGAAATTTTGAAAGACAATATTTGAGCAAGTCTTGCACTTTTTGACATACCAATGACAGCTTTAAATGTCAAGATGACAGCTGGGTCCGCTTTTGGAATATTTTTTTAAATGGAAAGGGGTTTCCAATGGTACCTCATTTTGAAGGTATTTTAATGCTTAAAACATTCTCCAATTTAAAAAACATTTGGTTCAGTATTTTCTAAATAGGAATCAATAATATCGGTTTCTACATTATGACTACCACTGTTTATAACACACTTTTTTTACCTATAGTTGTCTATTGATTGTTGCTGTCATACTGTTTTTAAATGTCCGATTGACAGAAAATATTTTTACCTCGAAATTGTCTTAAATGGCTCGTTCTTTAGAAGATAAATTTGAAGCGATTATTATTTCTGGCGTAGCTAACCGAAATTACCATGCTGCTGTTCGTATGTTCAATGAACGATATCCGGAACGCCAAATATGCAGAAAATTTTTGCGAAAACTAATCTTAAAATTTCAAGAAACTGGTTCGGTTAAAGACGCACCAAGGTCTGGAAGGCCAAAAATCGTGGAAGATCTGAAAGTCCAAGTTTTAGCTGAAATGGTTGTTACTCCCCAACAGCCAACGAAACACGTGGCTGAGGCATGTAATGTTTCTCGTAGTTCTGTCAAAAGAATTTTGAAAAGCCATAAATTTCACCCATATAAAATGAAAATTATACACGAACTAACAGAAGATGATCCAGATAGACGACTAGAATTTTGCGAAATTATGTCAGAAAAAATCGTAAGGAATAACCCCGTTTCGAAAATATGCTTCAACCATGAATGTTTTGTGCTGTTCCGTAAAGCCCATTGTGTGAATTGTTCAAGAAATTGGAAAAATTAGCGCTGAATCAAATTACTTGTAACGACGGTCAAAGATGACGGAATAACTGATTGATTGTTAATTCAGGTAGTTACTGACACCCAACAGGTATTAAGCTCTACGGCTAAGTATTACGTCCTTAGATGCAAATAATTTTTGCTCGCCCGGTAGAGTACTGGCAAGTTTATACTTTTTTAATGTAATTAAATGAATTGAAAAAGGACTTGGCGCCAGTCAAAAAGAGACCGATCATTATAGAACGTTGCCAAGTGCCAATTTATGTTCGAGCACGATTCACGTTCCGCTATAGCAGCACATACGTTTGGACTGAAATTTGCCGGTAAGCGTACGGTGAAATTATGTCAGAAAAAATCGTAAGGAATAATAACTATTTGCGGAATATCTGCTTTAGCGACGAAAGTACTTTTTTCTTACATGGACGAGTTAATACCCAAAACTGTAGGTACTGGAGTGATGAAAACCCTCATGTTTTTCGGGAGGGACACACACAGTTTCCCCAGAAAATAAATGTTTGGGCAGACATTTTGGGTAATCACATTATAGGTCCCATTTTTCTGGAATATAATCTTAATGGCCCCCGGTACCTGGATATGTTGCAACATACAATTACTCCACTTATTAATGATGTTGTTGCCCAAAACCCACATGAGTTTCAAGAGGTTGTATTTCAACAAGATGGTGCCCCGCCACACTATTTTAGGCAAGTCAGAAAAAACCTAGACGAATCTTATGAAAATAGGTGGATTGGTCGTCGAGGTCCGACAGAATGGCCAGCTAGATCGCCAGACCTAACGCCTCTAGATTTTTTTCTTTGGGGATACGTTAAAACTGAGGTTTATAAAACGGCTCCAGGCTCATTAGAAGAACTTAGGCAACGAATTACAGATGTTTGTTCAAGGATAACGCCACAGGTGCTTCACAATGTCCGAGAGGAATTTACGAATAGAATATTTATTTGCCAAGAGTTCCATGGCGGTCATTTTCAACAATTGTTGAAGTAACCACTGTTTTGAAGATGTGTCCCTTTATCTTTTGTTTAAAATACTTATAATTAATAAATTTCATTTCATACTGAACCAAATGTTTTTTAAATTGGAGAATGTTTTAAGCATTAAAAGACCTTCAAAATGAGGTACCATTGGAACCCCCTTTCCATTTAAAAAAAATATTCCAAAAGCGGACCCAGCTGTCATCTTGACATTTAAAGCTGTCATTGGTATGTCAAAAAGTGCAAGACTTGCTCAAATATTATCGTTCAAAATTTCATTAAAATATACCGAACGGTTTAGAAGTTAGAGGGGGGGACGGACTTGAGGTCCTCACTGTATACTTTTGATAGATTAGCAAACGCGGGGTTGCATACCAGCGTTTTATTTTTCGTCGTAGGCTCATAAAAACGAACGGTTTAAAATCATTGTTGCATTTTTAAAAGCAATAATTTAATTAGCTAACTATATGAAATGGAAAATGCGGCGGCACAACCAAAACAAAGTTCTAAATATTACTGAATATTGTCTGAATTTCTGTCGAGTTAACGTTTAAAATGCCTTTATTCCAAACTACAGTTCATTACATGGAAAATAATAATATAATATAGAAAACAATAACCTTTAAAAAATAAAACAATAAAAAAATTTAAATTAATTCAATTTAATTCATTAATAAAATCAATTAAAACAAAATAGTATTAATAATTTAATTTAGTAAATATCTCTTTAATTGTTATATTTTATTATTCCGTCATATAAAAGCGATTTTTTTCCGAAATTACTTTTTACTGGTATAGTTTGATAATTTATACAATGTCTGGTGTTATGATCATGTAATGTCTTATTCTCCTGAAGTATTATGTTTGATTTTTTTTCTTTTAAAATAAAAGAGTGAATTAGAATACAAATTTTTAATTTATAAGTGTTTGGAACGTGTAGAGACCCCTTCGGTTTATATAGATTTATTACAGTTGATTCTAAAAGTGGTAATTTGTGCATACATTTAATAACATTATTTGGCAATTTTTGTAATGGTTTTAAATTTGATAAACAAGCATATCCTCATACAGAAGGTAAGTGTCGTAATTTTGAATATATTAATGAAAAATATATATTTTCAAGTATTTCAAAGGAATGTAATATCCAGCTCTGTACAAAAGAGATACCAAAAAAGATATCGAGTTTCTAATATACCGGTTATGGCCTTTCCAATTTAAATTTTCGCCTAAAACTAATCCTAAAATTTTTGTCCTTTTTGAATATTGAATATTTTCGTTATTAAATGTTAAGGGGTTAATAATAGAATTTATTTTATTTTTAGTCATAAACATAAAAGAAGGTTTTGTAAAATTGAACTTAAGTTTATTTGATTGAAGTCAAGAAAGAAGTATTTTTAAATCATTATTAATATCAAAATACATTTCTGCCAAAGTTCCATCAAAATATATATTTGTTGTATCATCTGCAAATAGCTTTATATTGCCCTTTAAGTTCAATTTGGAAACGGAATTAATGTAAATTAAGAATAATAATGGACCTAACATTGATCCTTGTGAAACTCCACATATTATTTCTTTTTCCGAACTTTTTCTTTCCCCAGTTTGAACAAATTGTTTACGATAGCCTAAATAACTTTGAAGTAGTTTGTGTGTATTTCCCCTTATCCCAATACTGTATAATTTTCCTAATAAAATGTCATGGTTTACGGTAGGGCCAGGGACTAGGTGGTATAGTGTTTCTTGTGGGAATTTCCTAACCATAGGCGTTCCACACAAATAATTAATATGCGTATACACACTTATAAGTTTGTTTTACATTAGGTGTTTGTACATACTACACTTTATAAACCCACTGTATATAGAATAATATTATATTAAAATAATAAATATAAGGTAACTCAAAAATTCTATATACAAAACTAAAATCAGAAAAATAAACCTGACACGGTACGACACTGCTCAGAAAATGCTTTAATTTTTTTACCGGAACTTCATTCTCGTCAACCAGACTCCGGCCCGTTCATCAAGGCATAACCACGTATATTTTATCTCGGTCTCTTCCACGCCATCGGCGGTCACTGGCCTATTTCTGTCTGGCAGAATCGATCGTCAGACGGGCCGGGTACCGGTTCAGCTTATATCCTGGCGCTTGCAATCGCAACAAATTACATGGTGTTGCCAATTCTTCAAAATTTTCGGATTTGTAAGCACAATGTAAGTATATACGAGAAACAACGGTTTGTTAATTAGATGTTTTTAAACACTGAAAACACTTTTTGTCTTGATTTCAGTTATATTGTTTCTTAAGGACTAAAGAATGTATTATTATAACAATGAATGGCTTGTTATTTTTTTCTGTCACACTCAAAACTCCTCGGTTTAAAGTATATTTGCAAACTAGCTTTCAAAGAAAGTTACTGACTAACAATTGAATACTGATATAAATGAAATATCTTTAATAAAAAAAACTTAAAGAATTGAAGAAGAAAGATCTGACAAGCCTGGTTGTGCAGTCGTTCTCTTTGAGACTGTTTACCGCCGTATGGAATGATTGGAATGTCCTCAAACTGAGATTGGATAAATAATAACTGTTATTGTAATTAGCCTAGACAAGTTAGGGCGGGTGGGAAGAAGCCTCTCATCAAACCAGGTTTTCTTTTATAGAGTTCTGGGTAAAATTTAACTTACAAGATACTATCTTGTAAGTTAAATTTTAAAGCCCGGACCTGTCTATCTTCCCATTTGATAAAGAGTATTTTGCAGAGCGCATGCTCATGTGTACTAGGTTTTATTTACATGCACTTTTGGAATTATTCTTTGCTGTTCTAATGATAAGTATAATATGTCTATGAGCCAAACGCGTGCAGCTATATTTAAATAAATATAGTTTAAAAAAACTAAGAAACGCGCCTTAATAATAATGAATCAAACTAAAAAGCGGAAAATAAATATATTTTAAAATAATTCTTGAAATTCTTAATATAGGCAGAAAATAATAATGAACGATAAACATTAGTATTATTGTGAAAAAAGCGAGGGGTGCTCGATATACGAAAAATATATCACAATGCGACCCACGCTTTTTTCACAATAATACTAATGTTTATCGTTCATTATTATTTTCTGCCTATATTAAGAATTTCAACAATTATTTTAAACTATATTTATTTTCCGCTTTTTAGTTTGATTAATTTATTAAAGCGTGTTTTTTAGTTTTTTTAAACTATATTTATTTTTCGTTTTTTACTTTGAGTTATTGTTAAGAAAAAAATTTTTTTTTAGTAGATTGAGCTAGATTAGTAGATTATTGTATTGTCATCGGTTCTTGATAAGTTTACAAAATTTAAATTAAATCTGACCATTTAAAGTGGGTCAAAATCGGGTTCAAAGAAGTCGGTTACAAACAAACATACATACAAACCCGAACAAACCCGATCGTCTATGCCGAATTATAAGAAAAGAACGATATTTACAAATTTTTAAAAAAAATTTATTTTCCAGACATATTTCAGGAAAATTTCTTAATATTCATAAATTGCCAATTTTCTCAGAAAGTATAAACTTTAGGAAAAAGTCTATATAGATAAAGTTGTATGTCAAAGAAATCTACATCTCAGCTCGTTATTATTTTTTTTGCATCTCTTACGGTTTTCGAGATATCGGCCAAAATATGATTTCTATATTTTGCCTCATATCTCGAAACTGATAATACTTAGACGAAAATTTTTAAAATAAAAAAGACGCGTCTTCGAACTTTCCATAAATATAGTTATATAACATTTTTCTCTCAAACTTACAATAACGGAGTTATTCGCAAGAAATAAAAAACGTTTACGGTTACAAACAAACATACAGGTGAAGCTAATAAAAGCGTGTTGAAATAGTTATTATTGTTTCCTTTTTGACCCCCTCATGACAATTTATTAACAAAATATTTCTCTTTTCAGGTAAACACACGACAAAAAAGATCCTATAGAAAAGCCAAAAGAGTTTTCTGTGGTCGCGTAAGTAGATGCTCGTACATTTATCTCTATCTCCGGTAAGCGTCCTTTTAAGAGGAAGTAACCCCTTTTACCACAATGAAAATTGCCGAACGTTTTGCTGGTCAAACGAAAAGGAAAAATAAAAATTGGTATTTAGAAAATAAATTCTACTTTAAATACCCCATCCAGAAAAGTAAATGACGATCGAAAATATTCCCAAAATTTTTTTTATTTTTAGTAATTTTGTAATATCTTAAACAATTCTTTATTGGTCAAAAGCAAAATGACTTTCCCGGGTGTAGAATGTTGTACCAAACAATTTTTCTTAAAGCCATTTTTCAATATCGGCCTTACTTTTTTCTCAAAAACGTTGGGCGCGTAAATCCACTTTACACGCTTAAATTCACTTTACGCGCCCAACGTTTTTGAGAAAAAAGTAAGGCCGATATTGAAAAATGGCTTTAAGAAAAATTGTTTGGTACAACATTCTACACCCGGGAAAGTAATTTTGCTTTTAACCAATAAAGAATTGTTTAAGATACCACAATATTACTAAAAATTAAAAAAATTTCTAAAAAAAATTTTGGGAATATTTTCGATCGTCATTTACTTTTCTGGATGGGGTATTTAAAGTAGAATTTATTTTCTAAATACCAATTTTTATTTTTTATTTTCGTTTGACCAGCAAAACGTTCGGCAATTTTCATTGTGGTAAAAGGGGTTACTTCCTCTTAATTTCATTTCCATTTGAAGAAGTGGGTAAGTAATAAATTAAGTAGTGATGGGAATAACCGACTTATTTTAATAACCGACTACCGAGATTTCAAGTGATTTTAAAAACAAATATTGCGTATCACTTTGTTTTATAATTAAATGTAATTTTAAAGTTTTTTTAAATAGTTTTAATGATATTTGAGATTTAATAGAATTTTCCAAATTATTATATTCTATCAAACCTTTATGAAAAATATACTTATAAGCTATTGTTTTAGACACTTTATCCACATAAAAATTTTGATTGATTCTTGTTTTATAATTATGATCGTCATGATTAAAAGAACAAAACATTTTTAAACAATCAGGCAATAAATTATTTTTAATTTTATATAAGTATAAAACCAGTGGCGGCTCGTCAGGTGAAGTAGGTGAAGGGGCCCTTCACCAATAAAATTAAAACCAGGAGGAAATTTTTTCGACAATATTAAATATTAAATGTACCAATACAGCTACCTTAAAAAATAATTATGTTCGAATTAATAATATTAATTTAATCCGAATGTAGCTATGCATAATAGGACCATGGTTAATTCCGATGGACAATAATTTTATTATAAACACTCGTGCATTTTGGCGCGCCCCAGCCGACCGCGTCCGTCGCCGTCGCATCGAAAGGTCAAAGCAGCAAGTGAAGAGCGGCGAAAACCCAACATACTGAACGTACAGTCAAGTGGCTTTGATTTCCACCGTCGCTATGGTTACGTGACGTCAGGTACGCGACAGCATGTAAGATTATTTGCGTCGTGATTGAAGTGCATCTAAAAATAGATCAGTCATATGCACTATTGTTTTAAGTATTGGTTCGGGTATTTATTTTGAGGCTTCGCGAAACTTACGGCTATAGATATCCTTTTTACGTGATTTATTGTGTGATTAGAAAGTTTTGTTTTTATTTTTCAGTTAATTCAGTAGACCTAAGTACGTAGTTTAATTTTTATTGTGCGTTTTAAAAATAAACCCAATTAATGACATACCTAGTTTGTAATTTGTTAGAAACTCCATTCAGTCGTGGGACAGATGAGGATAAGAGAGACGTTTTAGTACACGGGCGACCTACTGGAATCTTAAACATAGATTTAAAAAAGAATTTAAAAAAATTGGCAGATCCTATAAGATTAATTTTAAGTGTTCCTGGTTTTCAGAGTATAATTGGCTATGTAGTAGTGCCGCCTTACAAAAATTGTTTTGTAGGTCTAAAAAATTATATTAATTATTATTGTGGAAATTTTTTTTCGTTTATAAGTAATAAAGTAATAAATTATTGACCAAATTTGGGCGTGGTCCGAAGAGATTTTCGCCTGCGGCGGGCTTTATGCCTCTGAACACAAACTACTACTAAGCTCTTCACCATTTTTTACAACCGCGAGCCGCCACTGTATAAAACTACCCAGTAAAAAAAAATTCACCCAATCTAAATATTTTACCATATAATTTATTTTTGTATTAAATTTGTCACAATTTAAAATAATCCGCATTGCCTCATTTTGTAAAATTTGTAAGTTGTCAAATATTTCCTCACTAGAACAATATAAAATGGAAGAACAATAAAGAAAATGTGGTAATATAATAGTATTAAATACAGTTTTTTTAGAAAACAAACTTAAATTAGAACTGATTCTTTTAAAATAACCTACTTTTCCGGCAATCTTCGATAATAATATGATACTTTTAAAATAATTTAAAAATTTTAATTCTGAATCAATAATTATCCCTAAATATTTAAAACTGTTTACTAATTTCAATTTTTCACCATCAATTACAACATTTACATTTTGACAATTTAAATTATTACCCATAACCTTACATTTAGTTTTTGAAATATTTAATTTGAATTTATTTACTTTTAGCCAATTTAATAATATGATCTCAGAATTTAGAGTATTTTGACCATCAGAAATATTTAAAACATTAATGTAAATTAAAACCAAAGGCATATCGTTGATATTTATAAAATAAATAATATTGGACCTAGTATACTTCCTTGAGGAACTCCTATATTATTTAGTTTTTATTTGAATATGTTTTTGTTTTTTGTTACCTGTTACTTAAATAATTTTTAAACCATTCATAAACGTTTCCGCGAATACCATACTGATACAATTTCCTAAATAATCTAGCCCTGTCAATTGTTTCAAATGCCCGGTTAAAATCCAAAAATACAGCTATAACATTTTCCCTTTGATCAATGGTTTTCTTCCACGTCTCAATCACACATTGAATGGCTGTCTCTGTAGGTAGAGTATCCTTTTCGAAAACCAGCTTGAAAGGAAACTAAAATTTTGTTGGCATCAATGAATTCTAATAACTGTTTATACACGACTTCTTCTAATAATTTCTCAACATCCCATAAAACATTTACTGGCCTCATCTCATTCCATCTTTTAGCGTTTTTTACTTTTGGCACTGGTGTAATGTAAGAAAATTTTTATTCATCAGGCATATTTCCATATTTTAAACAAGAATTTATAAAATTTAATAATGGGTAACCCATGCTGTTAAATGTACCTTTAGTGATTCGAATATAACGACTAGTAAAGACCATTGAATGATTTTATTATGCCCAAATAGGGGTAAAATACCGGGTATTTCGTATTTTTAGTAAGTATGGAGTACTGATGTATCTTGATTTACAATGTTATTATGATCAAATTAAATACATCTAACTAGGTTTAGGCTACACAAATAGGATGTTCGTCGATTTTCCCAATCGTTTAACGATAATTTTGTAGTGCGCATGACTATTCCTGTGTGGTTTGGTTTACATGCGCAAATCTAAAGGTAAGGTTCTATGGTTATATCACAGTTCCTATTAATAATTTGGGCCTTAATAATTTTCAAATATTTTTATTACTACGCCACTGAATGGGCAAACCATAGAGATTATAATCTTACTTGTGAAAAGATAATTCCGGATTAAAAGAAAATAATTTTTCACAAACTTGATACTGTCGCACTATTTTTTTAAGTATATCAATAAAATCCTTTACAAACAACTAAAAAAATTACGAAACACCTGCAAATAACAAATTTTGAATTTTCCAACCACTAACCATAGTGTCGCAAAAAACAAATACTACGCAGGCTACTGCGGTTTTTGTTGCTACCTAAGAATGGCCGGCGCATGAAAATGAAACGCGATGTTGCCACTAACATTCTAAATTTTATCGCCATAAAACTATAATAAGTAGGTACTAAATACAAAGACATGTTACTAAATACCACATCACATATTTATTTTATTTACCAGGAAAACAAAAACTTGTTCTACCTATCGTATACTATTAACTTTTGCAGCTTATTTGCAATTATACTTGTAAAGCATGTATTTCATTAATTTCATAAATCTAACAATATGTGATTGAACAGTAAGTTTGGCAACATCTATTCTTTTGATGCATGTGTTTATAGTGGACCATACAGCTAACCAGACAAATTGTGAACCCTGAAATCGTTGATGGGTTTAATTTATTTTTCCATTTTCTATCGTCAATTCGATTTGTCTAACTATTGACGATTCACATGCGCACTGCAGTGCTGTGTTGACCATAGTAGTTATTTTTATGCTTTTGGCATGCGAAGAAGAAAGACAGACATATTCTGGAGCTGGTAGAGCAAGGCAGATGTTAGCCAGCCGGTCATAGTTTTGTTTGCTTTCGTGTTTTGTGCAATTATGGAACCTTTCCTGCTAAAACAAACACAGATTCTCTAGAATTCTTAGGAGAGATGACATCTAGATAGACTAGAAAATATCGTGTTACCAGTAAAAATTGTTGTTTTTACTTTAGTTCTGAAAATCGACGTGTTTACTTACAAGGATTTTAAGGTAAATTGTGGCAATTTTAGTGGTTTCAAAAAAGTGCTTTTTTTTAAGTTTCTGTGCACTTATTTAAAAAAAAAACACCGGCATACTATTCGTCAATGCCTCCCTGAACAGCCCTTCCATAATTAGATACTAATTTTTTTTTTAAATAATTGCATGGTTCCGGAAGTTACCCCTGCATTCAAGCTATTTATAGCTCTTTTATACATGATTGACCTTGAGAACTGTGCCCTTAAATGTTAATAATCTTGCCTACGTTTAAGAGGTCTACTACGAGCGCTCAATAATTTTTTAGAACTGTGGAAGGCTTGCAGCAGGCCAGCAAGTACTACTAAAAATATTTGCTTAGTGCTGTTCAGTGGCGGTTCGTGACTTGTAAAATTTGGGGGTGCACTAAAAGCCCGCTGTAGACAAATTGCGCCGCAGGCGAAAAAAATTTAGGACCACGCCCAAACTGTGTCAATAATTTTTAGTAAATATTTTAAAAATTTATGACCTACTTATATTATTGAAAACGAAATAAGATAAAAAAAATAAAAAAGGCCAATTTATTTTTCATTAGTGGGTACATTATTTGAAAGTAAAGTCCAATCTTCTGTTTTTATTTGCAGCAAACTTATCAAGAACAATAAAGTCCCTAGATCTACACTTTGTGATCTGTGTCAAGTTAATTTCGAGTTTAGGTCTTCCCTCAATTTTAATTTCAATTATTTGCTCAATACTTAATGAGTTACAATTGTTTCTCAAATATTCCATATTCATAGTCGTTTTGGCATTAAACCTGTTCATTTTTATTAAAATAAGTCTGTACTACCCCAAAATAATAACAAAAATATAAAGGAAAACTTCAAATAGTAAATTCATACAGCAATTAACACGCAATGAACTCAACGGCGCACATTTAAATTGTGCGAATTTTCCAATTAGAATCGCGCTTTCCCCCACCATAGCTGCTAGTATAAGATGCATAGAAAGACAGCAGAAACCCCGCCTACTTTAACGCACGTGCGACTGAAATTCCTACGCGCCACATCGTCGCTCTTGACAACCGGCTTGGAGAGAGCTATTACACCGCCTTTCGTTCGATTGTTTAACGGTACGTTAAAATAGGAGGGTTCTAACTTATATTACGGTATCATTATATAAGAAGATAAATTTAAATGAACATTATTTTTTGTTAATGGGGTAATTCTTTATTGAGTATGGGGGTGCACGTGCTCCTGTGCTCCTGTGCTCCTGTGGAGAAACCGCCACTGGTGCTGTTGTTACAAAATTCTCGGTCACGTGTCCTAGAAACATTCTAATGTACAACACAAAATGCACTTCCAACAGAGAGTACTAAAAAGACCAGGATATAAAAATATTTACTACCAATAAAATAATTAATATACCGTTTTAATCGACCTTTTCGGATCAGATAAGGTGTGCTACGGCCAGTGCTAATTAACGGCGAAATTAATATCTTAAAAAAAAATTAATGGGTAGTTCGGCATCTATGTGAGATAATGAGAGCCCGGGTTACACTTCTTGTGAATTGTGCTAGGCGATTGTGTAACTGCCGTAACCCATTGATAGGTATTGGTTTGAGATTGAGGAGTCAATGCCGTGCATGGGTGATTTTAATCGAGTTTAGAGGATTCATGCTTTGATCTACAGTTTCTACAGTGTGACCAGTAAAGTCCGCATCATATGGGGTTTTTTTTATTAATAGCTTTATTCGAAATTTGACTTTGGCATCAAGTTCTGCTTCGATCGAGATGAAAATTAAGCAAAAAAATAGTAGTCACTTGATTCGCATTATCTGTCAAATTTTATTTTTTTTTTCAAAAAATAAGTTAGTAATAAGTAGAGTTATTTCTGAAAGTATCGAAAAAAGTTATTAAAAAAAGTATTTTAAATGCAGTTTCTAGCCCACATGCAAAATTTCAGCTGCATAATTCAGATAATTTTGATTTTTTACGCAACACTAAAATTTATTTTCCACTTAATGAACACTTTATTGATGACACTGTGTTCTTTTTTGTCTTAATATTAAGGTGTATTACTTTCAGACACAAACTACGTTTTCAAATATACTTATTTTATGAAGTTACCTTATACAGGATCAAAAACAAATAAACTTTGCATCACATGCGACCAAATTTTAATAGCCCAATTTTGATTTTGTAGAAAAACAGACATTTAATATGGCGCTACATTAAAGAAAATGTATCTGAAATAAAGCATTGTCAAAACTAAGAAGTTTTATGTAGGTTGCGTTAAGTCTTATTTTGCAAAAGTGGTGCAATTTACAAAATATGGGTAAAAAATCAAAATTATCTTGCAGCTAAAATTTTGCATGCGGGCTAGAAACTGCATTTAAAAAAACTTTTTCTCATAACTTTTTCGATACTTTCAGAAATAACCCCACTTTTAAATTATTTTTTGGAAAAAATTAAAATTTGACAGATAATGCGGATCACGTGACTACTATTTTTTATGTTTAATTTTCATCTCGATCGAAGCAGAACTTGATGCCAAAGTCAAATTTCGAATAAAGTTATTAATAAAAAAAATCCCATATGATGAGAACTTTACTGGTCACACTGTATACCCTGTCCATTTTATCTTGAGAGATGATAAAGTTTGTTCAATGACCGCTGACTGTTACGTCACATTCCCCAGATCTGATCCTTCATTGCAAATGGTGAAACCGGAATTTGTCTTTGTTCTAACCATGCAATAAATTTTCTTTTTTACCAACTTGTATTGGAAATTTTTTTAATAAGCCCAGAATGATAGAGTGCGTTATCCACGATAATAAGCGACTGTTCTTCCAAGTGTGGTAACAATTTTTCTTCAAACCATTTCTCAAAGTTTTTACTATTCATCGAATCGTGTTAATCACCAGATTTCAGGCCAGACTTTAATATCACATGTCCATTGTCATGTGTGTATTATTCACAAATCCTTTTTCTGAACGAGCATGTTGAATAATATACCTTACACCGCCTGGCGATTTTTTTTAGCTGTATGTTGTCAACTTCGCCTAAAAGCCCCTTTATTCTATATCCAGGTTTCATCCAGAAAAACAGGTTTTAGGGGAAATTAAGAGTGTCCGTTATTCTTAAACTCTCTTAAAAATTCCACTCTTTTTGGAGTTGTTCTATTAAAAAACGCCTGTTTGATACTTGATACAGTACATTTACGCCAATTGTGAAGTGCTGGTTAAACAGGTTAGATCAAAATTAGCACTTTCATATGAAATAAACAAAAAATAATGAAATATTTTACTTTAGGGCTCATGCTTGCAAAAGTTTTAAATATTACGATTCACTATAGATTACCTTAATAAAAAATCGATATCTTTATCACGGTATAATAAAGAAATATCGTCGATATATTATTATGTATTGTTATTCCAAAGTCAGTGTGATGAACTGATGACATTCCATACGGCGGTAAACAGTTTCAAAGAGACCGACATTTACCGCCGTATGGAATGATTGGAATGTCATCACACTGACATTGGATAAATTATACTCTGTCTTTATATTACATATTAATTTATTAACTTTATTCGAAAGGAATCTTGCCCAAATAAATCCCTTTGTTAACAAACTGTAACCAGACTTTTCTCTCAGTGTACAGTTTTAGTTTAAAAATAAATTTTAATAAAAGCAAAAAACGAAATTTTGTAACATTTACCCATTTTTAAAAACGGCAGGTAATTGTACTCTTCAAAGACTATTTAGATTTTTAATAAAATAAAAATGTAACGAAATATTGATTTTTTTAAATCTACCCCTGTCAACGAGTATCAAAAATCAAATTTAAAACGTCCGAGGCACAACGTAACAAACGTAAAACGTAACAAGGTATCCTTCGTCTACGAACATTTCTTGTGCATACCATATCCATCCAAGACATCGAACACTCGTGAGAACAAAGCATTATTTATGAATAATACATTGGCCATAAAACCGTTAAAAAATCTGCATTTACAAGTAGTTTATTAAATAATTGTCTTTGAGAGTTGCGAGTGGATGACACACCGTTTCGGGAAATAATACAGAGATGAACTCATCGCTTACCAGCGATCAATGGACAAGATTTTAAGTGGGACACCTGTCGAGTTGAATTTTTTAATTGTTTTGGGCGTTGAATCCGGATATTTTTTTTTTAGAGTGTGACAAGCAATTTTATACAATCTTATGTTTGTCTTTGTAACTTTCTTGGAATCTGTTGAACAATATTCTTTTGAATAGGTATACTTGAAATAATGTATTTTTAGATTCTGTATTTCATTATATTATTATTGTCGTTTAAAATAGGTAGGTAGTATTAGTATGTAAAACCGCTGCTGGTATGATGGCCATGTCACTTTTACTGCCTTTAGTAGTGTTGGGATAACTCGAGTGAAAAATAACCTATCACTCGGTTTTTTCAATCACTTGAATTATTCGGTTATCATCGGTAATCATTCGAGTGACGAAATTCGGTTTTTATTTTCCAACGACCGGCATGTCATTCATACCAATCAACTAGTTTACGAGCTACGAGGAACTGGCGACCTTTTTTTTTAGAAGTCTAAATATCTGGGGGCAGGTGTATTGAGTATTCAAGTGATTTTTTTAACTACTTTATGGAAGTGGCGACTTTTTTTCTTTGTTTTTTTAGAAGTCAGCAGTGTTGTTCGACGAACTACCGCCCATATTCCCCCAATTCGAGTGAAAAACCGGTTTTCATCCGGTTTTTAAAATCACTTGAATTCTCGGTAGTCGGTTCTTAAAATAACTCGGTTATTCCCATCACTAGCCTTTAGTCATTTGATGGTCCTAGCACAACCACCTTGAAAAGAAGCCATGAAGTGACATCGGGCAACGCCGCATCAGCTGGGAGTTGCGAATCCACAAGCTATTATTATGACGAGCGGCAACGGGCGAGTTTTTTATTCTTTCTGGTAATATTTTTTGTGTTTTTTTGGCTCTGATGCCACCATATTGATATTGAAAAATGTACAAAAAAGTAATAAAATAGTTTTGGATAACAAGAACAACTTACCTAATTATTAAATAATAGTAATAATGCGTTGAGAAGCTGTTTTTGTATCACTACCAGTGGATTTATTTGATCAAGCAAAAGTAATATTCTATTATACAAATTATTATCTTCTGCGTTTAAATTACAGGATTGACTATCATCTTCTGAAGTCTCAAAATTTAGTAAGCTTAAGGCTTTGTTTAAGAAATCTACGCTTGTCTTAAGAAAACCACCTACTATCTGGGTAACTTCGTTACTTTCATAATATATGAATTGGTACCGACACAATAAGTTTTCAAGCTGAGACCACCTGCTTAGTTTCATTTCAAAGGGTAAAATCCATTTTAAATCATTGTAAGCCACTTCATTACCTTTTAAAAATAAATTTACATTCATATTAATGTCCCCTGAAACCTGATTAACAATATTTATACAGTCATTGGTCAAATCTTAACTATCAAAATATAATACACTCTCTTCGCCTGCTTTTAAAACACTTTTATAGTTAGAGTATAGCCACAAAACAATAGAGTTTATCCCAAAGAGCTAACTAGAATACAAAAAACACAACTTTTCAATTAAAACAAATAAAATTCTGCCGTGATTTATAAGACCCGTAAACAAACCGCTAGGTCGGCGAGGCTGTTAGATTTTTTACTCTATTAACTATTAGAGCAAACCCGCACCAAAAATTTTCACCAGTCTTTTGTAGAGGTTCTTGGCAATCATATCACTTAAATTTTCTATTAGATATCAATCCAAAACCGGATAAAAATACAAATTAATACGACACCTGCACCTAGTTCGCGCGTAAATAACATACTAAACCATGGCTTACCTCAAGAAAGTCACGTGACACATGAATCTTCAAGCAGTGTTGTCGATGTTTCTGTTTCACGGCTTCTTTTAAGGTGGTTGTGGCCCTAGTCAGGGGCGGTTCTGGACCCAAAATATTGGGGGGGCACCACATTGGCGCAATCACAATTTTTGGTAGCCTTCGCTTGATTGCATTTCTCTAGAGATATTTTAAAGTTTTTTCAGAAATGTTGGGGGGTCTTGCCCCCCCCCCCCCCCCCCCCAGGCCCCCCCGTAGAATCGTCCCTGGCCCTAGTCATGGGGATATCAACGTCATGGAAGCACAACAGAATTGAACTTGGACCTACCTAACCTAACTTTTGACTTGAATTTATGTTAAAATAGATTATATTAATTTAGAAAAAATATTAATACCTACAGCACGTACACTCGTCTAATGCAATTTAAATGCGTAAATCAAAAGTAAATATAACAAAGAAAAAAATAATTTTAAAATATATCAGTCCATCTTATCAAGGGTCCTTTCACTATAATCGAATTCATCATATTCAGCCTTAACATCCTGAATTAGAACCTATTGAAAATACATCCCACACTGAGGAAAATGATCAAATACAACAAGTTTGCTAAGACATATCTTGTATTGATAGCTTATTTTGTAATAACCCATATTAAATAAATGGCTAGTGTATCAAACCCGATTCAGTGTTATATCAATTCCAGATTTGCCAGAACAGTGTTTTTATTGGTAGTAACAGTGGCGGATTTACAAATTTGCCGCTAGTAGGCTATTCAATTTTTGCCGCCCCTATATCAGTGACAGCTCGTGAGTTGTGAAATAGGTGAAGTGGTCGGGAAAGAAAAAGCCCGCTGCAGGCGAAATGCGCCGCAGGCGAAAATTTTTTAAGACCACGCCCAAATTTGGTCAATAATTTTTAGTAAATATTTTTAAAATTTATGATTACCTACTTATTTTATTAAAAATGAAATTTCTTTCTGAATTGCCAGTAAAGTTCCAACTACCTTTTTTTTATCCCCATTAACAAACACTGCCAACAATAAAGTTTATTTAAAAAAATACTACCCGTCAACCATGAATAAAGATTGTACCATTTATTTCTGTAAGATAAAAAAAAAATTTGGGCCAAATTTGCCGCCCCCTAAAATCTGCCGCCCTAGGCTCCAGCCTACTCAGCCTAATGGTAAATCCAGCACTGGGTAGTAATCAGTTTCATTAGCTGCACAGTCTAGTTGGATAGTGAAATATTTTTAATACAGCAATGTTATTAAGAAATAAATTGTATCTTGTCAATGCGACGCATTTTGTTCCCAGTTAAGCGCTTTCTCTACAAAGAAAGCAGAACAGCGTCCCCAAAAACGAGTTGTATCCGTTAGAACCTATAATGCACAAGAGGTTGGTGGGGGTTCGTAGCGATCGGCAATCGCCGCGCGCCTTAGTATTAGTTTCAACGTATCTATTACGCAGGTCACGTCGTTCTTCGGAGTCTTCTAGCTGTCCTGTCTGAATTTGAATTTTATTGATCGTACCAATATCTGTTTCAATTAATTTATTTTTGCTTTGTATTTAAGTTTTTTTAAAGTTTGCATATCAGATAAAGCAATAGAAGATTCTTATTTCGCACAACCCATCATTAGTATTGATTGGACTTTATAATCTACGAACGAATCTAACTATCTCAGTAAACCATGTTGCATAATAGATAATCATATGCAGTGTTAAACGACAAGAACAATATCACACTAGAAGCTATTTAAATTTTGGAGAACTACAGTACCTACTTATTTATAGTGGCAAGTATATGTTTTATTAACTGTAGCAAGCAAATATTATTATGAATAACGTCAAGTTTCATTACAACTGCCAGTCGGAACTAATACAGTATCTACATACATACATATAACCAGATTACACCTCCAATAGAACTTGATAATTAATTACTGTGAGCATTCATAGCAATATTGGCACTAAACCATTATATATGGTAGCGCTAGCATTAACTTCTATTTCCTATTGGCTAAATAACCGTGATATTATCACTACACAACGGTCTAGCAATTTTCGTTGTCGTACAATAGAAAAACGCGTTGCTGTCACATATAGTATTAAGCAGTTGTATAAAGATGTGAATTCTTATAAGAAAGAGAAGACTTTTTTCTCAGATTGACAGAGAGATATTAATAGCTTTATTCGGATTTCGTCTGGGACGGTGCTAGAACTGTCACGAGTGTGCGCAGTCTAATTCCTCGCGTTCGGGTTATTTTGAACCGATTTAGAACTGATATTTTGACAGCAGTTTGTTGTTCGGGTTTAAATAAGAACTGTTCTGGGACTGTTCGAGAACTATCAGAAACAGTCCTTGCTCCAGAGTAAGAACTGGTTTGGGATTATTTTACGACGCATGTGTAAAACATATTTTCGATTTGCCGCAGTTTTAAAACGTCAAAATTCGCAAGTGTAACCTAAAATTTATTTTTAATTATTGTTTGGTTTATAAATTGTATTTTTTTGGCCGGTATTTTCTTTTTCCGTTAATACTATCTGAAACAAGATAAGAGCTAATAAAATAGCCTTAGTTTAAATTATTTTAAGGAGAACCTACCTTCACTAGCCATTTCAAATTAATTTAATTTATGAATATAAAGTTGAATCCAAGAAAGAACTGTAAACAAATGACGGAAATGTGAAAATAAAGTTAGGTTAGGTTAGGTTCACTTTCAGAAAAAAAAAGTTCGTTCGGGTTTACGCACTTCTCTGATAATTCGCGGATAATTTCGAAACCGTTCTAGAATTTATGCTATTGCGCAACAGTCCTGCGCAATCCAGGAACCGTTCTTGAACCGTCAACATTTCGAAACCCGAGTAAAGCTATTATATCTCAGTTGTATGCGACAGCCTGGCCAGATCTAGACATATCGTCGTTAATTTCACAAAGTGTCGTATCTCATTTATTGTAATTTTTCAGGGCAGAGGTTTAAAGATTTTCGTAAGTTTTGGCTTTCGATAAAAGTAAAAAAGCATTTGTTTTATAATATTTATTCGGTCTTGTGTTATAGTGTTAGGACTTTTTTTTGTAGTTTCATGATAAAACATATGATATGATTTTTTAACCCTGAGTTAAGAAGAAAAAAAATAGATACGACCATTTGTGAGAATAAAATTTTACCTGTATGTTGAGATATGTCTTTGTTATTTATGATAAAATATATTATTTTATAATAGAAAAATAAGGCAAACCCTTCGAAATGAACAAATTTTTTTTTTAAATACCTAAACTAGAATATAAATATACAAAACTATCTTGACGTAGTATGTAAAACAGGTAAATGAAACTTTGCAGGCATTTTTATGCAAATATTGAGGCTACATTAACTAGCAAAAATACAAAAAGAAATATGAACACGTAAAAATGGGTAAAAAAATCGTGAACATTTAATTTTTTTAATGTGGTAGTAAGTTTTTGTTTGTTAACTATTCCCTTCTTTCTTTGACTCGGTTCGCCTTCCTTTTTACTTCCTTCCACTTGATGCTGTTCAGGCTGCAAGGCCCTATTAACATTGGTTATTCTTGTAGTTTTCTTTTTTAGTATACGTGTTGTATGGTAGTCACAATGTGGGTTATCCATAAAGTGATCGTAGCACAAAAGAATCCAACAACGATGACAGGAACTCCATACTTCTCCCTTACATCTGTAATATTCACAGGTGGCTGTATACGGAGGATTGGCATCGGAATCGTAAACAGGCTCTTCACTTATTTCACTCTTATTGTCAGAAATTGCCGTTTTCTGATTACTTAAAGATTCACTCAAAATCAAAGCCCTGATTTGGGCTAGAGGTACATTGTCCGAAGAATCCGACAACGAATCGACATCTGAAATGTCCACGTGGTTTCTAAACTCACTCACAGACTTGACATCTAGCTTGTTAACTTCCTGCGTAGGTACAGGTACATAATCTGAATTATGTTCATCGAAAATATTAATGTCGCACTCCGTTAAGATCACTTTGCCATTATACCACTTTTTTTTGTAAAACATTTTTACTTTAGTTCCTTTTTTCAATGCACCACGAAACATAAGTTCATCAGTTGATAACACAACATTTTTTGTGCCATCCTCCCATAGTACAAGTGCATCCATCGTAAAAATGTATTAATCTCACCGTCAAATATTGCTTTACTGCACCCGGCTACGTTTAAAACAAGACTAAATGCATAATAATTGCCGTAAAATAAAAGACCCGGTCAAGTATAATACGAGTTCTAACTCGTCAAATTGAGATACGTCGGCGACCTGCACAAATCTATTTAAAAAGTAAATCTCACAAACCGACCTAACTCGAGATAGGTCGGTTTGTGAGATTTATAAAGTTTACTATTATGAGATTCGTCACCGACCAAATGTTAATTACGAGAAAAGTATAGCAGTTAAAGTTACGACACTTTGTGAGATGAAAAAGGTTTATATAAGGTAAACGTTTTCGATCGTATCTCAAAATAGCGATTTTCTGAGATACGTCAGTTTGTGAAATTAACGACGATATGGAATTTTTTCGGCACGGTGAAACGCCAGGGCGTTTTCGCGGCGTCAGAAAGTTTGTGCATCGTTAACGGTTAGGCATCAACGTCTTAAGTTATGAATCATTCACAAAAATAATTAAGGTTGGTGTACGGGTAGCTAGGTGGGGCCATGGCACTGCCCTACCGCCGCTGATATAGGCTATAAAAAAAGAAAGTAGAAAACTTGCGGTTAAGTATCAAGGAAATATCTTTATGTGCGTTTTCATTGCAGTAAAATATGTTTTAGAGCTAATATCATTTAGAAGGTAAACGTAAAATTATATACCAGTCTTAGAATGGGTAAGAGATTCCATAGATATGTGCTTATTATCAGTTAATGTGTGAAATGCCACAAAGTGCCTGTGAATCGCAAAGTACTATGTATAATGTACGTACGCGGGTTAGGACTATTGTAAATTACATATCACTTCTTACTTCCTTCTTCCTTTTAACCGCAATATCCATAACCTGAAGAGTATAATACAAATGAGAAATGAGATGATGTGTTAAAGATCGATGATTCTTTTATTTTTACACCAAGAAATAAAAGAGATATACTGGATACTCTGCATGGTTGAGTTGAAAGTTGGTTTTATCTGATTTTTAATCAATTTTGTCTATTTGACACAGCAAATTAAATTCTTAAGGGATTATTATACCAGATGATAAAGCAAAGATACAGGGTGTTTGGGGAGAAAAGGACAATATTTTGGAAATGTGTTCAGAGGGTGAAAATAAGAGAAATAAACCTATATGTTTTAGTTCGATTCTCAACCATTTCTGAAATAATAGGTTCTGAATTTTTTTTATATTGAAATAATGAAGGAGGCTTTATAGTTTTAAACGTCCGATACATTTTGATTGATAGTTTTGACATCAGACATAGTTGTCAATTAGCTTCATATTGAGCGTATCGACTTAAACCGGGCTAGGATAACTTAAATGGCGAAGGTCGTCCCCTGTTCGTTTAATTTAGCCTCCGGTCGCTGGTGGCTGGTGGCGCTATTGTAGGAATTTTGTTTTATAAGGTTGTTCATCTCCTAACGTTGGTAGAAACAGAATATTCATTTAGAATGAGCATGGCCAACATTCTGTACCTCTCTCTCTCTCTGTATTAAACTGTACCAGCATATGTGCGAGAAAGATAAAAATATGGCTTGTTGTGACAGATCCTGAAGTCTTACCTAAACTGGTAAAAGATTGTCATTGTCATTTTGTGATTGATTTGTAAAATATATAAAAAATAAAGTTATTATTAAATAATTATTCATATATAATTTATAAACTTAACATGGCGCAGTCGGTAGTTTAAGAATCGTAAATAGGTATATATTTAATATGTCGCGACCAAAGAAAAACCAAGGCAATTAACAAAAGCGTGGAACCTCCTGAAGACTTCATTAATGTCGCCCAACGATTGGAAAGTACAGAGAAAGCTATTAAAGATATAGAAAGAAACTTTACTTCACAACTTAATGAACTACAAGGTACAATAACTAGTTTATTAAATAAAAACGTTGAAAATAACACGGAATTGTTAGAAAAATCTACAGAAAATAATAATATAATAATATAAGCTGTTTTTTATTTAAAACCTATTTATGTAAATATATAATATTAATAAATCTTGTCGCCATATCAGAAACGTTGTTATAATTTCCTTTCGTTCTCCCAAATTATTTTAACTTGAATCAGATGTTTCGCGCTTCAAACTTTTCCGTTAAGTTAGAAGCGCGAAAATTTGAATTCAAAGTAATAATAAAATTTAAATTTTTATGCTTGGCGCCTACCCCCACCACGACTATATTAGTTTCGCCTCCGGTCGCGGGTGGCGCTATCAGAGAACCAATTTAGTATGTTAAGTTGCCTATCTATCCTTGAGAGCGTGCAACTCGCTTGTCTATGGTCAATTAGCTTCATATTGAGCGTACCGACTTGAACCAAGATTTTCATACTTACAATGCCCCACACATTCAGTCACAGGGAGTATGCCGACATGATATTCTTGTATGGCTACGTACTGTAACGGTAGTGCGATGCGCGCAGATAATGAATATCGACGTCGTTTTTCAAATCGAAGAGTTCCTAATAGAAGAGTTATATTCAAAAAGTATTTGCAAGTCCTCAGGAACCTGGAATGTTTCCAAGCGTGAGAATTGTTTCTAAACGAGTGCAGGGTCTAGATGTGGAAAATGAAGAAAATGTTCTAGATATTGTCGCAGATAACTTAGGTCTAAATACGAGACGGGCTGCAAATGAACTTCATATACAATCACATCCAGCCGTATATGAGTCACTTAGAAAAAACGGTTTAAAACCGTTTCACGTTCAACCCGTTCAACATCTTCTAAATGGTGATCCTGCTTCAAGGGTACAATTTTGTGAATGGATGCATCAAAATCGAAGTCTGCACAAATACATTTTATTTAGCGATGAAGCTCAGTTCACTCGTGATGGAATTAATAATTGCCACAATGAACATCGGTGGTCAGATGAAAACCCTCATGATACATTTGAACGAAACTTTCAACATCGATTCAGTATTAATGTCTGGTGTGAAATGCTCAACGACCAGTTGTTTGGTGCGGTTTGAAATGGATGGGCGTCTTACTGGAGAAGACCATTTGATACACATTTTGGATGATGTTCCGTTAAATGTTCGACAACGAATGTACTTCCAACATGATGGAGCCCCACCTCATTTTAGTCTCCGTGTGCGATATTTCTTGAATTATCGTTTTCCCAATCGCTGGATTGGCAGAGGTGGTCCGCAAGTTTGGCCACCGAGATCACCAGACGTAAACCCGCTTGATTATTGCCTTTGGGGATGGATGAAATCGCTAGTATATGAAACACGAGTAAAAGCGAGAGCATCCCTTCCAAAATTAACTAATTTTCTTTTTAATAATTGCAAGGTTCCGGAAGTTACCTTTGCATTCGAGCTATTAATAGGTTTTATACATGATTGCGACCTTGCCATTTATAAGTAGAAATACGTTTTTAACCTCAAATATCCAGCAGAAAGGTAGTATTGTATTATGAACTCAATAAAATACAAGTTGTATTCCCGTCGTAAATGTTCGTTTACTTATTATCATCACCCATCTTGTGGCTAATCCCTTACGACAAGTAACAGGAAATTGCTGAGAAAGGAACACACTCAACGTTTTACTCTGTCTCTGTTGACTGAACTGTTGACAAAACAGTTCGTGTTAGTTACTTCAATGAACTTTGATGTATAACTTAAAACTAATGTCTAGTTCACAAGCCACCGGTAAGATATAAGTTTCGAACGTAGAAACGTTTATCATCATCAGGAGACAGAAAAGGCTTTGCTACTGGTGGTAGCAAAAGAGAAAATGATAGACGTTATTCAACCTTAAAGGAGCTTTGATGAAATATAAAATGGTATTTTGGTACCGTGCGAGCAAAAATTAATTGCATCAAAGAGGGCTTAGGGCTTGGTTTAGATCACAATGATATGGGGACGATATATCTAACCACATCTAGGTTAAAATTTTGTTAAATTCATATTATGACATGATAGGCCAAACTAATGAGTATGAGTAATAAAATAAGTAGACGAATACAAATTTATTTTTGTTGTTTACAAAATTAACAAAGTAAGAATATACAGAAAGAAAAAGAAAAATAATTACATAAATTGGCCACCGCCATGCTCCAAGCATAAATTCACACATCTCTTTATATTTTCGAAAGTGTTGACTAGCATCTCTGGAGTGGAAAAATGTTACCACATTCTTGGATAATCCTTTCTTGTAATTGTTCTAAATTTGCTTTAAACCTGCTCCTCGTTGTGTTGTATAGAACCTGTTTCCCTAAACACAGCCACGGTTCTTTTCAGGCAATGATAAAAATCCCCAGCAATAAAAGCAACGTTAGGAAAATGTTCGTGAAAATCGTCCATGCACAAACCCGGAAAGTATTGCCACTCACCATTTACTCTAACCCCATTTCGAAAATACGCTTCAACCATGAATGTTTTGTGCTGTTCCGTAAAGCCCATTGTGTGAATTGTTCAAGAAATTGGAAAAATTAGCGATAATCAAATAACTTGTAACTTGTAACGACTGTCAAAGATGACGGAATAACTGATTGATTGTTAATTCAGGTAGTTACTGACACCCAACAGGTATTAAGCTATACGGCTAAGCATTACGTCCTTAAATGCAAGGCCCTCTTTTATGCAAATAATTTTTGCTCGCACGGTATATGAATAGTGAAGAAAAATTGGAAGAATTTTTTTTTGTATCTTCCATACCCTTTATCCAAATTTAATCAATATAGGCTCATTATAAAGGTAATTTTACACTTATTAAAAACTCGACTATAATCGTGATCGCTAGAAGAATTGAAACTGAAGGCTGGAGGAAAAGACATGCTGTAAAGGCCCCCTGCCCCCTCTCCCTCACGCCTAGTTACGCTAATGTGTATGACCCCCTCCGGAAAGTTAGACCGTATATGACTCGCCCGCGTACACTATGTATGTACACCTATAGCACATAATGCCACATAATATAAGTATAGCTAGGCCACTATAGCCTATTACGGTAAACAATATAAAGAAGCAAATTAAAATTAAAGTTTAATTTTAGACATTCGATTAGGCCGGCGTAATTAATCTTTTTTATTTTGTATGGACGCCAACAGGAGTGCTGGAAACTTTCGTCGGATTTAACAATAGTAGGCACTGGTGAGGTAATTTTGACGAAAATTGGACGGTCATCAATCTTGTAATGATACTGATCAATTATAGATAAAAAAAATAAGCTGCTAGGAGCAAGTCAAACTTGCGTAATCCAGCGGCGTCTCGTATACAGTAGGGGCACAGTGCCATGGCCCTACCTACCTGTAAACATAGACAATTTACCTTTAGATAAGAACAAACCCGAACAAACAATAATCACGAAAGTGGCAGATTTATGGCCTCGCGCATGTAAACAAAGCTAGACAATATTAGACATGCGCACTCCAACATTATCATTTGACGAATGGGAAAATAGACAGGTCCGGGCTTTATAATTTAAATTCTTGCCAGAAAATTGGAATTTCTTCTCAATTTTTGATCAAGTTGGGAAAAAAGGTAGTGATTTCTGGCATTTTTAGTGGTAGCAAATATATCAGATTTTAAGTATAGAAAATTGTTTTAAGGTTTTGTTTTTAAAATTTGTTTAAAAATGATTCGTCGTCGTGTTTTTAGTTCGAAAAAGAAGAGAACAAGAACAGGTAAATTAAACTAGTCTTATAAAATCGAATAAACCTAGCCATATTTCAACGGGCAAGTTATACCGAATGAGCATTTTCTACTCGCACAGGCAAGCGCGGGCGGCCGATTATCCGTCCCGCTTCAACGCGACTATTAAGTCGGTTGCCATGACTACGGAGGCGTGACGTCACCTACAGCGAGAAGTTTATTTCCGAAAAAAGAACGAAGATTTCACTTTCACTTTAAAAAATAATATTTGTTAGTGTTATCATTTGGTATGTTTACCAACAATAAACGATTTGATTATAGTTATCTGCATTATTTAAAGCCAGCGCCCCGCCCCCTGACTTGCTAGTCACGAGTCGCCACTGTTCGGTAAGTTTTTTTATATATTTTTTTTTTGATTTGATATTTTGGTCCTACCTATTTCAAGTATCACCGGCCGCCACTGGCCTGATCAGAATTCTATATCATGAGTCGGTTTTTGTCAATGCGGATACCATTTTTCAGGATGTCCCGAGAGGTGTGGTCATGCAATAATAATTAAAAATCAATCAAGGTAATGAACCAGTAGCTGTCAGTGTTAAGGGTACAAAGAAAACAAAAGGCTACTAATAACATATATTTAACTTTTATAGGAAAATATTGACCTGTAACGAAAGTTAGGAATCTTCCAAACTAAATTTAAACATTTATTACTTTACATTATCAATTTTAAAAAACAGAAAAAAATATTATTGTTAATACGCAAAAAATCAGTTATTGGCAGGCAAAAATATTAAAATATCAATAGTTGTCACTCAAAAAAATCAGTACTTGGCACTGATTTAACCATCTACTTCCACTGGGTTTTTGAATTCATACCTAATTCGATCTCCTAAACTATTAATAGATGGTGTAGTAAAGGGGCCCACTCACACCTCACACTCCGGAAATCCTCAGAGGAAAAACTGCACAGGCCTGGCCTTAAGGATTTCCGAAGTGTGAGTGGAGCCGGGTGTATTCAGGCCAATATCAGTAAAATCCTCAAGGAAAAACTGTGCAGTTTTTCCTCTGAGGATTTACGGAGTGGGCACCTTAAGGCGAGCAACAATTTGAGTTAACTGTATAACACTTACATCATTATCGTTTAATTTAAAAATAGTTTTCAAATCATTGCAACATTTTAATGCAACTACTTCAAACTCATCGTTATCGCAAAAAATATCTTGCACTATGCAAACAAACTGGTGATATATTTTTTTCCCGGGAAATTTAATTAACTCCCCCTTCTTATACAATTTGTAACATCTATTTTCTTCTGAGTCGTTATCGTTTTCTTGATAATTCTCAAAATCGGAGATATCATCACCACTACTTCCCGATTCCTTTCATTCTTCTTCAGTTTCAGAATCTGACCATTCCCTTTTAGTTCTCTTTTTAGATTTCTTTAACCACAATTTATTTTGTCTTTTTTGAAATTTAATTTTTTTCTGTTGTTCTTTTTTTTGTTTTTTCCTTATTCTTTCTTCTAATATAATTTTTTTCATTTTCTCTTGTTCTGTTGTTCTCTCGGTTGTTTTATTTTATATTTTATGCTCGGATGAAACAGCAACAAAAAAGGAATATCTTAAATACCTACTTATAATTTTGAAATCTTTAAAAAAATACAGGAAATGCCAACTACTGATTATTCAAATAGTATTTATTATCAATTCCTGGCACCAAGTGACCATGCAGTAATGATTATTGCTTCTAAAATGTAATCAGTAGCTGTCATCAGCTGTTTTAAAATAAAAAATACCTCAGAATTGTTTCAAATTTATGTAGAAACACCGTTTGATGTATATTATCACCACTTTAATACATCAATGCAATATAAATATCATAAAATTCCACAAATAAATTATAACAAAACTTACCTTTCTTAACGTAACGGCTAAGGTAATTTGTTAGATCTTAAGAATACCACACTAACTGACAAACATTAAATCGCCATATTGGAACGAGCAAATACTGTTGGGGATAAAAGATGGAAAACTAGATGTTGCGAGCAGGGGCCACAGTGATATTAGAGATGTAATAAGGTTCTTTGGTCTAGTAATGAGCCATTTTCGTTAGGACTGACAACTATTGATTCAGTGACAGCTACTGGTTCATTACCTTAGTTCAGGTTCAGTCAAGTCAGCGATAATAATATGTGGAACTAAAAAAAAATTGCATTTCTCTTAAAACGGTACACCTGAGCGGTCTACTCACACGCCTGCCGCAGTGGCAATCTAGGGCGCTTTTCTAAACACATCCCTGGATGTTGTAGACACAATTTAATGCTCGATTTTGGAGATAAATCGAAACGCCAAAACACTGTAATACGTTTAATAGCAAAGACGATTCGGCAAAGATAGACAAATCGTTTCATTTATAACCGTGCTTTTGCACCAAGCCGACATCTGAATCATAGGGTATATACAGGGTGTCCGGAAATGATGAGCAAAAAATTTAGAGGACAATTCTAGATCGAAAATAAATGCTATCTGAGCTATCTCTTCCTATAACATTTTTTCGAAAATTGATTATTAACGGAGCTACAGGGTGTTCTGGTGACAGGATGTTCCTGTCATCGAAAAACTTTTTTGCACCGTGGTGCCACCTAGATACATCTTGTATTATTCGAACACATTTTTTACACAGTTGTGAAGCCAATCATAGAGGCTAAAAACTAGCGTTTACAAAATTTACATGTCACTTTTAGTTTTGAAATAATTGGCCTGAGAGTTTTTTATAAACACCCTGTATATGCCTTGTTTGCCTTTAAAATACGCAGTTATGTATTTGCATTTTTTTACCAAATATGCATACTGGTATACAATATTTCTTAATTTATTATAAGTAGTAAAATTAGGTAAAGAAACATATTGGGTACTAAAAAATATGTTTATTTAAAAAAAATGCAAAAACAACAAGGAAAAATAAAAGTAAACTTTTTTTTAACCTAAAATTGTATAAAAGGCATTTATTACTAAACCTTTTTTAAAATTTTCAACTCTATTTCTCTATATATCTTCTTCTATTAGTAAAAATATGTTTATACAAAGAGAAGTTTCAACATCTACTGATGTAATCGGACAATACTGCAACTTGGGTAGCAAAATATAAGGCCAAGATACAACTTCGTTGGATGGTTTACCCTCATAAATTGTTTTTACTGCAGTTAAGTATTTAAATCCTTCATTATTTTTTACAGTTACATCCAATGTGTTCCTTACTTGACCTCCTACTTTACCGGGAACGTTGTTACATTTAGCGGAAAAAGTTTCCACAATACTAATTAGGTCTATTAAACTTAAATTTCAAATCCATATATAAATACACTTTGTTAAGCAAGTAATAATAACGCGTTATTAAGTAACAATAAACAACCCCTAACAATATACCTGCAAACCCCGGAAACCACCAATAAATACCTTGTGTATAACCAAAATGTAAATATAATTATTATAATCTTCAGATTGGGAAATCCCTGACGTAAGTACCGAACTGGACACTAAACCTTTAAAATTTTAAATTTTTTGATAAAGCCAAAAACATAAAAATATGCTCTTAAAATAATAATTTATGAAAAATATGAATTTTATTATAAAATTGACAAAATACGCTTCCCCCAAGACAGAATCCTAGCTACTCCAGTGACGTCAACTACCACCCTGTATATTTGCATTAAAATCTGAAATTACACGGCGTGTCGGACACGTCCCAAAAACACCCCCATTCGACACCTTATTTTCCACTTAGTTACCAATTACCAACAAATAGCGTATTTCCTGCTAAAGGGCGTCTCCCCAACTTTTCGAAATTACCATAACCGATTACCATCGGCGTCAGGGGGGGAAATCCGGCCGTTTAGTCGGAAAGGTAAGCACGGCACGGGTCTGGCCGACCAATGGAAATTGAAACGGAAATAAAGAATTACACGCTCTTTGCCCGCCACACGAAAACTGTTGCCAATGGGATTTAGTTTCGGCTCTACGACATTGGAATAATAAATATTGTGCGACTGAAGTCTGCATGTGAAAGGTTCTATACGGATGGAAAACTTTGGCATTTTAAATTTATTTAAAAAGTGCATTTGATTTTAAAAGTTAGGTAAAGTACCGTGCGAGCAAAAATTATTTGCATCAAAGAGGGCTTGGATTAAAAAACGTAGGGCTTGGTTTAGATCACAATGATATGGGGACGATATATCTAACCAAAGCTAGGTTAAAATTTTGTCAAATTCATATTATGACATGATATGCCAAACTAATGAGTAATAAAATAAGTAGTCAAATACAAATTTATTTTTGTTGTTTACAAAATTAACAAAGTAATAAATTATAGAGAAAGGAAAAAGAAAAATAATTACATAAATTGCTGAAATTGGCCACCGCCATGCTCCAAGCATAAATTCACACGTCTCTTCATATTTTCGAAAGTGTTGACCAGCATCTCTGAAAAAATGTTACCACATTCTTTGATAATCCTTTCTTGTAATTGTTGTAAATTTGCAACTGGTGTTTTAAAAATAGTGTTCTTTAAATGAGGAAAAACGAAGTAATCCATAACCCAAGGTGATCTAGGTGGAAATTCAATGTCTGATCGAAAACTGATCAATCTGTCGTCGAAAAAAGTGCGTAAGTAGTTAATAGTTTCGGCGGCTGTTTGGGCGGTTGCACCGTCCTATTGAAAATATCCAAAACGTAGTTCGTCGTCAAGTAATTGCTCCACAAATGGATTCGAAATATTGTCTCTATACCGCTGTACTGTAACTGTGTCATAGAAAAAAATATTACCAACAATTCTTCTTCGGGAAACAGCTAACCAGACACACCAATTTTTTGAGGGTGCAATGTGGACTCTACAAAAAAATGGGGATTTTTACTAGGTACTCCACATGCGTGTATTCTGAGAATTCACATAACCGGAGAGGTGGAACCATGCTTCATCCTAAAAAAAGTCAGGTCTAATAAACCATTTCTTTCCAATAAATTTTGGGTAAACCATTAAGAGTAATTCCTGCGTCTTTCAAAATCTGCGGCTTGTATTTCTTGGAATACTTGCACTTTATAAGGAAATAAATTTAGCTGCTTCTTAAGAATAGTCCTGCATATTCCATAAGATCTTCCCACTTCTTGGGACAGGCGTCTTATACAATTTGTTGGCGTATTTTGCATTATTTCACGAACGTTTGCAACAAGTTTTCCTGTTCTTACAGATGGTGTTCCTGTTCCTTTTTTGTGTTGTATAGAACCTGTTTCCCTAAACACAGCCACGGTTATTTTCAGGCAATGATAAAATCCCCAGCAATAAAAGCAACGTTAGGAAAATGTTCGTGAAAATCGTCCATGCACAAACCCGGATTGTATTGCCTATATAAACTTAATGACTAATTTTTTTCGCTTATAACAAAAGTAGTCAATATTTGGCAACAAATTAGTAATATACGGGAGAACTCGAAATACTTATGCTTATTATTCACTGTACACTGAACCCATTAAAAATTATAACAAAAAAGGTGGCCCAATTTAATGTAGGTTCTAAATGTAATTTTTGTCTGGTTTTCTTCCGAATAAGGAAAGGACTGACAGTAGCGAGGTAGGTATAATAAGTATTTCGAAATATATGTTATTTTGTGTAAAATCAAAAAAACTCTTATTATTACAAAGTGTGCCCTCTAGCAATTTTATTAGAAACTATCGCGTACCGTTGGATACAACAATTAAAAGTGCTTACCTTTCTCTTCTAAACAAGCTCAAATGTAGTACAATCGGATAAGTCGTTTAGAAGCTACAGCGATTTAAATTATTACACTTTTAATAGCTTCCCCCACTCTTATCAAGGTCGATACGCCAATGAGCCTTAAACCAAAATGATGCAAAATTGTCTAAGTTTTCTAATGATGTAGATATATCTTAATATGGGAATTTTCGGAGAAATTTAGAATTTCAGAAATAAATCTTCAATTGTGTCCCCTTGCGGCGAAATGCAGAACTTGAAGATAATTTCCCGAATTTTCTCATAGTCACTTTAATCATAATTTTTCCCCCAAGTTTCTATGCTTAGTAGTTTCCAAGATATAGCCGGTGGCCACCCTGTACACAAATAAGTTTTTGTGAATAATAATTATGATACAAGATGTAATCTATGTTTTGATTTTGAGAAACGATTAATCATATTTTTTGTATCAATATTGAAAAAATCTTAATTTAACTGTGGGGGGGTCAATTGCCCCCATTGCCTCCCCCCATTGGATCCGCCCCTGCTCGAGAGGTGTTATTTACACCGTAATAACACATTTCAAAAAATATCTTTACCCGTTACATCCATTATTCCAAAAGTTACCTGTAACGCGTGCTGTATAATTACAGTAGGATCTTAAAATACAAGAAAGCCTTCTGAAGATTAATGAAGAAGAAATGGCCATTGACTACGCTTCGGTCGAGCGTAGGTAAGGTGCGTCCAAACCGAATAAAATAATATGCGAGAGAACATAAAATGTATTAAAGTATTTCAACACGGGTTTTTGAAAATGAGGTCTATGACTTCTTTATATCAACATTAAGAATAAATCTACTGCCACTTCTTAAATTAATAAAATTTAGAAAAGGACCTAGCAAATACAAACTATACAGGGTGGCGCACCGAAAACTTTCCACCCAGGTTTATTTTCTTGTTAATAATTAAATCAAAATTCGTTCGAACACGGGAACCTTAGTTCTCAGGGGGACATATTTTTTTTCTATTTTCATCCCCCCTGCTGGAACCCCCACGACGGGGTGGCTTCCACCCTTAAAATATTAAATAGAAAGGGGGGTCGATTGACACCTTATTTTAAAGGGAATTGAATTGCCTTTCAAACGCGACCTTGCTCGTTTAAATCGAGTGAATAGTTACTGAGAAATAGGGCTAAAAAGAAAAAAAAAATTAAAAATAATGAAATTTGTTACCGCTTGTATCAATCAAGTAAATGTTGAAAATGTCCACCTTCAACCTCCATGCAATTGTAAAGGCACTGTTCAAAATGTTCGCGAACATTTTGGAGCATTGCGGGAGTTATTTATCGGCACTCGTAGACTATTCGTTGTCGCAAGTATTCCAAAGAATTCGCTTGGGTTGTATAAATTTTAGACTTTAAATGCCCCCACAAAAAAAAGTCCAGTGGAGTCAAATCAGGCGATCTTGCAGGCCATTCAATAGGACCTCTTCTTCCAATCCATTTTCCAGGAAAATTTTCATCCAGAAACTGTCGAACATCGAACGCATAATGCGGGGGTGCTCCGTCTTGCTGAAAGTAAATATTTTCGGGCCGATAACGGTCATTTTCTTCTATGGCATTCGTTAAAGCAGGGTTAATAGTGGTTTCTAACAGGTTCAGGTAAATTTCACCTGTTAAATTTCCAGGTATAAAATACGGCCCAATAATACGGTCCCCAAAAATTCCAGCCCACACATTTAATTTTTCGGGATGTTGAGTATGCACTTCTCTAAAAATTCTAGGGTTGGAATCCGACCAATATCTGCAATTTTGTCGATTGACAGTACCGTGAAGAAAAAAAGTGCATTCATCGGAGAAACAAATGTTGAAAATAAATTGTGGATTGCGAATGATCATTTCACTAATTAATTCGCAAAATTGCAAACGGCGATCGTCATCATCTTCATTAAGTTCATGAACCAGTTTTATTTTATAGGGATGAAACTTATGCGTTTTTAAAGTACGCTGAACCGTTCTACGCGAAACACCCGATACATCTGACACTTTCCTCGTGCTAAGTGTGGGATCGATGGCAATATGACCCAAAACTGCAACTTCTACAGCTTCATTTCTTACAGGATTTTCAACAATCCTTTTTTTGTTCATCACTGATCCTGTTTCACGGAATTTTGCCACCAATTGTAGCACGTAAGTATGAGACAAGTGTGCATTTAGATGCAATGCATTATAAGACAGGGCGGCAGCTCAAGCACAATCGTTACTTCTAAAGAAAAGTGAAATAATTTCAACCCTTTCTTGAAGAGTATACCTCATTTTAATTAATTATTGAACACACTGATATGTAAGGCAAAATTAATTTTTATTCTTACTATGAATTTGATCGATGCCAAAAACAAACTGAGTTTTTTCGATTAAACAAGTAAAATTCCAAATCCCTTTTGTTTAGGTTGTATCCTTTTTTTGCGTATTTTATACCATTTAATTTGTTTACACTTAAGCACAAATTTTTTTACCTTTTAATTTCTCGAAAAGTACTCAACCAAATTCAGGGCCGTAGCCAGTGGTTTTGAGCCAATTAAATTTCTTTTGAAATAAGCTATAGCTCGACCTTCCTTTTCATTTAAGATTTTAAGGGTGAAAGTCACCCCATATGCTCCATAATGTTCGCGAACATTTTGGACAGTGCCTTTACAATTGCATGGAGGTTGTAGGTGGACATTTTCAACATTTACTTGATTGATACAAGCGGTAACAAATTTTATTACTTTTAATTTTTTTTTTTCTTTTTAGCCCTATTTCTCAGTAACTTTTCACTCGATTTAAACGAGCAAGGTCGCGTTTGAAAGGCAATTCAATTCTCTTTAAAATAATGTGTCACTCGACCCCCCTTTCCATTTAAGATTTCAAGGGTGGAAGCCACCCCGTCGTAGGGGTTTCAGCAGGGGGGATGAAAATAGCAAAAAATATGTCCCCCTGAGAACTAAGGTTCCCGTGTTCGAGCGAATTTTGATTTATTTATTAACAAGAAAATAAACCTGGGTGGAAAGTTTTCGGTGCGCCACCCTGTATAGGAATGAGTATACAGTAGTGCTAGCAGAGCAAGTGCAACTACGTATTGTAGTACTTAGTACCGTGCGAGCAAAAATGATTTGCATCAAAGAGGGCTTGGATTAAAAAACGTGGGGCTTGGTTTAGATCACAATGATATGGGGACGATATATCTAACCAAATCTAGGTTAAAATTTTGTCAAATTCATATTATGACGTGATGTGCCAAACTAATGAGTAATAAAATAAGTAGACAAATACAAATTTATTTTTGTTGTTTACAAAATTAACAAAGTAAGAATATACAGAAAAAAAAAGAAAAATAATTACATGTATTCTGAGAATTCACATAACCGGAGAGGTGGAACCAGGCTTCATCCGAAAAAAATGTCAGGTCTAATAAATCATTTTTTTCCAATAAATTTTGGGTAAACCATTGAGAGAAATTCCTGCGTCTTTCAAAATCTGCGGCTTGTATTTCTTGGAATACTTGCACTTTATAAGGAAATAAATTTAGCTGCTTCTTAAGAATAGTCCTGCATGTTCCATAAGATCTTCCCACTTCTTGGGACTGGCGGCTTATACAATTTGTTGGCGTATTTTGAATTATTTCACAAACGTTTGCAACAAGTTCTTCTGTTCTTACAGATGGTCTTCCTGCTCCTTTTTTGTTTTGTATAGAACCTGTTTCCCTAAACACAGCCACGGTTCTTTTCAGGCAATAATAAAAATCCCCAGCAATAAAACCAACGTTAGGAAAATGTTCGTGAAAATCGTCCATGCGCAAACCCGGATTGTATTGCCACTCACCATTTACTCTAACCCCGTTTCGAAAATACGCTTAAACCATGAATGTTTTGTGCTGTTCCGTAAAGCCCATTGTGTGAATTGTCCAATAAGAAATTGAAAAAATTAACGATGAATCAAATTACTTGTAACGACTGTCAAAGATGACGGAATAACTGATTGATTGTTAATTTAGGTAATTACTGACACCCAACAGGTATTAAGCTCTATGGCTAAGCATTACGTCCTTGAAGCCCTCTTTGATGCAAATAATTTTTGCAGGCGCGGTATTATGTACCTTAGTGAGATAAATAAATGTGAATTCTCTGGAATTTCATCTTTGGTGGATACTGGATATTTTCATTTTTCTAGGAATATTTTTATTTTTTTTTGACCTGCATGCATCATGTTGGATAAACCTGCAATAGAGCAAAAGGTTATGAATGATATACGGGTTATTATTGTTCTTGTACTGTATAAAACGAAATATATAAACATATTTACGAATTTAAAAATTATCGTATTCACATTTTAAGTTACAAGTAGTAAAGTGTCATTAAGTCCATCGTATGTATTTTTATAACCCAACTTCTGATTTGATCTTTAACCTCATTCCCATACATTTTGATTTCTATCGAGTTAAATATTCAAACGATTCTGAAAATTTAGCGTATAATTTATTTATTTGTTGGCCACAACGTTAAAAATAATATAAATAGCTTTCACAAAAATTATTAATGAATAGGAACATCAAGAGAGTTTATATCTGTGATTGGACAGGTGCTAAAGCATTCGGTCGGAAAAATATCGAGCTAATATTTAATTTTAAGCAGTTAAGCTAGTTATTTCAAAATTATTACTATATCGCTGACATTAAATTATACACGTGTTTTGTATTCAACGGTCAACGTTAATAGAAATCAAACCAATTAGCAAAAGCAAAAAAGGAGAAGAATCTGAACATAGTATAAAACAAAGTCGCTGTCGCTGTCTGTCCGTCCCTAACTATGCTTAAATCTTTAAAATTACGCAACGGATTTTGAAGCGTTTTTTTTTAAATAGATAGAGTGATTCAAGAGAAAGGTTTTTATATATAAAAATGAATGTCTGTCTGTATGTCCCGTATGCTTTCCTATTCCATTTATCCGATTACGATGAAAAGTTGGCGAGTTGTTGTGTGCAGGCCGAGGAAGGTTTCGGCATAAAAAAAAGTGGCGCAACGCATGCCGAGTACAAGGGTAGCGTAGCAACGCGCGCAGAGTATAGCTAGTAATAATAATAATTATGAATGTACAGATATTATATAAATATCGTAGAAATTAGAAATAAAAAAAAAATGGTTCAAATAGTTAACATTCTAGAAAAAAGAAATTCCTACGCTACATTCTAACCTGATGGAGAAGACGACAAATACATTATTCGAAGAGTGATCAGCAAAACATTGATAAAAATAATAATTTAACAAAAATAATTAACGAAGTTGTTTATTTTGAATTGAGCTAGGATTTTCATTTTACTAGGTCTGTTGATGGCATAGACCTTTGGATGCGTACAGCTTATCTCCTGCGCAAACAAAAGTTAGTTTTATTGGTGCGTATTGCGTCCGAGCGCATGGCTCGCCGGTCAGATGCCTTCCCTCCCAGTAGCATTGGGCATGCGCACAAACCTCTTGCGCCTGTCCTCCTTAAGCGACATGCTCAAAATACACTCCAGAACCGACTTGGTGCCATTTTTGTTGTTGTGTTTTAAGTTTTCTCTGTGGATTCCTTATTGTTTATTGTAGATGTTTAATAATTACGGATTTCTAGATTTTGTGTAGTTCAGTGAATTGTGTTTGTGGTTTTAGTGACTCGAATTGGAATATAAACAATGACTAGTAAAAACCGTTGTAAGGTTTTATTAGACCCAAATAAGGGTAAAATAACGGGTATTTCGTATTTTTAATACCTACGTTCCTACGTATGGAGTAGTGATGTATCTTGATATATACCTTTATTTTATTATAATCAATTTAAAGACATCAAACTAGGCCTAGGCTACATAAACAAGGTATGAAAATAAAGAGTTACACACACCAAGACAGAATATACCGATGCATGTTTTGATATATTTTATTTGCAGCAGCGGCGTACCCAGGATGTTATGTTAGGGGGGGCCGCCAACCAGTGCCGGAAGCAAATTTTTTAATAAACTTTTAAGTTACGCATTTTTCTAGAACTTTGGAGCTTTTTTAACAGGTACTCTTGGAAGATCGCAATAGCCTAGTTCAATCTAGGTAAATATCTAAAAAAATTTACTTTTTAAAATATCCATTTTAATAAGTAATTATTCCGGAAAAAACATACCACTTTTTTTACCAAATAAAATATGGGTAACTAGCGTGTATCCGGCATGCGTTGCAACCCGCTGGTATAAATACAAACCCGAACAAACCCGATATATCAGTACCCGGCATGCCACTTTCTGAAATTGCACCAGTGCGAAGCCGGGGCGGTTCGCTATTATACATAAAAACCTTCCCCTTGAATCACTCTATCTATTAAAAAAAACCGCTTCAAAATCCGTTGCGTAAGTTTTAAAGATTTAAGCATATAAGTATAGCTGGTAGGGGACGGACAGACAGCGACAGCGACTTTGTTTTATACTATGTTAAGATAGTAATGACGACATATCAATAACACAAATATATTTATTTAAAAATATAAATTAGTACAAAGCACAACAATAAACAATATTTTATAAATAATAGAAACCAAAACTTTTTATAACACCTTTGCATTTGTTAAATATGTAAATCTAATTTTCTTCGACCCTTAAAAAGTTCATTTAAAATATCTTCACAAGAAACAGGAACATGCTTATGAATAAATAAATTTCAAACCATTAAGTCTTACTTGCCGGGTGGAATTTCTTAAGTACGATTTTAAGTACTTTAATGTGGAAAATGACCTTTCAGAGGTAACTTAAAGTAAAGTTCGTGTAACTTGTGGTTCTCAAGTTTGGTGCTAGAGTTTTCAGGTCGCGCAAGCGCCTCTAGCGTGACTTAACGACCAGAGGTGGCCGGGACCGACAGCTTTACGTCTCCTCCGAAAGACGATCTTACACCAACCAACTAAAATTCAGTCATACTTTTTTTATTATGCGTATGCCCACTCCGGGAATCGAACCCGGATCGCCACGGCCGTAAGCGGTATCTCTACCACTGAGCTACGACCGGGACCTTTCAAAGGTACTGGTGGTGACGGGAAGGGTAACAAAAATTGGCAAAAAAGTTTTTTTTATATTGAGAAATATCATACCATTACATTGAATATATAGCTTAAACATATCGGAGGGTATTTCTTTGCTATCTGTAAACTTGTCGTTCCATAATTTAAATTCGCATATTAAATTAAAAATTTTTTAAAAACTGAATAATTTGCATAAAAAGAATGAAGGCTGAGAGGTGTGGGTGGAGTGATAGTTGAAGTCAATTTCATTGGGGGTTTGAGGGGGGGTGCAAGGCCCCCTTGGCCCCCCCCCTGGGTGCGCCACTGATTTGCAGCCCTGCAATCTAGTTAGGTAGGTACGCCTATTTCTCGGGCAATATATTGCTTTAAAAAGGTTAAACGACACTTCAATCTGGAATAAAAAAATACTGATAAAAGTTATAAAAAAATATTTATTGGCTAATCAACTAAAGTTTACTCTAAGCAGAAGTCACATTTATAATCTACAGGTGTGTCTACTGCTGTACACTCCGCATGGTTCCATGAAGAACACAAAACACAGCGGTACCACTGCTTCCCTAATTTTCCTACCATCGTTCCTTATCGCATCTAGAGCGTTTATTAGATTTTTGGCTGTGTATGACAGGATTGTAGTCTTTCGCCTGTAATCTCTAGGCATCTGGAAAAAATCAAGAAAATGAAGACTAGGAATATATTTAGTATTTAAATACATGAGGAGTAATCGTGCGCATTTGTGCGCACGATTCCCCCGTTGGGTGTGGTTTTTTATAATTCATTGCACGACAAAAAAAAACTTACTTAATTATCATTAAAATATTCTAAAACGTTCACTAAATTCTACATTTTAAGAAAATAACTTATTCGTAACGATTGGATAAAAATTGTGGACTTACCGCCTTATTTTCTGGAGCTGAAAACTTATAAAAATCTGTCAACAAACCGCCAAACGGACCAAACCAAGTTCGCGTGTAAACTAACGGTTGCGAATGATGGCGCCATAACTTTGGCACCGCGTTGCAGTGTGTAGCACTGGTTACGTTCTCCGGAAAAACCGCGAAATATGAAATATCGTGGTGCGCACCATTCCCCAACTCTCCCTTACCTTATTTCCCAACTTGATCAAAAATTAAGAAGAAACTTCCAATTTTCTGGCAAGAATTTGGGGCATATTTTAGCTGTTTACACGTAAAAATAAATTAAAGGTCAACTTGTACAATTTCTTGAGAACTTAAATTTTAAAACCAGGACCTGTCGATTTTCCCATTCATCAAATGATAATGTTGCAGTGCGCATGCATAATGGTGTGTAGCTTTGTTAACAGACGCGAGACCATAAATTTGCCACTTTTGTGATTATTGTTTGCTTATCTAAAGAAATATCTATCTATGGTTAATAGGCATGTCATACGATAGAATGTACTGTATATTATATAGGAAGTTCCGTTTAAAAAAGGTACGTTTGATATATCCTGACTATCTGGAACACCCTGTATAATTTAAGATTGTAGACCTAATACCTTCCTATAACTCTGTTTTTGAAAAATATTTAAAAGTGGAGTTTAGATGTTATGGAATCGTGCGCTGAGAGTTGGCAATTCGGTATTTTCCAACATTAGTAACTCGTCGAATATTTAGTCGGTTCCAGATTTTTGCCCACCTCCGTACATATCCATTTGATCTTATATAAAACGGAATCAAAATCGTATAATATATATATGATTGAAAATCAATCAAAGAACTACTTTCGAAACACACAAAACAAAGTAATTTAAATACCATTGTCTGTGAATACTTAGTCAATGTTCAAAATTAAATTAAATGATTGTCGAACAAGAATTGAAAAATGTAGTTAATTTATTTCGCCGACGTCCATTAAAACACTTGTCGAAATTTTATAAAAGAAATTTGATAATCACGAAGCAATCATAAATAATGTTGGTAGTAGAAACGAATAGTGTTTAAATTGTTTTTGTCTTGTTCAATTTTATAATGCATATATTATAAAAATAGGACGAAAAAAATATCGCACTTGAAGTAAGGTTTTTTTTATAGTAAGGGGTAGAAGTTATGAAAACTCCGTGGCGAATTTAGGGGGGGGGCGCGTGCTCCTGTCTAATACATTGTGACCATCAGTAAAGTAAGCATCATATGGGATTTTTTTTTATTAATAAATTTATTCGAAATTTGACTTTGGCATCACAAGTTCTACTTCGATCGAGATGAAAATTAAGCAAAAAATAGTAGTCACGTGATTCGCATTATCTGTCAAATTTTAATTTTTTTCAAAAAATAATTCAAAAGTGGGTTTATTTCTGAAAATATCGAAAAACGTTATTAGAAAAAAAAATTTTTGAATGCAGTTTCTAGCCCACATGCAAAGTTTCAGCTGCATAAGATAATTTTGATTTTTTACCCACTACTAAAAGTTATTTTCCCAGTGGCGGATTTACAAATTTGCCGCTAGTAGGCTATTCAATTTTTGCCTTACACTCGCCTTACTGGGGGTACCACGGAATGAGCTGGCAAATTGCCTCGTAGCAGAGCCAAAAGACATACAATAAAATACAAATTTTTGCCGCCCCTATACCAGTGACGGCTCGTGAGTTGTGAAATAGGTGAAGTGTTCGGGAAAGAAAAAGCCCGCTGCAGGCGAAATTTTTTTAAGACCACGCCCAAATTTGTTCAATAAAGTAAATATTTAAAAAAATTATGATTACCAACTTATTTTATTGAAAAGGAAATTTCTTTCTGCAAAGCCAGTAAAGTTCCAACTACCTTTTTTCATCCCCATTAACAGACACGGCCAACAATAAAGTTTATTTAAAAAAATACTACCCGTCGACCATGAATAAAGATTGTACCATTTATTTCTGTAACATAAAAAAAAATTTTTGGGCCAAATTTGCCGCCCCCTAAAATCTGCCGCCCTAGGCTCCAGCCTACTCAGCCTAATGGTAAATCCAGCACTGTATTTTCCACTTACCTAATGAACACTTTACTGATGACACTGTGTTCTTTTTTGTCTTATTATTAAGGTGTATTAATATCAGACACAAACTACGTTTTCAAAACAAAATCTTAACATTACCAAGTATTTTTATATTAGAAACCGTAGGTATGTCTCGTGCATAAAAAGTTTAGCCAAGAAATTTTCTCTGCTTCGCCTTATTTTTTCCGTAATACTCACACCACAGCTCTTCCGATACCGGGTTCTACCTTAATTAAGAATTATTTTGTATACAGGAGCAAAAAAATGTTTAATCATCTGCCTAGGCAGGTTAGAGAGATTATATGCATTAAAAAATTTAAGAGGGAGGTCAAGAAGATTCTTTTGAATAAGACATATTACTCTGTTTCCGAATTTTTAGAGGATACATTTTAATTCTAGTAGTTTTTTTGTTTGTAATCTGCTTTGTAAACAACATTTTACTATTTGATTTTTAATAAAGCTATGTTTGAGTTTGAGTATCCTTATAGAAAAGTTGTCTGTTCCTCTTTGTTTTATGTAACTTATTTTTATATTTTTTTATATGACTTATTTAGTCTGGTATAGGTACTTTTTCTACATTTTGTAATTAGTTTTAGATTAATTGCTTTGTTAATCAAAAAGGAAAAAAAATTATAACAATAAAGCGTATTTTGATTGATTGATTGAAAAATACTTATTTTATGAAGTTACCTTATACAGGGTCAAAAACAAATAAACTTTGCATCACATGCGACCAAATTTTAATAGTCCAATTTTGATTTTGTAGAAAAACACACATTTAATATGGCGCTACTTTAAAGAAAATTTATCTGAAATAAAGCATTGTCAAAACTAAGAAGTTTTATGTAGGTTGCGTTGAGTCTTATTTTGCAAAAGTGGTGCAATTTACAAAATATGGTTAAAAAATCAAAATTATCTTATGCAGCTAAAATTTTACATGTGGGCTAGAAACTGCATTTCAAAAAAAAATGTCTAATAACTTTTTTCGATACTTTCAGAAATAACCCTACGTTTGAATTATTTCCTGGAAAAAATTAAAATTTGACAGATAATGCGAATCACGTGACTATTTTTTTGCTTCATTTTCATCTCGATCGAAACTGAACTTGATGCCAAAGTCAAATTTCGAATAAAGCTATTAATGTATAATGTTTAACGGTTGTGGTATTTTTTATAAAAAAAATATTGATACAGTGTGTCCCGAGGTGTGTCCCAACTTATAGATAATGACGCTATCGATCATATTTTTAATGGAACCAGTTTTTATTGATTTTTTTTTTAATTTTTTGACTCCTATAAAATTTCGATAAAATGATGCTTTTTGGAGATAATTTGAAAAGTATGGGTCCCTAACTGAGGCCAATGCGGCTCACGTAATCTCATAATTTTCAAAAGCTAAATCAATTTAGCCGTTGTGGCATTACCATGGAAACAACATATAATTAAGTAAAACTTTGCAATAGGTGACAATACCGAAAGCAAAGAACTAGCCAAAAATAATGTAAAGACAGTGGCGTACAGATAAAAGCCTGTAGTTCTAAACCAGTTAAATGAAATTATTTTATTGCCCTACTAAGAACTTACTATATTTCGCTAATCTTCACATAACAGTAATTTTATGAGGAATCTTGACCGATCAGAATTTTTTTTTATTTCTTCAAAACACACTGCCCGATTTACTTAATGATTTGCCTCTAGTGGTAGGACAACATAATATTTGGTTCCAACTAGACGGTGATCCCCCTCATTTTGCTAGAAAAGTTAGGCACTATTTACACCAAATCTTTCCTAATCGCTGGATTGGTCGGGGCCAAAATGCTCCTGTTAAATGGCCACCCCGTTCCCCAGACCTTATTCCCTTAGGATATTCAGTTTGGAGGTGTATTAAAGATTTTGTGTATATAGTTCCAATTTTGAGCGAGAATCATTTAATAGAAAGAACCTTTTAAGCTGGAGAGCAGTTCAGGTGGAAATTACATATTTTTCAAAAGTAACGATTTTCTCTAATGTCTTCTCGCATGTGTATTCAACAAGGGGGGAGGTGAGAATCAGGCAATTTCTTTAAACTATTTTTTTTTTCAATTTTATTTGTTTTTGTTACTAACGTAGATATTTATATTTTTATAAAAATAGTTTGTTTTGAGTATTTATCATCTTGTTAATCGACGTGTTTCAAGGATTTTAAGTTAAATTGTGGCAATTTTAGTGGTTTCAAAAAAACTGCTTTTTTAAAAGTTTCTGTGCATTTATTTTTAAAAAACAACACCGGCATACTATTCGTCAACGCCTCCCCGAACAGCCCTTCCAAAATTAGATACTAATATTTTTTTTAACAATTGCAAGGTTCCGGAAGTTACACCTGCATTCAAGCCATTTATCGTTATTTTACAAATCCGTGTAACCCTCTCACTTCCGCACCTTTTCCATTTGTAGTTCAGAACGCGTCAAAAGGATTTCAGAAAGCGTTAAATGTATTTCAGAATAGTCTAATGTAGTTCGGAAAGCATCAAATGTACTTCGGAATTGTCAGATGTAGTTCAAAAACCGTCAAATGTACTTCAGAATAGTCAAATGTACTTCAGAAAGCACCAAATGTATTTCAGTATAGTCAAATGTAGATTGGAAAGTATCAAATGTATTTCAGAAGAGTCAAATGTAGTTCAGAAAGCATCAAATGTATTTAAGAAAGCATCAAATATATTTCGGAAATTACCAAATGTATTTCGGAAAGTATCAAATTTAATATATATTTTAGGTATATAATTGCGTATAATTCACGCTGAATATTTACAAATACCGCTTTATGAAATACTTTTGAATATTCTAAAATACATTTAACGCTTTCTGATATACATTTGATGCTTTCTAAAATACATTTGACTATTCTGAAGTACACTTGATGCTTTCTGAAATACATTTGGCTATTATAAAGTACTATTGACGGTTTCTAATCTACATTTGACTATACTGAAATACATTTGACGGTTTCTAATCTACATTTGACTATACTGAAATACATTTGACGGTTTCCAATCTACATTTGATTATATTGAAATACATTTGACGCTTTCGGAACTGCATTTGACTGTACTGAAATACATTCGACGCTTTCTGAAATACATTTGGAAAAGGTGTAGACATGGGCGTTGCTCTGTAAATGTATGGGGTTGGATAAGTGTTCATGGACCTGGTGTTTGCTGGCGAATAGAGGAAATATTTAATGCCGAAAATTACATTAACATTTGAGAAAACATATTGTTACCATCTGCTCAGCAAATATATCCCAATAATACTTTAATATTTTAACAAGTCCAGTCTACACTGCCAATGCTGTATCCCACTGGTTTCAAATTTAAACCCATAATGTGGAAGTGCTGCCCTGGGTCGCTTATAGTCCCGATATCAATCCAATTGAAAATATTTTGGGGTATAATCGTAAAAAAAATATATAATCAAAATTTTAGGCCACAAAATTCAGAAGATTTATAGGAACTAATGTGCTCCAAATATTGTATCAAATATAATTCAGACAATTCCGAATAGACTGGCTCAAGTAATAGAAAAACAGGGATATTATTATGAGCAAATATTAGATTTTACTTATTCTTGTTAAACGTTTTTTGTTTCTATTGTAATTATTATAAAACTGTTAAGGTGGGAGTATCAACATGCTTGCCAACCTATAACCTATTTCGCGTATATTTATTTAATGGTTCCAGCTTTTACACAAAATTTAAATAAAATCATTATCGTATTCATATTTTATAGGTAATAATTGACATATTAAATAAATATCAAGGAATTTTAACATATGGTTAAGGTTTCCTCTCATTCTTATTCGCCGTGTACGCTTTTTTTATGAATACATATCTATAGCATTTTAAATATGGCATTCTCCAACCTTTTTTATACCTACTGTATTTATTACAGCCATTTTAAGAAAGTAATTATTAAAAGGAATATTTTATCAATAATTAATGTTCACGGTTGTTGTTTTCTTGATATTGCCTAACCAGGAGTTAGTTTTATGTTAGGCTATTATTGGCATTTTATGTTACATTTATAGCTTAATAATCTTAGTTTAAACTTTCTAAATTTGAATAACTCAATTAACTTAATTTTATCATACCTACACTGAGAAAACCATTTCTTTACATTAAATCAAATTTATTAACTGTTAAGAAATTTCATGTTTAAATATCAGCAAACAAATAAATATTACTTTTTTCCTAAGAAATAAGACACTGGTATATTAAAATAAGTTTAAAGTTTTATTGAAGGGTAAATTCTCTACATTATGTTTCGAATGTATATACATTTATCATCTGGAGAATAGAATAGGGAATGTAAGAAATACAATAGGTGCGAACAGTCCAAACGAAGCTATAAGATGATGGAAAGAACAAGTAAAGTATTTGGAAAAACGTCCAACGTAATGATTGACCTAACGAGAGGCCATTCGTGAAGTATTGGCCGATACTAAGTTATAAAGTTATCATAGCAGTAAGCTATGTGTCATAATATTAGTGAGATAGCACCATAAGTGTGAGGAGAGAAGAATATTTAAAATTGGAATGGTAGATGTTGTAAAAAGCTTTTTTCGGCAACCGTCCGGGAAGTACCCACTTCCCGGACGCTTTTCCTTTAAGAAAGTAGCATTTCTCCGGCCTAGTCCGGGAAGTACATACTTCCCGGACTAGGCCGGGAAGAATCACATCAATATTAGCAATTGCTCGAATTTTAATATACATAAGAATTAGAATGTTTCTGTTAGTACCTATCTTCTGTTCGAATTTCAATATTTAATACAAATAAGAATTAAAATGTTCGAAATTTTGTTCTACAAAGAAATATAATAAAGAAATGTGTCTCATTGATTTGTTATTCTACACGGTTGCCGAAAAAATAGTGTATACGCAACACGTCCGAAAACAGTTTTTTCATGACTTGTAACGTAAATTACTATTTTATAATCAAATGAGGAGTAACTGAAAAGTCACATATTAGTCAATCAGCAACGTAAGTGTGAGGAGGGAAGAGTATTTAAGAATTGGATTAGAAGATGATTTAAAAGTTTTTTATATCTGAAAATTAAAAAAAAAAATTTCAAGTTTAGAATTTTATCAGAAAAAATAAGTTTGCACAAAGTTTTATTAAATACTCTTCCCTCCTCTTCACTAATATGTGACTTTTCAGTTTCTCCTCATTTGATTATAAAAAAACTTTTTACAACATCTACCATTCCAATTTTAAATATTCTTTTCTCCTCACACTTATGGTGCTGTCTCACTAATATGCCACATAGCTTACTGCTATGATAACTTTATAACTTAATTTATGCCAATACTTCACGAATGGCATCTCGTTAAGTCTATCATTACGTTGGACGTTTTTCCAAATATTTTACTTGTTCTTTCCATCATCTTGCATGTAGCTCCGTTTGGACTGTTCGCACCTATTGTATTTCTTATATTCCTTATATTCTATTCTCCGGATGATAAATGTATATATATTCGAAACATGTAGAGAATTTACCCTTCAATAAAACTTTAAACTTATTTTAATATACCAGTGGAGGAAGACTTAAAATGTCTAATTTCTTTCCCTTTTAAACATACACTCGACTTAAAGTATGGACTATTTCTTCAAGTCCTAAGAAATAGTTTGTTATGGATTGGTGAATAAATATAATTTTAATAATTACAAATAATAACACAGGCCTACAATTTTTAACAATTTGAACGTTGATTTAAATTTAACTGTTTTCTAGTAATTGGGTAGCGCTGATTTCAAATCCGCTTTTAGTTTTTTTATATCACGTAAGGTTATTTTTAAACCAGTAAATCCACAAATATAGAAAAAACACGATTTATTTCATTTATAAGCTAGTTTTATAATATATTTAGGGAAAAATACAAAAATATACAAAATATACACATAGAAACGAATAAAAATAGTTATTTATTCTTTACGCTTCTTAAAAAAACGTTTTCTTTTTTTAGAAAAAACTTCTTTTGCTTGTTTTTCTGTCGTATTCAGCTAAAGGAAGATCCCATCTCAATGTCCAACAGTAATCGGCCATCATTTTTGTATTCCAGCACCCCTAGTATCTTTTTCCATCTCTTTAATATCTTGATGAAATCTTTCATCTTGCTCTTCACTCACGTCCCCAAGATTTTCCGGGAATTAGTCCAAATGGGAATGTAAAAAGTGAATTTTTATGCTCAAATTGCAAGCAAAAGAATCCTGAATTTTTCCAGCATATTTTCAACGATCTTAACATAGTTTGTGTCTTTATAATTCCCTGGACATTTATGTTCAACTTCTTTAAAAGCATATTATGCATGTTTTTCCTTATATGCCATTACATTATTTTCTAATTCTGTGTCTTTCATCAAGCTCCTAATCTGCGGCCCTACAAAGATTCCCTCCTTTATTTTGCCTCTGACAAAGCCGGAAATGTTTTACACAAATATTTAAAACAATTTCCTTCGTTGTTTAATGCCTTAACAAATGGTTTCATAAGTCAAAGTTTTATGTGAAGTGGTGGAAGTAAAACTTTTTGAGAGTCAATAAGACTTTCGCGAATTATATTTTTGGTTCCGGGTGTTAAAGTCTCTCTTTTTATCCAATGCTGTTCTCGATTCCTGCTATCCCACTCACACAGGAAACATAGAAATTTAGTAAATGCAGACTGCTGACCCAAGAGAAGGCCTAAAATTTTTAGATCTCCACACACTTCACAGTTGTGATTTTCATATTGTATTCTTAAAAGTAATTCCTCTAAATTTTTATAGTTTTCCTTTAAATGAACTGAATGGCCGCCCGGAACAGAAGCAAAAACATTGCCATTAGGTAAAACAACAGCTTTAAGGTTTCTTATTGAAGAGTGGATGAAACGACTCCTGTCAGAAGGTGTGTGGTACCACAGAAAATCATTGTTTTGGTTAATACCTTGAATTTGAAGTACTACATTCGTTTAAAAATGTATTAAAACGCCTATTGTAAGATTTTTTATATTTTTTCTTTTTTTTTTTGCAAAAAAAAAATCTGTGGGTGATAGAGACGAATTGTATTTTAATTAGTTATTTCTATATAAAAACTGAGCTTAACAAATAAAAATCCCGTCATCACAAATTTCATGCAGGCCTGATGACGTGTAATTTTTTACCATCAGGGGGTAAACGTCAAAAATATGTTTAAGTATGTCCCCTATCTCCCTATTCCCTCACTAAAATGTCAAGAAAATATTTTAAACCGTGTTCAAGATATCGCCTTGTAACACTTTAAAAAACTCACCCTGTAGATTATTTACAGGCGCAAAAGAGTGTAATACTTTTTAAAAGAGTACCATCTGGTCCTGGTCACCCAACCAACATTAATTTCGTAATAATTAAGCCCCCTGTTTTATAAAAATGAAGACCTCCCCCCAACCCCCACCAATCGACGTGAAAAAATCCAATCAAATTCAAATAATTTCTCTCTTTCATCACTCCCATCAATCAAAAATGTAATTATTATCCTGTGTTCGGCAATCATCGGCCACGTGCTCTTTTCACCTCGGGGGCAGCCGAGGGCAACTTGAATGAAGAAGTGTGCGTTCATAGTGGCAATGAGCTTAGATTTTGGTGCGACGTGGTCTAGTGGGCTTTGAGAAGGCTCTGTTTCGCTCGCGGCGCGCGCGATATTCAAATTTTGTTATTTTTTATATATTTTTTTTTGATAAGTGATGGTGTATTTTTTTGATAACAGATGTTAGTGCGGTATAGTGTTTAAAAGTTCTTTATTTGAAAGAAAAATCCTTTTCCTAACTGGATGAAGAATGGATGTTTAAATGGATTGTCTTTGGTATGTGCTACGCCAAGTTACCAACAGTTTTAAGTGAAAAAAAAAAATTAATAAAAGCATAAATCGAAATTTGGCGAAATTTGCGCATATTTTTTTTTTGGCTTTGGCAGATCTGCCATTCAGCCAGCCGCTAAGTTTTTAAGGGTTAGGTACAGGTAATACATCAAATCATAAAAAAAAAAGGAAATAGACAGGGTTACTCGCTTCTCGCTCTGGGCCGATCAGAGCATTTTATATACAAACAGGAGGGCCCAGGGAAAACACATAACAATAGGAATTTAGGATATCTACACTTCTTAAGGATTCCGATATAAGATAACGATTATAACTTAATGATTACAGTTTAATATTATTCCTATGTAAAAAGGACATAATACCCTTCTGCGCCTTTACATTGTTTACCTCCGACAGGACGTGGAGTAAGTTTAGGGGAGCCATGATATGACTATATCACATTCCGTTATAAGAATATTATATATGTTGTTGGAGTATTTTCGGCATTCGAAAAATATATGATCCAAATCACATGGAACGGCACAAGTATCACAAAGTTCTGATTCAACAACATAATTTTTTTAAGGTGAGGAGAATAACTTGCATGTCCAAATTTAAGCCTAATTAAAGTGGTTATGTATCTCTTCGAAACGTTAAGAGTGGAGTGCCAGTATTTTATAGGAATGTCCGGGTGGATCTGTGAAAATATTGTTTTATTGACTCTTTTGTATCTACTCCATCAATGTTGCCATTGTTCTAATATTCTAGATTTGCAAATAAGATAAGAATCTGGTATTCCAATAGAGTAGTTCATTGGTGAGCCACTTGCGCATATTTCTTTTTCTGCTTTTATTAATATATAAATCCTACGTAAAACTGTAGGTAATTGTACTCCAAACAGGGATATTTGGCCGATTTCTGGATAAAATAAAAAAGTAACGAACTATTGATTAAAAAACCAAACACTAGTGTTTGCTCCAAAGGCATACATGCTTACGCCTTATTTTTGGACTGAAAAATACAGTGGGTATTTTTAAAAACGAAAGAAGCATTATTTTTGTTTCGGCTTTGCTTTTGTATTGGAATAATAATAAAATTGACTTTTTGAATGATAATATCAATATAATTATTCATGTAGTTAAAACAGCTAAAAATCTGGGTATATAATTCTGAATATTGAACTAAGGTTGGGAGTACCTATTTCAAAAAAACTAATTCAAAAGTCATACCTACATGTATTTAACAGTATTATTCAACAACCGTCATGTCCTAAATTTTAAATTGCGTAAAATGCTCTGTGAAAGTCTCGTTTTATCCAGCTGTAACTACTGTGATTTCATTTATGGACCATGCCTTGATGTGGCAGATAGGAATAGGATACAAAGGGTATAGAATACCTGCTCACGTCTTATTTTTACACTTCGAAAATTCGATTATATTTCTCATACGTTTAAAAATCTCAAGTGGCTAGTAATGAACAACCGCAAAACTTTACATTTGGGAAATTTTTTGGTTAAAACTCTAAATAATCCTCTGCATCTTTCTTTAAAAAGTAGGTTTGTATTTCCTAAATTGACGGTGCCTCAGCATCAGAGTGCCATGTTTCAGAGATCATTTACCTACAACTCTGTAAAATTGTATAACTCCTATATAAATCGGGTGATAAAAACAATATAGGTAACTATCGACAAATTAGTATCATAAAGAATTTTGCAAAAAATTTTGAAAAGTGCGTTAAAGATATAAATAATATTCTTTCAAAAAATCAATACGGATTTATGAACGGATCCAGCACTGAAACCGCTATATATGAATTAACTAGTCAGGTAACACACAAATTAGACAATAACAAGAAATGCCTTGCCGTATTCCTTGACCTAGCAAAAGCGTCCGATACAGTGCCGCATCATTTACTACTGGATATGTTGCGCAATTACGGAGTAAGAGGCGTCGTATTGAATGTCTTAGAAAGCTAGGTACCTAAAAGATCGACAACAAGTAGTAAAAATAGCTGATACCCAGAGTGATCCTCTGGGCATTAAAATTGGAATACCGCAAGGAACCGTACTAGGACCAATTATTTTCATAATATACATAAATTCCTTAACAAAAATACATATCAATAATTATGGTAACGTCATATCTTACGCAGATGACACAGCGGTCATTTTTGAAAGTGAAACATGGGAGGAGGTTGAAAGTAATGCTATACAAGGAATTAGTACAATAAAACAATGGCTAGATCATTTTAAATTAGCACTGAATACATCAAAAACCAACTATACAGGGTGTTTCAGAATAAGATGCTGATCCTTAACGGTGTGAATCCTTAGGTGATTTTAAGAAGAAAAGTTCAAATTAATGTATATCCTTAACCTATCAACTTTCGAACTACAGGGCGTTAAAGTTTTAAGAAAAAAATCGTTTTTCTATTATAACTTTAAAAACTTTCTAGCTATTTTTATGAATTTTTCACACATGCCCTCTAAGCATCAATAGCCATTTTTTGGTGTAGACTTTTTTTTTTATTTTTAACCAGTGGCGTCCTGAAAGGGTTTGGACTAGACATTTTGGAAAAATATTATGTACGCCACTGCTTTTTCTCAAGATAAAAATTATTTTTAAAATACTCATTCATTTTAGGCCAAATTTAATATCTTGCCTTTTTATCGTCCGACAACTGTTGTTCCCGACAAAAAAAATAAAAAGCATTAAATGCGCATTCGCTATGTGCCTATGGTTTATTTTTAACAATAAATTAAAACAACTAACATTAAATAACGTGTGAACAAAAACGAAAATAATTTGGATTAGCTGTTGAAAGTGGCCACCACATGCCATAATGCATGCTTCAGCTCTTCTCCTCATTGAGTCTCGTACCCTTTGAAAAATTCCTGGAGTATTCCTGATAGTGTCAAAACAAACCATAGGCACATAGCGAATGCGCATTTAATGTTTTTATTTTTTTTGTCGGACGATAAAAAGGCAAGATATTAAATTTGGCCTAAAATGAATGAGTATTTTAAAAATAATTTTTATCTTGAGAAAAAGCAGTGGCGTACATAATATTTTTCCAAAATGTCTAGTCCAAACCCTTTCAGGACGCCAATGGTTAAAATTTTTTAAAAAATGTCTACATCAAAAAATGGCTATTGATGCTTAGAGGGCATGTGTGAAAAATTCATAAAAATAGCTAGAAAGTTTTTAAAGTTATGATAGAAAAACGATTTTTTTCTTAAAACTTTAACGCCCTGTAGTTCGAAAGTTGATAGGTTAAGGATATATATTAATTTGAACTTTTCTTCTTAAAATAACCTAAGGATTCACACCGTTAAGGATCAGCATCTTATTCTGAAACACCCTGTATAGCTTTTTCTCTTACCTTATATAATCGTCCAAATTTTAATAAAATAAAAATTATTAGCTTAGATGATGCTATTCATGAAGTCGAAACCACAAAATATTTAGGCATCACTATTGATAAACACCTTAAGTGGAACAAACATGTCTTAAATCTAACGAAAAATATAAGGGAATTATTCCACAAATTTTACATCCTAAGGGAAATTCTTGGAAAAAAATGTTTACTATCCATATATAAAGCGCTTGTAGAATCTTTAATAAATTATGTTATAATTGCATGGGATGGCCTGTACAAAAATTCGTTAAAACCACTAAATGTTGTTCAAAATTATAGATATATTAAAAATAATTAATAAAAAAAAAACTCTACTCGACCCAATTACTTTACAATGAAGATACTTTAAATGTATACGATCCCTATACATATTAGCAGTCTCAATACTCACTCACAAAAAACCCGAACTAAAAAAACCTATTAATCTACTAGCTAGCTAACTAGTTCCTAAAAAAATCAAAATGTAACTAATAATTTAAATATTATAGAATACTTTTTATTTTGCGCATACAGGGATTTAGTTCTCTAGGTGCACATGTAAAACTCTATAGTAAATATTAACTTGGTATTAGGTTAGGTAGGTATTTTTTTTGTACAAAAAATACAGTGTAATAATTTATAACCCAGTATGTAATATATTTCTATTCGTTGTATTCTATTCCTTACCTAATGAAATGGTTTTCCTTGACAGTAACAAATTTAAATTGCAATATAAAAAATATTTACCTAATTTAAAATGAACAAGTACATTATTAACTTAGATAAGTACCTAGTAGGTTTAGTCAAACATAATAGTCACACTCGGGAAGGTTGTAACATCACTAGTCTAAACTTTTCTCAAAAATATACAATTTTTCCAATCTAAAACTATCCTCTTCAAAAAAACCTCCGCATTAGAAAAAATTTCCATATTATTCACTAATTTTCGTCTGCGAAAATCAAGGTAATTCGTGTAGTTTATTATTTTATTTCATCCATTTTTTCGCCTCAATTTAATAGGAAATATTACAATGATTTATGTGCGCATTCTAACACATTTATTTTTAAATTTCCCGCGCTTTATTGCGAACGTTGATTGGGCGGTTGAAAAGTCCACAGCCACACTCTATCAGGGGCGGATGGGCCCGCCGGGACACCGGGAGATTTCCCGGTGCGCCGGTCCCTCAGGCGCCGCCGCTGCTTGCGAACTTTTTTCTTTTATTTTTTAACAATTTGAATTAATTTTGAAAATAATCGAAAAAGCAAAAAACCAGTTCCTTTTTTATTTACAGTGTCACCAGTAAGGCCCGCATCATGGGATTTTTTTTTATTTATGGCTTTATTCGAAATTTGACTTTGGCATCAAGTTCTGCTTCAATCGAAATGAAAATTAGCAAAAAAAATAGTAGTCACGTGATTCGCATTATCTGTCAAATTTTAATTTTTTTTTTAAATAATTCAAAAATGGGGTTATTTCAGAAAATATCGAAAAAAGTTATTAGAAAAAGTTTTTTTAAATGCAGTTTCTAGCCCACATGCAAAATTTCAGCTGCATAAGATAATTTTGATTTTTTACCCATATTTTGTAAATTGCACCACTTTTGCAAAATAAGACTCAACGTAACCTACATAAAACTTCTTAGTTTTGACAATCCTTTATTTCAGATACATTTTCTTTAAAGTAGCGCCATATTAAATGTGTTGCAAATTTGGTCGCATGTGATGTAAAGTTCATTTGTTTGTGACCCTGTATAAGGTAACTTCATAAAATAAGTATTTTTGAAAACGTAGTTTGTGTCTGAAAGTAAAAAAATAAAAAATAAAATAAAGGGTTTTTTAATTAAATCGTTGAAATAGATAAACTTTACGTTAAGTTAAACTAAAATTTAGTTCCCACTTAATGAACACTTTACTGATGACACTGTGTTCTTTTTTGTCTTAATATTTAGGTGTATTACTTTCAGACACAAATTACGTTTTCAAAAATACTTATTTTATGAAGTTACCTTATACAGGGTCAAAAACAAATGAACTTTGCGTCACATGCGACCAAATTTTAATAGCCCAATTTTGATTTTGTAGAAAAACACACATTTAATATGGCGCTACTTTAAAGAAAATGTATCTGAAATAAAGCATTGTCAAAACTAAGAAGTTTTATGTTATGTAGGTTGCGTTGAGTCTTATTTTGCAAAAGTGGTGCAATTTACAAAATATAGGTAAAAATCAAAATTATCTTATGCAGCTGACCAGTAAAGTCCGCATCATTATAAAATTTTGCATGTGGGCTAGAAACTGCATTAAAAAAACTTTTTCTAATAACTTTTTTCGATATTTTCAGAAATAACCCCACTTTTGAAATATTTTTTGGAAAAAATTAAAATTTGACGGATAATGCGAATCACGTGCCTACTATTTTTTTGCTTAATTTTCATCTCGATCGAAGCATAACTTGATACCAAAGTCAAATTTCGAATAAAGCTATTAATAAAAAAAATCCCATATGATGCGGACTTTACTGGTGACACTGTATGTCATTGTTATCTTTATGTTAAATATTTTTTATTTATTTTATATATCAATAATAAATATTTTTTCACCTAAATGTGTTTTAAATGTAAAAAATAAAGTTTGTTTTTTATATTTAGTTATTATAAAAAATATGTCGTAAGTGGATGAAAAAATACATATTTATGTCTTTTAATTTTTTTATTGGATCGACACGACGCGACGCCGTTTCAATTGACTTCCCGCGCCGGTTCGAGGTGTCCCATCCGCCCCTGCACTCTATAGACGCTTGTGATCTGTTCGTCTAAAAGCAAGCAATTGTGAATTTGAAAAATAAATGATTCTAGTTGCAATAAAGCGGACGCCCGAGGCGAATACCTCGTTCCAAATGAAATTGTTAATCAGCGTTTACAACTGTGCTGCCAGTATTTAAATCTCTAAAATTATGGCATAGCTGAAAAAATAAAATAACTTATAGGCCAGAGACGGACTGCCAGCTGGCTGGTTATTCCATTATTTGCGTCGAATTAGAAACGATTTCGTAATTTATCGTAATTACTGCCAAGACCATAGGTAAAGTCTGTTCAATGACCGCTGACCGGTCTGTCATATTTTTCATATTTGCGGTACGTCGTAAATTAATTCAGTCAGTTTGACTTACCGGTAGTAATAAAGGTTAAAGGATTTTTCTTAGGCTTGATCTACATAACGACGGATGCGTGTGAACAAGTAAAATACAAGCGCGTTTTTTCAAATTTTTAATTATTTTTTATACAGTTAATAATGATGTCAGAAATAAGTAGTTTAGGTATTTAGGGTAAAAGGTATCATGGGATGAAACATTTTGTTTTTGAAAATCAGTAGGTATAGTCAGATCTGGTCTTAACGTGCGGGTCCAAAGGTCACTGATCATATGCGTCAAATCAGACAACACAGAGGCTATCAAAATGTAAGATTATTTACAAATATACCGAAGGAAGGAAAAATAGTTTCATTATTTTAGCTATCGCGAAGATAGCCACATACACCTAATATTATTAGTTTTGTAAAAATTATGTACAGGGGAGTTGAAAAAGTTACAAAAAAATTATATAATCGTTAATTATATACCTACTGTACCCTTTAATTAAAAACGACAATAATAAACAGTGCAATTTATTTTAACAATTTTACTACTAAAACCTAAAAATACAATGGCATTTAGTCTGATAAACTATTTCGATAATGAAAGAAAAAGTGGAAATTCGCAAACCAATATGCAGGAAACCGTAATGAAAACACTGGGAATTAGTTTAAGGACTATGCAGAATAATGTGCATGAAAAAAAAGCATAATATAATACCCAAGAATACTAAAAAATGTAAACGAAAAACACCGTTTATAATTATAGCCTAAAAACTCTCATCGTCACTTATAAAATCTGAAAAGTCCTCGTCGTCTGAGTCGTCTTCGAATGGAGCAATTATCATTGGCGCTACTTCGACATCTAGTACTTGTTCTCGATGCCACCAATCCCTTATTAATATTTCTGTATGTTCCACCGATTTCTTCCAGTACTCTTGTGTAATATGATCTAACGAATCTTGCCAATTTATTTGTACTTGGTCGGATTTAAGACCATCACCTACATGTTTTTCATAATAAGACTTTGCACCAACCCATATTAATTCTATTGCGTTAAACTGGCAATGATATGGCGGCAGTCGTAGAACCTCATGACCATATTCACGCAGTATTTTTCATCTACCGCGTATATTTTGGGTTTTTTAAGAGACTTTGCTATTGATAGGAGTTCCGATTTAAGCATATTTGGTAAAGGATTTTGGTTGTGTTTTTCCAGCCACTCATAAATATCACTTTTCCTCCAAGATGAAGTAGGCTGTTTATTTAAAACTCTTGAATGATATGATGCATTATCTAATACAATTAAAGACGGAGCATCCAAATTTGGTATCAATTAAACTTTTAACCATTTTTCAAACATTTCGCAATTCATATTATCATGATAGTCAGCACTTTTTGATGTTGAAGAAAAAATTATACCCGCACCTGCAACATATCCTGTTGCAGAACCGGCATGCAAAATAATAAAACGCTTTCCCGTACCGCACCCCTTTTTCCTTTTAACACTTTTTACAGACTCATCTTGCCAAGATTTTGAACCACTTCCATTCGAAAATATCCACGTTTCGTCTAAAAATACCCCAAATTTTTAATGTTTTTTGTAAAACTGGAAGAGTTACATTGGTTTTTGATTTGTATAAATCGTAAATCACATTTCGAACTCCCATTTTAATATTTTCGCTTAAATCCTCAGTCTTTGGCTTTCTTCGTTTACACTTTTTAATATTCTTGGGTATTATGTTATGTTTTGTTTTATGCACAATTTTCTGCACAGTCCTTAAACTAATTCCCAGTGCTTTGGCTACTGTTTCCTGAATATTGGTTGGCGAATTTCCACTTTTTCTTTCATTTTCGAAATAGTTTATCAGATTAAGTACCATTTTTTTTGATTGGGGATGCAAAAACCCAGAAAATTGTTTCATTTTGTCACAAACTGTCAAAGTCACAAAACTGGCATATTTAAAATAAAACGTAGCTGGTGCTATTATAAGCTTTTTTAGAATCGCTGGAAAGCAAATACATATCCTTTTTTTTTCATGTCAAAATGGAATAAGTCTGTCTCCTTTTATCTTACGTATTTTATTTAGAGGGTAAAATTAAACGCAAGTAAAGAAAACAAAAACTGAGAGTATGTCTTTCTTGAATCGTATGACCCGCACGATAAGACCAGATCCGACTATATGAATTTAAATTTACTGAAAAATAAATAAAACTTATTTTTAAAATTTAAAATTGAATCTATATTTTTTGTCTAGTGCATCAGTCTATAAATTTTGTTTCCAATATTTTCATCTTATTTATAAAATCATAAAGAAGAAAATATAATAAAAAATCACAACCCAATAAGAAAATACAGTTTTTTAAGAATTAAAATAAATCATCTCCGCAAGGATCATCTTCATCATTAAATTCGTCCAAGTTAATAATAAGGGAAAGAGTATCTGAAGCTTCGATAAATCCTTCCCGTTCCCACACATCATTTATAATTTTATTAGTGTGTGTTACATAATTTTTCCATTTTTCCACTGTTCCATTTTCTATGGCTTCATTTCACAGACCCAAAACTACGTCATTTGTTACAGGATGCATATAACTTATTTTTGCATCATAATAGCGCTAACATTCCGACCAATCAATTTCAATAGGATTAAAGTGGCAATGATATGGAGGAAGTCTTAAATCTCGATGTCCATTTTGTAATGCTAGTTCGTCCAACCTATTAAAATAAAATAAAAATAATTGGAAAATAAAATAAACAGGGCTTTCCAGATTACCTGTAACGTTTGGGTTGGATATGCTGCTTCACTATTATCCAGATCTGATCCTTTGCAAATGGTGAAACCATAATTTATATTTTTTCTAACGCAATAAGTAATCTACTTGACCATCTTGTATGTGGAATTTTTTCACAGAATGATAGGTGGCGTTACCCACAGTGGCGTAGCTAGGATATTGTCTTGGGGGGGGGGCATATAGTTGCATAGAGGTGTAAAGCCCGCCGCAGGCGAAAATTTTTTTGGACCACGCCCAAATTTTGCTAAATTTTTCTATTATCTATAAATGTTACGTAATCGCCTAAGTACAATCCGCAACTGAAATAATCTAGAAGTCCTACAAACAAACCACAACCAAACGTAATTACCTAGGTTTTCCTACGATGTTTATATCTTAGTTTGTCTTATTTACGTAAATAAAAGAGAGAAAAGGAAATTTACACCACCAGACACCAGATCCGCGAATGTCACATAAAACAAGACGACGGGGATGTGATGACCAAAACAGACGCGTTGTTTCTCAAAGTAAGCCTACCTACGTTAAATTTAAAAGGGCAAAAAAATTAAATTTAAATATTGTTTTTGAAATATTGTTGATAATTCCTTTTTTTATGGCTCTTGGGGGGGGGGGGGCAAATGCCCCGATGCCCCCCCCCCCTAGCTACGCCGGTGGTTACCCATGATAATAGGCGACCGTTCTTGCAAGTTTGGTAACAATTTTTCTTCAAACCATTTCTCAAAATTTTCACTATTCATTGAATCCTGATAATCACCAGATTTCAGGCCAGACTTGAATATCAAACTTGCATTGTTCACAAATCCATTTTCTGAACCAGCAGGTAGAATAATATACCGTACACCCTCTAACCATTTCTTTAAACTGTATGAAGAGTAGGTATCATCTTACCAACTTCGCCTAAAAGCCCCTTTACTGTATATCCAAGGGCGGATCCAGGGGGGGGGGGGGTCATGGGAGTCATGACCCCCCCTGGGCGGTTTACATTTCAACATACGTAAAAACTATTGTGGTCAAAAAGAGTGAGTTCATAACCCAGTGCACATTTTTTCTGCAAATTGAAAACACTGTTATTTTACGGCGTCTTGCAAAAAGGAACTCGTTACCTACTCATTTTCATTGTAAAAGGAACTTCATTAATACGATTATAATTTAGGATTATCTCTAAAAAATGTATTAATAAAATCTCCAGTTTTGTATATTTCAGGAGTTGGTTCTCTAAACCTACATTCTTGTTTCATTAAAAACTCGGCGACTGCCGGTCTTGGATCAAAATGGGCTGTTCCAACTCCATTTAATGACACTAAGAGGCGATCATTCATTGTATCTTCATTTAATGAAATTCTTCCTGGCGTTTTTAATTTGTTGTAATGGGAAATAATCCTCTCAGTAGTCATTGAATGAGGACTTATTAGCAATAACGAGTATGGTGCCTTCATCGGGAGTATCAATGTCTGAAATTTCTTGAATTAAAGGCCAGCAATCACACACGGATGTCGCAAAATTGGACACTTCCTCTAAACCGAAGAGATTCTCAACTAATGGTCGGCCTGCGGATATCATTTCAGCTTCGGCACAAATAAGGTTTATCATATTTTTAGTTGTTTCATCTTCTTCCTCTAAAAACCTCTAAAAATTTTCGCCTGCGGCGCTATTTTTGCGACTTCAGCACTGTTTGACCCCCCCCCCCCCCTCCCGAGTTAATTTCTGGATCCGCCCTTGTGTATATCCAGGTTTCATTCCGAAAGACAGGTTTTAAGGGAAATTGAGAGTTGCCGTTATTCTTAAATTCTCTTAAAAATTCTACTCGTTTTTGGGCTATATGGGATTGCTCTATTAAAAACGCCTGTTTGATACAGTACATTTACGCCATTTAAATTTAAATTATTTAAACAATCCGCTATTAAACCAATGGATATATCAACACCATCAATTATTTTTAAGGTTTAGTTGTATTGAGCGAATGGTAACGTGTTCACCTGCTCTATATATCCCATAAATACGCTCCTTTATAATAATAATAATAGTAATAATAAATGTCTTTTTATTATTCTTACAAAAATTCCATACAAAGTATAAAGAAAAATGGCGGCGAGATCTAGCCAGGCTACTCAATCTAACCTCCATGGTACATATTATGTTCATAAATTTCGTGAAGTTGTCGACCATGGGATGAAAAATAGATACATTATTGCGATTCTTAAAATCTACATCCTTCTCTATCTCCTTTGCCTTAATTCGCTGGGTTGTTGAACACGAAACTCCCAAAGCATCAGAAACTTTCTAAAACATCTGTTTATTTATGTTTTCACAATTCCTGCTTTATTATATCTACTTACCTTGTAAATTGCGTTAAAGGATAAAATAATCTTTTTGGCATCACTTTCTCTTTGAAAATAATCTAATTTTTTTAAATTAATGCTTGTTCTTTTTCACAATACCGTGACATTTTTGAAATAATGTTGATTATTTCGTACACCTGTCAATTTCGCCTTTTCGTCCAATCAAACCGTCTCGTTTTAACCAATCAGCTAGTATAATAGTGATAAAACTACGTGGGATTTTAGCGATTAAACGTCGCCATTGGCCCGTCTAGTTCTGTCACAATATTTCGAAGTATAAATCAATGTCAATTCTTTTTTTATAACTTTTTCGGATAATTTCTGATATTTTAATACAATAACATTAGTACTATATTTATTAACCTACTTGTTTTTATATTATAATGCACCCATGCCTATGTTTATTCCAATAAAGTTGCTATTCTTTATAAATTACACCACATTTAAAAAATTTATTTTAGAACTAATCTAAAATTCTGACTTCTGCTTATAAGGCTGGCAACCAAACATACAATTATAATTGTATGTTTGGTTGCCAGCAGTAAACTAAACAGTTTTCGTTGAGTGGTATGTTATGCAATTTTACTAAAAATAACTATTCCAAGTAATACACCGCAGGCTACCTGTGGAAATATATAAAACATTATTACTCAATAGATATGGATGGGACATTTGGGGTTCACGAAATAATCGTGCCAAATATCACTCGACCATCATTTTTTTATTGGTTAAATTTTCCATTTTTCACTCAAACTTTTTTGGCAATTTTTCTCGTTGAACTTTGGGCATGTTTATTCAAAAATTAAATCCCTCGAGCTTCGCTCTCGGGATCTAATCAGAATAAACATTTCCAAATTCAACTCGCAAAATTTCCAAACAAAAAAGTTTTCGTGACAGCTGAAAAATTTAACCGATAAAAAAACGAGGTCTTGTGATATTACTGTTGATTAAAGATATCACTGTCAGAAATGACAATACAACCTTTTTGACTAGTAAAATTATATGACATTTATTATTATTACCGCAAATTTACTATCTCACCTAGTTCACGAATGTTAGAAAGATAGGCACTAGTCGTGACGTAACGGTCAGCATTCATTGAACAGAATTTATACAGTATAAGTTTGAGTTGAAAGCATGAATAAGACATGAGTGTGTAGGTGAATTTATCCCGAAGTAATTAGTACTTTTAGGATATTGCCAAATAATGAATGGAGATCATTATTCAAGAAAATATATTACAGATGGATAGGAGGTTTTTATTTTTCAATTAAATTAATTTTAGCGTGTTTAACATCTTGTAAATGACAAGGAAGAAAAATTTAAAATTTGTTATTTCTGTATAAGATAATATACAGTCGCCACAGTGGATCTTTTCCCGTGCGTCATCAATCAACGATCAGGACTTAACGTGGTTAATAACTCTGCATCCTTATTTATTACAGTAACAAGTTTGAGTAAAAGCATAAAATAACGTCTCCAAGATTCCGCAATAATATAACGTGCTAGACAAGAATGAAACTATAAACGTCAATTAATTACTTTTTTTATTTGTTTAGTTGACTACCGTTGTATTTTAGAATGTCATTGTCAACCTTGTTTTTATCTGCCAATCTTATTCGTATTTTGTAAATTGGTGTGCCTTAAAACTGTTTCTTTTTTATTATTATTATTATTTATTATTATTTAAAATGTTTCTTATTTTTTATTATTATTATACCCACCATCTGTTTTGGCGGTAAGTATTTATGGATTTTTATAATAATTTATTTATTTTAAATATTCTAACCGTGAAAGTTCTTTGAAAAGTTTACGGCAGTGGCTAAATTCCCTTAAATGAAAGGATGTCAAAAATTTGACTTTTGCGATTTTAACAGTCAATAAAACACCAAACTTTTCTAGATTTTAAGCTTTAAAAATAGTATTAAATGTATTAACAGTTGTTTGTCAATTTCTTTTAGATAATAGAGAATGCCGGGCAAAACTCAGAATTATAAATAATTTTTCGGGATATTATGTAGGTACGTCAAACGGTAGGCAGGCACGTCCATTTTATGAACTTAGACTTAGTTTTGACTTTTTTCGTCTCGTAATTTTGATTTGATTCATACGATTTTGATGACGTGAAAGTGATGACGCACGGGAAAAGATCCACTGTGGCGACTTTACTTACAGTGTCACCAGTAAAGTCCGCATCATATGGAGTTTTTTTTCATTAATAGCTTTATTCGAAATTTGACTTTGGCATTAAGTTCTGCTTCGATCGAGATGAAAATTAAGCAAAAAAAATAGTAGCCACGTGATTCGCATTATCTGTCAAATTTTAATTTTTTTTCAAAAAATAATTCAAAAGTGGCGTTATTTCTGAGAATATCGAAAAAAGTTATAAAAAAAGTTTTTTTAAATGCAGTTTCTACCTTACATGCAACATTTCAGCTGCATAAGATAATTTTGATTTTTACCCATATTTTGTCGTTATAAACGTGTTTTTGGCGCATCATTGTAATTAATTTTTTGGAAACTGCACTTAAATAATAAAAGATAAAAGACTATAATTTATATAAGACTAACATTTATATTTTTTATGAAATAGCTTAATAACAAATTTTAATAAAGGGGTTTTAAATTAAATCGTTGAAAATAGATAAACTTTGCGTTAAGTTAAACTAAAATTTATTTTCCACTTAATGAACACTTTACTGATGACACTGTGTTCTTTTTTGTCTTAATATTACGGTGTATAACTTTCAGACACAAACTACGTTTTCAAAAATACTTATTTTATAAAGTTACCTTATACAGGGTCAAAAACAAATAAACTTTGCATCACATGCGGCCAAATTTTAATAGCCCAATTTTGAATTTGTAGAAAAACACACATTTAATATGGGATGGCACCACTTTAAAGAAAATGTATCTGAAATAAAGCATTGTCAAAACTAAGAAATTTTATGTAGGTTGCGTTGAGTCTTATTTTCCAAAAGTGGTGCAATTTACAAAATATGGGTAAAAAATCAAAATTATCTTATGCAGCTGAAATTTTACACGTGGGCTAGAAACTGCATTAAAAAAAACTTTTTCTAATATCTTTTTTCGATACTTTCAGAAATAACCCCACTTTTGAATTATTTTTTGAAAAAAATTAAAATTTGACAGATAATGCGAATCACGTGACTACTATTTTGTTTTTCATCTCGATCGAAGCAGAACTTGATGCCAAAAGCAAATTTCGAATAAAGCTAATAATAAAAAAAATCCCATATGATGCGGACTTTACTGGCATATGCACTTTAAAAATAGTCAATGAAAACTAGGGCTGCTATTTAAAAAAATTGTCGATATCGTCATTCTCTAATTTGGGGCACACTGTATCAATATTTTTTTTATAAAAAACACCACTACTTAAAATGTTAATACCAGTACCTACTGAATTTAGATTATTTAAATAAATTACCACATTTAGAACCAACTGTTTTAATAGACCGAAAGGGTATTTACATGTTCAAAACATTTATAAATTAAAAATTTTTATGCTAATTCACTCTATTATTTTAAAAGAAAAAAAATCAAACATAACACTTCAGAAGAATAAGATATTACATGATCATAACATCAGACATTGTATAAATTATCAAACTATACCAGTAAAAAGTAATTTCGGAAAAAAATCGCTTTTATATGACGGAATAATAAAATATAACAATCTTCCAAAAAATATCAGAAAAATTAAAAAAATTGCAACTTTTAAAAAACAATTAAAGAGATATTTACTAAATTAAATTATTTATACTATTTTTTTTTTAAATTGATTTTATTTAATGAATTAAATTGGATTAACTTCCATTTTTTTTATTGTTATTTTTTTTTATGGTTATTATTTTCTATATTATGTTGTCACTTTCCATGTAATGAACTGTAAAAGTTAGTTTGGAATAAAGACATTTTGAAAGTTAATTTACGGAATTTATTTTAAGTTACAAACTTACATCGTATATTTTTAACCTCACATCATGAATACAGATACGTATTATACAATATTTTCAAACACTAATTTATATTTGTTGTTCCAGGACCGGCTGACAGCGAGCGGCCACGGCTCGCTGGCCCTCAGCGGCGGCTCGCCCGGCTACGGCGCTGGAGCCTCGGGAGCGAGCAGAGGGGGAGCGGGGAGTCTCCACCACGCCGCCGCCATGCAGCATCAGCTACCCCAGCCCGATTTCCAGCCACCCTACTTCCCGCCACCGTTCCATCATGCCCCCAGTCCGCCTCCGCAACAGCACTTGGAGTACTTGGCGGATCCCTATGGGGGATTGTCGGGATTGCACCATTACAACCAACTGGGACTTAGAAGGGAGGGTGATCCCAATCATGCGCACGTGGTAAGCATTAATGTACGTAAATTATTTAGCGACAATAATAATAAGAATAATCTTAGCAATATACACTCAGTTCCAAAAGAAGTGACGCACCTAATTTTTGTTGCAACTTTGAAGCTTTGTCATTTCTGAACGAATGGACCGATTTTTATTTTATTTCCATTTATTGGTAGGTAATTTCTTTACCTTTAAGAAAAAATAAACTGGTTGAAATTTTTTCAAAGCCCCCGGGATGATAGTGGAAAAACTGAAGCCATGTTATTTTCTTAATTTTTGACTCTGTGCGTTAATCAAGTAAATGTATAGAAAGCGCCTACACTCTATATGAAAGTCACTTTTTTTACGAGCATTTTGATTTTTTGTTCATTAATTTATTTCTAAAATTGTCTAAATTACAGCTTTTTTGCTGAAACTTTGCATATTATCTACCAACTTTATGGATTAATATGCTTTGTCGTTTCTTCTTTCATTATTACCGCGCGAGCAAAAATTATTTGCATCAAAGAGGGTCTTGCATCTAAGGACGTAATGCTTAGCCGTAGAGCTTAATACCTGTTGGGTGTCAGTAACTACCTAAATTAACAATCAATCAGTTATTCCGTCATCTTTGACAGTCGTTACAAGTAATTTGATTCATCGCTAATTTTTCCAATTTCTTGAACAATTCACACAATGGCGGGCTTTACGGAACAGTACAAAACATTAATGGTTGAAGCGTATTTTTGAAACGGGGTTAGAGTAAATGGTGAGTGGCAATACAATCCGGGTTTGTGCATGGACGATTTTCACGAACATTTTCCTAACGTTGCTTTTATTGCTGGGGATTTTTATCATTGCCTGAAAAGAACCGTGGCTGTTTTTAGGGAAGCAAGTTCTATACAACACAAAAAGGAAGCTGGAAGCCCATCTGTAAGAACAGAAGAACTTGTTGCAAACGTTTGTGAAATAATGCAAAATACGCCAACAAATTGTATAAGACGGCTGTCCCAGGAAGTGGGAAGATCTTATGAAACATGCAGGACTATTCTTAAGAAGCAGCTAAATGTATTGCCTTATAAAGTGCAAGTATTCCAAGAAATGCAAGCCGCAGATTTTGAAAGACCCAGGAATTACTCTCAATGGTTTACCCAAAATTTATTGGAAAGAAATGATTTATTAGACCTGACTTTTTTCGGATGAAGCCTGGTTCCACCTCTCCGGTTATGTGAATTATCGGAATACACGCATGTGGAGTAGTGAAAATCCCCATTTTTTTGTAGAGTCCACATTGCACCCTCAAAAAGTTGGTCTGGTCAGTTGTTTCCCAAAGAAGAATTGCTGGTCCTATTTTTTTCCATGGCACAGTTACAGCATAGCGGTATAAAGACAATATTTTGAATTTTTGAATTTGTGGAGCAATTACTCGACGACGTATTACGTTTTGGATATTTTCAACAGGACGGTGCAACCGCCCACACAGCCGCCGAAACTATTAACTACTTACGCAATTTTTTCGACGACAGATTGATCAGAGTTTTCGATCAGACATTGAATTCCCACCTAGATCACCTTGTTTAGCGGTTATGGATTACTTCGTTTTTCCTCATTTAAAGAACACTATTTTTAAAACACCAGTTGCAAGTTTAGAACAATTACAAGAAAGAATTATCCAAGAATGTGGTAACATTTCTCCAGAGATGCTGGTCAACACTTTCGAAAATATGAAGAGACGTGTGAATTTATGCTTGGAGCATGGCGGTGGCCAATTTCAGCAATTTATGTAATTCTTTTTCTTTCTGTATATTCTTACTTTGTTAATTTTGTAAACAATAAAAATAAATTTGTATTTGTCTATACTTATTTTATTACTCATTAGTTTGGCATATCATGTCATAATATGAATTTGACAAAATTTTATCCTAGATTTGGTTGGATATATCGTCCCCATATCATTGTGATCTAAACCAAGCCCCACGTTTTTTAATCCAAGCCCTCTTTGATGCAAAAAATTTTTGCTCGCACGGTATATTATAATATCAATATCTTACTAATACCTAAAATAAATCAATTTAAAACTACATGCATTTTTCAAAAACTAGCCCGTTGAAACTCCCATATCTATTATTACGGAGATTTATCCGGCTACAAAAGGAGTGTAGAAAAATCCCTTATCGTCTCCCGTCGAAGTTTAGTGTAAGCCGGATATCCCGAATTCCTCGCTCGACTGCAACTATGTCAAGACATCGCAAATATGCGCCCGGGAAGGATCCTCGCAAACCCTTCGCATCTTGAGAGATATTTTATCAAAAGTACGATGATGGCGATGATGGGATGGGGAGTTTGGGGTCGGTGGGCATAATCGATTATTTATTAGAAAAATGTTTAGTGTATATACATGCACACTGAGAAAAAAGCGTTCTATTCCTTATAAGAATTCACATATCGATGGCCTAGAAGCAATACCTCGTAAGTACATCTGTCAAAATTGTGGATATTAAGGAAAAACGTCGACACACAAAATTGCAAACAAACTTTTTCGTCATAACCGCCATAGCCAAATGAACACATACGAGCTATTGCAGACAAAATTTTGAACGCGAGGTATTGGCACGTGATCAGATCAGTGGCGTAGCCACGGGGGGGGGGGATATAGGGGATATATCCCCATCCCATAACCATTTTTATGGTTAACCCAAACAAAATTAGGATACTTTGCAAGAAATTTCAAACTTTCAAGATACAGATGCTCCAATGCTGCTTACTAACATTCTTGATGGTGAATTTATTATATCAATGCATATTATTCAACAGATATTTAATATTGGTTTGCCATTATCCCGTATTCTGCAGAAAGTCAATATTGATTTGAAAGAAGCTATAGCAGTGACTGACGATGCAGTTTCCACTTTGGAGAAAATTAGATATAAGGCAGATGAGGAATTCAAAATTTTATTTGCGAAATCTGTTGTAAGTAGGGGTTTTTATCTTCCTATTGATTAATTGTAGATATCGTTTTGATATTTCAAAAAAAAAGTTATTGAATCTTTTCAATATGCTTTATGTGTTTTAGAAAATGATTGCAAGTAACGTCAAATCTGAAATAAAAACGAGAAGAACCGTAAAAAAACAAAAGAATAGAGCAAATCCCAGTATTCCCATAAACACTGAAAATCCAGTTAAAGATTATTTTAGAATATCGCTGTACTTACCATATATTGATTTTTTTATTAATGAACTAAAAGAAAGATTTACCAGTCACAGAAATATCTTCTAAGGATTTCTTTGCTTATTTTCGGAAGAGAAATTTGACAGTAGTCCACATTTTTTTGAAGAACTATCAGCTCATTTTTTGCCAGAAGTTTCAAAGAGCTGTGTGCTATAGTTGAGCTAAGAATGTGGTTTGAAAGATTAAGCAGGCTTTCACACAATCAAGATCGAAGAGCTATAAACCTACTAGATATGTGTAGTAAACTTGCTTATCCAAATATTTACATACTGCTGAGCATTTTTTGTTCGCTCCCCGTCTCTACAGCAACACCTGAGCGATCGTTTTCAACTTTAAAGAGAGTTAAAACTTATTTAAGAAACTCAACCTCCCAGGTTTGTTTATAAAAAAACATATGTATGTGCAATATCATTATTACGCTTTTTATTTCAATATTTCAGAATATACTTAATGGGTTAGCAATGTTAAGCATCCACAGGAATAACTTCATGTTGATGCAGTATTTGACGAACTAGCCAAGAAACCACGACGATTAGATTTTATTTTATAACCATTTTTCATTTTTGTGGTAAATAGATACATGTATTAAGAGAATATATTGCATTTGATTTCTGCGAGATGTAACTTTGGGTTACCTTTCACCAGTCTACAGAAGAGTATATACTAACTTTGATGTTTTTATATCCCCCCCCCCCCCCCCACGAAGCAACACTGGCTACGCCACTGGATCAGATGTAGACATTTTATTCGTTCGTGCGTTCTATACTTCTGATGGTTCGTAGAGAGTGTTTATATGAGTGTTATGGCGCGAAAATCCTGATTTATGAATTTATTGTACTAACGAGGTATTGCTTCTAGGCCATCGATATTCTTTATACAACTCTTTAATACTACCGTGCGAGCAAAAATTATTTGCATCGAAGAGGGCTTGGATTAAAAAACATAGGGCTTTGTTTAGATCACAATGATATGGGGACGATATATCTAACCAAATCTAGGCTAAAATATTGTAAAATTTATATTATGACATGATATGCCAAACTAATGAGTAATAAAATAAGTAGACAAATACAAATTTATTTTTGTTGTTTACAAAATTAACAAAGTAAGAATACAGAAAAGAAAAAGAAAAATAATTATTACATAAATTGCTGAAATTGGCCACCGCCATGCTCCAAGCATAAATTCACACGTCTCTTCATATTTTCGAAAGTGTTGACCAGCATCTCTGGAGAAATGTTACCACATTCTTGGATAATCCTTTCTTGTAATTATTGTTCTAAATTTGCAACTGGTGTTTTAAAAATAGTGTTCTTTAAATGAGGAAAAACGAATTAATCCATAACCGTAAAACAAGGTGATCTAGGTGGGAATTCAATATCTGATCGAAAACTGATCAATCTGTCGTCGAAAAAATTGCGAAAGTAGTTAATAGTTTCGGCGGCTGTATGGGCGGTTGCACCGTCCTGTTGAAAATATCCAAAACGTAGTTCGTCGTCAAGTAATTGCTCCACAAATGGATTCAAAATATTGTCTCTATACCGCTGTGCTGTAACTGTGTCTTGGAAAAAAATAGGACCAACAATTATTCTTTTTCGGGAAACAGCTAACAAGACACCAATTTTTTGAGGGTGCAATGTGGACTCTACAAAAAAATGGGGATTTTCACTACTCCACATGCGTGTATTCTGAGAATTCACATAACCGAAGAGGTGGAACCAGGCTTCATCCGAAAAGAATGTCAGGTCTAATAAATCATTTTTCTTTCCAATAAATTTTGGGTAAACCATTGAGAGTAATTCCTGCGTCTTTCAAAATTTGATGCGGAATACTTGCACTTTATAAGGAAATAAATTTAGCAGCTTCTTAAGAATAGTTCTGCATGTTCCATATGATCTTCCCACTTCTTGGACAGGCTTTCTTCTGTTCTTACAGATGGTCTTCCTGCTCCTTTTTTATGTTGTATAGAAACTGCTTCCCTAAACACAGCCACGGTTCTTTTCAGGCAATAATAAAAATCCCCAGCAATAAAAGCAACGTTAGGAAAATGTTCGTGAAAATCGTCCATGCACAAACCCGAATTGTATTACCACTCACCATTGACTCTAACCCCGTTTCGAAAAACCATAAATGTTTTGTGCTGTTCCGTAAAGCCCATTGTGTGAATTGTTCAAGAAATTGGAAAAATTAGCGATGAATCAAATTACTTGTAAACGACTGTCAAAGATGACGGAATAACTGATGATTGTTAATTCAGGTAGTTACTGACACCCAACGGGTATTAAGCTCTGCGACTAAGCATTACGTCCTTAGATGCAAGGCCCTCTTTGATGCAAATAAGTTTTGCTCGCACGGCATAGAATGGTTTATAGCTATTCTCTGAATACTCACAGTAATTATCAAGTTCTATTGGGGGTGTAATTTGGTTTTATACAGGGTGTTCCTTATATAATGACGTGCTAATATTTTAGGGTGTGATTTCTCAAGTCATTTTATAAAGAAAAGTTCATATAAACATATGTCGTAAACGGCTTAAATTTTTTGCTACAGGGTGTTAAAAAAATTTTCTTTTTTAATGATTTTTCTGTAATATCTCCGAAAGTACTCTAGATAATATTTTTAAGTTTGACATGTGCTAAAAGGGCATAAAACCACATGTTTTAGTTATAAAAGTTATTTTTTTGTCCCACCAGTGGCGTCCCTGCAAACATGTCCTCTGATATTTTTTAGAAAAAAAGTAGTACGCCACTGACATTTTTCCATGTAGATAATATTTCTGATTAGCCTTATCAATTCTACATAAAAATGGTATCTTGCGTTTTTCTTCTTAGGCACACTGTTCTTAATTAAAATAATTAAATTAAATTAGCTTCACATAAATCTAGTTATCCATGATGGAGCTCCTGCTCATTTCAGTGTAATCGTTCGCGACCATTTAGATGCAGTTAGTTTAATTTAATTATTTTAATTAAGAACGGTGTGCCTGAGGAGGGGATTGAAGAATAAGTTTATAGAAGACAACATAAACATATTTATTATATTATTAAATTTTTAAATAAACTTATTATTATTATTAATATTAATATTAATATTATTATATATTATATTATTATTATTATAATTATTATTATTATTATTATTATTATTATTATTATTATTATTATTATTATTATTATTATTATTATTATTATTATTATTATTATTATTATTATTATTATTATTATTATTATTATTATTATTATTATTATTATTATTATTTCTAAACACCATCTGTTTAAAAAAATTCTTTATTGGTATAGATATCTGGACGATGTATTGGCTTGTTTTAGTTTTTAGAATTCATAAAACATAACAATATAACATTTATAATTGAAAAAGAAATCAATAATTCTATTAACTTTTTAGACCTAACTATTAAAAAATCCGAAAATAAACAGGATATTTCAATATATCATAAACCTACTCACACCAGGCGCGTATTTGACGGGGGGGGGGGGGAGTAATGGGGTAGATACCCCCCCATGAGCCATTTTTCTGCTTAAAATTTTTTTAAATGGGACTGGTAGAAATCGACAGCAATAAATTTTGATTGATTGTCTTGTAAAAAAAACTGTATCATTAAATTCTACGCCTTCGTATAAATGAAATGCATATAAAATTTCCTTTTTTTTTAGGGTCAATTGGGTCATGGCGCTAGTTTCCCGTACAGCGCCCCCGGTGGCGGTCGGCCGGACTACTCGGGGATCCCCCAACGGCACGACGACCCCCTTTCGTTACACCAAGCCTTAGGTCAGGCGGTGGAGGACGCCCAAGCGGGCATCGACGATAACACAGGGTTCATAACGGATTTACCATTGCTCAAAGGTAAGATACGAGTATATTATACTATACAGAGTTTCACAGTACATATACACACAGAATACCGTTGTTAAGCATATTTTTTCTTAAACTAATAACATCATTTTGTAGAACAGAAAAAGTGTTTAATTACGGTACAATAGGCTGTTAAACCTTCCGCTCACTTAGAACTAATCCAGCTGTTTGTATTTAAAAACACATGGCATTTTGGCGGCTTCGTACTACGCCGCGGTCGTTTATTATATGGCAACGCTGCATTGAACTCGAAACATGCACAGGCGCACCACTTGCCGCTTGATTGGTTCGTAGCTACAATATTTGAGTGGCAAAATTCTTGTAGGTATGTTGTCAGGGTTGTTCGTAGCGTTTTCCATTGGTAAGTTTAGTGCATGTCAAATGCATTTCTACGTTTTATCAATAAATAACGCCATAACTTTAAATCTATTGCACATTGAGTTCGATGTTTTAATTGTAAATAAACAACTTAATAACACTCAAGAGTCAATGTATAACTTGTAATAATATAAATATTAAAATTCAACGCTTTTTCCATACCCCGTGGTTTGTTCGGATGCCGACAGATGTATGCCCCGCCCATAAACAAAGTGTAACGTCTGTAATTAGCCCCAACCACCCCTTTTACTTTTTTCTGTCTGACCACCCATGGAGTTTTTCATGAGATTTTAATAAGCCATGTCTGTAGGGGTGTGAAAAGTCAAGGGTATAGTGTAGTGTGAGTGTGAATGTGACTCAATACAATAATATACATGCAATGCGAACAATCCCATATAATTTAAAATTACCCACTTTGAAAAGATTTTTATTATGAAATTAGGTCGATTTTTATTTCTTTTCGTCCTGTAATGAAAAGTTCAAAAAACTCTGACTCTCGGGCGCATCAAGCAAAAATAGTTATTTATGCAACAAGTGCGTAAATTATGTATTTTTTTACGAATCTCATGACGTCGATTGGTATTTCTAGTTGCTCATTTTTTTCAATAAAAACTTTTTATACAGAGTGTGTCATGTAATAATGACCAATACCAACTTTTTTATTTTAAATGCAACACACCTTATATATTATTCCATTTTTGGATTCTTCAGAAAATTTTAGACATATTTCATGTACAATATCCTATAGCTATCTTTAACTGTTTCGAAAATATTAAGGGTATGGTCCGAAAGTAACTAGTGTCGTGGTTTAGCGTTCCGTAATTAACCAAATGATAGCCACATGATAGCGGTAACCAAAAAATAGGTTTATTTTGGAACACGGTTTTCGGATATCACGTCACCCAAATGTCAAAATGCTCACCGGCTTAAACGCCCGGTTACAAGCGGTTCCTCCTGTCACTTGTCATTATTATGAAATATTTTGTTTTGTTATGAATTTAATTTCAAAATGTTTGGCCGTCGGTTGGTAATTTATTAAGTTTTTCAGAGAATCGATCTCAATTAAATTATAAGAAGTAACTGTATTTAGCATTCCTGTAAATTATCACTCTGTCATGGACTTTTCAAAATTAAAGGTTATGCTTTTAACGAACATGGTGATTTTTCGTCCCGAATATAATCGGAATTTTATGGTTGATCTGTCATTTGTCGCGGTTAACAGTGGTTACTGGTGGTGATATTCGGACCATACCCTAAGTGTTTTCAGATTTATTGCATTTCAGCAGCGTTTCTTTTTACTGATATGAAATTTAAAAAAGGCATAAATAGTTTTGTTTACTTTTGTTTAAAACTCCTGACCTTAGCAAATTGTTTTCTGCCTGCATGCTGTAGTTGTCAGTGTTATAGTCGTTTGAATTTCGTTAACTGCATATCAGAAAAATGGTTTATTAACCAGAAATGCACAAAATAACAATTCTACAGATTACTGGAAGTTGCTCGCTTATTTCATGAAAAATTCCAAATTTGCCGCCTATAACTCTAGGGAAAATTAGTAAAATAGAAAAGCAGTTTCGCCGGCTTGGATATGTAAAGCAGATAAACAAAATTAGCTGCCAATGCAATAAGTCATTATACCAAATTAGATATTATGCTCGAGTTTGAGGAAAACGAACATACTTCTAGTCGAAAAACAGCCCCTATGTTCGATGTTAGCCATTCATCGATTATTCGAACATTATAAGAAAATGAAATGTATCCCTATAAAATGATAACTACTCATGAGCTCATGGAAGACGATTTTGATAGGAGAACGTATTTTTGTGAACAAATAATGGCAATGTTAGATAACAATAATTAAAACATGTTTTGTTTTTTGATTAGTGCACCTTTACACTTTACGGTTATGCTAATCGTCAGAATTGCCGCTATATATTTGTCTAGGGAAAATCCTTACTGGATTAGAGAACAGCATATTATTATGCAATATCCTGAAAAGGTATGTTTGGACAGGAATAGTTGGAGATCATATTATCATAGGTTCATTTTTCATTAATGGCAATGTAAATGACAATAATTATTAATTATTTAGCACTGCTCCAAAATGTTGTCTTGCCAACTTTGACAAACTTATATCCTGATCCAGCAAACCCACAACTTCCAGCGAATATGATATGGTTTCAGCAAGATGGAGCACCGCCCCATTACCAAATCAATGTCCGGCAGTACCTACCTCAAATGAGTATTTCCAAATCGGTGGATAGGGAGGCGTCGATCGATGGAATGGCCAGCAGGATCCCCTTATCTGACGCCATTATATTCTTATGGGGTTATGCCAAAAATATTGTATATAAAACTAACCAACTCGACTTAGCTGACTTAAGAAGACGAATAACGCTTGCGATTAGATCGGTCCCACCTGAGATGTTCAGTAACATTACAAGAAATTTCTATTAATATTAGGATGTTGCCTATAAACGTTCGCGGCGAGCATTTTCAACATATACTAATGTTTTTTTTGTTGTTTTTGCATTATCAAGAAATAAACAGTAGGTATTACTTATTAGTTTTTGAGTGTGTTGTTAATCTGAAAATACTTAATATTTCCGAAACAGTTGAAGATATATATATTGTATATATGTCTAAAAATTTTCTGAATAATCCAAAAATTGAATAAAATATAGGGTTTTTGCATTTACAATAAGAAAGTTGGTATTGGTCACTGTTACATTATATGACTCACCCCGTATAAAAAGTTTTTAATGAAAAAAATGCGCAACTAGAAATACCAATCGACGTGTTCTATTGGCCATTAATTGGCCATGGCCAACCAGACCAATTTTAATTAAAAATGCAGATTACAGTAATTATTCAATTTACTTTACCTACGCATTGTCGTAAAAAGTTGAATTTTATACACTTGCTATAGTGCGCAAAGTTCGTATTTTACACACGTAGTACCGTAGTAGAAAAACATGTTTGTGAGTACATGGAATGATTTGCTCAAGGCCTTCTGGGAGTAAGTGGAACAAAACATGATCAATGGCCATTCACAAATTTGATTTCCAAAAAAGTCCTGGAAAAACGTTTTATTCATTTATTTTTAATTTGATGAAAATACACAGAATACTACTACTACTAATAGAAATTTTGGAACCCCAAAATATGGTCTGAGGCCCGCAATAAAACAAAGTAGCAGAATCGGTATTTGCTCGTAGAGAAATCAGAGCGTTCGGACCCCTATCAATATACATAAAAATCCGATAATCGTATTTACATTCACATATTCAAGCCTTCTTGATCCGTCAACGCAGCCAAACAGCTGATTTTGTTGTTGGTTTACTTTTTTTTAGGTTATGAAGGTAATAACCTATGAATTAAATTTTTAAAAATCATTAATTAAAATGGATTTAGTCACTGACTTGGATGATACAGATGAAGATATTAACATAGAGATAAAACATGAGAGTCAAGGCAATGAAGGTACACATGGTAATAGATAATTTATAAAATAACAGCGTCTCCTCGAAAGGGCCTATGCCTATACATGTGTGGGTTTCAAGGAGGGTCATAATTTTTATTTGTTATTCTATTTACAAACAGCTAGCTACATTCTAAAGCTTAGTAGTACGTTGTGAACATTATACGCATATTTAATGAATGGATTATTTGCCTATTAAATTTATGTTATGTTTGGTCCCGATACCCTGCTTATTCCAATGAAGATTACATAAATATTTAATTATCTCTTACTTATAAAATTGGATTGCAAACTTAAGCTCCAAAGACTTTTTTTTCTGTGTCTACTGAGATAAAAAGAAATGGTGTAACATTCGGCAGTTTTGTAAACATTAGGTAGAGAATGAATGGATCTAATTCTACAATCACTACCTACACAAAATATAGAGAATATCATTTGAAAATATACCTATGTACCAAGCTACAGTAGATTTGTTTTTGTTTTTTTAGGTATGAAAGTGGGGAAGGACCATTTGGGTGCTGGTGCCATGGTATCACCGAGTGATGTGTTTTGCTCAGTTCCTGGAAGGTTGTCACTTCTCTCATCTACATCTAAGTATAAGGTAAATTGACTTTCTTAATTTGTCATTAGTGTGCAGATACAGAAACAAAAAAGTGTGCTTATTGTCATACGTAACGGTGATTTTTCAAAATATCAAGAAACTGGACCTGGTGAAAAGAAAAAAATACAACAATCTAGAGTTTTGGATAAAGCTATGCAGATTATTATTATTCCTTTATTTAGCACCTGGCTAATACACAACAATTACAATTAGAAGTAATAAAAATTCACTTTAAAAATAATGTCAAAAAAATACAACAAAACATTACAAGAAAAAAATATTTTAATAGAAAAAAGTTTACAGTAAAGGTCTACCCTAAACATTAGTAACTATACTTTTTACTACAACTCTAATACCCGTGGCTCGAGAAGGCAATTCTGGTTTATATTATTTCCTAAATTCCGCAAATTGTTATAATAAACGCAAGTGGCGGCAACACTGCGGTAAACGATCTGTAGCAGACGCGACCGCGACGTCACGTCACCACGCTAGAATTGGCTAGAACCGATCAACGCGCTAGGGTTCGGTAAAAATCTGGGTTGCTTTAAACGGTGAAAGTACGCAAGGCGCAGGCGCAGTTTAAAACTGAATCGCAGAATATTCAGCGGTTGGGTTGGCGTTGGCCTGCAAATAAAAATATGGCGAGCAGTAGTAAGAAAGTGAAGACCATACCATTTTTATTGCATGGGAATGGGAGGAACAATACTTTTTCACAGAAGTTAAAGGTAAAAATGTGTGTTTGTTATGTACTACTACTTAAATGGTAGGATTGACAACGTTATGAAATTGATAGTAAAAATTGTAAACAAGATTAGAGCTCAAGCGTTACAAAGAAGATTATTTAAAACCTTGGTCGATGAAATTCACTGTCAAAACGGGAAACTTGCGTGTAAAAAAAAATTGTGTGTGCTTAAGACCACACGACAGAAGTGAAAACTTCAACAAGGTTAATTCAGTGCCCACAAAAAAGTGCTAAACGCGCCTAAAGAAGTTTTCACTTCAAAAATAACATAAACTTGGAATACGGGATAATTTTACTGCATACGAAAAAAGATATTCCTAAAATTGAACAACCCTTGAATTTTTACATCTTCAACAGAAGTCAGAAATCATAATAAATTAGGTCCATGGAATAAGCAATTACGGTAAAACTAATTACCTTACTTCACCCTACGTAAATATATAATTTAAAAAATGCCAGAACATACCTGAGACGCAACAAGTGTCGCACACTGTTTCCACGTCGACTGATGCGGCAGCGGCAACGTTTACGAATAAACAGACCGGAAGGTCAGGGTCAGTTCGGATTGAATATAGGAGTCGAATTCGAGCGTTACACAGCCGACATGACGCGTGACGGCGACGCGTGACTGCTCAGTTTAATTCAGTGCCCACAAATGCGCCTAAAGAAGTTTTCACTTCAAAAAGTCATTGTAAGTTTTTAAAATGCTACCGTGTATGTTTAGTCATATTAGGCAGTTGAAGTGCGGTCACGAACGTTAACGTATACGTACAAATTGACAGCTACGCATGCGCAGTAATTACATTTTGACGTACGTGTTTCAAGCAGTTCAACGGGCGTACGTTACATTGCGTTGTTTAACCGGACGTGAAAAATGAACGTTCCGTTACCGGTAGGACCTCCGAATATAACCGATTATTTCCGAAAGGCCGTTATTTTTTGACCAACAGTTCCTAACTTTTTTCTGTGGTTGTAAATGAATAACTTTTTCTAACCACAAAAGGGAATAATATGGTATTTTTCAAACCTAACAGACATCTTCGCTTCAATAGGTGCCATTTCATCCAGGTTAAATCGTCCGTAAAGCTCAGCTCTGTTACCCATCAGGTTATCATTTAAAATTTGTAGCACCATTCCATCATCTATATCTTCATCTTCATTAAACTCTCCAAGAATAGCAATATCCAAAATATCTTCCATACTATCCTTTTTGCTTTCCTTCCTTCTTCATGCAATTTTCTTAACTTTTAAAAAATCACAGAAAAAGGTAAAAAATGAAGATAATAATATGACAAATCGCACCTTTAAAAGTAAAGTGACACAACTCGAAAATTGTATAATATTTCTAGGTTTAATCATAAAATGGCACTAAATACCGCCCTCTATCAGCTGCCACTGGACCTAGTACCAAATGGCTTCTCCCCAATTAGAGGAACCTATTTATGCCTTTTTCATATTAACGGTATTCGCGCGTCTTTTTAATACTAAAGAGTATCATTTCAGTATGTTGTCGCATGCGACGGAAAATTGACACTGCTTTAAGTCTAAACTGACTTGATTCCAAACATTTTACAAAAAAGTAACTGGTATTTAATAAAAAAAGGACTTATTTTAAAATGACTCGCTGCGTACAACGACAATTTTAATTTTATAATGGCATAACTCCAAATAATTCGTTCGTTGTTAAAAAAAAATTGGCAGTAAAAAGACCTAACTTATTTTTTATTTTTATTTTTTTTACTATTAAGGGTAGGTTTTAATATCAAATTTAAATAATTGCCTTCTAGTAAAACCATTATTGATGGTTGCGTGGAAGAGCATTTATTTGAACGTCGCCATCACTTATCATTTAGATTTTCTTTTATAAATTTCTTTGATATTAAATAAAGACATTTTGTATTGTATTGTATTGTATTGTATTGTATTTAGCTAATGTTTCCCCAAACTTAACATTTAATTTAATTTATTACTAGGCTTGGGAGACAAAAGAGTTAAAGGGGTCCAATATATTTTACAGGTTTTCCTGTTTTCTGCAAAACTCTATTTTTTGGATTGTGTCACTTTAATTTTAAAGGGCGAAATGTGAAATTGCATTTTTTGCAGGTTACGTTAACGGACAAAGAAGATAAGCACTTCAACTAAAATTCTTGTCACCGGTTTGTCACGTTAACTCCTCAACTAACGTGCGTAAATTTGCTTACGTATTTGTTCTACTTCAACTGCCTATTAGCTTCGTTCGAACAGCGGGCAGAAACCGTCAGCAAACTGACGGCGCATGCGCACGCGATAAATCCCAAACTGCTGTCAGAAAATACGGGTTCGCAAAAGCCGAATTGTTGGTTGTGGATCGGTTTCTAACTATCAGAATAATTTACTGATTAGAAGCGAATTTTTAGGTGAAGACTTGCGTAGTTTGCATTTTTAATACTGCCACGTCATGACGTTTAGAAAAGAAAGACAAAATACTGTTGGAAACTTGGACAATAGATAGACTTTTTCTATAAAGGTCTAGTAAAATAAATGTGTTTGCTCTGGTACAAGAAAATGCAGACCTATACGATTATTTGAATTCAGCTGGTGTGTATTGTTGTGTGGATTGGGAATAACTAGCCGTCGACTCCGCCTTTGAGTGAAAAACTAGAAATTCTCAATTATTAACTGTCACTTAAGAAGTCTACCTTATCCAACTTGCGTTTTGCAGATTGTATTGTTTTTCATACAACAAATGCTTTTTTCTAATAGTTGTTGCAAATAATTTATTATTTATTTATTTATTAGGTTAGGTTTCTGTTATCTGTCAGTTATCCTCACAAAAAAAAATTATTTCTGGGGCATGTTCGATTGGCACAGAGATTTGGATCGATCTGATTTTAAAACTCAATTCATTGATCCAAGGTGAAATACGGATTTTCATTCACAGTTGTTCGTTTGGGTTTCGATTTTGACTTAACCTCATTTCATGTTCAAAAATTACTCGAGAGTAGGAAAGTAGTATTTTATAAAGTGGGGGACTAAAGTAAAACAACTTTAACATATTTTATTTCCACTCTTTTCATTCACGTTCAGGAAATATTATTTACCTAGATGGGTTCAAAAAGACGTAATTCATCTATTTCTACTTCTACATCACAGTTAATTCTCTTCTAAAATGACATAAGTAATAAAAAAATACTGATAAATACCCATTGAAAAATCTAACAACAGGGCCAGAATGGCTATAACCTCCAAAACCATAAAGTAGACAAAACAAACAACTAATCTAATTTTGGTGATCCTGCTATTTACCAGGTTCACTTGGGATCATTTTGACGGTAGTGGGGGAACAGTGATCATTTGCCAATTGAACACAGGTCAGATCAGATCCGTTAGATCGATCCGGATCAATCTAAACCAGCGAATCGAACATGCCTCCGATCGGTTTGGGAACGTGTTCGCAGAGCACGCAAATTCCAACCAGTTAAACCACGCTTGCGCAGAAAAAAACTAAAGATTGGTTGACAATTTGCTTGTACTAACAAAGCTATTATATTTATCGAGTGATTTTAGTTTTAGAAACTTAGCTTAGCATAGTTATCACTAGCTGGCATTATCATTTTATCATTTTTGCATAAACTTCTTTATTTTAAGGTTACAGTAGGTGAAGTCCAACGAAGATTATCACCCCCAGAGTGCCTCAATGCTTCTCTACTAGGCGGCGTCCTGAGGAGGGCAAAAAGCAAAAACGGGGGACGATTGCTCAGGGAGAAATTAGAAAAAATAGGTCTAAATCTGCCAGCTGGAAGGAGAAAAGCTGCTAATGTGACGCTTCTTACATCATTAGTGGAAGGTAAAAAAAAATCCATCATGAACTATACCATAGACATAATATAAAGAGACAAAAAATTTCATTAATAAAATCTCATTTGTTTACAGTCATACATAAGTCCACAGTTTCACATAGGTTAGAAGGAGATGGCTTTAAAAAATGGCAACGCTGTTAGCTGCGCGTCCAATACCAGTACGATGGCATGTGGTTTTTTAGAATTCTTACAAATAAAGTTATTTTAACTAAAATATTTACATATCTATTGTCTCACTAAAAAGAACCACGTGACTTTTGAAGATTTCGAGGAAAGGGTGCTTTAATATTGCTATGTTTGCACTGTGCGCGTCCTACTGTCACTTCCGGTTAAACCGGAAGTGCACACAACTTTATTATTTTAAGTAGAACACCCTGTATATTTTTTTAAATATGTAATCTACGAAGAATTCTAAGCATAAAACATGTATCATATCCTTTAAGTATAAGACGTTGTAAATTTTCAAACCCCAGAAATATTTACTATTTTTTTACTGCTTTTTAGGTATTCCGTATGATTGAGTCACAACTATTTCACTTCTGGTTTAACCGGAAATGCTGCAAAATTTAACATTCAAACTCAAATCTCTCCAATAATTTTAATTTTTTTAATTTAAAATCAAATTTTTATAATTATCTTACTTTTCCAAAAAATATATTTATGCTTCCCTATGTCTAAACTTAATAGTTTTAAAGATAAAGCAATTAATTGTGCAGCATAGTGATTTCCTCGAATATTATAATTTGATGTCATTTGGAAATAAGTAATTTTAAGAGTTGAAAATTTAAAAAAACACAAATATACAGTGTGTCCACGGTAGAGTTGGGAAGAGGAAAATATATTAGATTTGCGATTACTCTACAGGGTTCATCAAAAACAACATTTTTACTTTTTAGCATTTTTCTTTTAATTCCTTGATTTATTAAAAGAATTTTGCTTGTATTGAAACTACAATTATTTCAAATATCATATTTGCGATTACTATATAGGGTTGGTCAGAAACAACATGTTTAGTTTTTTGGATTTCGTTTAAAATAAATCTACGTAAAAACAAGCAACTATTGTTGCTTTCTTACTTCGAATGTGATTTTATATCTCACCGAGTAACGATTTTGTTCTAAGAAAACCATTTTTTATTTGCCTACTTTTGAAGTTTTTTTATTATTACATGTCATATTTCTTTAATTCATTCAATCATAAATTATAAAACTTTTATTCAAACGTGGTACCACCGAGTTATAGCGCATAGTTCAACTCGACATCTGAATTCCCGATAACAGTTCCTAAGTTGCTGTATTGGGATATTTGCAATAACTACTCTAATTTTTTCTTTCAAGAGATCTTGAGTTATTATTGAAATTGGTTTTATACACATGTGGCTTCAGATATCCCCATAATTGAAAGTCGATAATAATTGTGAGATCGGGGCTTCTACGTGCCAACTGATTTGGACCATAGGTACGTTCCAATCCATTTGTTTCCAAAGTGATGATTTAGCCAATCATCAAAAGGAATTAGAAAAAAAAAATATCCAAAAATCTAAAATTGTGATTTGTGACGAACCCTGTATAGTAATCGCAAATTTGATATTCGAAATTGTAGTTTCAGCACAAGCAGGCGTTTTTATAAATCATAACTTTTTCTTCTATACCCACTAATAAAAACGTTTTTCTTCCAAACTCTATTCGTGGACACACAGATTGTATTTAATAGGTACCTATAATATTTTTACTTAAAACATGACAAATGAAATGCGTCTAATATAACTAATAAAACCTTTGTTTTTAAAACACACGATGTAGTTCTAGGGCAATCAGCAGAAATTTGGCATCCATGATTTCTGTTAAAAGTGATTTCTGATCAGGACAAAATGTAAACAATTTTGTCTCCCTTTATACAGAACAGACGCCACGCTGCAGTGGTGTAGGCAGGACAAACTGAACCTTTATTTTTATTTATTATTCTCAACCAACTTAAAAAAGTTTATTACAGAGAATATAACACAAAATATACAATATATAAATTCACAAAGAATAAAAACCATGTTTAGTAACTATTAATAACTTCCTCGAAATTATTCAAAAAAAATATATACATATTATATTAAAACTATTTACAAAAAAAATATTAATATAATACGTTAAAGTTTTAAAAATATTTTTTAAGTGTTTTTTTAAAAGTCTATAATTTTGATATTTCTTTAATTTTTTTCGGCAAACTGTTGTAAATTGTTATTCTTTTATATAATATTGATTTTTGGCCAAAAGTACTCTTTAAAATTGGTGTTTGAATATGATGATTTTGTCTCGTGACGTGAATAATGTTGGTCGAAGGAAATATTATATTTGATTGTTTTTCTTTAATAATAATGGAGTGTATTAGAATGCATAGTTTTAATTTATAAAGCTATTCTAAATTTAAATATCCATTTAGCTCATACAAATATTTATAGTTGGTTCTAAAAAAGGAAGTTTATGTAGGTATGCATTTACTTATTTCGTTTTGTAGTTTTTTTAATGGCTGAATTGTAGTTAAATTGGCTGATCCCCAAATTGAAATCATATACTGTAATTTTAAATAAACCAAAGAATAATATATATATATTTTTTAAATATTTTAACGATATATAATTTTTAGCTTTAAATAAAATGCCAATTATTGGTGAGATGTAACTTCTTAAATATTCAATACTATGTTTTTTCCAACCTCGCCCATTATATATTCTAACACACTGGTTATACAGTTATTGAATGAAGACCTTTATTATTATTACTATACTTTATGTCTATGGGTGTAAATAAATATGAAATATAATTACAATTTTTTTGATAAAACCATGGGTTTTAATAACTTAAGTCCATGTATCTTGTAGGTACCTATTAGTACTATGTAGATCTAATAAGGAAAAGTACATAGTTTTGCTGATGATACGGTAATTTTTATGAAGGTCTAAATTGGAATATTTTAAAAAATACTATTGAAAAAGATTTTATAAAAATAAGCAACTGGTTTGACAAAAACTTATTAACTATAAATTATAACAAAACAGCATACATTCCATTTACTTCATACAAAAATAAACTTCCAAATATTGGCCCAATAATATGCAATAATAATATTAATATAAAGGAAGGTGAAAATATTAAATATCTAGGAATAATTTTTGATAAACATTGAAAATGGGATTTACATAGTGACTACATTGTAAAAAAACTAAGAATTCTTATACCAAAATTTAAACACCTTAAACAATTTTTAAATATAAAAGAATTAGAAAAACCTACTCTATTATTCTTTAGTACAAACCCATTTAAATTATGGAACATTAGGATGGGGAGGCATAAATAAGAATTATCTTAATAATATTGAAACTATTCAAAAATACATTTTGAAAATTATTTACGAAAAAGACAACGAATATTCTCCCGATTTACTATTTAAAGATAGCAAAAAAATGGATATTAAACAAATATTTTGTTACCTACATGTTAATATATATTTTTAAACATAAAAATTAAATAAATTATATTAATCACACACATGAAACTCGTCATAAAAATACTATTAAATTACATATGAAAATAGAGTAAACAAAACAATAGCACACAAACATTTTTTAAACATCCATCCATATATTTTTGATATGCTACCTCGGTCAATTAAAATAATTAAATCATCAAATAATTATAGAAATAAAATTAAAAATTGGATATTATCTAATCCAAGAGATATATTCAAGAACGTCATTAATAAATAATAAATATACCAAGCTATAATGAATAAAATAAATAAATATATATATTATATCAAGTATTATCGAGTATTATATACATAACGTATTGTATCTTCGTATATTATAGTGATATAAAATATGCCAATAAAATATTGTCATATTCGTTTTATATTACAATCTAGTTGTGCCTGAATTATGAAATATATTGTTGATAATAAATATTAATTATTTAACTCAAAACAAGTATTTTACTTCTGATGAGTTCGGAATTGATAGTTTATAAAAAAAATTATATATTAGCATTAAATGTCAAAAAAATAATTAAATAAACTTTTATTATTATTATTATTATTAACAAAAACCATATTTTCCAGGAGAAGCCATTCATCTTGCCCGCGACTTCGGTTACGTATGCGAGACCGAATTCCCCTCCCGACAAGTGGCCGAATACCTGCTCAGACAACACGGAGAGACTCCGCGAAGGAAGGAGCTCCTCCAAGCGACAAAACAAATCACGAAAGAACTCATGGACTTGTTAAATCAAGACCGGTCCCCCCTGTGCAATACGCGACCGCAAATTTTACTCGATCCTTCGATTCAAAGACATCTAACGCATTTTTCGCTTATCAGTCACGGCTTCGGGAGTCCCGCGATCGTGGCCGCGCTCACGGCGATACAGAATTTTTTAAGTGAGAGCTTAAAACATTTGGAAAAAGTGTTTCCGAATCAGAATTCGGGTCAACAGGGGCAGGGTATGTTGGTGACTTCGTCGTTAGACAAGGGGAAACTCGACGACAAGAACAAGTGATGTTGTTCGAGTGTGTGTTGTGATCTGAGGAAGGCGTACGCGTTCGAAACGTAATGTGCCGGGGTTTTGTTTATATTTTTTGAAGCTCGTGGTAGAGTAGATTTGTAACTGTAGGATTTGTTGAGATAAGAGAACTATAAAAAAAAAGTAGAACATTTAATAGGACTTATAAATGGCACTCTATAATGACTGTACCAATGGGGTTTTGGTTTTTATAGGTTGTCATTGACTAATTTCAGTTGACAGCATCTGACTGTTTTGGGTTTGTGGAAAGGTAAAAGAAAAACTAATAATATAACAATTTTTAAAATGTCTTTATAATATATGTTAATAAAACAATGCACCTATTGAAAGATATATCCTTTGCCGCATTTTTCTCACTATTAAACCGATTATGCACTAAACACAGTGGCATTGTTAATACATCTTGTTTTGAAAGTTTATATATCACAATAACAACAAATGATTCAACAAAATTAATGAACAGCACAATAACCACGCTAACAAGGTAATAACAATAGGCTTGATTGGTTCGTGTTTTTAGTTGGCGTTAACCTAATTTCAAATGGTTGCCAACTTTTTTCTAGGGAAAAAAATTGATTTCCCCGACAAGAGGGCCATTCCTAGAGATGATATTTTAAGGGCACAGTTCTCAATGCCAATTGTGTATAAAAAGAGACCTATAAATGGCTTGAATACAGGGGTAACTTCCGGAACCTTGCAATTATTTAAAAAAAAATAATTAGTATCTAATTTTGGAAGGGCTGTTCAGAGAGGCATTGTCGAATAGTATGCCGGTGTTTTTTTTTTAAATAAATACACAGAAACTTTAAAACAAGCAGTTTTTTGAAACCCCTAAAATTTCCACAATTTACCTTAAAAGTAAACACTTAGATTTTCAGAACAACAATTTTACTGGTAACACAATATTTGCTAGTCTATCTAGATGTCATCTATCCTAAGAATTCTAGAGAATATGCGTTTGTTTTAACAGGAAAGGTTCCGTATTGGCACAAAACACGAAAGTAAACAAAACTATGACCGGCTGACTAACATCTGCCTTGCTCTACCAGCTCCAGAATATGTCTGTCTTTCTTCTTCGTATGCCAAAAGCATAAAAATAACTATTATGATCAACACAGCACTGCGCATGCGAATCGTCAATAGGCAAATCGAATTGACAGCTAGAAAATGACGTCGTTAATCCCACCTTAATAACATATAGGTCCTATGGGAAATAAGATAAACATTCTACTTTTTTTTTTAGGTCAGTGGTTGAGATTAGTCTTTTTTATTAAGAAATAATGTGGAGAATAAGCTTTATTTAATTTTTTAGTTTAATTCTTACAATAGCTATTTATTATGCCTGTTTTTTTGGATTTAGAGTTATACAAAAAAAGGTGAGCATGGTACAAGGAAATTATCTTTAATATTTTGATCATTGTTACCGTCTTTTTATAAATAATTTTTCTCTATACCTTGTAAAAAGGCATCTATCAAAAATTGCTCTTTTTGTAAGGTGTATATTATTTATTTTATTGTTTGTAAGTAAATGAATAGGGGCTGTAACCTGCACTATTTCCTAAGCTAGGGTTGCCAACCCTCCCGATTTTTCAATAAATCTCCCGCCTCCCGACTAACATATTAAAACTCCCGCTTTTCCTTTTTTATATACTTCTAACTCAGAAAAATGCATATTAAAGTCAGAAAAATAATTATATGTCTATCTTGGAAAAATGGAAAAACATAGACTTTAAATTAGTGTTACAATACAAAATCCTACTTATTAATGGAGCAAAAAATATTTACCAATTTTAAACAATAATTATTTTTATGATATGGCGAAAACGCAAAAATATATCGGCACCTCCCGCTTTTTGTTTTCCGAAATCTGGCAACCCTATCTTAAGCCCGTATTTCATTGGCCAAGTTTTAGCCCAAACCCTTTTTCAAATTCAAGAAATTGTGCTGCGTGAAATGTTTTACACGTAGGTACCCAAGTTTTTAGCAAAGTGTTAAAATCAATACAAGTTATATACCAACTAATATTTGACTTAAGTTTGTACGCGATAACATCGAAGATTGGCTAGTTTGCAATTTTGTTTGATTTTTATTTTCGATTTGATAATGTACGTTTAATTAATTGACTTGTTCTCTTGTTTTTCGCACTAAAAATACGACAAATCATTTTTAAACAAATTTTAGACACGAAATTAAAAACGATTTTCTATCCTCAAAATATAGGGCAGCCACTAAAAATCGCGGACACTAGAGGCGTGTTCGATTGGCACAGAGTACAAAGATCAGTTCAGATCACTTTGACCGTGCGATCACTTACCAATCAGTTAGATCGATCTGAACCTGGTAATCGAATACGCCTTAGTTTCGCTTGCATTTGTCCGTCAACACACTTTCTTTTTGCTTCTTTTAAACAGCGAAGCAAAGTAAAAATATTTGCTTAGCTAAGTTGTTAAAGGAACGCTTCACGAACGAGAGAGGGGCATACTTAACAGCGGCAAGGCGGGAGGAAAAAATCTTCGCTATGCTATGTTAAATTTTTAAAAGGAACGCTTAACTTAGCCGTTGGCTTTGCTTTGCTATCTAAAAGAAGCTTAAAGGAACTCTGCTTATATCTTTGCTTAGCTAAAATGTTAGAAGGACGCTTCGCTAACAACTTCGTATAATCGGAAACTTTTACTTCTTTAAGAGCAAAGCAAAATAAATCTTAGCGAAGATTTTTCTTCATCCCCCTTTGCCGCGGTTAAGTATGCCCCCTCTATATTTCTCATGCGATTATACGAGGTTGTTCGCGAAGCGTTTCTTTAACAACAAACTGAGCTAACAAAGCAAAGCAAAGATATTTACTTTGCTCTTTAAAAGAAGCAAAAGGAAAGTCCCTATTATACGTACCGAAGTAAAATATCAGCCAAGTTCCTTTTACGTTACTTTTAAAGCAAAGCACAACAAAGATTTTTTCCTAACCCTTTGCCGCGGTTAAGTATGTCCCTCTATATTTCTCATACGCTCGGACTATACGAAGTTGTTCGCGAAGCGTTTCTTTAACAACTTAGCTAAGCAAAGATATTTACTTTGCTTTGCTGTTTAAAATAAGCAAAAGTACCTATTATCTTTGCTTATCTAGTTATTAAGCGAACGCTACGCGAACAACTTCGTATGGGAAATATAGAGGGGCATACTTAACCGCAGAAAGGGGGAAGGAAAAACATCTGCTGAGCTTTGCTATTTAAAAGTACATAACTAAAAGGGAACTCGGCTATTGTGCCGTTTACGAGTCGCCTTTCCATTTGGAAAATGTGTATATTAAGTTCACACCCGCACCAAGATGTTGGTGGTCTAAAATCACTTCGCTTCTAGGCATTTACATCGAGCCTTGCTTCGCCGATTTAGGTGGAATGTCTAGGGTTACAGTTTGATTCAACCTAAAGACCAGATTTTACCATTGCAGATGGTGATTTCTGGAGGCTTTAAGCTCTGTACAGACTACAGATGAACCAGTGTACATGAAGAATAATCCTTAAATACTTAAAATATCGTCCATATTCTTTGAATAAAATGTTTCATCTCCGTTGACGGTGGTTTTGTTATATCTAAAGATATATCATACATTATCAGTGTTATCTACTCACAATAATATTACCAAGGTCAATTATAAAATAACCAAACGCTTCACTGGGACCTTTATATTTATAAAAATTGTTTTATGACGGTTAGCAGGGTTAAGAAATGAAAATTTATGCCTCAAGTGATTTTAGATTTACTGAAGTTTAAGAAAATAATGTTATGTTGTTTACTATGCTATACATACAACAAACGTGTAATACCTTATTGTATATTTATAGCTACACCTTCTGAAATCTGTACCCTTTAAAATTTGGGATCTGTTGTATATTTATATTTTTCTATTTTACCATGAGCTTCTAAACTTTATTGTTAATAAGTACCTATTCTAATAGTTTGTTTTGTATTTGTATATTGCCAATATCAGATATATTTTTCTGAAACAGTGCCAATGCCGATAATGTATTATAAGATATTTACGTGACACTTGGGTAAAAAATAAATTATGACAAGAAAATTTTGTAGTTTTTATTATTAGTTATTTAGATACCTTCATTATCTCAAAGTTATTTAAAATAGAATACATCGTGACTACATTGTAAAAAAATTAATAATTCATATCATACCAAAATTTAAACACCTTAAACAATATATACAGACAAGTAACCCACAAAGGTTTCCCATCCAAATGCTTACATAGCCTCGTGGAACAACGTGAGGCCACTTGATGTGCGGATCGGCACGAATAACATACGCCTCAAATCTAAACCCCTACAAAAATTATAGTAAGGGATAAAATCATCATATATAAGAACACCAACTTACCCTCGGAAGATCAGGATTCAGGAAAGCGACGCCGTACTAAGTACCGCACCTTCCCCAACATCCTCTTCAGCCTCTTTTCATTACTGAACGGATCTACAATAAAGAGGCAGGAGAATAGAATAAATAGAAAAGTCGGTTCACAAAATGAAATTGGCAATTACACAATTTAGAAGAACCCATAGCGGAAGAATTTTTTTTTCTGCAACAAGCACCAATAAGACAAAGGCCACGAGCGTGGATATTCCACATAAAACTTTTTTTTTCGCATAACTATTCTAATACGACACGAAACCAAAATGCTGACTAGCGAAAAATAGAAAAACATGACAACAGCGCAGTGTTGCCAATGACATTAGGTGAAAAGGTCCGCCCAGTGGCACGAAAAAGTTCGATTTAGTCCGCATCGAAATGAAAATGTTTCGTCTGGCGCATTCGCCATAAGTGATATTTATTATTTACTGTTGGATGTATATTATATAATGAAAAAGACTGATAACTCTATAAACATTTACTTTTTAATAACAAAAAAAACAATAATAAAAAAGTTAATGTAATAAGTAATAAGACAACCCAACACTTGGTAAATAAACAATAAGTTTCCTGCCGATTTTATTTCCAAATTTGTGCATTTAGCATATTTTCGTCAGGTATCGAAAAGTCCGAAATAGTTTCAAAGTCCGACAAAAGTCCATAGCCTTAAAAAAAGTCCGAAAATCGGACTAAAGTCCGCCGATTGGCAACACTGCAACAGCGGAAATTACCTAGGCCGAGAAGTAAAATAGCAGACAACCGGCATGGAACCACGTTTATACACAAACCACAGGTCCGGACTCCTTTCAATCAGCACGAACAGCCAAGCAGACTATACACGAGGGAATTATAAACTAACCACACATTATTATAAAATAATTAAGATAAATTTTATTGTTATATACAATTAAAGTGTAAAAAAGGGAACTAGCATGTCTGAGCATTGGGGGCCAATGCTTATCAGAGGGGAGGCATGTCAACTAAATAACACGGTAGCCCGCCATTTTTAGGATTCCCGACCACTGTACGTTGAGGTCGCGTCCCACTGTACACAGATCGGGGCCAAGTGCGACGCAACCTCAGCAATAATTCGGCTATATAAGCCGGCCCAGATTTAGCAGCAGGGTCGGTGTTCATTGCCCGCTCAAACTACTAACAGGTGACAAGCCTTGGTCTAGGCCCAAGTGACGCCTCTGCTCCTCTAATTAACTTTAGGATATGTGACAATAAGCCTTGGTTTAGACCAAGTGACGCACCTAGCAAACCGCTACCCCACCCCCGTGACGTGAATAAGTCCTACGCGGAGCCAAGAAAGACATGCTGGTTCATCTTCTAGGGTAAAATAAGAAGTACCTATTCAATATAGACGCCGTTATACCGATCTCCGGACTTTCATTCTTCCCCCTTCGTCTCAGCCCACGAAGAGAACCTCCGTGACAATATAAAAGAATTAGAAATATTGTATTATTCTTTAGTACAAACCCATTTAAATTATGGAATACTAGGATGGGGAGGCATAAATAAGAATTACCTTAATATTATTGAAACTATTTAAAAATACATTTTGAAAATTATTTACAAAAAAGACCACCAATTATTCTGATTTACTATTTAAAGATAGCAAAAAAATGGATATTAAATAAATATTTTCTTACATGTTCATATATATTTTTAAACATAAAAATAAAATAAATTATATTAATCACACACATGAAACTCGTCATAAAAATACTATTACATATAAAAAAAGAGTAAACAAAACAATAGCACACAAACATTTTTTAAACATCAATCCATATATTTTTGATATGCTACCATGCACAGTCAATTAAAATAATTAAATCATTAAATAATTATAGAAATAAAATTAAAAATTGAATATTATCCAATCCAAGAGATATATTCAAGAACGTTATTAATAAATAATAAATATAATATACCAAGCTATAATGAATAAAATAAATAAATATATATACTTATTCTATACTATAAAATATTGTCATATTCGTTTTATATTATAATCTAGTTGTGCCTGAATTATAAAATATATTATTGACAATAAAAATTATATTATTTAACTCAAAACAAGTATTTTACTTCTGAGTTCGGAATTGATAGTTTATACAAAAAAAATTATTATTAGCATTAAATGTCAAAAAAATATTTGAATAAACATTTATTATTATTATTATTATTATTATTATTAAATATCTATAATCCATCGTTTTTAAGCCTTAATAAAAAATTTAGAGACGTTTTATCTTACATCAGGGCTATAATGTACTTGAGCTGAATGGGCTTCTGCCTTAAACCTGTCCTGGCAAGACCTCACAAAAAATTTAATAATAGATCTCTGTAGCCTTCAATCATGCAAGCTTAAGAACCTGGATAACAGATGTCGCCCAAGTACTTCTTCCTTTCATTATAGCAGTATTAGAAAGAGATTCTGTTGCCACAAAGGAAGAGTAGGTTATTGTCTCTCATTCCCGTATTTGGTCTCAGCCGCTAGGACTGTTGAAAATATTACCAACTTCATGTTATTTACGTTTATCGGTCCTCGTTAGTCGTTACGTCACAATGGAAAGTCACTTAACCTAAAAATATCTTTTATTTTATTGTAAAAAAATTATTTTACAAAAAAATAAAGTATAGAATGTCGACCAAAAACCAAGTGTTAAAACTGTACAAATCCCTTATTAGAGAGTCACAAAAATTCGCTGCGTATAATTTTAGGTAAGTTTTAGTCAAAACCTTGCGTTTTTGTTGACATACATAGGTACCATTGTGCAATAATAATTTTGCTCATTTATTAAATTTTTAATTAAATTTTAGATGTTATGCAGTACGAAGAGTTCAAGATGCTTTTAGGGAAAATAAAGGTGTTACAGATACGGAAATTTTAAATAATAAATTAGCCGAAGCCCATAAAAATTTAGAAATTATTAAGAGACAGGTAAGCAAGATTTTTAATGTTGATGGGTGCAGAGGGAACCCCAGTCACTAATGACATTCCGTAAAATATTTAAAGTATCCTGCCTGGGGTTTTTATGGTATTATTTTGAAACAGACAGTGCTCTCTCTAAGGAAATAAATTAGAAATAGTTAATAAATAATTTAATAATGCTCCCTTTAAATATTACGAATGTTAACAGTTTATGATATTTTTATTATGATACAGAAACGATTGTGGTTTAAGCATAAAATAATTTTAAACTGTTACTACTTCCTTAGTGATTATTTTTTTTGCCAGATTGTATACGATGTTACGTACTACTAAAAGCTGAATTTTAAAGAAGTTTGTCATGAGATTTATAAAGTTGTGTTTTGATAAATTTCCCATACGTACCTACATAATATATGCATTTGATTATTTTAAAACATTGGAAACAAGGTTGTTAAACATCCACATTTCTCTAAAATTACAATATACAGTGTGTCCACGAATAGTTTGGAAAATGAAAAACTTTTATTAGTAGGTGTAGAAAAAAAGTCATTCTTTATAAAAACGTCTGCTTGTACTGAAACTACAATTTCGAATATCAGATTTGCGATTACTATACAGGGCTCGTCACAAACAAAAACAAAATTTTTAGTTTTTTGGATTTTGTTTAAAATATAAATTTACGTAAAAACAAACAGCTATTGTTGCTTTTTTACTTCGAATATGGCAGAGTAACGATTTTGTTGTAAAAAATATTTTTTTATTTGCCTACTTTTGAAGTATTTTTATTATTAGGTACATGTCATATTTCTTCAGATCTTTCAATCATAAATTATAAAACTTTTGCTCAAACGTGGTACCACTGAGTTGGCTCATAGTTCAACTCGACATCTGAATTCCTGATAACAGTTCCTAACTTGCTGTATTGGGATATTTGCAATAACTACTCTTATTTTTTCTTTCAAGAGATCTAAGTTATTATGGAAATTGGTTTTATACGCATGTGGCTTCAAGCCACATGTGTATAAAACCAATTTCCATGGCTTCAGATTTCCCCTAAATTCTAAATGATAGTCGATAATTGTGAGATCGGGACTCCTATGTGCCAACTAATTTGGATCATAGGTACCTTCCAATCCATTTGTTCCCAAAGTGCTGATTTAGTCAATCATCAAAAGGAATTGAAAATTGGAATTGAAAAAAAACCCAAAAAACAAAAATCTATTGTTTCTGACGAACCCTGTATAGTAATCGCAAATGTAATAGTTGAAATTGTAGTTTCAACCAATGTTTCAACACTAGCAAGACTTATCAATAATAATAATAATCAAGGAATTGAAAAGAAAAGATCCAAAAAACTAAAAATGTTGCTTGTGACAAATCCTGTATAGTAATCGCAAATCTGATATTCGAAATGGTAGTTTCGGCACAAGCAGACGTTTTTATAAAGAATTACTTTTTCTTTTAGGTACCTATACCCTACTAATAAAAAATATTTTTCTCTTCCAAACTATATCCGTGGACACACTGTATAAGTATTTAACCAGAATAAAAACGGTGTTTTACTAATAGATGGTACTCTAGGACCGACTCAGCTCCCCGTTTAAGTCTGCAATGCTTTTGCCCTTGCAGTAAAGAAAATAAAATGCATAAATATTGATAAGAAAAGGGTAGGGCAAACAATTTGTCAGTATATCGTCGGTTAAGAGTGTTAACCTGCTAACTCACAAATACACAATGGGCCTTTTCACTATTCTTAAATTTGATACATTTGGCATTTGAATTGTTTAGTCGGTGCTATAATAAGTGTTTTTCATCAATAAAATGATTGCTAGGTCATAACATTAATTTATTTCAGCACAGTAAAAACCGGGTAAAATTCAACCAATTTGAAAATCTCAAAACAGGCGCGACTCATGACGTAGATATGTTTAAAGCTTGCTAGAGCGCATGCGTTTAACTTCGCACACGCGTAAATGCTGATCTGTCGAACTGCCATCGGCAAATTAAGCCACTGTTGCCATATGTAGAAAGTTTTACCATCTTAATAATATACTTTCTTCTTAGAACTTTATTTGGATACTTTAAATAAATATAAACATAATACTGGTAAAATAATTCATTCCGCAGCTATTGAGTGGAAAACTGGTATATTATAATTACTAATAATTGCTAGTCAATTAGACACATTTACAATTACACTGGTACTATAAACTATAATAAATTATTTTTGAGAGTATCGGCAACACTGTCAAGCTGCTGATTTTGTGAATTCTTGATATTTTAAGCCAGCGACTCGGGTATTCCTATCATTCCTCTGTGCATCAATCTTCCGGCGCGATGACGTAGGTATGTTTAAGTCCGTGTTTTTATTCAAGGAGTTTTTTTATTTATTTATTTTCTCAGTTATGGCTTAAAAGTATAGAAAAGTAAAAACACAGAAAATTTTATTTTTTGTTCCTTTATACACTACTACCAAAATCAAAATTTAGTGAAAAGGCCCATTGTACAAGAACAAAGAAAAACGATATTTCCTTACTAGAGCGTATTACCATTGTGCTGTCCGTTACACAGCAAAACATTGGAGATAGCAGTTATACGGTTTTACTGTGGAGTTAGACGGTTTACGCATACTAGATTTACGGACGCTGTGTTTACAATTTAGAGTTAGAAGTATTTCTGGGTGATGCAGAACGCCATCTATATTTAAATAGTTGAATAAAACAAAATTAGTCAAAAGTGGAGATAGCAGGTTAACAATCTTAACCGACGATATGATTTAAAAATTAGCTCACAAACTTTATAGAACTCATATACAGTGAGGACCTAAAGTCCGTCCCCTCTAACTTCTAAACCGTTTGGTATATTTTAATGAAATTTTGAACGATAATATTTGAGCAAGTCTTGCACTTTTTGACATACCAATGACAGCTTTAAATGTCAAGATTACAGCTGGGTCCGCTTTTGGAATATTTTTTTAAATGGAACACCCTGTATATTTTTACATTTTTAAATTCCACATAAAATTATAATTATTTTTTATTAAATGCATTATTAGTCTATACTTCATAGTTTCCGAGATATTGACTCTCGAAAAGTGACATTTTTGAACTTTGACAGCTTATAACCTTTTAACAGTACGTTTTAGAGCAAAACGGCTTACATGTCCCTATCTTCAAGTTTTATTATCTTCCCAAAAAAATCAACTTCCAGTTAAACCGGAACAACTATATTTCCTGCTTTCGAGTTACATCCGGTTTAACCGGAAGTTGATTTTTTTGGGAAGATAATAAAAATTGAAGATAGAGACATGTAAGCCGTTTTGCTCTAAGACGTACTATTAGAAGGTTATAAGCTGTCACTTTTCGAGAGTCAATAGACAGTTTTCGTTGTCTTTTAAAAGCGATTCCGATAGCCGCTATTTGACAACATTGACATTTGAGCTGTCATTTATCGTTATCGTTACGGATAAGTGGCGGGAGCTAACGGACGGAAGACAAAGCCATAGCGAAAACGGAACGCATGCGTAATGACCATTTTTTTGATCGGAAATAAAGTTTGCATTCAGGATTAATTATAGTTTACTAAATTGAAATTTCCATACAACTGTGCTCGATACTGAATGTCCTGGCGATCAAGCACCTTCAAGAGAAAGGCATCATCCAAATCCGAATCACTGGATGAGTCCAATAAAAGCAACCTTTCGTCTATCATGATGTTTTAAAAAAAAATAGCACAAAACGTATATGAAAATATGAACACAAACCATTAAAGATAGGTTATGTTATATTTGTTATGTTTACTGTCGATTCGACTTAACGTTAACGTTAAGCGAATTGAACGAAAACTATTTTTACGATCTGTGAAATAGCGGCTTCGTATTCGTATACGTTATGGTTAACCGTTTGAATTTGCCAATAAAACGAAAACTGTCTATCTCGGAAACTATGAAGTATAGATTAATAATGCGTTTAATAAAAAATAATTATAATTTTATGTGGAATTTAAAAATGTAAAAATATACAGGGTGTTCCATTTAAAAAATATTCCAAAAGCGGACCCAGCTGTCATCTTGACATTTAAAGCTGTCATTGGTATGTCAAAAAGTGCAAGACTTGCTCAAATATTATCGTTCAAAATTTTATTAAAATATACCGAACGGTTTAGAAGTTAAAAAATCTTACCCGACATTTTTCGCTATAAAATTCTCTTAAAATATTTAATAAAATTCTTTGATATTTATTTAATATGTCAATAATTGTTACCTATAAAATATGAAGACGATAATGATTTTATTTAAATTTTGTGTAAAAGCTAGAAAAATTAAATAAATATACGCGAAATAGGTTATAGGTTGACAAGCATGTTGATACTTCCACCTTAATTATCTTGACAACTGCAGTCACCATTTATACTAAATATTTCAGCAAGATTATGTTTTCTGCTTTAGAAAAGCGCGACATGTTACGAGTTTATTATTCTTCCAATAGGAATTCACAAATTTCTTGTGACCGTTATTTACAGGACTATCCTGAACGCTTGCAGCCTCATTATAGTTATTTTGCTACGCTTGATACTAATTTAGCCCAGTATGGTAGTTTTAATAAACAAAGAGTCAAATATACACCAGGGCCGTATTTAAAAATAATTGTCACATTCCTGAAGATGTAATAATGACCTCAAAACTTCTAAATATAATTAAGTATGGTACATGGTTAAATTTAGGGCTTAAAGGGCTATCAAAAAATAAAATAAAAAATGCAGGTCCGTATTTAAAAAATTAAAGTTGATAATAGTTCCATAAAAACGAAACGTTGTAACGAAATTCTAAAAGCGTCACAATATGGAGCGTAAAAAGTTGCCTAAACAATGTTGTGCTTGTTTTTCCGTAGCGGATAAAATAAGTCGAGCAATTTAAAAAAACAAAAACTCAAAATTTTAGTTTTTTACAAAAATTTCAAAAACTAAAAAAGATAGCTCAGATATTTTTTTGTTATATTTCTCAGTACGAAATTGCGCAACTTTGCCACAATTTAACCGATGCTGTATCTCTTATAGTTTCCGAGATCCCCATGATGAGGCTCGAATTTGGGACACTCTGTACAGGCCAATACCAACTTTCTTATTTTTAATGCAACACCCTGTATATTATGTCAATTTTTGGATTCTTCAGAAAATTTTAGACATATTTCATGTACAATATCCTATACCTATATTCAACTGTTTGACTGATACACACTATATAGTATTCTCATCTTTAAGTATTTGTGATAAATGTTTACATAATATTTTAATTGACATCATTAAAACTAAAACACATTATTAAAGAAATTATATGCATAATTGATAATATTTTTGTTTGTTTTAGGCTCTTATCAGTCAAATGTATGGGACTGATAAGTTAGTAATAGAAAACATTCACCAAAAATAGCAATAAAATTTATATAGGAAGAAAGTGTAATACTCCCACACTCACACTCACTGTAACAGCTACAGGAAATATCTCAAATAATTTTTAAGGCATATCCTTGTATTTAAGAAATAAATTTATGTTAAGTTTTAACCTCAGTTACTGCTTATGTCATACATTTACTTAGTTGTTTCTGTTGGTTTTTAACAATTTTTTTTTAACAAACTTGATTTCTACTTTTTATTTTAAAGTAAAACTAGCGCTGCTATTCGACAGTGATAGTGACAGGCATAAAAAAACACACCATTAAAGTTTTGGAAAAAAAAATTGGTAAATTGTACATAATATTGTACCTCGCCGACCTTTGTGTAAGTATACAAATTAAAAAAAAAAAGGTTTTCATTAAAAATGTGGCGTTTAAAAAAACACTTTTGCTCTTACCAGACGTCAATAGATAATAATAATGAAAAATTGTTTAGATGCGTGCAGAAACATTTCAAAATTGGGTCCTTTTCCTAATAACCCCATCTCCCAGTTTAAAATCGCAGGAGATTTCAAACTGTATATTATGATTTACATACAATTTTTTATACAGCGTGTCCACCGATAGAGTTTGGAAGAGGAAAAACTTTTTTATTAGTAGGTATAGAAGAAAAAGTAATTCTTTATATAAACGTCTGCTTGTGCTAAAACTACCATTTCGAATATCAGATTTGCGATTACTAGACAGGGTTCGTCACAAACAACATTTTTACTTTTTGGATTTTAACCATTATTAAATTATACAGAGGGTGTTCCTAAATATCATGTAAATACGAAAAGGGGTAATTGTTTGGCCTATTTAATGACTAAAAATTCATGTAAACATAGGTCCGCAAACGCTTCGTTGCCGATCTACAGGGTTTTGAAATTTCAAGATTTTTTAGTTTTTCTTTATAGCTCTTGTAGTTTTTGAGATATTTAGCTCTAATTTGGAATATAGGTTACGCTGTAGGACTTACATTATTGGGCATACCAAATGGTTTTGAGAATCTACAGGGAGATATTTTTTCAGAGGTCATGCCCCCTTTTCTCCCCATGAACTTTCTTTCGGTGAGCCGCTGGTGGATTCTAAAATACCAAATGCATTTTTTGTTTTGTTCTAAAGCATTTTAATCTCTTGTAGTTTTATCGTATTTGCCACCGTTATCGAGAAAAAAAAATATAAGGTTTTCTGTGTTTCGCTAGATAAAATTAAAATTTTTTGAATAGCCTAATAAGCTCTGGCTTGCTTTAGATAACCTTTTGTTTGTATTTATTTTGACATTTTATTCGCCACCAACTGTTAAAATTTAAAACTAGGATGGCGCGGTTTTTGTAGCAATGATTTATTACAATACAAAAATGTCAAACAATAACAAGGAAACTACGTTATAAAAATTGTTGATAGTGACCTCCGCCTACTCTTATGCATGCGCCCGCTCTTCTTCTCATTGATGCCCGTACTTCTTCAAATACCCCCGGAGTATTTCTTATGGTTTAAATCCATCTAATGCCTGTATAAGTGCCCATTAAGTCCACCAGGCAAAAAGAAAGGACCAATCAAATGGTCCCCAATTATACTACCACATACATTTAACGAGAACTGCTCTTGGAAATGTGTTTCTACGATTCAATGTGGATTTTCTTTAGCCCATAGGTGGTTGTTGTGAAAATTTAAAATTTAATTCCTTAAAAAATTGGCTTCGTCGGTAAACAGGTTTTTACAATCGAAATTGGGGTTAACTACTAGCATATTAAGGTACCACTGGCAGAAATTAATCCTTAAAGGAAAATCTCTAGGAAGGAGCGCCTGCACCCTTAGAATGTGATGACTAATATTTAAATGTTCACCGATTTTCCTGGTGCAAGTACCTGCATTCTATTTCATTTAGAATAGCTTCTTCGATCTGTGGTGTTCTAACAGTAGGTACGTGGTCTACCTGCATCTTTGGCATTCTTATTAAAAGTTCCAGTTTCCACAAGACGCCTGTGAATATTTGAGAATATTCGATGATCAGGTATCATCCTATCGGGATAACGTTCCTATAAAGAAAAGACTAAAAAAAATCTTGAAATTTCAACATCTTTTAGATCGGCAGCGAAGCGTTTATATGAACTTTTAGTCATTAAATAAGCCAAAGAATTACCCCTTTTCGTATTTACATGATATTTAGGAATACCCTGTATAGTGAAGGTTGGAGACAATGATGTTTCTTGAATGATGAAAGAGTTTTGGACTTCCATTGTCTTTATTTGTTTTAAATCACAACGTTTCAACTGGTAAGTATCTCTAGTCGTCTTCAGGTGAATACTAAATAAGTAAAGTAACTACAGGACTGTTTATACTACCTAGGTGCACTGAAGCATAACTGAGGTGGGTGCAGTCATGCGTTCAGTTAGCACGCAATCTTATCCTAAGATTACATCTATCCAACAAAGGTTTCCAGATATTTCTTATGTCTAAGGATGGTTTACTAAAGCAGCCTGGGGTCTGGTGAATAGCAGCAGCTTCCTTGAACTTTCTTTTCCTCCAGTGTGGTTCCTTATGTAGGATTTCAGCTTCTGACCACATGATATCCCACTAAGCAAAGCAAAAACATCTATACCTACTAAGTAGGTACAGTAGGTTTGAGTAGAGGAAGAGAGAGAGAAGGCTAGCTAGATTTCTACTTCCTCTACTCAAACCTCTCCAAGGAAATAGCACATCATTTGTTAAGAACTCACAACACTTCGTACAAATAATAGGAGGAAAGGAAGTACAGCCAGGAGATCAGCTGGTAAGCTTTGACGTCGAAAGTCTTTACACCAACGTTCCCGTAAGAGACGCCCTAAAAGTTATCAAAGACAAACTTGAGGAAGACCATACTCTACAGGAAAGAACAACGCTTCCCATTAATGCCATCTTGGAACTATTAGAATGCTGCCTCAACAATTCCTACTTTCAAGAAAAGGATAGATTCTTCAAACAAGTAGACGGACTACCGATGGGCTCATCTCTCTCGCCAATAATCGCCAACATTTACATGGCATGGTTTGAATCCAAAGCAATGGAACAGGCAAAGAAGAAACCAAAAATGTGGCTGAGATATGTGGATGACACCTTCATTATTTGGAATGGAACCGATGAGGAACTAAGAGATTTTCTAAATCACCTTAATAGCTTAACACCAACAATCAAATTCACCATGGAGAAAGAAGAAAATAACGAATTACCGTTCCTAGATGTCAACGTGAAGAAAAATGGCAACAGCATCCAAACGTCAGTATACAGAAAACCCACACATACAGGTCAGTATCTCAATTTTAGATCAAATCACTTAAACAGTACGAAACATGGCATAGTTAAAACCCTCGTAGATAGAGCAATTACAATCTGTAACTCGGAAGAAGCACTTAAAAAAGAAACTGACCACATCAAGACCGATCTCAACAAAAATGGCTACCCCACAAGATTAGTCGACACAATATTGGAAAATCGTAAGAATCGACCCAACGCGCAAGAAGCAAACAGAGAGGCACAACCAACACTCAATATTCCGTATGTCAAAGGAGTATCTGAGAAAATAAGAAGACTAGGACAACGATATAACATCAACACCGTATTCAACTCGAGGGACACCCTAAGAAGCCACCTGACGAAGACGAAGCCCACAAGTCAAAAAGATAGGAAAAACTGCGTCTACCAGATCCCCTGCGAATGCGGCCAATCCTATATAGGTGAGACATTAAGACCATTAGAAACAAGGATTAAAGAACACAAAAACAATACGTTAAAAGGAGAGACCGAAAAGTCAGGTGCAGCTGACCATGCCTGGAAACATGGTCACCATATCATGTGGTCAGAAGCTGAAATCCTACATAAGGAACCACACTGGAGGAGAAGAAAGTTCAAGGAAGCTGCTGCTATTCACCAGAACCCAGGCTGCTTTAGTAAACCATCCTTAGACATAAGAAATATCTGGAAACCTTTGTTAGATAGATGTAATCTTAGGATAAGATCGCGTGCTAACTGAACGCATGACTGCACCCACCTCAGTTATGCTTCAGTGCACCTAGCTAGTATAAATAGTCCTGTAGTTACTTTACTTATTTAGTATTCACCTGAAGACGACTGGAGATACTTACCAGTTGAAACGTAGTGATTTAAAACAAATAAAGACAATGGAAGTCCAAAACTCTTTCATCATTCACCCTGTATAGTTCTATAACGTTAGATATTATCCTGACGGTCGTTGGTAATGACTACGTACAAGTATTTTTTATTTTAAATATACGATTTTATGTAGCCTAGTATAAGTAGTTGATGCAATAAAACAAAGTCTTTAGTTGTTTTGCTAAGTTAATAAAACTTTTTATTTTAAAAATATTATTTTTTTTCAATCCACTTTACAATGCTTTTTCCTAAAATATAGAAGTCATCTATAATAGCATCCAGATTCAATACTAATTTGTCATCTACTAGTTTCCTACCATGAATGTGAGACACCTGAAAAATATTAGTAAAAATAAGTGATTTTTCATGTATGTTTAATATAATTGATCGAGTCGAAAAATTGGCAATGTGCAAATTGATAAAGCTGCAGTGGTGGCTTCTCAGTAAGTACACGTGTACCACTAAATTTGGAATTTCATGTCCTATAATATGTGACTTAACAGTAAGTTTGGCAACAACTTTTCTTTTGGTATAGTGGACCATACAGCTAACCAGGCAAATTGTGAACCTTTGAATCTTTGATTGCTTTAAAATTTAAACAATCTGGTCTATGCATAAGGGGTATTTGATTCATAGTGATATTTATAATGTCCCAATTAAAAAAACATAAAGATTTGTTCATTCTGAGAACAATTGACATAAAATGAAATTATGGGAAATCTTAGACACTGTGTCCACGGATAAAGTTTGGAAGAGGAAAAACTTTTTTATTAGTAGGTATAGAAGAAAAAGTCATTCTTTATAAAAAGTCTGCTTGTGCTCAAACTACAATTTCGAATTATCAGATTTGCGATAACTATAAGTTTTTAAGTTTTTTGAATCTTTTTTTTTCCAACTCCTTGGTTTATTAAATGCATTTGGCTAGTGTTGAAACTACAATACTATACAGGGTTCATCAGAAACAACAGTTTTCGTTTTTTGGATTTTTTTTCAATTCTCATTTTCAATTCCGTTTGATGATTGGCTAAATCTTCACGTTGGGAACAAATGGATTGGAAGGTACCTATGGTCCAAATCAGTTGGCATGTAGGAGTCCCGATCTCACAATTATCGACTTGCATTTATGGGGATATCTTAAGCGACATGTGTATAAAACCAATTTCAATAATATAACTTAGATCTCTTAAATTGCAAATATCCCAATACAGCAAATTAGGAACTGTTACCGGGAATTCAGATGTCGAGTTGAACTATGCGCTAACTAGGTGGTACCACGTTTGAATAAAAGTTTTATAATTTATGATTGCGTGAATTGAAGAAATAGGACTTTTAATAATAAAAACACTTCAAAAGTAGGCAAATCAAAAATGGGTTTCTTACAGCAGAATCGTTACTCGGCCAGATTTAAAATCATATTTGAAATAAGAAAAATCTAATAGTTAAAATTGTGATATCAACACTAAACTACTATACGACATCTAGCCATATTTTAAACGTTATATCCGTTCCTAAACATCGGACAATTAAAAGGACTAGAACAAACAAAACTAGTACACTGTTTAGAAAATAAAGTACTAAAATCTAATATAGTGTTGGGCAAAAATTTTGACTTTCATAAGTACAACTTAAGAACAAACATGAACCTTACAAATAAGTTCTTTAGAACCAAAAAGTGTCAACTCTCCAATTTTCCGAGGCGTTCAGATGCATAATGAAATACCGAAAGTTATCATTAGACAAAAATAATTTCGTAAATTTTAAAAATTATATTAAAACTAAAGACCCTCCAAAGAATTAACAAAATTATGTTACATTATGTGTACTATCTATATTTTAGCGACCGTTATTACCTATAAAAGATTTTTTATTTTGATTGTACGTGTAGGGCTTGGCGCCAGTATCTCTGTACTGATTAGAGGTCATAAATAAATAAATAAATAAAACACTAGCGAAACTCATTTAATAAATCGAGGATTTAAAAAAAAAGATCCAAAATCTAAAAATGTTGTTTGTGATGAACCCTGTATAGTAATCGCAAATCTAATAGTTGAAATTGTAGTTTCAACACTATCAAAAGTAGCAAAATTCATTGAATAAATCGCGGAATTGAAAAAAATCCTAAAAAGTAAAAATATTGTTTGTGACGAACCCTGTATACTAATCGCAAATCTGATACTCGAAATTGTAGTTTTAGCACAAGCAGACGTTTTTATCAAGAACGACTTTTTCTTCTATACCTACAATAAAAGAGTTTCTCCTCTTCCAAACTCTCTCCTTGGACACACTGCATACAGGGTGGTCCTTAAGTACATCAAGAAAATCTAGGATATGATTCCTGGCATCAATTTAAGTTGAAAAGTTCATATGGACTTATGCCCTAAAATGCTTACCCTCTAAGATACAGGGTGTTAAAATATTTTCCATTTTCCTTTAAAACTACCATTTTTTCCAAAAACATAGTAGAGACAACTTTTGTTCCGCTTATATCAGTAATGCATAAAAATGCATCAGAGTTTAAAAAAAACAGTGGCGTATCACATATTTTCACAAAAAAAATATTGATGGTATCTTCATGCACGTCACTGGTGGAAGTAGGCAAACCCTTTTTTAACCAAAAAGTGCAGTTTAATACGAAATCAATCGACATCAATTTTCAATACCGTATCTTCAAGGAGTTTCGAAATTTTAAAAAAACAATTATTTTTTAAAAATATTTTAACACCCTGTATCTTAGAGGGTAAGCATTTTAGGGCATAAGTCCATATGAACTTTTCAACTTAAATTGATGCCAGGAATCATATCCTAGATTTTCTTGATGTACTTAAGGACCACCCTGTATATTTAATTTGTGCCTTACCTTAAAATCCTTAACTTCCTGCGCTTTGGGAATCCACAACACCCCGATAGTGCTTCCTCCGTAAGTATCATGAAAAAATGTGGCAATATCTCCATAGTTTTCCTAAAAAAAAAGACAAACAAGTCGAGATATGGCTGCATACAAAAAGAATAAGACACTTTCCCAGGCATCCGATATACGCTGGGAAGCGACCAATGAGGATCCAGCATTAAATACAGTTATATTTCTCTTTATAAGAGCACGACGATAAAGCAAAGACAGAGCGCGCATCTCATTCATAAACGTACTTTTGCGACGAATCAACATCTCAATGTTTGTAGAGGACATTCTATCATATGACATGTCTATAAACATTTACTTGTAAAATGATAATACTGACCCTACATCAGTTTATTTACAGACCTCTGGTACTATATTGTAATATTGTTTTGTTATAATGTTTAGACAACACGTAATAAACGTTAAAATGTTATTAATATTTTCACAATAGCCTAACTTTTTTTTTATCATTCTAATGTTAATATTCAAAAATTGTTGTTTTTAGTTTTCCTATTTCCACTTGCTGCCGCTAGGAGGCACACGTTGCCACGTCTTGCGGACTCTACACCAGCGTGGAATATTCCAAATAATATGCCTACTGTTCTGACACAACTACCTTAAAAAGAAGCCATGAAGGGACATCGGGCAACGCCGCACCAGCTGGGAGTTGCGGATCCACAAGCTATTATTAGGACGCGCGGCAACGGGCGAGTTTTTTATTCCTTCAACAGGGTGTCTAGCAAAAATCGAAAACAAAATTCCCGACTAATTCCCGGTTTTTCCCGGTCGGTTTTTGAAAATTTCACGGCTGGGTTTTCTCAAAGTAACTACACTTTCGTTGTTAAATTTTAAAACATTTATTTGAAAAACACATGGCTTAAGCACAACCAAATAATATAGTTACTTTTTTAATTTTACGATTTCTTGTTCTATAGCTGCCAAATCTTTTTGTCGAACAATCGATAATTTTTTTCTTTTTAGTTTCCAGTTCTTCTGCTTGCTTTTGAAGCTTCCTTTTTTCTGCTTTTTTCAAGTCGCTGTCAACCTCTTTTGCCTTTTTATCTTTTTGTGCTACCTTGAATAGGCATTTCTCATGGAAAGTATCATGGATTTTGTAATGTCCATAGTTTGAACTCCTCCAATTTTTTGTAGTGAATCGCACACTAATCTTTGGCCTATAAGTGACTCTTCTTTTAAATTTTCCACCAAAATCTCCTTATTAACAGAAAATCCCCTTTCTGCTGTGGCATTTCCATGAGAAATTGTTAGAAGAAGTTGCACCACGTTTTTTAAACTGTCATTTGTGATGGTTTTCATCCAAAAGTCATCTACTCTGTTACATCTGGAATAATTTTTTATTTTATTTATTTACTTAATTTATTTTTATTTATTAATTTTATATTTAGTTTATCATAGTCTGATCAGTAAGAATGTCTCTAAATGCTCTATCTGCTTCTTTCAATTTAGTCACATTGCATCTGTTTGAATTTAACAAAATTTCAAATGCTTTGGACATCAGTTGCAAGGATTTTCTTGAATCTCTGCCCGTTTTATTGGGGTTACGAAAACTTATAGTTTCAGTTAATTCATATGCTAACGGACATTTTTCCAAAAGTTTGGAAACTGTATACATCAAGCAGTTTCGACAATCCTGGCGAAAGATCACCATTTCTTTATCTTTAACTCCGACGCATTTTTTGATAGCCGCTGTAGTCCCATATCCTAGATCAATCTCTTGGACTTTTTTAAGGTTGCAATATAAACCATTCTTGTCTTTTTTAAAAACATCTATTTTGAAAATAGGAGTGCTTTGTAGAACTTCGTCTGTAAGAAAACGTCTCATTAAGTTATTTATAATGGATAATAGGTCTTCATAAAGAAATGTAACTAGAAGCCAATCACTTTAAAATTGTCTTAGGAATGGTTCTAATTCTTCAGAGAGTGACCGAAAGAAGGCTAATTCAGCTAACAGCAGTTTATTATCCATAAACTTTACTACAATTTTGTAACTTTCACACGATGGCTTTTGATTCGTATTTTGCACAGAAGATATGAATTTTTTCAAGTGAAGGTATAGCGACTGAATTTTTTGAGACACAGGTATGTTTTCTAGCCATCTTACTGAACCGAATATAGGAGGAAAGTCGGAACAACCAGTTATGGACAAGAATAAACCCCGTCGGGAAGGACTGTCTTTGAACAAATTGTAACAAGCTCTTAGAAATTACACAATATTCCAGTCTGTTTTTTTAATACCGGTTTTAAATGAAACATTTACGGTATGTAAACCGCAGGAGCCTATGCTTAAAATTGCAGAAGTGTTTCGGTTTCATCTTTTAATTCAGCCTCTAGAAGGCGTACCAGCTTAAAATTTACATGAAGTCCATCCATTGAAATTTGAAGCAGTTTCTTTCAACGAAGACCTTGCAAACCATCTTTTAGACCTTCCAACAAATCCACAGCTTTCGCATGATGTAAAAACACAGATGAAAAATAACGAACTTGAACCTGATTTTTCACGGAATCCCAGTATCTTACTAAATGTCCATTTGTTGTTTTTGCGCAACCTTATTTTGGCTTTCGTCAAAGCAAATTACAAAAGTATTGCATTGTTTAATAATTGCACTTAAGTCAGTTTTGAAATAAGGAGCCAAACCATAAATAATACTGTAGGAAACCTTATCTTTTACCTACTTCAAATTTTTAAGTTCGAAATTATCTGCTTATTCAAAATTCCCGGTTTAAACTTGATTTTCCCGTCGAATCCCCGGTTTTTTCCCGGCTCATAGACACCCTGTTCAAAGGGTAAAACCCATTTCAAATCATTGTAAGCCAATTCTTTACCTTTTAAAAAAACCTTTACCTTTATAGCAATGTCCACTGAAACCTGATTAACAATATTTATACAGTCATTGGTCAAATCTAAAACTATGAAAATATATTTTTGAGTCACTTACAATTTTTACTTCCCAAAATTCAGAAGTATTAATTTTTTGTGAATAAATTACTGAGATCGTTAAAACTTTTTATAAAATCTGATTGTTCGAAAGCTTGATTAAGTTGAGATGTACGCTCTTGTTGTTCCTCGTTTCTCTCGGATGGACTTTTTCTAGAAATGAGAACAGTTTTTGACAAGTAAGCAGGCAAATGGGGATAAAAGCACAGAACAGCTGTTAAATTTAGTCTCACTTTAGTTGGATTTTTTTTGTGGTGCCATCAGGCAAAAGATAAATATCCCACGAATATGTGACTGGGGACAAAATGCTTAGCACAAACTACAGAATACTGTGTGGGCGACCAATTAGCTCTTGGAATGGCTTTTAGCCATAGAATTTTCAGATTTTTATCTTTTGGGAAGTGAAAAACTGATAAACTCTCTTCACCTGCTTTTAAAACACTTTTATAGTTAGAGTTACACCCAAGAATACAGCAGGGGCTCGGCATGTTGATAAATAAAGAAAAAAAAATAGTACCTACTTATCTAAGTACCTAGGTATCTAGAGGTATCCTACCTACTTACGAACTATCTCTACTAGTGATATTTTTAAACTAATTCACATATAGATACCCTCAAGCTAAATAAACACTTCAATATTTAATAAATTAACTATAGCCACAAAACAATAAAGTTTATCCCAAAGAGATAACTAGAATACAAAAAACACAACTTTTAAATTAAAACAAATAAAATTCTGCCGCCATTATAAGACCCGTAAACAAACCGCCCTGGGCCGGCCAGGCCGTTGAATTTTTCACTTTATTAATGCTATTACAGCAAACGCGCACCAAAAATGTCCATTAATATTTTGTTGAGGTTCTTAGCAATCATGTCACTTAAATTTTCTATTAGATATCGATCGAAACCCGGATAAAAATACAAATTAATACGAAAAACCGCAAAGTTAACACCTACGTCGCACGTAAATTACATACTAAAGCCATGGCTAACCTCAAAAAAGTCACGTGACACATGGATCTTCAAGCAGTGTCGCCGATGCTTCTGTTTTACGGCTTCTTTCAAGGTGTTGTGGTTCTTACTGTAAAGTTAAACTTTTGATTGGCTGCCGGCCAACAGCTTTTCTTGAAACCAGTATTATGCGCCGCCAGAGCACTGGTAAATTCCCAATAGTTACGAATTGAGTCAATTTAAACCCAAATAAAACCTAAAAGGGGCGAGTCTTTGGAGACTTCGGCAATACCTTATTATTCTAGAGTAAAAAGTTCACGTGGTTTCATGGTGAAACTTCCGAGGAACCTGGTGGACCTTTGCTTTGTATGTTATAAAAAATGAGTTGCCTATCTTGCTATGTCGTCGTTGTATAGGTTTGTGAATCCTGAAAGGACCTTATTGTACAAAGAAATATGTACAGGGTCATCCAACCAGGACTGAACAGGGGCCTATTTTTTTAGTTTCCCTGTATTTTTATTTAAACCAATATAGCCATTTAGTTTATGCTTTGCCGTAGAATCTAAAATTACCATTTAAAAAGCGATCTGACTTAAAACAAAGGAACTGTGGCGTAAAGTTGTTGTTTTTTCAATGGAACACCCTGTATATTATTTATTTTTATGAAACGCCCTTCTTTCCTGATTCCATAAATATATAGTTTGTCCATATTAGCTCAAACCGTTTTTAAGATATGAGCAATCAAACATTTAAAAAGCTGTATTTTAATGCATCGCCATTACGGGGATTTTCTTTTCCAAGGCATTCTAGACGTATTAAGCTCAAATGAATACAGCTTTTTAAATGTTTGATTGCTCATATCTTAAAAACGGTTTGAGCTAATATGGACAAACTATATATTTATAGAATCAGGAAAGAAGGGCGTTTCATAAAAATAAATAATATACAGGGTGTTCCATTGAAAAAAACAACAACTTTACGCCAGAGTTCCTTTGTTTTAAGTCAGATCGCTTTTTAAATGGTAATTTTAGATTCTACGGCAAAGCATAAACTAAATGGCTATATTGGTTTAAATAAAAATACAGGGAAACTAAAAAAATAGGCCCCTGTTCAGTCCTGGTTGGATGACCCTGTACAGTGTGTCCACGGATAGAGTTTGGAAGAGGAAAAACGTTTTTATTAGTAGGTATAGAAGAAAAAGTCATTCTTTATAAAAAACGTCTGTTTGTGCTGAAACTACAATTTCGAATATCAGATTTGCGATTACTATACAGGGTTCGTCACAAACAACATTTTTAGTTTTTTGTATTTCGTTTAAATAAATTTACGTAGGAACAAACAACTATTGTTGCTTTCTTACTTCGAATATGATCTTATATCTGGCAGAGTAACGATTATGTTGTAAGGAAACCATTTTTTATTTGCCTACTTTTGAAGTAAGTATTTTTATTAAAAAGTGAATATTGTGGCATATCGGACAAGTGTGTAACTGTTTTTTATATTGGAATACACAGGGATCCAAGTTTAATGGTTACCCTGGGGCGGGTAGACCACGACGGCCGTTTCGTCCTTGTTAGGACTCTACGGGCAGCAATAACCCAAGCAGTTCCAAGAACGGCGGTAAAATGTATTAAAAGCCTCTTTGCAAAATCAATACACCGTAGCGCCATCCCAGCGGAATTAACTCCAATATAAAAGGCAGTCACACTGGTAATATCGAAAGGTAGACAACTAAATAAACCACGAAGTGCATCACAATCCAGTATAGGGAACGCTATTTGCGTTTGCGTTGTTTGTGATGCACTACCTGGTTTATTAAGTTGTCTACCTTTCGATATTACCAGTGTGACTGTCTTTTATATTGGAGAGTTAATTCCGCTGGGATGGCGCTACCGTGTATTGATGGCCGGTTTGATTTTGCATAGAGGCTTTTAATACATTTTACCGCCGTTCTTGGAATTGCTTGGGTTATGGCTGCCCGTAGAGTCCTAACAAGGACGAAACGGCCGTCGTGGTCTACCCGCCCCAGGGTATCCATTGTGCTTGGATCCCTGTGTATTCCAATATAAAAAACAGTTACACACTTGTCCGATATGCCACATATTTCACTTTTTAATTATTTTCGCGAACACAATATTATCTTCTAAGTATTTTTATTATTACATGTCATATTTCTTCAATTCATTCAATCATAAATTATAAAACTTGTATTCAAACGTGGTATCACCGAGTTAGCGCATAGTTTAACTCGACATCTGAATTCCCGATAACAGTTCCTAACGTGCTGTATTGGGATATTTGCAATAACTACTCTTATTTTTTTTTCAAGAGATCTAAGTTATTATTGAAACTGGTTTTATACACATGTGGAGTCAGATATCCCCATAAATGAAAGTCGATAATTATTTGTGAGATCGGGACTACATGCCAACTGATTTGGACTATAGGTATCTTCCAATCCATTTGTTCCCAAAGTGATGATTTAGTCAATCATCAAAAGGAATTAAAAATTAGAATTGAAAAAAAAAGATCCAAAAAACTAAAAATGTTGTTTGTGACGAACCCTGTATAGTAATCGCCAATCTGATATTCGAAATTGTAGTTTCAGCACAAGCAGACGTTTTTATAAAGAATGACTTTTTCTTCTATACCTACTAACAAAAAAGTTATTTCTCTTCCAAACTCTATCCGTGGACACTCTGTATATAAATACATACCTGTAAAGTTTTTAAATACAACTGCACAGGATCGAATCCGACAATTGGTATGTTTTCACTGTAATGGTGAACATATTTTTCCAAAACAATTTTGCTGTCTCCTACGTTTTCGATCTGTTCGTGTCTTCTCGGATTTAGCAGGGGTCTTAGGTGTATCAAAAGATTGTAACCTTCCATATTTGGCACAAAAAGACCCTACAATAGTAAAACATATAATACGGGCGGATAGTATACCCGCAATATATCGAAACAAGGCAGCGGGTACCCATACAATGACATCATTTGTCAAACCTAATTAAATGGTATACAGTAGTTTTAAGGTATTCAGTTTGATAATGTAGTAGTACTACGAAACTGCAGTCACTAATATTTTAAATAAAGTAATATTATACCAAAGTAAATTATTCATATTGGTTTAAACCGTGCGAACAACAATTATTTGCATCAAAGAGGGCCTTGCACCTAAGGACGCAATGCTTAGCCGTAGAGCTTAATACCTGTCGGGTGTCAGTAACTACCTGAATTAACAATCAATCAGTTATTCCGTCATCTTTGACAGTCGTTACAAGTAAATTTTTCCAATTTCTTGAACAATTCGCACAATGGGCTTTACGGAACAGCACAAAACATTCATGGTTGAAGCGTATTTTCGAAACGGGGTTAGAGTAAATGGTGAGTGGCAATACAATCCGGGTTTGTGCATGGACGATTTTCACGAACATTTTCCTAACGTTGCTTTTAATGCTGGGGATTTTTATCATTGCCTGAAAAGAACCGTGGCTGTGTTTAGGGAAACAGGTTCTATACAACACAAAAAAGGAGCAAGAAGACCATCTGTAAGAACAAAAGAACTTGTTGCAAACGTTCGTGAAATAATGCAAAATACGCCAACAAATTGTATAAGACGCCTGTCCCCAAGAAGTGGGAAAATCGTATGGAACATGCAGGACTATTCTTAAGAAGCAGCTAAATTTATTTCCTTATAAAGTGCAAGTATTCCAAGAAATACAAGCCGCAGATTTTGAAAGACACAGGAATTATTCTCAATGGTTTACCCAAAATTTATTGGAAAGAAATGATTTATTAGACCTGACATTTTTTTCGGATGAAGCCTGGTTCCATCTCTCCGGTTATGTGAATTCTCAGAATACACGCATGTGGAGTAGTGAAAATCCCCATTTTTTTGTAGAGTCCACATTGCACCCTCAAAAAATTAGTGTCTGGTTAGCTGTTTCCCGAAGAATTGTTGTTCCTATTTTTTTCCATGACACAGTTACAGCACAGCGGTATAGAAACAATATTTTGAATCCATTTGTGGAGCAATTACTTGACGACGAACTACGTTTTGGATATTTTCAGCAGGACGGTGCAACCACCGAAACTATTAACTACTTACGCAATTTTTTCGATGACAGATTGATCAGTTTTCGATCAGACATTGACTTCTCACCTAAATCACCTTGTTTAACGGTTATGGATTACTTCGTTTTTCCTCATTTAAAGAACACTATTTTTAAAACACCAGTTGCAAATTTAGAACAATTACAAGAAAGGATTATCCAAGAATGTGGTAACATTTCTCCAGAGATGCTGGCAGGCCCGGTCCCAGCGCCCGGGCAACCCGGGCAGACGCCGGGGGCGCAAAGTTCAAGGGGCGCAAAATATTGCCAAAGGTAAAACAAATAAGCGTCTGTATAACCTTCGATGTACAATATACTATTTAAAAGATAAGGGCGCCCAAGTATTTTTCATAAATTCTGAAACAAAGCTGGTGCCTTTAACCCATTTAATAGGGGCCAAAAAAACATCGAAAATGGAACATCGATGATCTTTAAACCTCGATATTTATAGTCCGCCCTTAGCGCGGCGCGGCGACTAAAAAATAAACAGCAGACTCGCGCGTGTCGACTTGTTTTTTTCTAAAATTAAAACATTGAAGGGAGCAAATTATTTGCAAATTAGTCACTGCAGAGTGCACAGAGAGCCTCTCCTTCTTAAAATATCATGTAAAAAAAATTAAATATTTTTGATGGTATAAGTATATATACCGGGTGTTTCTCAAAAGACGTTCACCCCTATAACTTTTTTATATTTGAAGATATTAAAATGAAATTTTGAGATTATGCATAAGAGATGGGTCTGCCTTTATTGGCATAATTTTTAATTTGTTAGCACTTCTGGTTTGGCCGGAAGTGACCTTGACTTTGGAATTTTAAATGGGACACCTTGTATATTTTTACTTATTGGGATTCAGCATAACATTCTGAGTAAAATAACACCTCACTTGTAATTTTTTGACGTGTTATAACATTTTTATGTTTATTTTTTATTTTCAATCTAGAGTGCCACAAATTAATTAAATCTGTTAATTTATAATCAAGTAGTATATGAAAATCAAAATTGTCATAATAATTGACTTTCTAAGTTTCACAAGCGTTTAAAAAATGAAATTTTGTTTTCTTGACGTTTACTCCATTTTTCCAAATGGAACGATGGTGGTTCACTAGGATATTTGAAACGAGAATTTTTTTGTTTCCAACAATTTGATACCATACACTCTTATGCTATGTTAAAATTGACACTGAAAAATTATATCCCAATCGCAAATTTAAAAGCGTTATGCATTATTGCCGCCCTGTTTCTAAAGAAATATAAAGTCGGCTTTAAAAAACAATGGAATGGTTTTGAAAAGCAATAGTGAGTTGTCATTTCACTCATAATGTTAAGCTAAACCCAAATAAGTAAAAATATACAAGATGTCCCATTTAAAATATCAAAGTAAAGGTCACTTCCGGTCAAACCGGAAGTGCTAACAAGTTGAAAATTATGCTAGTAAAATAAATGCAGACTCATCTCTTATGCATAATCTTAAAATTTCATTTTAATATCTATAAATACAGAAAAGTTATAGGGGTGAACGTCTTTTGAGAAACACCCGGTATATATTCAGGAAAAAAATATGAAATAAAAATTTCGAGGGCGCTAAATAAGACCCTTGCCCGGGGGCGCCAGGAGGTCTAGAACCGGGCCTGATGCTGGTCAACACTTTCGAAAATATGAAGAGACTTGTGAATATATGCGTGGAGCATGACGGTGGCCAATTTCAGCAATTTATGTGATTATTTTTTTTTATTTCTGTATATTCTTACTTTGTTAATTTTGTAAACACAAAAATAAATTTGTCTTTGTCTACTTATTTTATTACTAATTAGTTTGGCATATTATGTCATAATATGAATTTGACAAATTTTAACCTAGATTTGGTTAGATATATCGTCCCCATATCATTGTGATCTAAACCAAGCCTTACGTTTTTTAATCCAAGCCCTCTTTGATGCAAATAATTTTTGCTCGCACGGTATAAATAGAAAAAATTAAAAAAATTAAAATAACACTCCACCTACCTTTATCTCAAACAAATTTCGTTCGACGATCCTGTTGATTATCAAACCTAATGCCGATTCAGCTAACTGTTGCACCCGGAGTAAAAGTTCTTTTGAAGGCGTCCTCTTGGTAAACACAGATTGTCCTTGATCGTAAGGCGTGATAATATATAACGGTTGTATGGCATCTCTATTTTGTTGAAACTTTGATTCTAAATCGAGGATGTCTCCTTCTAAAAGAACAATTGAAATAAGGCCGATGTATACTATAAGCGAGTTCGGTTTTACCATTAGATTTGTTGGATTGCTACCATAGACATTTACCTTAGATAGGGTTGTGCCTGGTCAATTGACCGGGTCAAATTCGGTCAAAAACTTTTGCAGCCTTTTGTGAGAGAAATTGGTCCTCATGGCCGGGGCATTGTCCATAGCAAGCTTCGCGACCGATTGAAAACCACTCGCTCAGGAAAGCTTGTTTATATAAAGTACAACTTAAAGCTGTTAAGTGACAGTGAAAAAAAAATGGAAATTCGGAAGAACCAGCGCTAAATTTCAGTAGTGATGATGAAACGAGTGATTCAGATTCTGAAGAACATAAAGGCAATGCCGGGGGTGAGTTCAGTGACGAAGATGATGTACCTTTATCTAAGCTATCTACCAAGGCCAGTACTCCCAACAGTCTCTCATTTCATCATCAATCAGTCACTCACTCACTACTTCATTAGTAATTTAGTATTGTTAGATTAATATTATACATAATATTTATGTGTCATTTTTGTATTTTTTGTACCTCAGAATGGTTTCTTTATTTTTGTTAGCCGTTTTTTAATAAAGACACGTTTCTATGTAATTTACTCATGGCTTCATTTTTTTTGACAAAACTGAGGAATTTGATCGGGGCTTAGTCAATTGACCGGTGCACAAAAGATGTTGATGGTCAAAATCCCAACCCTACCTTTAGATACGAACAGCTTATCTCGTGCGCAAACGAAAGTAAAGTATAGTCAGATCTGGTCTTAACGTGCGGGTCCAAAGGTCACTGATCATATGCGTCAAATCAGACAACACAGAGGCTATCAAAATGTTGTGAGATTATTTACAAATATACCGAAGGAAGGAAAAATAGTTTCATCATTTTAGCTATCGCGAAGATAGCCACATATACCTAATATTATTAGTTTTGTAAAAATTATGTACAGGGGAGTTGAAAAAGTTACAAAAAAATTATTCAATCGTTAATTATATACCTACTGTACCCTTTAATTAAAAACGACAATAATAAACAGTGCAATTTATTTTAACAATTTTACTACTAAAACCTAAAAATACAATGGCATTTAGTCTGATAAACTATTTTGATAATGAAAGAAAAAGTGGAAATTCGCAAACCAATATGCAGGAAACCGTAATGAAAACACTGGGAATTAGTTTAAGGACTATGCAGAATAATGTGCATGAAAAAAAGCATAATATAATACCCAAGAATACTAAAAAATGTAAACGAAAAACACCGTTTATAATTATAGCCTAAAAACTGTCATCGTCACTTATAAAATCTGAAAAGTCCTCGTCGTCTGAGTCGTCTTCGAATTGGCGCTACTTTGACATCTAGTACTTGTTCTCGATCCCACCAATCCCTTATTATTATTTCTGTATGTTTCACCGATTTCTTCCAGTACTCTTGTGTAATATGATCTAACGAATCTTGCCAAACTATTTGTACTTGGTCGGATTTAAGACCATCACCTACATGTTTTTCATAATAAGACTTTGCACCAGCCCATATTAATTCTATTGCGTTAAACTGGCAATGATATGGCGGCAGTCGTAGAACCTCATGACCATATTCACGCAGTATTTCATCTACCGAGTATATTTTGGGTTTTTTAAGAGACTTTGCTATTGATAGGAGTTCCGATTTAAGCATATTTGGTAAAGGATTTTGGTTGTGTTTTTCCAGCCACTCATAAATATCACTTTTCCTCCTAGATGAAGTAGACTGTTTATTTAAAATTCTTGAATGATATGATGCATTATTTAATACAATTAAAGACGGAGCATCCAAATTTGGTATTAATTGAACTTTTAACCATTTTTCAAACATTTCGCAATTCATATTATCATGGTAGTCAGCACTTTTTGATGTTGAAGAAAAAATTAAACTCGCACCTGCAACATATCCTGTTGCAGAACCGGCATGCAAAATAATAAAACGCTTTCCCGTACCGCACCCCTTTTTCCTTTTAACACTTTTTACAGACTCATCTTGCCAAGATTTTGAACCACTTCCATTCGAAAATATCCACGTTTCGTCTAAAAATACCACTTTTCTAAATTTCGATTTGTAACGTATATTTTTTTAAAAACTGAACACGCTGACTCACTATCTGTGGCTGCTCACATAAAAATCTTCGGTTTCAAGTCCAATTTTCAAAACACCCCGAATTTTTAATGTTCTTTGTAAAACTGGAAGAGTTACATTGGTTTTTGATTTGTATAAATCGTAAATCACATTTCGAACTCCCATTTTAATATTTTCGCTTAAATCCTCAGTCTTTGGCTTTCTTCGTTTACAGTTTTTAGTATTCTTGGGTATTGTGTTATGTTTTGTTTCATGCACAATTTTCTGCACAGTCCTTAAACTAATTCCCAGTGCTTTGGCTACTGTTTTCTGAATATTGGTTGGCGAATTTTCACTTTTTCTTTCATTTTCGAAATAGTTTATCAGATTAAGTACCTTTTTTTTTGATTGGGATCAGGCTAGGATAACTTAAATGGTGAAGGTCGTCCCCTGTTCGTTTAATTTAGCCCCCCGGTCGCTAGTGGCGCTATTGTAGGAATTTTGTTTTATAAGGTTGTTCATCTCCTAACGTTGGTAGGAACAGAATATTCATTTAGAATGAGCATGGCCAACATTCTGTACCTCTCTCTCTCTCTGTACCTGCATAATATGTGCGAGAAAGATAAAAATATGGCTTGTTGTGACAGATCCTGAAGTCTTACCTGGACTGGTGAAAGATTGTCATTTTATGATTGATTTGTAAAATATATAAAAAATAAAGTTATTATTAAATAATTATTCATATATAATTCATAAAGTTAACATGGCGCAGTCGGTAGTTTGTGAATCGTAAATAGGTATATATTTAATATGTCGCGACCAAAGAAATCGGGAAGAAAAACCAAGGCAATTAACAAGAGCGTGAAACCTCTTGAAGACTTCATTAATGTCGCCCAACGATTGGAAAGTACAGCGAAAGCTATTAAAGATATAGAAAGAAACTTTACTTCACAACTTAATGAACTACAAGGTACAATAACTAGTTTATTAAATAAAAACTTTGAAAATAACACGGAATTGTTAGAAAAATCTACAGAAAATAATAATATAATAATGTAAGCTGTTTTTTTATGTAAACCATATTTATGTAAATATCTAATATTAATAAATCTTGTCGCCATATCATTGTTATAATTTCCTTTCGTTCTCCCAAATTATTTTAACTTGAATCAGATGTTTCGCGCTTCAAACTTTTCCGTTAAGTTGGAAGCGCGAAAATTTGAATTCAAAGTAATAATAAAATTTAAATTTTTATGCTTGGCGCCTACCCCCACCACGACTATATTTAGTTTTTCCACCGGTCGCATGTGGCGCTATCAGGGAACCAATTTAGTATGTTAAGTTGCCTATCTATCCTTGAGAGCGCGCAACTCGCTTGTCTATGATTGGGATGCAAAAACCCAGAAAATTGTTTCATTTTGTCACAAACTGTCAAAGTCACAAAACTGGCATATTTAAAATAAAACGTAGCTGGTGCTATTTTAAGCTTTTTTAGAATCGCTGGAAAGTAAATACATATCCTTTTTTTTCATGTCAAAATGGAATAAGTCTGTCTCATTTATCTTACGTATTTTATTTAGAGGGTAAAATTAAACGGAAGTAAAGAAAACAAAAACTGAGAGTATGTCTTTCTTGAATCGTATGACCCGCACGATAAGACCAGATCGCACGGCTTGCCGGTCAGCTGCCTTCCCTCCCAGCAGCATCGGGCATGCGCACAAACCTCTTGTTATCTGGCCTGTCCTTCTTAAGCGACTCAAAGCACACTCCAGAACCAGCTCGGCGCTATTTTTGCTGTTGTGCTTTAAGTTTTCTCTGAATTTCTTGCTGTTTATTGTGGGTGTTTAATATTTACAGGTTTCTAGTTTTTGTGTGTAGTGACTTGTGTTTATGCTCTTAGTGACTCGGATACTCGGATTGGAATATAAACAATGACTAGTACAAATCGTATGATTTTATTATGCCCAAATAGGGGTAAAATACCGAGTATTTCGTATTTTTAGTAAGTATGGACTAGTGATGTATCTTGATATATAACTTTATTTTATTATGATCAATTTAAACACATCTAACTAGGCCTAGGCTACACAAGCAAGGTGTGCAAATTGGTGATGCATGTTTTGGTATATTTTATTTGCAGCCCTGCAATCCAATTAGGTACGCCTATTTTTCGGGCAATATATTGCTTTAAAAGATACTTTTCTTTGTACTTATATTATATAAAAGAAAAAGTAAATACCTAGGTATGTTATTATTAATCCAAGGGTCAAGTTCTCGGACAAAAACTTTTTCAAATTCTTGAACGAGAAATTGTGCTTGAAAATGTTTTACATGTTCCCAAGTTTTTGCCAAATTGTAAAAATCAATACAAGGTATATACCAACTAATATTTGACTTGAGGTTACTTAAGCGATAACATCAAAGATTGGTTGTTTTGCTGGTTTTGTTTGTTTTTTTATATTCGATTTTATAAGACTAGTTCAATTGACTTGTTCTTTTCCTTTTCGAACTAAAAACACGACGACGAATCATTTTTAAACAAGTTTTAAAAACGTGCCTTTCAAAACAATTTTTTATCCACAAAATCTGATAGATATAGAAAGATATTAAAATGCTAGAATTTACTCTTATTTCCCAACTTGATCAAAAATTGAGAAGAAATTCCTATTTTTTGTCAAGAATTTGGGGTAAATTTTAGCTGTTTACACGTAAAAATAAATTGAAGGTCGACTTTTTTAATTTCTTGAGCAAGAACTTAAATTTTAAAGCCCGGACCAGTTTATTTTCCCATTCGACAAATGATAATGTTGCAGTGCGCATGCCTAATCCGGTGTAGCTCTGTTTACATGCGCGAGGCCATAACTTTACCACTTTCGTGATTATTGTTTGCTTATCTAAAGGTAAATATCTACGGTTGAAAGTTGAAATATTCACCCAGTATTACACTTCTCACAACTAGAAAATGTTTCTATAACTTACTCGATACTTCTTCATTAAAATTGACAACCAACGGTTGCAATTGCCACTGGAATTCCGAAATAAATTTCAGAAACCTTAAGAACGATATCTGCGGTATACAGGATTCGGTAAAACTAGTACCGTTTACGTATAAGGATGCGTTCAGCAAGTTAATCACAATGTCCGGCAGGTGGTAGTTGTCGATAAGTTGACTGCGTAGCCATCTTTTTATTAGGGCAGTGCCGGGGCCGAAGCTTGGGTACTGCAATTGTATCCTGCAAAAAATAACTGACTAAAAAGCGTTCTACATCCTAAGTATAAATTAGCATATTTGAAGGGTCTCGGGAGAAAACCTTGGATGTCACAAAAAATTTATTTTGAGAAAAATTAATTTTAAAGTTTCATAGTCTATACAGTGTGTCCAAAAAACTATGCAACATATGGGAAAGTTATTTATTACCGATTTCTCAGAAAATTTTATTCTTGATAAAAGTTGGTGCATGCCTTAAAACTATAAATGCATATTTCATATTTCACCTGCGGCTAATAGTAAGGGAGCAAGTGCCATTCTTTCGAAATTGTCTTAAGAGTGAAGTACCGTAATTATTAAAAATACAGCAAAATTTTATATGGAAATGTTTTTGCAAATTAAAAACATAGTCCAAATACGAAATTTGAGTTAGGTGTCTCAATTTTTAATTTTTTTTCCTTAATCTCTACTTTCCCCTAAACGGTACGCCTCTGGTTGATTTTTTGTTTACGCAATTTTAATATATTTATCAAATAACTTAAACGTGGGTTTATAATAGAAATGCATTAAGTAGTTGCAAACTTTTAAAAACTTTTCAATGGACCAGGTCGGTTTAGATATAAGCGTGTTGCACGCCTACTTAAACACATTTTAGCCAACTTCTGTTCGAAACTAAAGTATAATAGAATTTAACCCTATTCATAATACTGGAAATAACTAATAATTTATTTGTCATTTTCACCCAGTACGCTGAAGTCCAAAAACCTACTTTAAAAAAATGCATATAAAATAGGTATTTTGCCCTCTCCTAATTATTTATTTATTATGACAAATAAATTATAAGTTATTTCCAGTATTATAAATAGGGTTGAATTCTATTATAATTTAGTTTCGAACAGAAGTTGGCTAAAATGTGTTTAAGTAGGCGTGCAACACGCTTATATCTAATCGGACCCGGTTCATTGAAAAGTTTTTAAAAGTTTGCAACTACTTAATGCATTTTTATTATAAACCCACGCTTAAGTTATTTGATAAATATATTAAAATTGCGTAAACAAAAAATCGACCAGAGGCGTACCGTTTAGGGGAAATTAAAGATTAGGGAAAAAAATAAAAAATTGAGACACCTAACTCAAATTTCGTATTTGGACTATGTTTTTAATTTGCAAAAACATTTCCATATAAAATTTTGCTGTATTTTTAATAATTAAGGTACTTTACTCTTAAGGCAATTTCGAAAAAATGGCATTTGCTCCCTTACTATTAGCCGCAGGTGAAATATGAAATATGCATTTATAGTTCTAAGGCATGCACCAACTTTTATCAAGAATATAATTTTCTGAGAAATCGGTAAAAAATAACTTTCCCATATGTTGCATACTTTTTTGGACACACTGTATATTAAGAAGTACTAAATTTAAAAATGAAAAAAAATTAAATATGGTAGAAAAACATTATAATAAGAAAAAATATTATTGACTAAGCATGTAAGTCTCATAGTTCTTATGAAATTGAAAAAAAATCCATCTGACGACACATTTTTAATGGACAAAACAATGAATGTGACCACGTGCAAAAACAGAGACCGCGGCATCGCGTTCGGATGAGTGGACATTCATTGTTTCGACCGTTTACGCGTGGACATTCACGGTTTTCTTCCGACATAGCATATCTAAAAGGCTTAATAACTCGGCACATTAATCGTTTTCTCCCTTTATTAATACGGCAGTTGATGGTATTTGCCAAGACCCACAAGATGGCGTGTTTAACTTAATTTCGAAAGTTTTGTGACATTCACGGTTTTCTCCCGATACCCTTCATTTTTAGATTTAGCTAAAGCCTTTGATACTGTCGGTCATAAAATTCTTATTAACAAATTAGAAAAACTTGGATTTCGTGGTCAAATATTAACTTTATTTAAAAACTATTGATTTAACAGAGTACATCATGTTAAAATTGGTGAAAATATTAGTAAACCAAAAATATTTAATGATGGAGTACCATAGGGTACAGTCCTAGGACCAATACTTTTTAATATTTATCTAAATGATATTTTTCATTTAAACTGTCAAGGAAAACTACATAGTTTTGCTGATAATACGGTAAGTTTTTATGAAGGTCTAAATTGGAATATTTAAAAAAATACTATTGAAAAATATTTTATAAAAATAAGCAACTGGTTTAATAAAAACTTATTAAATATAAATTATAACAAAACAACATACATTCCATTTACTTCATAGAAAAATAAACTTCCAAATATTGATCCAATAATACGCAATAATATTAATATAAAGGAAGGTGAAAATATTAAATATCTAGGAATAATTTCTGATAAACATTTAAAATGGGATTTCCATATTGTCTACATTGTAAAAAAAAAACTAAGAATTCTTATACCAAAATTTAAACACCTTAAACAATTTTTAAATATAAAAGAATTACAAATATTTTATTATTCTTTAGTACAAACCCATTTAAATTATGGAATACTAGGATGGGGAGGAATAAATAAGAATTATCTTAATAATATTGGAACTATTCAAAAATACATTTTGAAAATTATTTACGAAAAAGACCACCAATATTCTTCTGATTTACTATTTAATGATAGCAAAAAAATGGATATTAAACAAATATTTTCTTCCAACATGTTAATATGTATATATTTTTAAACATAAAAATAAAATAAATTATATTAATCACACACATGAAACTCGTCATAAAAATACTATTACATATAAAAATAGAGTAAACAAAACAATAGCACATCAATCCATATATTTTTGATAAATGCTACCACAGTCAATTAAAATAATTAAATCATTAAATAATTACAGAGATAAAATTAAAAATTGGATATTATCCAATCCAAGAGATATAATACGTAATACATAGAACGTCATTAATAAATATATATAATATAATATACATGACGTATTGTATCTTTGTATACTGTTGTAGTGATATAAAATGTACCAATAAAATATTGTCATATTCGTTTTATATTATAATCTAGTTGTGCCTGAATTAAGAAATATATTCTTGACGATAAATATTATATTATTTAACTCAAAACAAGTATTTTACTTCTGAGTTCGGAATTGATAGTTCATTCAAAAAAAATTATATATTAGCATTAAAAGTCAAAAAAATATTTAAATAAACTTTTGTTATTATTATTATTATTATTATTATTATTATTATTATTATTATTAGCTCCGCTATTAATTTTACATCAAAACTGTATGGAACTTTTTTGAAGGTCCTTGTATGATGGACTCACACAACACATTTTATCAGTAATGTTTTTTTAAAACTAAATACAGCTCTAATACATACGTATGTACCGGGTGAACCACTAAGAATGGTCGTCGGCTATATCTCAGAAACTGGAAGTCATAGAGCTTGTTTTAGTAAAAGTTCCCAAAAGAAAATGTTGGAAATTATTTTCGAGTTTCTAAACTCACCGCAAGAGGGCGTAAATCCAAAATTTTCCATTTTTTGAAGGGTACACCCTGTATGTTTTTAAATTTTCAAATTCCACATAAAATTATAATTATTTTTTATTAAATGCATTATTAGTCTATACTTCATAGTTTCCGAGATATTGACTCTCGAAAAGTGATATTTTTGAACTTTGACAGCTTCTAACTTTTTAACAGTATGTCTTAGAGCAAAACGGCTTACATGACCCTATCTTCAATTTTTATTATCTTCCCAAAAAAATCAACTTCCAGTTAAACCGGAACAACTATATTTCCTGCTTTCGAGTTACATCCGGTTTAACCGGAAGTTGATTTTTTTGGGAAGATAATAAAAATTGAAGATAGGGACATGTAAGCCGTTTTGCTCTAAGACGTACTATTAGAAGGTTATAAGCTGTCACTTTTCGAGAGTCAATAGACAGTTTTCGTTGTCTTTTAAAAGTTAGAAAGTTAGAAGCTGTCAAAGTTTAAAAATGTCACTTTTCGAGAGTCAATATCTCGGAAACTATGAAGTATAGACTAATGATGCATTTAATAAAAAATAATTATAATTTTATGTGGAATTTGAAAATTTAAAAACATACCGGGTGTACCCTTCAAAAAATGGAAAATTTTGGATTTACGCCCTCTAGCGGTGAGTTTAGAAACTCGAAAATAATTTCCAACATTTTCTTTTGGGCACTTTTACTAAAAAATATTTTACTTAAAAGCTCTAGGACTTCCAGTTTCTGAGATATAGCCGACGACCATTCTTAGTTGTTCACCCGGTACGAGTATGCCAAATGGAATAAATTCGTTAATAAATACATGCGGGCGTGTCCGAAAAAACGCTCGGACACGTCAATTGGTATTTCTAGTTGGGCATTTTTTTCAATAAAAACTTTTTATAAAAGGTGTCATGTAACTGTGGCCAATACCAACTTTCTTATTTCAAATGCAACACCCTGTATATTATTCAATTTTTTGATTCTTCAGAAAATTTTAGACATTTTTCATTACAATATCCTATAGGTACCTTCAACTGTTTCGGATTTATTCCAAGAATTAACAACACACTCAAAAACTAATAAGTAATACTGTTTATTTCTTGATAATGTAAAAAAGAAAAAAGACATTAATATAATCTTAAATAGACATTTCTTCTAATGTTACTAAACATCTCAGGCGTGACCGATTTAATTGCAAGCGTTATTCGTCTTCTTTAGTCGGCTAAGTCGAGGGGTTTAGTTTTGTATACAATATTTTTGACATAACCACATAAGAAGAACTCTAAGGGCGTCAGATCAGGGGATCGTGCTGGCCATTCTATCGATCCACGCCTCTCTACCCTATCAACCGATTTAGAAATACTCAGTTGAGGTACTGCCGGACATTGATTTGGTAATGGGGAGGTGTTCCATCTTGCTAAAACCATATCATATTCGCCGGAACTTGTGGGTTTGCTGGTTGAGGATATAAGTTTGTCAAAGTTGGCAAGACATTATTTTGGAGAAGTGCTAAATAATTATCGCCATTTAAATTGTCATTAATGAAAAAGGGGCCTATGATATGATCAACTATTCCTGTCCAAACATTAACCTTTTCAAGATATTGCGTATGTTCTTCTCTAATCCAGTGAGGATTTTCCCTAGACCAATAGAGGCAATTCTGACAATTCGAGTGAAGTGTAAAGGGCACTCATCAGAAAACAAAACATGTTCTAATCGGATCACATTGTTATCTAACATTGCCATCATTTGTTCACAAAAATATGTTCTCCTATTAAAATCGTCTTCTATGAGCTCATGCGTAGGTATCATTTTATAGAGATACATTTTATTTTCTTGTAATGTTCGAATAATCGACGAATGGCTAACATCGAACATTGGGGCTGCTTTTCGACTAGAAGTATGTGGGTTTTCGTCAAACTCAAGTATAATATCTAATTTGGTATCATTACTTATTGCATTGGCAGCTATTTTTTTTTACCTGCTTTACATGTCCAAGCTGGCGAAACTGCTTGAGTTATAGGCGGCAAATTTGGAAATTATTCATGAAATCAGCGAGCAACTTCCATTTGTGCCCGTGTTTTATCTCCATAACCAATCATCTGTAGAATTGTTATTTTGTGCATTTCTGTTAAATAAACCCTTTTTCTGATATGCAATTAACGAAATTCAAACGACTCTAACACTGACAACTACTGTCATGCAGACAATAATTTCCTAAGGTCAGGAGTCTTAAACAAAAGAAAACAAAACTATTTATATACCCTTTTTTTTAAATTTCATATCAGTAAAAAGAAACGCTGAAATGCAATACCTAAATCTGAAAACACTTAATATGGTGGGGACGCTTTGTAAAATATATTATTTTGACCTCTTCGAATATTACTTACCCCTTCAGGGCTCCGTTGACCTTCGGCAAAACATTTAACGTTTTTTCAAACTCAATAGTCTTAAGTGTATCTGCATACTTTGTGACACCAGAGCCTGTCGATTCCTTTTTCATTAGGGCGATCTCTTTGGAAACAAACAACCGATATCTAAAACATTCATACGGGTTTTAATCATAGACATATGTCAGTTGTCTTTATTATTGTGGATTGTGGGTGTTTACGGATTTCTAGTTTTTGTGTAGTTAAGTGAATTGTGTTTGTGCTTTTAGTGACTCGGATTGGAATTTATTTTTATTTATTTATTTATTTATTTGCACAAATGAGATGCCAACAGGCTTGGTACCCACAGTTTACAATGTTGTGTACATATACATAATAAGTAAGATTGTAATATTACCATTAGTTGATCAATTAATATTAAGAACAATAGTATGATTTCTAAGCCTTTTTTTAAATGTTGATGGAGGTAAATTAAACAAATCAATATTGTGGAATAAAGTATTATAAAGTGTGGTTAAGCGATTTATGGGAGTATGTTTACCTGAATTTGTTCTATAAAAACAGTTTGCAAATAGATTATTATGACGAAAGTTTCTTGAAGGAATATTAAAACCTATACTATATGTTTGTGTTGCTTTTTTTAGTTTATTATTTGATTAACTAACATTTAAATAAAATCAATATCGTCTGCACATTATTTAGGTAATATATGATATATTACAAAAATATCAATTTATTTTATTGCTTATTTTGGGAGAATTGTATAGTGAAAGAACAATGACATAATAATGTTTAAAAAAATCTTACCCGATATTTTTCGCTATACAATTCTCCTAAAATGTTATGAAATTCCTTGATATTTATTAAATATGTCAATTTTTACCTATAAAATATGAAGACGATAATGATTTTATTTAAGTTTTGTGTAAAAGCTAGAAAAATTAAATAAATATACACGCGAAATAGGTTGTAGGTTGGCAAGCATGTTGATACTTCCACCTTAAATGAAATACTTACCTAAAAACTAAACCTTGGTAAAACACTTCTAGATAGTCCTTGGTCACGTGACTTATGATATTGTGAGCCTCTTGAAGCATCTTTGACAGTTCAATGTAAAATGATGTTTTTACATGTATGACCGCTTCTAAATTGTTTGGCCACTTCGAACTGTGTTCTGTAAAAGAAAATTAAAATAATGGATGGTAAAATGAAGCGAACCAAAAAGGGGACATAATATATTTTTTAAAGTTTTTTTTTTGAGAACTGACAATGTATGTCTGTGATTGTGGTTAAAATAGTGGGAAAAATTATACGTTTTTATGTGTTGTTTAAACATTCTAACTAAAGGGCGGATTATATGCACTTAAATTCAGCCAAAATATGCGCATATATATGCCTGGTTTGCCTTTAAAATATGCAGTTATTTGCATTTTTTACCAAATATGCATACTGGTATGCAATATTTCTTAATTTATTATAGTAAAATGAGGTAAAGAAACACAGAGTGGGTTCTAAAAAATATGTTTATATATTTTTAAAAAAATGCAATGCAAAAAGTAAACAATTTTTTACCCTAAAATTGTATGAAAGGCATTTATTACTAAATTTTTTTCAATAAAAACTTTTTACATAGGGTGTTCATGTAACAGTGGCCAATACCAACTGTCTTATTTTAAAAGTAACACCCCCGTATATTGTTCAATTTTTGGATTCTTCAGAAAATTTTAGACATATTTCATGTACAATATCCTACTTCAACTGTTTCGGAAATATTAAGTGTTTTTAGATTTATTGCAAAAATTATTAACACCTCAAAAACTAATAAGTAATACTGTTGATACTTGACAATGTAAAAAACAAAAAAATGTAGGAGATGTTGAAAATGCTCGCCGCGAACGTCTTATTGGCAACATCCTAATTTTAAATAGAAATTTCTTCTAATGTTACTGAACATCTTAGGCGTGACCGATCTAATCGCAAGCGTTACTTGTCTTCTTAAGTAAGATAAGTCGAGGGGTCCGTTTTATATACAATATTTTTGACATAACCCCATAAGAGGTCTAATGGCGTCAGATCAAGGGATCGTGCTGGCCATTCCATCAAGCCACGCCTCCCTATCCACCGATTTGGAAATACTCGGTTGAGGTACTGCCGGACATTAATTTGGTAATGGGGCGGTGCTCCACCTTGCTGAAACCATATCATATTCGCTGGAAGTTGTGAGTTTGCTAATGGATCAGGATATAAGTTTGTCAAAGTTAGCAAGACATTATTTTGGAGCAGTGCTAAATAATTACCGCCATTTAAATTGCCCTTGATGAAAAAGGGACCTATGATCTCCAACTATTCCTGCCCAAACATCAACCTTTTCAGGCAGGATATTGCGTATGCTAATCCAGTGACGATTTTCCCTAGACCAATAGCGGCAATTCTGACGATTAGCATGACCGTGAAGTGTAAAGGTGCCCTAATCAGAAAACAAAACATGTTCTAATTGGATCACATTGTTATCGAACATTGCCATTATTTGTTCACAAAAATACGTTCTCCTATCAAAATCGTCTTCCATGAGCTCATGAGTAGGTATCGTTTTATAGGGAGATATTTTATTTTCTTGTAATGTTCGAATAATCGATGAATGTCTAACATCGAATATTAGGGCTGTTTTTCGACTAGAAGTATGTGGGTTTTCCTCAAACTCCAGCATAATATCTAATTTGGTATCATCACTTATTGCATTGGAAGCTACTTTTTTTTATCTGCTTTACATGTCCAAGCTGGCGAAACTGCTTTTCTATTTTACTAATTTTCCCTTGAGTTATAGGCTACAAATTTAGAAATTTTTCATGAAATAAGTGAGCAAATTCCATTTGTGTCCGTGTTTTATCTCCATAACCAATCATCTGTAGAATTGTTATTTTGTGCATTTCTGTTAAATAAACCATTTTTCTGATATAGTTAACGAAATTCAAACGACTATAACACTGACAACTACTGTCATGCAGATAGACAACAATTTGCTAAGGTCAGGAGTTTTAAACAAAAGTAAACAAAACTATTTTACCTTTTTTTATATCAATCATATCAGTAAAAAGAAACGCTAAAATGCAATAAATCTGAAAACACTTAATATTCCCGAAACGGTTGAAGATAGGTATAGGATATTGTACGTGAAATATGTCCAAAATTGTCTGAAGAATCCTAAAATTGAATAATATACAGGGTGTTGCATTTAAAATAAGAAAGTTGGTAATGGCCACTGTTACATGACACACCCTGTATAAATAGTTTTTATTGAAAAAAATGCGCAACTAGAAATACCAATCGACCTGTCCGAGCGTTTTTCGGACACGCCCCCATGTATTTATTATCGAATTTATTCCATTTGGCTGATACACACTGTATACACAAATTCATTTAAAAATCAGGTATTCATTTTTTGAAAAAACGCTCGGACACGTCTATTATAATTCTTTCTTCCGGATTTTTTGCCTCAAAAAGAAATTATACCGGGTGTGTCAAAAAGTAGATGTAGCAAAATTTTTTTGTTTTTTAAATAAAACCCCCCTATTTTTACTTATTACCCTAATTCTACGTCAAATTCTGCGCATAATTCATGTAGCATACTCTATCCTTATCTCTAACGGTTTTAGAGAAAAATTACATCATAGAAAAAAAATTCTTTAAAAAAAGGTTAAAAAATTAGTTTATTAAGTGTTGAAAATGCAAACCATTAACTTCTTGACAATATGCTAATCTACTTAAAAACCCTTCTAAAACATTATTTACAGTATTTTCATTAATTTGCCTAATTTCATATCTAATTTTAAATTTTAAGTCTTCCAAATTTTGTGTTTATCCTTATACACTTTTGATTTCAAATAACCCCAAAGAAAGAAATCCATGGGTGTAAGATCGGAAGATCTTGCAGGCCATTCTATGGGTCCTCTTCTACCTATCCATCGTTCGGGAAATACAGTATTCAAATACTCTCGTACTTGTCGAGCAAAATGAGGCGGAGCACCATCCTGCTGAAACCAAATAGACGCTTCTGGTAGATGAGGCTGATTCGGATTTGGAAAATCCGCTGCTAGTGTGGGAATTAATTCATTTTGAAGAAATTGTAAATACCGGTCTCCTGTAAGATTTCCATCGAAGAAAAAATGTTCAATAATTCTATCATTTAATATCCCTGCCCAAACATTTACTTTTTGTGGGTATTGCGTGTGCTGTTCTCTCATCCAACGGGGATTATTTGTAGTCCAATACCGAAAATGTTGTCTGTTTACTGAACCATTCAAACAAAACGTGGCTTCATCGCTAAAAAGTATGTTGCGATGGAAAAATAGATTTAAGTTGCAAATTTCCATCATAGTTTCACAAAACTGTAGTCGGCGGTCGGGATCATCTTCGTTTAGCTCGTGCAGCAACCTAATTTTGTACGGATGGTACTTTTCTTGTTTCAATACCCGCAACACAGATCGTCGGCTAACATCATTAAGGGGTACTTCAGTGGATGCACTATGAGGATTATCTTCAACCTCTAACAAAATGTTCAATTGTGAGTTTTCACTAATTTTTGGACGACCTGGCCGTAGACGATCCTTTACATTCACTGTTTCCCTGAATTTCTTCTCAATTTTACTTACTGTAGATCTTGTAATCGGCCGTTCTGGATACTTAGCGTTAAACAAGTTACAAACTTCTTCTTGACTTCTTGTTTTGTCTCCACATCCAATTAAAATTAAAATTTCGATTCTTTGTGTTTCATTTAAATGCACCATGATCACCGTTTTCAAAATTATACCTAAACTAATTTTTGATTGACACATGACTTGCTATCGTAGTAACAATTCATTTAAATTTACCTGTTTACCTTTAAGTAGGTACATGTACCTTTTTTTAAAGATTTTTTTTTATGATGTAATTTTTCTCTAAAACCGTTAGAGATAAGGATAGAGTATGCTACATGAATTATGCGCAGAATTTGACGTAGAATTAGGGTAATAAGTAAAAATAGGTGGGTTCTATTTAAAAAACAAAAAAATTTTGCTACATCTACTTTTTGACACACCCGGTATAATTTCTTTTTGAGGCAAAAAATCCGGAAGAAAGAATTATAATCGACGTGTCCGAGCGTTTTTTCAAAAAATAAATACCTGATTTTTAAATGAATTTGTTCCATATTTTAGCCCATCACTGTATAATATCGTCGGCTGAATGCAAAAACTAGGTAACTTAAAATTTCGTGATTTTAAGTTATCAAGTTTTTATAATGGTCAGGATTAAGCAGAATTGAATGTAAAAACTAGATAACTAGTCAATCTAAACTGGCAATATTATTTGTAATTGTAAAAAGTAGATAAAAAAAAATTTATACTTCTGTTTATGCTATAAATAGGTAACTGGAGATATCCGTATATTTTTAGAGTTTTCTGATTCTTTTTTGAAATGAAAGTAGACAACTGAAGTTACCTGCTTTTTTTTACATAAAGATGTGGACCTCCTTCAGTGTTAATAATGGCTAACTAAAGGTAGCAAGTTGCGATCATTCTTTTTGTTTGCTACAATGGCAAAAAAAGACACCAAATTAGTTTAAGAAACCTATTTTTTTAAAGGTAGGTTCAAAAATACAAAAATTTTCTAGTTGTCCGATGTATTTTTTGTATTCCTGGTTTACGTTTTGAATAAAAATGTTAGTGCAAAAAGTAGGTATCTTCTGTTTTTTTTTTTAAATGTTCCTTTTTTGTTATATTTTTTTTATTTTGCACTGAATGTATTCTTTTAATAAAAATAAAGACCTACAAACAAAAATTAAGTTGTTTTTTTAGTAAACTGTCTCCAGATTATTCTAATATGTCACAAATAATACTATTCCGATTTTCTCAAAACTACTAAAAACAAGTTACCTAGTTCTTGCATTCAGCCGACGATATTATAAGACAGTACCAGGGGTCTATAAAGTAACTGATTTAGTACCACGATTTTCATTTTACAAGTGAATGTTCATAGACGTGTCATATGATAGAATGTCCTCTATAAACAGTGAGATGTTGTCTCGGCGCAAAACTACGTTTGGGAATGAGATGCGTTGTCTTATCTTTCCTTGATCGAACTGAAATAAGTGATTTTAAGGTATTCATAGCCCTCTAGATAAAACAATAAATTAGTTAAAAATATATTTGTAAAATTCTAAAAAGCAAAATATGTTTTATATTTTAGTTTTTTAGATCTCCTAGTGCAAGAAAAATAGGAATTATAAGAAGAAAGTTCAGCGAGAGGGAGAAGAAAAACGCTCAGATTGTCAGGAACCAGTCGTGGCATGTGGGTACTACAATCTCGACCAATGAGGGGACAGCCCCAAGATGTTTGCTTACCTAACTGTAATACCAACTCCACTGGCTGAACATACTTGGGTATCATTCCAATTTTTTTATCAGCAAATATAACGTTTTTTCCTTTCACTTCTGTCACATTGACAGCTGGCTTAAAATTGGCTGCTATGGGAGGAAACACTTCGCTATAACTAAAAAAAGCAAGTCAATTAATTTATCATTCAATTAAATTTATTAAATAGGGTTAAAAATCAGGTATCGCGTATCGCATGCCACTCGCTTGCGTTTAGCGATTGAATTTCTAAATTTAAATTAATACCGGCCGCCACTGGCTCAGAATTATATTTAAAAATAAAATACCTTAAAATTACCAAATACCTCTTATACGGTGTGGTTGTTTAAGTGTGCAACATATGGGCATTTTTTTTATCACCGATTTCTCAGAAAATTTTATTCTCGATAAAAGTTGGTGCATGTTCGATAATCATATTAGGTGCACTTGGAATGGTTGCAAGTCAAACGGCGTACAGGGTAGGCCAAAAAATATAAAACTTTTACAAGAATAAAGTTTTTTAATAAACATTTAAAATAAAAACTTGCACTTTAAATGATAGTTTTTTAATTAGCATACTATCATTACTAATGTTTTATCTTGTTAAAAAGAAATTTTAGGATATTTTAAAGTTGTGTTTAATATCGTTGCAACAAACATGAAAAGCTTGTGATTACTTAATAAATTAAAAATTCAAGTAAATTTTACAAATATGCTTGAATTTGAACAAAGATATGTGAAATTGATTTGATTTTAATTAATTTATGAAGGTATTTATGGTGAATACAAAAAAATTTTTTTGGGAAATTATTAATGTTTTTTTAAAAAAAAATATTTTTTTTTATTTTAGGAGGTCACGTTTTTGAATCTATGCATAACTTTTAATTCTAAACAACTTTTCTTTATAACATTTTGCTTAATTTTCTGAAATGGGGGTACTGGACTACGCCGTTGGACTTGCAACCATTCCTAGGGGAACTAGATACGCTGTACGTATCTAAGGGTAAACGTCTATGAACTTCACAGTAAGTTTGACAATAGCTATTCTCTTCATGTACGTGTTAAGTATAATGGACCATACAGCTAACCAGACAAATTGTGAACCCTAGAATCTTTGATTGTTTTAAAATGTAAACAATCTGGTCTATTAATAAAAGGTCTTTGATAAGTATCAACCTAATAGCATATTATATACCCTGTATATCCTTTAGAAATAAAATCGCTTATAATTACCAACCTAAAAGCATCCGATATACCCTGTATACCAGTTATGTTTAAAGACATTTGAAAACTTCGTATTTTTTGTCCCAACTCGTCCGCCAACGTAATGATTTTCAAAGAGCTTTCCTCATTGGTACCAACGGGATACGGGGTGACCACCTTTTTGTTAAGTAGGAACTCTTCAAATTCATCATAATACAATTTAAAGTTTAAGTTCAGTTTTTCCGTGAGAAGGAATTTTATAATTCTTTTCACAATTCCTCTTTTGCCGCGTATGGTGGTGGTTTTAAAGTAGACTGCCACGTGAGTGCTGCCATCTCGAAACCTATAATAAATAAATTAATTCATATTAAGTATATGCAAAAATATAAATAAAATAAGTATGGCAAATTACTATTATTAATTTTATCGTATGTTTTATTACGGATATAATAAATATGTTTATGTTGTCTTCTATAAACTTATTCTTCAAAGCTAAGCTTGTTAGGGGCAAATCTTATTTTCATCATCAAGATTTAAAGTAAAAATGTCAATTTATAGTATAAACGCAGTTTTTTTTGAAGAAATATATTACCTATAATAAAATTATTTATTTATAATTTTTAAGTAAAAAATATTACTTATATAAATTATTCAGAACAATATTAATTAATTAAAGCATTTCTAAAAATATTTTCAAATTGTCTGTTTTTAATATCCATGTTTTTATTTCGACTTTAAATTTTTTTAATGAAATCAATTTTTTAATTTTTGTTGGTAAATAATCGTTTAAATAAAAACATAAATATTTGAAATTTTTTTGTCCTATGGACTTATTTATTTTAGGTTTTATGGTTATTTCATTTTTATGACGTGTATTATGATTATGGTTTTTAAATTGTATAAGGTTTTTATTTTTAAATATCTATACCTATATTGAGATGTTCTAAATGTAAAGTTGTCTTATGTTCAACTTTTTTGTTTCTGTATAATTTGTTTTTGTATAATTCTTTGGAAGGATAAAGATAATCTTTATTTGAACATAATTTTTAGAAACATTTTTTGTAATATTTCTAATTTTTTAACTAAAGGTCTATTTATTCCTCCCCAACCTAAAATTCCGTAATTTAAATGAGTTTTAACTAACGCGTAATATAATATTTCCATGTCTTACATTTAAAAATTTTGTAATGCTTTTAAAAATCGGTAGTAAACTTCTTAATTGTTTAATTAAGTATTCTAAGTGAAAATTCCAATTTAATTTACTGTCAAAAATAATTCCTAAATATTTTATTTTATTGACTTTAAAAATTTTAATGTCTTCATTTATTTGAATACTATTCATATTTCTTGGTAGGTTATTTAGGTTTAAAGTAAAAGGAATATAATTTGTTTTATTAAAATTAATTGTTAACAAATTGTTATTAAACCAATTTTTTATAATTTTAAAATCTTTTTTAATTTTATTATTTAAGTTTTCCCAATTTGTATCGGTATAAAAAATTGTAGTATCATCTGCAAAACTATGAATTTGTCCATCGCAATTTATACTAAATAAGTCGTTAATATAAATATTAAAAAATAATGGTTGTAAAATTGTTCCTTGAGGAACACCATACTTAAATACTTTTGGATAGCTTTTTTCTTTATCTATTTGAACATCAGTGGGTCTATTTTTCAGATAATTTTTAATTAATTCTAATTGCTTTCCTCTGTTAATATAAATAATAAAAAAAATAATGGTCCTAAAATTGTTCCTTAAGGAACACCATACTTAAATACTTTTGGATAGCTTTTTTCTTTATCTATTTGAACATAAGTGGGTCTATTTTTCAGATAATTTTTAATTAATTCTAATTGCTTTCCTCTGAATTCAATCTTTTCAAACTAATTTAGGTAATAGGTGCCAATATTATTTTTAAAAAGAAATTTATTTAGTTATTTCTTACTTTATTCAATTAATGCCATTTAACTGCTAGCTTTGTTTATGAAAATAATAGCTACGCAACTATATATTCTGTGAGCTATAATACATTCTGTGGTATCGATCACAAATTGTAGGTAAATTTTTTTTTATAGGTACACCGGCAAAAAGAAAACACTGGCATTTAATTTTTAAAGTTGTACGATTGCCACTAGAGGGCGTAACTGATGGAACAAAACACAAACTTCAAGTTAATTTTAAAATAGCCCCATTCTATCTATCCTAAAGTCTGTTCAACGACCGCTGACCGTTACGTCACGACTAGTGCTTATCTTCCTAACATTTGTGAACTAGGTGAGATAGTAAATTTGCATCAATAATGAATGTCTTATAATTTTATCAGTCAAAAAGGTTTTATTTGTCATTTTTGTGACATTTTTAATCAACATTATTTTAAAAATGTCACGGTATTGTGAATAAGAACAAGCATTAATTTTAAAATTATTTGATTATTTTCAAAGAGAAAGTGAAGCCAGAAATACTCTTTTACACATTAACGCAGTTTACGAGGTAATTAGATTTTATAAAGCAGGAATTGTGAAAACATAAATAATAAACATATGGCAATGTTTTTATAAATACCTCTGCCTATGTTTTAGAGAGTTTCTGATTCTTTGGGAGCTTCGTGTTCAACAATCCAACGAATTAAGGCAAAGGGGATAGAGAAGGATGTAGATTTTAAGAATCGCAATAATGTAGCTATTTTGTCATCCCGAGGTCGATAACTTCACCAAATTCATGAACATACCATAAGAGAGCGTATTTATGACATGTATAGAGCAGGTGAACACGTTACCATTCGTTCAATATAACTAAACCTTAAAATCATTGATGGTGTTGAAATATTCACAGCTTCATTAGCGGACTGTTTAGAAAAATTAAAATTTAAATGACGTAAATGTAATGTTTTAAACAGGCGTTTTATAATAAAGCAACCCCATATAGCCCAAAAACGAGTAGAATCTTTAACAGAAATTAAGAATAACGGCAATTTTCAATTTTCCTTAAAACCTGTTTTTCTGGATGAAACCTGGATAAACAGTAAAGGGGCTTTTAGGCGATGTTCGCAAGATTATACTCTTCATACAGTTAAAAAAGAAATCGTCAGAGGGTGTACGGTACATTATTCTACATCCTGGTTCAGAAAATGGATTTGTGATTAATGCAAGTTTGATATTTAAGTCTAGCCTGAAATCTAGTGATTATCATGATTCGATGAATAGTGAAAACTTTGAGAAATGGTTTGAGGAAAAATTGTTACCAAACTTGAAAGAACCGTCGCTTATTATCATGGATAACGTCACCTATCATTGTGGGCTAATTGAAAAAATTCCAAATATAAGTTGGTCAAAAAGAGTACTTATTGCATGGTTAGAACAAAGACAAATTCCGGTTTCACCATTTGCAATGAAGATCTAGATAACAGTGATGTAGCATAATAATATCCCAACCAAATGTTACAAGTAATCTGGAAAGCGCTATTTATTTTATTCTTTAATTATTTTAATAGGTTGGACGAATTAGCATTGCAACATTGACATCATTTTATAACTTCCTCCATATCATTGCCACTTTAATCCTATCGAAATGGTTTGGTCGGAATGTAAGCGCTATTATGATGCAAAAATAAGTTCTATGCATCCTGTAACAAATGACGTAGTTTTGGGTCTGTGAAATGAAGCCATAGAAAATAAAACAGTGGAAAAATGGAAAAATTATGTAACAGACACCAATAAAATTATAAATGATGTGTGGGAACGGGAAATATTTATCGATGCTTCAGATACTCTTCCCCTTATTATTAACTTGGATGAATCTGATGATGATGATCCTTGAGGTAGATGATTTATTTTAATTATTAAAAACCTGTATTTTGTTGTGCAAACAGTTTTATAGACTGATGTACTAGACAAAAAAATATATGATTCAATTTTAAATTTTATAAATGAGTTTTATTTATTTTTCAGTAAATTTAAATCAATTAAAAATTTCATACCGATTTTCAAAAACAAAATGTTTCATCCCTTGATACCTTTTACCCTAAATAAACTACTTATTTCTGACTTTATTAACAGTACAAAAATAATAATAATAATAATAAATGTCTTTATTGTAATTAAGGACAAAATTACAAAAGGCGAAGTTGAAGCTAGGCTTCCTCACTTAACCTAACATTATAACTAATAACATGGTAGTAATATTTGACAGTAGTTATGATACTTATAGGTTAAAAAAATTACGTAATAAGTAATGATAGTAACAGATTTTACAGTTAAATCCTATTAACTTTAACGTGGGCATGTGAAGGGCATTGAGAGGCAGTACAACTGGACTGATCTAATATGTGTCAGAACATATTTGATGGACAAGAGGACGAATGGCATTTTTAAATGTGTGAATTGGCGCAGATTTTAAATTAACTGGAACTTTGTTGTATATTAAAGACACCTGATAACTAAATGATCTTTCAAATAGTGTGGTTTTGTGTGACGGAGGAGTAATTGTGGATTTATGTCTGAGGTCGAGGTCATGAGAGTCATATCTAAATTTTATTTTTTGATATAGATATTCTGGACATTTTTTAACGATTATTTTGTTATACAGTGCTAGGCAATGAAGCATTCTTCTTTCACTCATATTCAACCATCCAATCTCATTCATCTTAGCACTCACCCCTCTATCATACTTTCTAATTCCCCCTATCATACGTACACAACAGTTTTGAATCATTTGTATTCGTTTGGCATCCCTTTCTAAAAGACATGGACCATACAGTGTATCGCAGAATGTAAATTGTGATAAGACCAGACTATCACATAACGATTTTTTGAGGTGTGTATTTAAAATGTGCCTTTGGTTAAAAATAAGCTTTAAGTTGGTAAAAGCTTTCTTTATGCAGTTATTGATATGCTCAGTAAATCTTAGGTTAACATCTAGCAGCAGTCCAAGGTTTCTCGCATTGGGTGAACATGACAAGGTTTGACCACCAAAGTCAACGCGAAGGATATTTCGATATTGCTCCCTACTCTGTGCATGACCAAACAGAAGTAACTGGCATTTTTTTGGATTTAGTTCGAGACAATGCTGTGTAGATATTCTTAACAGAAGATCAAGGTCAGCTGCTAGTCTGTCAATTGCCTCAAAAATGTTTTCAGGGCAAAAGGAGATGTATAATTGGGTATCATCCGCATAAAGGTGCACAGTGGCAAACCTCAGTTTCTCAATTAGTTGAGAGGTATATAGAGTAAAAAGTAAGGGGCCAAGAATAGATCCCTGAGGAACACCACATGATACATCCATAAATCCTGAAAGATTCGAGTTAAGTTTAACAGATTGTGACCTTCCGGTAAGGTAACTCTCAATTAGTTGGCAAGCATTGTTTTCAAAACCAAGAAACTTTAAAATAGCCAAGAGGAGCTTATGATTTAATTTGTCAAAGGCCTTAGAATAGTCAAGCAGAACCAAGGCAGTAAGTTCACCAGGATCGGCTGCTACTAGAATGTCATCAGTGACCTTTAAAAGAGCTGTGGTGCAACTATGATCCTTACGAAAGCCAGACTGGACAGTCGGTAATAAATTATATGTTTGGATATGCTTACGAAATAATAATTAAGAATTTGAAAAAACGCTTATTTTTACTTGTTCACATGCATCCGCCTTTCTGTAGATCAAGCCTAAGAAAAATCATAACGTTTACCACCGGAAGTCAAACTGACTGAATTAATTTACGACCTACCGCAAATATGGAGAATATGACGTAACGGTCAGCGGTCATTGAACAGACTTGGACATTTTTTGTCACATTTTGAGCAATTTGCTTATGACAAGTTATCATGGACATTTCTTACCTTCTATCACTTGACAAATGCTTCCAGAACGTTCTAAATTCATCGGCTTCAACATGATCGCTCAGAGGCGGCCCCAATTCCAGAAAGTTAAATGCAGTTTCGGGATTTAAATTTATGCCAAGCAAAACTTTTTTAACAGGAAATCCATCTTGGCCTAAATATTCTACTTCGATACGAGGTACTAAATTTACTATTCTTTTGTTCAAACCTCGCTGTAGTAATTCGCAGACGCGGGTTATGTGCAGAAATGGTTCATAGCCGATGTTTTTTGATTTTTCTTGATCTGTAGCGATGAAGGAATCTTTGAAAGGAAGGGATTCTGATAAGCTGAAATATGAACAAACATTACAGCTTCAATAAGCATACAAAAAACAGCTAAAAGTATGATTTTTGCCAAATTACAGAAATTCCTGCAATTATTAGCTATTATATTACCTACTTTTTATTATTATTAATATAATATCTTAATTCTCAACCAACTTATAAAGTTCATTACAGAGAATATAACACCAAACATACAATATATAAAATCACAACTAATAAAAATCATGTTTAATAACTATTAATAACTCCATCGAAATTATTCAAAAAAAATATGTATAATAACCATCTACAAAAAAATAATAAAATAATAATAATAATAATATATAATACGTTAAAGGTAGTTTCGTTTTAAAAAATATTTTTTTTTGGGTTTTTTTTAATCCATAATTTTGATATTTCTTTAATTTTTTTCGGCAAACTGTTGTGAATTGTTATTCCTTTATATGATGGTCTTGTCTCGTGTTGTGAATAATGTTGGTCGGATGAAATATTATATTTGATTGTTTTTCTTTAATAATAATAGAGTGTATTAGAATGCATAGTTTTAATTTATAAAGCTTTTCTAAAATTTAAATATCCGTTTGGTTTATACAAATTTATAGTTGGTTCTAAAAAAGGGAGTTTATGTATGCATTTAATATTTTGTTTTGTCGTTTTTTTAATGGTTGAATTGTAGTTAAATTCGCTGATCCCCTAATTGAAATCATATACTGTAATTTTGAATAAACCAAAGAATAAGATATATTTCTTATATCTTTTAATGATATATAATTTTTAGCTTTAAACAAAATGCCAATTATTGTGAGATGTACCTTCTTAAATATTCAATATGTTTTTCCCAACTTATATTTTCGTCAATATATAAACTTAGTAGGTATAGAAAGAAAAAGTTCGGAAAAAGAAATAATTTGTGTAGTTCCACATGGATTAATATTAGGCCCATTATTATTCTTAATTTACATTACCTAATTCCGTTTCCAAATTGAACTTAAAATAATTGAAATATAAAGCTATTTTTATTTATTTTCCTGAAACTTTCACAGAAATGTATTTTGATATTAATAGTGATCTAAAAATACTTCTTCAAATAAACTTACGTTAAATTTTACAAAATCTTCTTTTATGTTTATAATTAAAAATAAAATAAAATCTATCATTAACCCCTTACAATTTAATAGTGAAAATTTTCAATATTCAAAAACGACAAAATAATTAGGATTAGTTTTAGACAAAAATTCAAATTGAAAAGGTCATACCCAGTATATTGTAAACTCGATATCTCCTTTGGTTTATCTGTTATTTTGTACAGCGCTAGATATTACATTCCTTTGAAATACTTAAAAAATATATAATTTTCAGTAATTTATTCATAATGACAATATCTGTTTTTTTGTCAAACTTAAAACCATCACAAAAATTGCAAAATAAAGTTATTAAATGCATACACAAATTACTAGATCTAGAACCAATTGTTAATCTATATACAGGGTGTCCCACAGGAAACTGCTTCGATCTATATATGGAAAACTATACAAAGGAAAAATTGAAAATTTGACGGGGGCAACCCGGCAAAAATATTTTCAATATGGTGGCACTACCGGTTATACCGGAAGTAGGTGAAAGTTTGCTTATTTTAAATAGAAAATAGAACGCTCATCAAAAATTTAAGAACTTTATAGCATAGTTGTGTTATTAATGTATAAGTATGATAAAAAAAAATACAAGGGACCAAGGTGACTGCCCTGAGGCACACTAGACGGTACGTTAAAAGGTTTAGAGTAAAAACCACCAATGGAAACCATCTGTCGTCTATCACTGAAATAGGACCAAAGCACTCTCAGCAAGCTCCTATGCACACCGACATCAGCAAGACGCTCAATCAGTATGAAATGACTAATTTTGTCAAACGCCTTACTGAAGTTGGTGTACACAACGTCGGCCTGCTTCAGATCATACAGTGAAGGTAGCATTGACATACCTACTGACAGTTAACTATTATTTGAAAAGGAAAGAAAAAAGTAAGTCTTCCTCCACAAAGTGTAATAGAACAAATTGTTCAGAGGTTTTTACATGTTTCGAACGTAGAAACGTTCATCATCAGGAGGCAGAAAAATGTATTGCTGATAGTTTTAGCAGAAGAGAAAATGATAAGTGGTATAAAACCTTAATGGAGCTTCTTTTATGGAATTAAAAATTGGTGTATCGAAATGACATAATGTGAGGAAAAATAGAAATAACTTAAAACATAGGTACTGAGTAGGTATGTGAAAAAGTCAGTTAAAAGGGTCTAAAACAACCAAATAAACCGGGGAAGCAGAAAAAACCACTTCTAAAAAGAAGATGTCAAAAGGTTTGTTTTTATATAAGTAGGTATGTCTGTAAGACATTGTAAAACATAGAACTTGTTATGTATAGAAATTATGTATTAAAAAAGTATCATGTATTCAAAAAGGAGGGGGGTTTGGGGCACTGAAAGGATCTTTTCATTTTGAATACATGATACTTTCTTAAAACCTAATTTCTATACATACATAACAAGTTTTATGTTTTACAATGCTTACAGACATACTTATATAAAAAAAAAACCTATTGACATCTTCAATTTAAAAGTGTTTTTTTCTGCTTTCCTGGTTTATTTGGTTGTTTTAGACCCTTTTAACTGACTATTTCACATACTCAGTAGGTTTTAACTTATTTTTATTTTTATTCACATTATGTCATTTCGACACACCAATTTTTAATTCCATAAAAAGTTCCATTAAGGTTTTATAGGTACCACTTTCACTTATCATTTTCTCTTCTGCTAAAACTATGAGCAATACATTTTTCTGTCTCCTGATGATGAACGTTTCTAAGTTCGAAACATGTAGAGACCTCTGAACACATTTTTGTTCTATTAAACTTTATGGAGGAAGGCTTTTAGTTTTTTTCTTTCCATTTCATACTTTCAACTCCTTTTTAAGCATGTACTATTTCTTCAAATTAAACTATTATTGTTATTGTAGATATAAACAGTAGAAAAGAGGCAGTATATGGTAAATGTACCCTCCAAGACATGTGTTTGTAGGTATGTATTCTTCATAGTTTGTTAATAAGCTACCAAATCTTTTAAACTAAGTAAATACCATTTTAATACTAGTGCGATTTGGGAAACAAGTTCCTTAAATCACACCAATTGGATGTTCTTCCAAATTTGCTTCAAAAGAAATTTGCGATGGTAGGGGAGGATGGGGGAATAAGAAACCAATAAAATTTGTACAGGTGATAGTTTCAAGTATATAACTCTGATTTCTCTTTCTGGTATTAATTTTACCTGAGGGTACTTATTTATATGTAATATATCATTTTATTTCAAAAACCAAAAATTATAAGAATTTGTTTCTTATTACCCTTACTAAATGTTTCTTATTTCCCCCAATGGGGTAATAAGATACAACAACCGAACTGAACTGATTTACCAACATTAAAAATTGACTTGGGGTGTTAAGATACACTATTGAGGTGTATCTTATTACCCTGAAATTTTTAGAATTTTTATGGAAGTGGTTCTTTTTTTACAGCAGCAACAAGAAATAAAGGCACAAAAGTTGTTTTTAATATTGATAATGACCCTAATTCCCTTTTTTACGTACTTTCTGGGCATTGTTGCACTATTTAATTAGCCTGAAATTAAAAAAAAAGGTGAATTTCTTATTACCCCACATGAAAGAAAAATTGGGGTTATAAGAAACACACCTTTTTGTGGTCTCTGTTTTAAGCGAGGTTTTAAGTTAAAAAAATAATTAAAAAAACACTTAAAGGTCCTGTTCATTATCCCCAAGACCATGCCAAAAACTTGGTTCATAAATTTAACTCCAGATTAGAAAAAAAGAAAATGTCTTAAAAATCAATACTTTGGGCTGATTAAGTTTTATACAGATCCAACTTGTTAAGCAAAGAAATTATAGAATTTCGTGACATTGCTTGAAAAACCTTTTAGGTCTTGTGGATGAAGGTTATTATAGGTATCTTGTGTTTTTTTTTTAGATTTTTTCCATGTACAAAAAAGGAAGGAAAAAAATTTATCTTATTACCCCTGTTTCTTATTCCCCCATCCTCCCCTAGTAATGGCTTTATACTTTGAAATTATCTACCTGAAATGTCGAAAAATGTTCAAAAAATTGGCAACTTTTAAAAAACAATTAAAAAAATATTTACTAAGTCAAATTGTTTAAATACTATTTTTTTTCAATTGATTTTATTAAATAATTAAATTAGATTAACTTTTTTAATGTCATTTCCCATATATCTAAGTAATAAATTGTAAAAGTTAAGTTTGGAATAAAGGCATTTTAAAAATTCAACTTACTCCAATAAGACATCATACTGCAAGCAAAACGGCAACTTTGTCAAAAACAAAGAGTGAAAAGACTCCATTCTACTATTATCCAAATGCTTTATCGCCAGTTCACATTCCAACTTAACCTTGTTAAAAACCTCTAAATTTAAAAATGCAGTCAAGTTGTAACATCCTGTCCTGTCCACAAAAACAATGTCAAAAGATTTACTAAACGCGTCCATAGTATCTGGCTTGATGTCACCTAAACTAATAGGACTTTTTTTTAAATCCATAGTGGCAATCAAATTCCAAAAGTTCCTAACTACTTGGTAAGAACTCATAAGATTGTTTATTTTTTTTTTTGCCAGTAAATACGTGACAAAATATAAAACTAAATTTTCTGTGAATGCTCCAAAACCAACCTGCAATTCTCTTTGTTTTAACCAAATGCAGAGCAGCTTAATTCCTTCTTGCACATTGGCATGTTCTTTCAATAAAGATTTTACATAGGCACTATTTTCGCTTAATGTCACATCGTGAGCCAGGGCACTATTATACAGCACCGTTGGAGTACTCTTCAAAACTTCTATGTCTTTCATATGCGCCCCAAAAAGATCTTGTTTCACGTTGTTTGAGTTTGGTAAAAATCGGGAAGGTTTAAAATATCCTTCCGATGGAGTAACATAAATTTTAACATTTATTTTGTCATCTTCTGTGGGCTGAACAGTTATTATAGGTAAAAGAATGTTATGTTCATGGTAAACAATGCTCTTTTTAACAGCAGAAATGTTTTCACAGATATATACCAAATAATAAAAACGTTTAATTAAATATCGATTATTTAAAAAATCCTTTACATGGAAACACTCTTTGGGTATTTTGAGATTAATAGATGTTTCTAGATTAGGTCCAGGTGATGAGTTGTTTTCGAACAATCCAAAACACTCGAAAGAATCGGGTTTTAAGAATTTTAGAGTCAAATCTTGATTGGTTTCAGGCTTTATATTGCAGACATATTTTGTTGTTAATGAACTTATAAACCTCTGCTTTTTTGACAACTTTTTTGTTTTTGTAAGTCCTAATTCTGAAAAGGAAATGTCATCAAACACTGGAAGGGTATTTATTGCACTTTTAAATTTGTCCAACCAGGAATCTAGTGTCTTTTTTCTCTTATTTTTTATAGTTACTTCTTTTATAAGTTCTCCGATCTGTAGCCTAAAAAGATTGTTATTATACAAGTTCTCTGTTTCTTTTAAATTGTTAAGTTCTTCAGCTGTGGGAGGTTTATGCAGTTCGTTCTTTTTTTTCTCCTTTTTGGGGTTATCATTGGAAATAGGTTCGTATTTTACTTTTTTGGATTTCTGAGGAGCTATACTGTTTTGCCGTTTTTTGCCTTTTGTAGATTCGGATTTTTTTGCCTCATTTTGGGATTCCCCACTTTCGGAATCATTGTCGCTCAAATCTACACTTTCCTACAATGCATTTAAACAAGGAATTAACGTCTTAAGTTGTTATAATAAAATTTTTACCTTACCTCATCCCATGAATCCATTTTTTACCAAATTTAACTAACAACATCCACAAAAGTACAAAAACACAATTTTTATGCTGAGAAAGTAAGGTTAGGTAGAATGTCAACAACAACACGTGTTTTTCTAGTTCCATTCTAATTTTCTTATGTTAGGGTTGGCATTACTTAATTAGGTACTAAAAATACAATTTTTGCAAAAATTTATACAATTTCAAAAACTGGAATTTAGAAAGCAATCTAAGCTATTTTAATAATTTAAAGATGATCGACAAAAGTTAAAATATGCATCATTTTCTTTTGCAGAAATTTACATCAACTTTATGACCGTTATACTTTTCAAATATCGCGGGAACTTTTAGACGAATGGCAATCGCGGATTTCGTCCTTGTCAAGAACTTGTTGTCAAATGTCAAGTAATAAGAGAAATTCGAAAAACGATATTTTTGAAATGCAGGCTTTTCTGTGAGTTTTTATGAAAAATAGTGAATAATCTGCCTTAAAAATGTTTATAAACGATGTAAACCGAAAGGAAGAAATACAGAACATCGCCATTCAGCATTTAAAAAAATATGGAATAAAGTATAGGCCAAAAAAACAACGACCACCACCACAGGTTATTTTTTAATCTTATTTATTTTTCATCCAACTCTACTTAACTGTGTAATAATTCTTATTTAGATAAAAAGAAATGGAAGGAAATTCTTCAAAGTGCCATTACAAAATCTTGAGACTGAAACTGTAACATTAACAAACGGTCAGCAACTTATCATACCCAAACGAATCCATGAAATGTGTTCATACGTACTGTTGAAAGTGCAGACTGAAGGAATATTTAGGAAAGAGGGATCCAAATCCAGACAAAACGATATTAAGGTATTGTATATCTGGATATACAAATATAAGGTTGCTTATTTTGAACCGAAACGCAACTTTTGTAGATGTCATTGGATAGAGGATGTCCACTCGGTGATGAGCATCATGTGATAGACGTAGCAGTGGTTTTAAAGTGTTTCTTGAGAGAACTTCCAGAGCCTCTCATTCCACAGGCCTACCACGAACTGTTTTTAAGATGTAGCATAATAGAAAATAAATTAAAGTCAATTTTACTGGCATGTTTGTTATTACCCAGTGAGAATTTGAATGTTTTGTCATATTTAATGCAGGTTGGTTTCATATACTTATACTTAATTAAATGTTTCTTGCATTTTGTACTTAAAATAGTGTTATTTATATATCTAGGTATTTTGTATTGTTTGTGTTGCTGTAGTTAGTTACCTAGAATAGATTAAATTGAAAAATCCAGTGCCATTTCATGCAGCACAAGCAAATTGTCATTACAACTTTACTGGGTTACATTTGTAAAATTTATTTTTAGTTTTTTTATGAAGTAGCAAGTTTTGCTACATGTAACAAGATGACGATTAGTAACTTGTCTATACTGGTAGGACCCAACATATTTCCTATAGATGACAAAATTGTCCCAAAGTCTTCGTTAATGATAACGAAAATATGTGATATAACAAAGGTAAGGAATGGCCACACTACCCAATATTTGTAATTAAATGTTATTTTAAGTACCACTGCTAGGTTTTGAAGTCAAGTTTCTTGCTTTTAAGTTGGTGTAGGTAATTTTTTAATACTTAAGTAACTTAAATAGGTAAACAGGTATTTTTACATCAGAGTTTTAAGTTTTTCTCAGCAACACCTGAAGTAAAGGCCAAGACACAATTGAAAAATAAGTATGAGGCGATAAGCAATAAGCAACAGAATTAGATTTTATACCTATATATAGAAACAAATCAATCTTGACAGAATTACGATTTAAGTAACAAGCACCATACATATATTATTTGTTTCTTATTACCAATTTATTATTAATATTAGGTAGGTACTGTGTACCCAGACCCAGTCATGTAATAATGTCATTATTTGTGTAAAAAATTTATATTTATAGATACCTAATTATTTTCTTCTTTTTTTAGTTGTTAATAGAGAACTCTAAAAGTATTGGGGTAATACCAGACTTCATCATCGAACAAATAGGACAGTTGGCGGATGCCGAAAACGAAAAAAAGCGAAAAAACAAGAGACGAAGTGGTTCGTTAACAAGTAAATATAAATAAAGGGATTATAGAACTAAATTTTATGGAAGTTAATTTATTCTATCTTTTATTTACTGATGTATTGTATAAACAAGTTAATTATAGATACATACCTAAACCTTATTTCTAAAATCTTATACATGAGCTATACCTAATAATAATTCAATTAGTATTGCAATTACAGTAATTGACTGAGCAGTTCATTTTTTAATTTTAATTTTTCTCAGTTTAAATTAGATACCTCATTGTCTCCACAATATTTATTAAAATAAGAGCACAGTCATAAGTGGTAAGTTCCTGTAGGTACAGATTTGTCCTAGGTGTATATATGTGCAAATCTAGTATTGACTAAGGCTATTCTAAACGGAAGCTGTCCTAAAAATTCTTTATTATCTTTGTCTTAAATTTGTCTCTAATTATTTTATATAGGAAAATAATTTCTGCTTCTATACACAATAGTCTTAAAGAAGGGAAATTAAACAAATTACACAAAAGCCTTTGATCTGTATCTCTTGGTGGATAAACTGAAAATGACTTGTAGTACAAAAAATGTATGCTGAACAGATTGCAAAAGAGCAGTTTTATTGGCATATTGAAGATCCCAAATAGTGCATGCATACTGAAGTTTTGTAACTACCAGGGATTTATATAAAGTTATGATGCCGTTAACATTTTTAAAGTATTTCCAAGTTCTTATAATAAATCCTAGCATTTTTAAAGCGCTGGCAGTAATTTTATCAATATGCCTATTAAAACTCAACTTATAGGATCAGAATAGTCACCAAGATCCCTGTGAAAATCAGTTCTCTTTAGAAATATAATTATCATCAATGCAGTAATTAAAATTAATATTTGAGTTCTACCTGTAAAGGACATTATAACACATTTACTTACATTAATATTTAAATATTGTCCTCTACACCAACGCCGGGGCCCGGGACCAACGCACAATCAAATTCAATCATTTTGTAGGGTCCCTGCATCAAGTTCTTCTACAATAGTATGAAATAGCTTATAATCGTCAGCAAAAATAAGACCAATTTCATTTAACTTTCAAAATGTTTTTATTCCAAACTAACTTTTACAGTTCATTACATGGAAAGTGACAACATAATATAGAAAATAATAACCATTAAAAAAAATAACAATAATAAAAAAATTGAAGTTAATCCAATTTAATTCATTAATAAAAACAATTTAAAAAAAATAGTATAAGTAATTTAATTTAGTAAATATCTCTTTAATTGTTTCTTAAAACTTAAAAGTTGCCAATTTTTTAATTTTTTTGAAATTTTTTGGAAGTTTGTTGTATTTTATTATTCCGTCATATAAAAGCGATTTTTTTCCGAAATTATTTTTACTGGTATACCTAGTTTGATAATTTATACAACGTCTGGTGTTATGATCATGTAAAGTCTTATTCTTATTTATAACTACTAGTAAGAACAGAAGTGGTCCAAGATTTAATCCCTGGGGCACCCCTGATGTGGGTGAATATATTTGTGATATGTAGCCCACTTTGGACCATTGTTTTTTGCAGGGTTGAAAAAAAAACATGTTTTTTTTTATATTTAAACAAAACATGTGTTTTTTATTGTTTAAAACAGTTTTTTTTGTTTTAAACATGTTTTTTATTAGGCAATTAAAAACATGTTTTAAACAAAACATACCCATGTTTAAAACACGTTTTAAAAAGATAAATTCAACTTTGACTACTTGTTTCTCATGGGCAATTTTATATTTAACTGTGACAAAAGTTTAAGCAAAAATAAAATACTTTTGAATGTAAACTACGAATTTACAGCGTGGCCTTCAGTGGCTAATTTTACGTTAAAATATGGGGAAACTCATAAAATTGATTGTTAGAAATTTTTAATTATGTTCACGTTAAGTGAAATCTATGAAAATAGAACAAAATTAAAATTATTTTTGTGTTTTCTTTTTTCAATTTTTTTGGGTATATGAGGAGACAAAAAAAGTAATATTTGACATCTACTACATTGAGAAAAAAAGAAAAAAAACAGTATATTTTAATAAATGTTTTAAACATGTTTTAAACGCCTGTTTAAAACACCTAATAAAACATCAGGTCGTGTTTAAAACATCTGGTTTAAAACATTTTGTTTTAAACATACATCAGGTCGTGTTTAAAACATCTGGTTTAAAACATTTTGTTTTAAACATAACAACCCTGGTTTTTAGTTTCAAAAAATGTAAGAACAAAAGTTAATTCTTCTTTTAATATTATTTTTTGGATATTTTTAAGGAATGTTAAATGGATTGAAGAAAATGGTTGGTGGTAAGATAGAGGAAGAGCCCTGTCCTTCAGCGGTGCCACCTGACCTGCTTTTGACACCAACCATTCACAATTTTGTGAAAAAAAGAAAGGCTGACTCTGGGCTTTCTATAAAACACAAGTAAGTGGAAATTTCAACCCTTCTTAAATGACTGTAACCACCAATTAACCCGTTAAACAGAATTAGTTAATTCTCCAATTTGCTTTTTTTATTATTATTAATATATCTTTATTCTCAACCAACTTAAAAAATTCATTATATTTATAGCATATAACATTAAATATACAATATAGAAAATCACAAATAATAAAAATCATGTTTAGTAACTCCATCGAAATTATTTAAAAAAATATACTTATAAGTATAATAATCATTTACAAAAAAAATATAATAATATACAATACGTTAAAGTTAGTTTAGTTTTAAAAAATATTTTTTTAGTTTTTTTTTTAATTTCATAATTTTATATTTCTTTAATTTTTTTCGGCAAACTGTTGAAAATTGTTATCTTAACATAGTGTTAAACAAAGTCGCTGTCGCCCGTCTGTCCCCTTTCATATGTGCTTAAATCTTTAAAACTACGCAACGGATTTTGAAGCGGTTTTTTTTAATAGATAGAGTTATTCAAGAGGAAGGTTTTTATGTATAATACATGCATAATATTGTAGAGAAACACTGATTTAGAGGTTTGTTCGGGTTTGTATTTATAAATCTTGACGTGATGGTGAACTCGCCGTATTATCTCAGAGAAAGCGACGTCGTATAATGCCGGGCTGCAACGCAGGCCGGGTATACGCTAGTTCCTTTTTATAATATTGATCTTTGGCCAAAAGTACTCTTACCATAGGTGTTTCAATATGATGGTTTTGTCTTGTGAATAATGTTGGTCGGATGAAATATTATATTTGATTGTTTTTCTTTAATAATAATAGAGTGTATTAGAATGCAAAGTTTTAATTTATAAAGTTTTTCTAAATTAAAATATCCGTTTGGTTCATACAAATTTATAGTTGATTCTAAAAAAGGAAGTTTTTGTATGCATTTAATTATATTGTTTTGTAGTTTTTTTAATAGCTGAATTGTAGTTAAATTCGCTGATCCCCAAATTGAAATCATATACTGTAATTTTGAATAAACCAAAGAATAATATATATTTTTTAAATATTTTAATTATATATAATTTTTAGCTTCATCAGAAAATAATTTTATTTTACCTTTTAACTTTAATTTTGCTATAGAATTAATGTAGATTAAAAAAAAGTAGATCCTAAGGTTGATCCTTGCGGAACACCACAAGTTATGTTTTTTTGTGACCTTTTAACATTCTTCATTTGAACAAACTGTTTTTTACTACTTAAGTAATTGTTTAACAATAAATAAATATTTCCCCGAATTTCAATATTGTATAGGCATTTAAGTAAAATGTTTTGATTGACTCTATCAAATGCTTTACATAAATCTAGGGACAGTAGGCAGTATTTTTGGTTGCTATCGACGTTTTGTTGAATATCTTTGATAATATCTGCAGCTGCAACTTCTGCATCTCTAAATTTACGAAAACCATATTGAAATGGAGAGAGAAATTTTTTTTCTTCTAAAAAATTTACTATTCTATTTAAAAAATTTTCAAAAATCTTTGAAAACGTGGGTTTAACAGAAATTGTGCGATAGTTACTACTAAAATATTTTTCTGCATTTTTAAAAACTGGTGATACTTTTGCTATTTATTTTAGTTTATCTGAAAATAACCCGGTTTTAAAAGAAATTGTGATTAAATGATGTAATACTGGAATTATATTATATTTTAGAATTTTAATAATTTTAATGGAAATATTATCAAATCCCGTTGCTTTCTTCGAAGTAAGCTCATCAATTATTTTGCCTATTTCTACAAATGTGATATATTCTTTATTAAAAAACATAGAACTTGAATTTATTTCTACATCTGGATAATTTATTTTTTTTGATTCATTGGAAAAATTGGCCAAATTTTCTCCAACTTTGATGAAATGGTTATTTATTTCTTCACAAATTTTACTTGGTTCTTCGATTTTTTATTTTCTTTCATGAGGTAATCAATGGTTGTTGATTTTGTTTTATTTGTAGAAATTGAAATAATATAGTTTAAATTTTTCCATTTTGTCTTTTGATCTCCTAAACCTAACGTCAAATTATTCAGTTTAATTCCGTGCCGCTGACTTTAAGACCGAAAACTAGTGTTTGTTCTTAAAATACATTTCTGAAAGTCTCAGCAAAACAAATAACCGTTATATCATCTGCAAAGAGCTTTATATTGCCCTTTAGTTTAATTTAGAAACGGAATTAATTTAAACTAAGAATATTACTGGACCTAATATTGATCCTTGTGGAACTCCGCATAATATTTCCTTTTTCTTATTTTGTCTTTGTTTCAGGAAAGCAGTGATAAGCAAGTTACCAGACTGTGCCTTATTGAATACCCCTTTCACGCCCAGTAGAACGCCAGTTAGTATTCATCCAAAGTGAGTAGATCATTGCTGTCTCTTATCAACATTTTTAACTGAACTAGTCAGAACAAGCACAATGAATTTATTAATGTAGACTATTCTTTCCAACGACGGCATAATAAGATCGTCGTTGATTCTTTCCTTTTTTTACTTAGAAGCAAATACTAGTGACGCAAGAAGTTTACTACCGCTTTTTAAAAACATTAAAAAAATTTTAAATGTAAGAGATGGAAATATTATATTACGCGTTTGTTAAAACTCATTTAAATTACGGAATTTTAGGTTGGGGAGGAATAAATAGAACTTTAGTTAAAGAATTAGAAATATTACAAAAAAGGTTTCTAAAAATTTATATTCAATAAAGATTATCTTTATCCTTCAAAAGAAACAAAAAAGTTGAACATAAGATAACTTTACATTTATAACATCTTAATATATATATTTAAAAATAAAAACCTTATACAATTAATTTTTTTTTTTTTGAAAACTATTTATTAACAAAATAATTATAACAATATATAATTTTACAAAATTCTCCAATCAGTGCTTGAAAGCTCTGGCCTCGAGAATACTAAGCTATTAGTAAAAGAAAACAGTGTGAGTATGTTTCCTCTTTCTAACCTTTCTGAATATTAGCAAAGTGATTTTTGACATTTTTTATGAACAATGCACACCTTTCTATCCTTTTTAGATTATTTGGCAATTGATTAAAAACCTTAGATGCATGTACAATGGGATTATAAAGACCCATATTTGTTCTAGTGTTTATTTGATATATATCATTAATAATTCGCGTTTCATAATTGTGAACTTGATTTGACAATATGATATTAATGTTAGATTTTTGGTGCCTATGTAGTACTTTGTAGACAAGCTTGCATTGCTCAATCTTCAAGAGGGTGTCTAATTTAAAAGTATTTAGTTCTTTATACAACCTGTCAGTATGAGTAAGCCTATCATAGTTATACAATACTTTAAGAATTTTATTTTGTAAAGTTTGCATTTTATTAAAATTTGTTTTACCACACATTCCCCATATGGGCAGTAGATATCTTATATGAGAAAGAAAAAAAGCATTATAAACCATTGTCTTGGTTTTCTTTGATAGATAATTTCTACATTTAAAAATAGCTGCCATCATGGGCACGATTTTATCAGAGATGTGATTTATATGGTCATTCCAACACAGCTTATCATCTATAATTAAACCCAAATACTTAATTTTTTTAACCTGTTCTAGTATCACATTATTTATTTGGATATGAATATTACCTATTTCTTTATTTTTCTGCTTAAACACCATAAATTTTGTTTTATCAATATTGATCTTAAGGTTATTAGAATAGAGCCAATCAACGTACCTCTCAAGATCACTGTTGACCTCCCTGCATAAATCCTGTTCATTTGCCCCCGTGAACACTAAGGCAGTATCATCTGCAAAGGTGAAATAACGAGATCGAAGCCCCGCACGTTTCAGGCTCAGAACATACAGGGAGTACAACAGCGGACCCAGTACCGATCCCTGTGGGACACCATATGTATTACCGGTTAGGTCACTATTCACATTATTAACTTTTACATACTGCCTCCTACCCTGAAGAAAAGATTTGATTAACTTAAGCATTGCACCTGTAAACCCTAGATTTTCCAATTTTTTCAGTAATATATCGAAATCTACTACATCAAACGCCTTCTTTAAATCGACATATACTACCACCACCAACAATTTATTATCCAGTGCCCTAGAAATGTAGTTAACGAAGTCAACTGTAGCACTCAAAGTACTACTGTTTTTAAGGAAACCATACTGGTACTCATCGATTGGGATATTATAATTGACATACCGCAGCATTCGAACTTTAATGATTTTTTCTATGATTTTTGAAAAGATACTCAACACGGAGATCGGCCTGTAGTTATTCATGCATTTTTTATTTCCTGATTTGAAAATGGGACTTATTTTGCTGATTTTTAACTCGTCCGGAAAGCAACCAGTTATAAGAATATTATTGATTAGCTTGGTTATTACAGGGACAAGAGTAATTCGTAAATTATGAAGGTCATTAACTGTTACTGCGTCGTGGCCCGGTGCCGACCTCTTTTTCAGGTCCAGTATGATTTCCATTACCTCTTTCTCGCTAGTTAGTTCTATTAAAATTTAAAAACCATAATCATAATACACGTCATAAAAATGAAATAATCATAAAACCTAAAATAATTAAGTCCATATTTACCAACAAAAATTTAAAAATTGATTTCAATAAAAACAGGGATATTAAAACAGACAATTTGAAAATATTTTTAGCAATGCTTTCATTAATTAATATTGTTCTGAATAATTATTTATATAAGTAATATTTTGTACTTAAAAATTATAAATTAATAATTTTATTATAGGTAATACATTTCTTCAAAAAAAAACTGCGTTGATACTATGAATTAACATTTTTACTTTAAAATTTGATTTCTTGATTTTTAATGCATATTTATGATTTATGATTTTACATACTAAAACAAAAAATAAGATTTGCCCCTAACAAGCTCTGCTTCAGGGGATTGAAGAATAAGTTTATAGAAGACAACATAAACATATTTATTATATTATTAAATTTTAAATAAACTTATTATTATTATTATTATTATTATTATTATTATTATTACTTAAATTAATTTTTATAATTATGAAGACCAGTAATTTAAGGAGATCCTAAATATATTTTCTATCATTAACTTTGGTTTAAACGCTACAAAAATAAACGAATTTTGGCATCATTTTTTTAATGGTTTAAGAAAAATTAGAAATAACGAGAATTTAAAGTTGGACCAATATTCTTCGATCTGGTAAGACAAAAAAATAAATATTTTTTTTTGTTTTTTTGATTTAAGCGGATGCAGATTGTCGTTGTTGACCACATAACAAACCATTCTTTAACATAAATAATAAAATGGTAGGTATTCTATATTCGGTCACTTTATTCTGCAAATATTAAGTGTTGTAACAGGTTATGTAAGAAAAGAAGATTTAAGATTCAAGCAACCTTAACTTATTCTTTATTTTTAGTGGAAAGAAAAATAATGGGGAACAGGATAGTGAAATGGAGAAGTAAGTATTTTTTAGTCTTAAATTAATAAATTTATTGATTGGTTGTACGCAAAACTTTGTGTTATATTTTGTTTTAATGCCATTTGCGTTTATTAAATAAGTACCATCATTATTTTTTCTTGAATGCTGTAAAACACGTTCAAACTAATAAAAAATAATACGTCCAGTAATATTTGACATTATTATAATTATTACTGGTGGTTTTATTGAGGTTTACCAGTATATCATAGATATTTACCTTTAAATAATAATAATAATAAAAGGTTATTAACAAATTTTTTTTTACATTTAATGCTAATATAAATAATTTTTTGTCAAGAATATATTTCATAATTTAGGCACAACTAGATTATAATATAAAATGAATATGACAATATTTTATTGGTATATTTTATATCACTACAGTATACAAAGATACAATACGTCATATATATAATATAATAATAATAATAATAATAATAATAATAATAATAATAATAAGTTTATTTAAAATTTAATAATATAATAAATATGTTTATGTTGTCTTCGATAAACTTATTCTTCAATCCCCTGAAGCTGAGTTTGTTTATTTATTTTATTCATTATGGCTTGGTATATTTATTATTTATTAATGACGTTCTTGAATATATCTCTTGGATTGGATAATATCCAATTTTTAATTTTATTTCAATAATTTTTTAATGATTTAATTATTTTAACTGACTGTGGTAGCATATCAAAAATATATGGATTGATGTTTAAAAAATGTTTGTGTGCTATTGTTTTGTTTACTCTATTTTTATATGTAATAGTATTTTTATGACGAGTTTCATTTGTGTGATTAATATAATTTATTTTATTTTTATGTTTTAAAATATACATTAACATGTTGTAAGAAAATATTTGTTTAATATCCATTTTTTTTGCTATATTTAAATAGTAAATCAGAAGAATATTGGTGGTCTTTTTCGTAAACAATTTTCAAAATGCATATTATAAGCAAACAATAATCACGAAAGTGGCAAATGTATGGCCTTGCGTATGTAAACAAAGCTACACACGATTAAACGTGCGCACTGCAACATTATCATTTGACGAATGGGAAACAAGACAGGTCCGGGCTTTAAAATTTAAGTTCTTGCTCAAGACATTGTGAAAGTTTATCTTTCATTTATTTTTACGTGTAAACAGCTAAAATTTGCCCCAAATTCTTGCCAAAAAATTGGAATTTCTTCTCAATTCTTGATCAAGGGAAAAAAGGTAGTGATTTCTGGCATTTTTATTAGCTGCAAACCCATCCGATTTTGAGGATAGAAAATGGTTTTTAAGTTTTGTTTCTAAAATTTGTTTAAAAATATTCGTCGTCGTGTTTTTAGTTCAAAAAGGCAGAGAACAAGTCAATTAAACGATAAAACTTCTAAAATCGAATATAAAAAGCAAACAAAACCAGCAAAATAACCAATCTTCGATGTTATCACGTACCTAACCTCAAGTCAAATATCGGTTAGTATTGATTTTTACAATTTGGCAAAAACTTGGGTATGTGTAAAACATTTTCAAGCACAATTTCTTGTTCAAGAATTTGAAAAAGTTTTTGTCCGAGATCTTGATTGACTAGGTATTTACATTTTTCTTTTATATAATATAAGTATAGAGAAAAGTGTCTTTTAAACTTTTTGAAGCAAATTGCCCGAAAAATACGCGTACCTAATTAGATTGCAGGGCTGCATATAAAATATACCAAAACAAAATGAAATGACAAATGCGATACCAGTGTTTGCTCTCTTAACAACAAGCATTGAATATCAAACTATAAGAAGGCCATATAAGCAGATTTCCTAAATCTGCTACAATAAATTCATAGATGGCATAATGAGTTCACCAATAATAAAGCGTGTTGATGCAGCCTGTAACGACAAGCCTTTTCACTGCTAAATTAAAACATTGTTGCCGCCTGTCTGTTTGGCTTGCTGCATGATCCTCTCCCCACTACCATACCGTCACGCGCATTAGTGCGGTGCCTAAATTGCCTTGGACTGGCATAATATATTATTTATTTTTGATTAAAAAAGGATCAGACTGAGTGACGCGATATGGCTGGCAACAAGTGTGCTTATTTTCAATGTGGAAAGTCGCCTCGCGCGTTCCCAGGAGTAAGATTATTTTGTTTTCCGGTAGAAGAAGAGAGGCAGATGCAATGGATCGTAAATAGTGGGGTATGCAATTATGTGGTCTATTAGCAGGTCAAAAATAAATAAATATGGAATTATCATTTTAATACCTTTTTCTGTGTCCTATTGTATTTCTTTCTGTATTTACCTATAGAGGGTAGGAAACATTTAAAATTAAAGTTTGTTATATAAAAAATTCAAATTCATTCATTCAAATATGACGTGACCTGTTTAATAAACTAATGCAACGGTAAAATCAGCGTACATACTATCAAAAACATTCATTCGGCTGGAATTGGGAACCTCCTATTTTATTGTCTGTTAAAAATGCTTAAATACTTGCAAATTCCAATAAAATACGATATGCGGCAACACCACGACATCACATCAGTGAATTTGAGACATCTGTTGCCGAGACGCTGCATTTGTAATTATAGATTTACGATCAACTCTATAATGGCGGCCAAACCATCTCCAATACAGTTTAAAACAGGGTTGTCAAGTTTTCCGCTATTCTTATAATTTTTGATATTCAATGCAACAAGCAACAAAAATGTATGACTTCTTCATTTTAGTATCAAGGAGAAACGAATAAACTTCAATATGAGAAGTTATAGCATGAAGAATCTAAAAGAAGACAAATCTACGTTAAGTAGTTGCGATAATAGGAGAACTAGTTTGGGACCTAAAACGATGATAGAACGAATTAGTAATGCAACATTTAGGTAAGAATTTTACAACATACTAGCGGGTAACAATTATTGTTATAAATTCGCTATTGAAATATAGTAGCGGGTACCATACATACTACCCAGTAAAACCTTTAAAGTCTGTTCAATGACCGCTGACCATTACGTCATAACCTCCATATTTGCGGTGGCAATGATTTGGAGAAAGTCTTAAAACTGGTAAGGTAATTTCTTGGTTCGCCACGTTCTGTTTCGCCACGAAAAGGAAATTTACCTGTTTTAGTAGCGTTTTGCCATGATATTTAGATACCCTAACACGTCAGTGCAGATTCGCCACTCGTCCTTTCGTCTATTACAGCAGTGAGACTACCTGGGTCAATCCCATTGTGTACATACGTTGTAGCCACGTCCATAGTGCCTGTTTCCTATTCTTTACTGCCGAATAAGAAATAGTGCACATACAAACGACTGTTTAGATCAATTCAAACAGCATTTCCTGAATGGAATCCGATTTACTTCAATTTAATTCAATTTTGACTTTGAAATTCCAGTACTTAATGCCTTTTGTGAAGTATTTCCTGGTGCCAGATTGAAAGGTTGTAACTTCCACTTTAATCAGTGTCTCTGGAGGAAAGTTCAATCATTGGGATTGTCAAAGGAGTATGTAGAAAACATCGACGTAAAAGAACAATAAGGAAATGTGCCGCATTGGCCATCTACCTCCTACTGCAGTCGACGATGGATGGCTATACATTACGGAGACGTCCCCACAGTAATTAAGAAGTATAGAAGAATTCAACGATTATTTTGTAAACCAATGGTTAGCAAATGACATTATCGGTGATATGTGGTCGTGTTTTAATGAAAGGCATCGGACCATCAATGCTTTGGAAGGTTGGCATAATCGTCTCAATCGTGCTGTTGGGAAATATAGACCCAACATCTCAGATGTTGGGTCTCATCTGTGAACTAGTGTACCATTTAAAAAACGATAGTCAGTATTATGCATTCACTATTGATCAAGTAAATTTTAATATAACTCCAAAAAAGAGAACCAAACACAATATTAAAATTGATTTTATAATTAAAGGCACTGAAGATAAACTTGTAAATAATGAAATTGATATTTCTGAGTGCATAAATAAGCTTAAATATGTTGTCAAATTAATTAGATTTATTATTTGTAAATGTCAAGTTTAAATAAAAGAACAATATGTGAAACAATTTTCTTCTTTTTTTACTGATATTATTATAGACTAGGTTGTCTTGGGGTATCGGTCCTGATGTGTGCTTCTTAAATAAAAATACTTTTTAACTTACCCAAGCTTTCGATAATGTTTATTATCTTCTTCAAATTAAATATTCTGATAACCAATACATGGTAAACAAAAATAAATATTTTAATACTTAACTTACGTATAATTCTAAGATATTTTGGCATGAAAAGGCATAAAATCTAGGCAAGTAAAAAAAAAGTATGCATGGCAAAACAGCACTCGTTAAAATATGAAAATTATGCGTGGTGAAACAGCACCTTTAACGGCACGTGGCAAATGTGGAATATTCCCTTAAAACTCGATGTCCAACGTTTGGGTGCGATATGCTGCTTCACTATTATCCAGATTTGATGCTTCATTGCAAATGGTGAAACCGGAATTTGTCTTTGTTCTAACCATGCAATAAGTAATCTTTTTGACCAACTTGTATTTGGAACGTTTTCAATTAGCCCAGAATGATAGGTGGCGTTATCCATGATAATAAGCGACGGTTCTTCCAAGTTTGGTAACAATATTTCTTCAAGCTGTTTCTCAAAGTTTTCACTATTCATCGAATCATAATAATCGCCAGATTTCAGGCCAGATTTAAATATCAAAGTTGCATTATTCACAAATCCATTTTCTGAACCAGCATGTAAAATAATATACCGTGCACCCTCTGACGATTTTTTTTTAAACCGTATAAAGAGTATCATCTTGCCAACTTCGCCTTTACTTTATATCCAGGTTTCATGCAGAACAACAAGTTTTAAGGGAAATTGAGAGTTATATACCGTTATTCTTAAATTCTCTTGAAAATTCTACTCGTTTTTGGGATTGCTCTATTAAAAAACGCCTGTTTGATACAGTACATTTACGCCATTTAAATTTAATTTTTTTTTAAACAGTCTGCTAACAAACCGGTGGATATTTTAACACTATCAATGATTTTGAGGCTTAGTTGTATTGAACGAATGGTAACCTGCTCTATACATCCCATAAATATGCTCTTTTATGGTATATTCATGAATTTCGTGAAGTGGTCGACCAGGGGATGACAGAATAGCTACATTATTGCGATTTTTTAAATCTACATCCTATCTCTATTGTTGATCACGAAACTCCCAAAGCATCAGAAACTCTCTAAAACAGATAGGTATTTGTAAAGACATTGCCATATAATATACTTCATGTTTATTATTTATGTTTTCACAATTCCTACTTTAGTATATCTACTTACCTCGTAAACTGCGTTAAAGAGTAAAAGTCTTTCCGGCATCACTTTTTTTTGAAAATAATCCAATAATTTTAAAATGAATGCTTGTTCTTTTTCACAATGACATTTTTGAAATAATGTTGATTAAGAATGTCACTGTTAAAAATTACAATAAAACTTTTTTGACTGGTAAAATTATACGACATTCATTATTGACGCGAATTTACTATCTCACCTAGTTCACGAATGTTAGAAAGATAAGCACTAGTCGTGACGTAACGGTCAGCGATCATTGAAGAGACTTTACCCATATTGTTATTAAAAATAAATCTCTTTGGTTCTTTCTTACATTATTTCTCTTTCAATAAAAATGTCATTTCTCCTCGCTTTGTTCAGGAAAATAATACCAATTATAAATTGGAGGTCCCAGATAAGAATGCACTCTACAGGGATCTCGTAAACCGTAGCAGATACAGAGATAGTTAAATTTTAAAAAAGTTGCGCCCTACGAAATTCTGCAACGTACCCTTCCGAACATTTTGGGCACAACGGAATTTTTTCAATTTAGTTTTTTCTGACTCTATTTGAGGAGATATGTCAAAATAATGGTTACATTCTCATTGCCATTTTTCCCCTTTACGACTTGGTGTAACTAGATTTTTAATCCGACGTTTCGTTTTCTTACAACCACCATAAACTTTGTTTTTTTAAATAGTTGGAAAATGTTATTTTATTATTTTTAAATTCCCCTCGTCATTCCAAATTCAACAACGTATCACACCTAGTATTAATAGCACGTTTCGCAATTAAAAACTCATCATCAAATTTGTTATTTATAATTATGTTATTTTCAGTGTCCGTAACCCTTAAGCTTATTTTTCAGCAGTCTGAACTGTAATAGTACATGTACAATCCATTTAAAAAAACACAACTTTGATGCGTTTCGTGTTTTTGGGACAATGGGACAACCTATACATCATAAAAATAATTTTAAAATGTACCTTTAACAGTCCCCTATCAATCCCGACACATATTTTTTTATCCAATACAAATAATTTAGCGATGATATATCGTGTCGAATAACTCAGAGACATTTAGCTTTAGATAAGCAAACAATAATCACGAAAGTGGCAAATTTATGGCCTTGCGCATGTAAACAAAGCTACACCGGATTAGGCATGCGCACTGCAACATTATCATTTGACGAATGGGAAAATAGACAGGTCCGGGCTTTAAAATTTAAGTTTTTGCTCAATAAATTGTAAAACTTGACCTTTAATTTATTTTTACGTGTAAACAGCTAAAATTTGCCCGAAATTCTTGCTAAAAAATTGAAATTTCTTCTCATTTTTCAATTAAGTTGGGAAAAAAGGTAGTGATTTCTGGCATTTTTAGTAGTTGCTGACCTATTAGACTTTGAGGATAGAAAATTGTTTTTAAGGTTTTTTTCTAAAACTTGCTTTAATTAAAATGATTTGTAGCCGTGTTTTTAGTTCGAAAAGGAAGAAAACAAGTCAATTAAACTATAAAACTTATAAAATTGGATATGATAAACAAGGAAAATCAGCAAAATTACCAATCTTAGATGTTAACGCGTACCTACTCTCAAGTCAAATATTAGTTAGGTATATAAGTTGTATTGATTTTTACAATTTGGCTAAACCTTGGGTACGTGTAAAACATTTTCAAGCACAATCTCTTGTTCAAAAATTTGAAAAAGTTTTTGCTCGGGAACTTGATCCGTGGAATACTTTGACCCTTGGATTAATATTAACATACCTAGGTATTTACTTTTTTCTTTTATATAATATAAGTATAGAAAAAAGTGTCTTTTAAACTTTTTGAAGCAATATATTGCCCGAAAAATAGGCGTACTGAATTAGATTGCAGGGCTGCAAATAAAATATGCCAAAATATGCATCGAGATAATCTGTCTTGGTGTGTGTTTCACTTTATTTTCATACCTTGTTTGTGTAGCCTAGGCCTAGTTAGATGTGTTTAAATTGATCATAATAAAATAAACTTATATATCAAGATACATAACTACTGCATATTTACTGAGAATACGAAATACCCAGTATTTAACCCCTATTTGGGCATAATAAAATCCTACAACGATATTCCAATCCGAGTCACTAAAAGCACAAACACAATTCACTAAACTACACAAAAACTAGAAATCCGTAAATATTAAACACCCACAATAAACATAAACAACAAGGAATCCACAGAGAAAACTTAAAACACAACAACAAAAATGACGCCGAGCCAGTTCTGGAGTGTATATTGAGCATGTTGCTAAAGAAGGACAGGCCGATAACAAGAGGTTTGTGCGCATGCCCAATCCTTGCGTATCTAAAGGTAAATGTCTATGGAATAACTCGGTATAATAGTATTATAGATTGTACAAAAAAATGCCCCGATAAGTCAATTGTTTTTTTTAGCAGGAAAAAACGGAGACATTCTTCAGCGGCAGTTTCCAAAAAAGAACATGTTCTAGCAGAAAGGAAACTAGAAATCAAACAAGAAGAACCAGATTATGTAAGAGTGTCGAAAAGGGAGTATGAAGAATTGGGAAACCGAGTGCTCGCTATGGGTATGATTTTTTTTGTGTGTTCCTGTTGTTTTTTCACAATATTCGCATGTCTCACAGGCCTATAAAAAAATAGAATGCTTATTTTCCATAAGACCTGTGTTATTAAAATGGCATCTTCAGAAAAGGCTATCTTGCCGGGGAATTAATTTTTTCCTAGAAAGAAGTTGGCAACCATTTGAAATTATATTAACGCCGACCAAGAACACGCGTCTTGACGAATTTGTTTGCGTTTTTATTGATTTTGTGGAACAATCTGTTGTTATTTTTGTGATATACAGGCTGTCGTTGAAATGACTATACAACGCTTAACCAAAAATAAGGCGATCTAAGCAAACTTACTTATATGTAATGTTGCTTCGTTTTTCCGCTACAGTGCGCTAAATTTCTAATATTAATATCGTTTTTTCGCAATAACTTCTAAACGCCTTTAACGATTTTCACTAATTTTGGGACTAAGTATAACTACTATTAAGAGCGTGTTTTAATACCTGCAAATTTAAAAATGGCGTGTGATTAGTAAATTAAAGTTTGTCTTTTGTAACCTCCCATATAAATGACTTTAATTGTTTCTCTGACACTAGCTGACTTTATTTTGAAACTTTTTTGTCTCTTGTAAACTTTTAGCCAGACACGCAGTTTCTCTACAAAAAAGTAATTACTTACTATTTACGATACCTTGTAATTCATAATTGCTCTTTATTCGGAACGAGAAAACATTAAAAAACACAGAAAATAGTTCAGAGACGTTAGATCGGGGGATCTTGCCGGCCAATTTACGGGTGCATCGTTACCTCTTCATTTACCAACCACTCGCCATCTTTCAATTTGCAGGTATTAAAAAAATATGGCGTTTACGTCAAAACAGGCTTTTAATAGTAGTTATTCTTATTCCCAAAATTAGTGAAAATCGATATAGGCGTTATTGCGAAAAGACGATATTAATTTGATAATTTAGCGTCCTGTAGCGGCGAAACGAAGCGACGATTGCATATAGGTGAGTTTGCCTAGATAGCCTTATTTTTGGTTAAGGAATTTGTGGTTAAGCGTTGTACAGTATTTCAAGACTCCCTGCATAAACTTTCAAAATAATAGGTATAGTCGGATCTGGTCTTATCGTGCGGGTCATACGATTCAAGAAATATATACTCTCAGTTTTTGTTTTCTTTACTTGCGTTTAACTTTACCCTCTAAATAAAATACGTAAGATAAATGAGACAGACTTATTCCATTTTGACATGAAAAAAAAGGATATGTATTTGCTTTCCAGCGATTCTAAAAAAACTTATAATAGCACCAGCTACGTTTTATTTTAAATATGCCAGTTTTGTGACTTTGACAGTTTGTGACAAAATGAAACAATTTTCTGGGTTTTTGCATCCCCAATCAAAAAAAAATGGTACTTAATCTGATAAACTATTTCGAAAATGAAAGAAAAAGTGGAAATTCGCCAACCAATATTCAGGAAACAGTAGCCAAAGCCCTGGGAATTAGTTTAAGGACTGTGCAGAAAATTGTGCATGAAACAAAACATAACATAATACCCAAGAATACTAAAAAGTGTAAACGAAGAAAGCCAAAGACTGAGGATTTAAGCGAAAATATTAAAATGGGAGTTCGAAATGTGATTTACGATCTATACAAATCAAAAACCAATGTAACTCTTCCAGTTTTACAAAAAACATTAAAAATTCGGGGTGTTTTGGAAATTGGACTTGAAGCGTTATCAAAATTAATAAAAAATTTAGGTTTTCGCTATAAAAAAGACTGTAACCGAAGATTTTTATGTGAGCAGCCACAGATAGTGAGTCAGCGTGTTCAGTTTTTAAAAAAATATACGGACAATTACAAATCGAAATTTAGAAAAGTGGTATTTTTAGACGAAACGTGGATATTTTCGAATGGAAGTGGTTCAAAATCTTGGCAAGATGAGTCTGTAAAAAGTGTTAAAAGGAAAAAGGGGTGCGGTACGGGAAAGCGTTTTATTATTTTGCATGCCGGTTCTGCAACAGGATATGTTGCAGGTGCGAGTTTAATTTTTTCTTCAACATCAAAAAGTGCTGACTATTATGATAATATGAATTGCAAAATGTTTGAAAAATGGTTAAAAGTTCAATTGATACCAAATTTGGATGCTCCGTCTTTAATTGTATTAGATAATGCATCATATCATTCAAATCGGAACTCCAATCAATAGCAAAGTCTCTTAAAAAACCCAAAATATACGCGGTGGATGAAATACTGCGTGAATATGGTCATGAGGTTCTACGACTGCCGCCATATCATTGCCAGTTTAACGCAATAGAATTAATATGGGCTGGTGCAAAGTCTTATTATGAAAAACATGTAGGTGATGGTCTTAAATCCGACCAAGTATAAATAGTTTGGCAAGATTCGTTAGATCATATTACACAAGAGTACTGGAAGAAATCGGTGGAACATACAGAAATATTAATAAGGGATTGGTGGGATCGAGAACAAGTACTAGATGTCGAAGTAGCGCCAATGATAATTGCTCCATTCGAAGACGACTCAGACGACGAGGACTTTTCAGATTTTATAAGTGACGATGAGAGTTTTTAGGCTATAATTATAAACGGTGTTTTTCGTTTACATTTTTTAGTATTCTTGGGTATTATATTATGCTTTTTTTTCCTGCACATTATTCTGCATAGTCCTTAAACTAATTCCCAGTGTTTTCATTACGGTTTCCTGCATATTGGTTTGCGAATTTCCACTTTTTCTTTCATTATCGAAATAGTTTATCAGACTAATGCCATTGTATTTTTAGGTTTTAGTAGTAAAATTGTTAAAATAAATTGCACTGTTTATTATTGTCGTTTTTAATTAAAGGGTGTAGGTATATAATTAACGATAATATAATTTTTTTGTAACTTTTTCAACTCCCCTGTACATAATTTTTACAAAACTAATAATATTAGGTATATGTGGCTATCTTCGCGATAGCTAAAATAATGAAACTATTTTTCCTTCCTTCGGTATATTTGTAAATAATCTCACAACATTTTGATAGCCTCTGTGTTGTCTGATTTGACGCATATGATCAGTGACCTTTGGACCCGCACGTTAAGACCAGATCTATATTAACAACGCCACTGTGTTTAGTACATAATTGGTTTAACAGTGAGAAAAGTGCGGCAGAGGTCTCTCTTAACAGGTAATGAATCTCAACGGGTGCATTGTTTCATTAAGATATATTATAAATATCATAAAAAAATTTTAAAATTGTTTATGATAAACTGTTGGGCTGCCTGGCGATGTCCAGATTGTATTAGTTATTTTTTTTACCTTTTGACAAACCAAAATAACATAACCCTGTATTTTCAAAGTTGGCGCGCGTCGATCGCTACGAAGTTACAGCCAGTTGGAATGATGCGGCCAACTCAAATTAGTGGATGGCAACCTATAAAAACCAAAACCCCATTAGTACAGAGATATTGTGTGCCATTTATACAGCCTATTAAGCATTCTATTTTATTTTATAGGCCAGTGGTCTACCTTTACTTTGTCTATTCAAGATGGGTATATACGTACTTACCTAAAATTACATATATTTTAGAAAGAAAAATCCGTGAATTTGACAACGCCGAATCGCTCGTAGACAGCGATAACGACAACAACGTGAATCGTGAAATTGACATTAGCCTCGACAATAACATAGAAAACGTTCAAACGGCGTACGAGAAAACGTTGGACAGCGCGTCGTTGAGTCCGACAACGGATCAATTGGCGAGAAGGTTGAGCAGGGATTTGAAGATCCGTAGGAGTACGGAACAAAAAATGATAAGGTAAGAGTACTCTGTTGGGTAATAGCAGTTCCGGTAGAACATGAGAAACTACACAAGTATACTAGGGATGATTCCCAAAGCCAAAATCTCATATTACCACAAAATGACCATCATACCGTGCGAGCAAAAATTATTTGCATCAAAGAGGGCTTGGATTAAAAAACGTGTTACTTGGTTTAGATCACAATGATATGGGGACGATATATCTAACCAAATCTAGGTTAACATTTTGTCAAATTCATATTATGACATGATATGCCAAACTAATGAGTAATAAAATAAGTAGACAAATACAAATTTATTTTTGTTGTTTACAAAATTAACAAAGTAAGAATTTACAGAAAGAAAAAGAAAAATAATTACATGTATTCTGAGAATTCACATAACCGGAGAGGTGGAACCAGGCTTCATCCGAAAAAAATGTCAGGTCTAATAAACCATTTCTTTCCAATAAATTTTGGGTAAACCATTGAGAGTAATTCCTGCGTCTTTCAAAATCTGCGGCTTGTAGGTATTTCTTGGAATACTTGCACTTTATAAGGAAATAAATTTAGCTGCTTCTTAAGAATAGTCCTGCATGTTCCATAAGATCTTCCCACTTCTTGGGACAGGCGTCTTATACAATTTGTTGGCGTGTTTTGCATTATTTCACGAACTTTTGCAACAAGTTCTTCTGTTCTTACAGATGGTCTTCCTGCTCCTTTTTTGTGTTGTATAGAACCTGTTTTCCTAAACACAACCACGGTTCTTTTTAGGCAATGATAAAAATCCCCAGCAATAAAAGCAACGTTAGGAAAATGTTCGTGAAAATCGTCCAAGCACAAACCCGGATTGTATTGCCACTCACAATTTACTCTAACCCCGTTTCGAAAATACGCTTCAACCATTAATGTTTTGTGCTGTTCCGTAAAGCCCATTGTGAAAATTGTTCAAGAAATTGGAAAAATTAGCGATGAATCAAATTACTTGTAACGACTGTCAAACCCGAACAAACCCAACAGGTATTGAGCTCTACTGCGAAGCATTACGTCCTTAGATGCAAGGTCTCCTTTGATGCAAATAATTTTGGCTCGCACGGTATAAGCATAGACATACACATAATCACGAAACTGGCAAGTTTATGGCCTTGTGCATTTAAATAAAGCCTAGCATACATGGGCACGCGCACTGCCAAATGCTAATTTAACGAATGGGAAGATAGACAGGTCCGGGCTTTAAAATTTAACTTACAATATACCCACAACTCTATAAAATAAAGCCTGGTTTTATGAGGCTCTTGGAGAAATAAAAAATATAAATTAGGATGGCGCAATACAGTGTTTCCTCCAATAACTTTCAAGAAAGATCGACCAATGAAATGGTTGAATTGCTAACTGTCAATAAATCGAGATTGATTTGACTTTTCTTTTTGTCGACAGAACGTTATTTTCATGTTTTGTTCATAGATATTTACCTTGAGATCAGCAAACAATAATCACGAATGTGGCAAATTTATGGCATTATCATTTGACGAATGGGAAAATAGACAGGTCCGGGCTTTTAAATTTAAGTTCTTGTTCAAGAAATTGTAAGAGTTGACCTTAAATTTATTGTCATTGATGGCGAACTTAAATTCGAAAATCATATAATGAGCCTGAGTAGAAAACTGTCATCGGCGTGTTTTGCCATTCGTACCGTAAGGGCAGAACTTGGTCCAGCAATTGCTCGAACAATCTATTTTGCACTGTTTGAATATCGTCTTAGGTATGGTATTGCATTCTGAGGGGCAACTTCTAAGTGCTTGCTGAATCTAATAATTGTGTTACAAAAGAAGGCAGTTCGCTTTATTGCAAATGTTCACCAAAGGAAATCTTGTAGGCCACACTTTCGAGCTCTCCAAATTTTAACGATGACATCATTGTTTATTCTTGAAATTTCAGCATTAATTTTTAGAAACTACCATGTCATTCGTGGTGAATCGGAGCACGCAACCCGACAGACGTTGCATGTACCCCTGCCAATACCAAAATACGAGTTGACAAAGAGGTCCATCTTTTATGAGGGCAATTTTTTTTTTAATAATTTACCTGACAGGATAAAATCCTCAAATTCCTCAAGGGTATTCAAGCGAACCCTAAAAAGAATCCTGCTGCAAAAGGCTTACTATGACATGCGTGAATTTTATGACGACCCGCCATTATAGATAGCTATTCGAATGGGTTTTGCATTGTGTCGGTGACATTTTGTTTTATTGTGGTTTTTTATGTTTATCTGTTTCTTGTCTGTTTGTGCTAATTAGGTTTTTAGGTTATTATGTTTATATCAAAGATACTTTTAACTATATTTAGTATAACCTATTTTAGGAAGCTTCGTAAATAAGAACATGTTTCTTTTACAATAAAGCATTTTTGACTTGACTATTTTTACGTGTAAACAGCTAAAATTTGCCCCAAATTCTTGCCAAAAAATTGGAGTTTCCTCTTAATTTTTAATCAAGTTGGAAAATAAGGTAGTGATTTCTGGTATTTTTAGTACAATAGACCGATTATCCGAAACTCGATTATGCGAACTCCGCATTATCCGAAACGACCCATGAACCGGATTATCCGAAATGATTCTTGCTATTCCTCCGCATTATTCGAAATTTCTAAGAAATGTTTTTTTGGTTTTGTTGTTGCGGCCAAAAATCGACAGAATTTAAAATTAAACCAAGTACCAATTATTACCTCTTTCTTGAATTTATGAATATGAATACATACATAAGTATTAGAATTTATTATGTATATATGTACATCTATAAAAGTACATAGATATAGTTACTTTTCCCATAGTTAATGATTTTCCTCAATCGCCGCGAAAATTGTTATTAAGGGATTGTTTCTAAAATTTGTAAAAATGATTCGTCGTCGTGTTTTTAGTTCAAAAAGGAAGAGAACAAGTCAATTAAACTATAAAACTGATAAAATCGAATATAAAAAACAAACTAAACCAGCAAAATAACTATTCTTCGATGTTATCGCGTACCTATAACCTCAAGTCAAATATTAGTTTTTTTCCCGAGAACTTGGGTAAGGTATTTACTTTTTCTTTTATATAATATAAGTATAGAGAAAAGTGTATTTTTTGAACTTTTTGAAGCAATATATTGCCCGAAAAATAGGCGTACCTAATTAGATTGCATGGCTGCAAATAAAATATACCAAAAACATGCATACGCGATAATCTGTCTCTGGTGTGTGTTTCTCTTTATTTTCATACCTTGTTTGTGTAGCCTAGGCCTAGTTTGACGTGTTTAAATTGATCATAATAAAGAAATATTTTACCCCTATTTGGGCAAAATAAAATCACTTTAATATTATTGTCGTATTGTCAATAAAAAGTGGAATTTAAGTAAAAAAGTGTTTTACTTACAGTAATAAAACAATAAAATAAAATCATACAACGGTTTTTACTAGTCATTGTTTATATTTCAATCTGAGTCACTAAAAGCACAAATACAATTCACTAAACTACACAGAAACTAAAAGTCCGTAAATATTAAACACCCACAATCCACAATAGCAAAGAAAACAACAAGGAATCCAAAGAGAAAACTTAAAACACAACAACAAAAATGGCGCCGAGCCGGTTCTGGAGTGTAGGACAGGCCGATAACAAGAGGTTTGTGCGGATGCCCAATGCTGCTTAACGTTTGTTTGCGCACGAGATAAGCTGTACGTATCTAAAGGTAAATGTCTATAGTTTTGTTGATGTTCTCAAAAAATATGATTATTTTTGTAATCTCACCGGTTTTGTCGCAAACACATAAACAAAGTGTTAAACACGAATTAAAAATACCTCTCTAACCTGAAAATTAAACCGCCAAATGTCAAAATGGTTATTGGGGGCGGGACATATTCTATACAGCTTTTCATTGGCCAGTAATAAGAAGCTTGCTACAGCCAGTAAAAGTAAGAAAATGTAATATGATAATTTTCTTTTATAAATGAGATACGTGGTCTATCTTTCCTTCATCGTCGGTAAAATACATCTAAAAATCTCGCTTTAGTTAACACTGATTAAAATAATGTTTGCCCCGTTATAAAACTTTCATCGTCTTTTACTTTGCAATGTTTTTTAACAGGGACGGGTTTAAAAACAGTTGCATATGTCAAAAAACGATTCTACAGCTACAAATTTTTTCAAAGATGAGCTCAACACTTGCGTTTACAAGGGAACTGCAAAATTAGTTAAAAATATATTTGTAAAGTACTAAAAAGTAATATAATATGTTTTATATTTTATTTTTTTAGATCTCCTAGTGCAAGAAAAATAGGAGTTATAAGAAGAAAGTCTAGCGAGAGGGAGAAGAAAAACGCTCAGATTGTCAGGAACCAATCGTGGCATGTGGGTACTGCAATCTCGACCAATGGGGGGACAGCCCCACTACTTCCCAGGGTCAGTATGAGGAAAAAGAAGAACGTGAATCAAGACACTGTTATAAATAATATGAATTTAGAACCTGAGGTAAGTAATTGTTATGTTTTAGACAGTTTTCTTTCGTCCGCTTCCAAGTCTGACAAGGTATCCTAAATTGATACCTAACCAAAGACCTCTTATAGACAGACCAGATTGTTTACATTTTAAAGCAATCAAAGATTTCAAGGTTCACAATTTGTCTGGGTAGCTGTATGGTCCCCTATTATACTTAACACATTCATCAAAATAATAACTGTTGCCAAACTTACTGTTAAGTCACATATTATATATAAGATGCAAAATCTTCGGGAATATTCATCGCGCCTACAATCTCCCTCATGACAAACTTAGCAGAAAACTACTGGACCTCGTAGAAGAAATAAACCTTTTCTAACAAGACTGGGGCGGACAATAAGCCAGAAGTATCCTACCTAGGAGCATTTTTGTCCACGTACTAGCGTGTTAGCGTGAAAAGACTTGCGGAAAGTACGTTTTTAAACCTGTTTGGTATTTTTTCATTTCAGGTGACTCCACCGCCAGATGTAATCATTCAACCAGTAAACTTGCAGAGGTCCGTATCATTTCCAAAGAGATTGTCTGGCAGAAAATCAAGAAGTTCCCTCTCTCGCGTTTCGAGCAGTCCTTCTAGTTTTACGGTGCAGAAGTCTTTTATCCACCAATCCAGTCCCCAATGTGCTTTGACAGTTAACCTGTCAGATTCGGGAGTGTCACAGTCGACCTACAATACTATAAATACGTCAGGTAAGATTGGTTCACTGTAAGACCGTCATTTTGTATACAGCTCAGTGTGTCAATGTGACAATTAGAATATAGGTGATTATTGTTTGCTTACCTAAAGGTAAATGTCTATGGGTAGATCTATGTCTATGACATAAAATAAGTTAACTTAGACATCTCACGTAAATGATCAAAAGCTATGCTCGAGGCCGCGATGTAAATTCCATGAAGCGACGTGCCTCTAAACGGATATTCTCGTGTGCTAAGTATTCATCACAGGCAACGTTTGGCGTAACTCGTTACAGATTTGTACGTCGTACCGTGCGAGCAAAAATTATTTGCATCAAAGAGGGCCTTGCATCTAAGGACGTAATGCTGAGCCGTATAGCTTAATACCTGTTGGGTGTCAGTAACTACCTGAATTAACAATCAATCAGTTATTCCGTCATCTTTGACAGTCGTTACAAGTAATTTGATTCATCGATAATTTTTCCAATTTCTTGTACAATTTACACAATGGGCTTTACGGAACAGCACAAAACATTCATGGTTGAAGCGTATTTTCGAAATGGGGTTAGAGTAAATGGTGAGTGGCAATACAATCCGGGTTTGTGCGTGGACGATTTTCACGAACATTTTCCTAACGTTGCTTTTATTGCTGGGGATTTTTGTCATTGCCTGAAAAGAACCGTGGCTGTGTTTAGGGAAACAGGTTCTATACAACACAAAAAAGGAGCAGGAAGACCATCTGTAAGAACAGAAGAACTTGTTGCAAACGTTCGTGAAATAATGCAAAATACGCCAACAAATTGTATAAGACGCCTGTCCCAAGAAGTGGGAAGATCTTATGGAACATGCAGGACTATTCTTAAGAAGCAGCTAAATTTATTTCCTTATAAAGTGCAAGTATTCCAAGAAATACAAGCCGCAGATTTTGAAAGACGCAGGAATTATTCTCATCACCGAACAAACCCAAAATTTATGGGAAAGAAATAATTTATTAGACCTGACTTTTTTTCGGATGAAGCCTGGTTCCACCTCTTCAGTTATGTACATTCTCAGAATACACGCATGTGGAGCAGTGAAAATCCCCAATTTTTTGTAAAGTCTACATTGCACCCTCAAAAAATTGGTGTCTGGTTAGCTGTTTTTTCCATGACACAGTTAAAGCACAGCGGTATAGAGACAATAATTTGAATCCATTTGTGGAGCAATTACTTGACGACGAACTACGTTTTGGATATTTTCAACAGGATGGTGCAACCGCCCATACAGCCGCCGAAACTATTAACTACTTACGCAATTTTTTCGACGACAGATTGATCAGTTTTCGATCAGACATTGAATTCCCACCTAGATCACCTTATTTAACGGTTATGGATTACTTCGTTTTCCCTCATTGAAAGAACACTATTTTTAAAACACCAGTTGCAAATTTAGAACAATTATTACAAGAATGTGGTAACATTTCTCCAGAGATGCCGGTCAACACTTTCGAAAATATGAAGAGACGTGTGAATTTATGCTTGGAGGTGGCCAATTTCAGCAATTTAAGTACTTATTTTTCTTTTTCTTTCTGTATATTCTTACTTTGTTAATTTTGTAAACAACAAAAATAAATTTGTATTTGTCTACTTATTTTATTACTCATTAGTTTGGCATATCATGTCATAATATGAATTTGACAAAATTTTAACCTACATAGATTTGGTGAGATATATCGTCCCCATATCATTGTGATCTAAACCAAGCCCTACGTTTTATAATCCAAGCCCTCTTTGATGCAAATAATTTTTGCTCGCAGGGTACATAATTATGAGCGGTAAAATGTTTACATTGGATGTTTTCTCTTGGTTCTGTTGCTCTATGCAATATAATATGAAGAAACCGATTCTGTCAGGGCAAGAATAATAATTCCATATACGTATATGTATAGGTACCTCCACCGAACACTGGTTAAGTGCAGAGGGCTACTTTAGTGCAATAAAAACACCGCAAGATGGCACTTCGGGTAACGCTAGAGCATCGATAGCAAAACTTAGAAGTCAGAATATAGGAATGGTACGAGCCAAAGCTAGGTAAGTATTAGTGTTATTAATGTATATTATACCGGATGGAGCACCGCCAGGCTGGTAATGGGAAATCCCATGTAAATATTGCTGCCCTCAAATATTGGCTCCTCTATTAATTTTACATCAAAATTGTATGAGACTTTTTTGACGGTCCTTGTATAATGGACTCTCACACCAAATTTTATTATTTTCTACTAAGCCAATTAAAAGTTATTTAGAAAAAACTCTTCGTGAAATTCTTTAAAATTATTAATATTAATATATCTTTATTCTTAACCAACTTAAAAAGTTCATTATGGAGAATATAACACGAAATAATAATATACAATATATAAAATCACAAATAATAGAAATTATCCTTGAAACTATTAATAATTCCATCGGAATTATTTAAGAAAAAAAATATATGTAATAACCATCATTAACAATAAAAAAATAATAATAATAATACGTTCAAGTTAGTTAGTTAGGAAGATATTGCGGAATGACCTTTTGTTTTGTTTTTTTAACACGCAATCGTACTTCCATATGGTTATACACTCCTCATAGCCTGCCAAGTACGCAGCCAACATGTAGAAATAACAGCCGGGGCATCATAGAAACCGCTATCTGCCACATTCTCCTACGAGGGGTCCATACCATTAACCTAGAGAACAAGGTGGGCCACCACGAAGATGGAACCAGTGAGGAAAACGAACTGCCTAGAGAAAGAAAAAACATCAGCATTAATCTGCAGATCCACCCGTATCATGGAAGAGACAGAAGATAACACCAGTAACCGTATCAGCATGGTTTATTGTAAAATTATTAAGATAAATCTTATTGTTCATATATGATTATAGTGAAAAAGGGAAACTAGCATGTCTGAGCATTGAGAGCCAATGCTTTTCAGAGGGGGTCATGTCAACTAAATCACACGGTAGCCCGGCATATTTTGGATTCTCAACCACTGTACGTTGAGGTCGCGTCCCACTGTACACAGATCGGGGTCAAGTGCGACGCAACCTCAGCGGTATTTCGACTATACAGTGTGTGTATAAAGTCTGGAAACGGCTTAATAACATCACAATTTACTGGCCGATTTAAACCAAATTTGGTACAGTTGTGTAAGAGGATCTAACGCACCGAATGACGATATTGGCGTTGTTGCCAGCTTTTTAGTTTGTCTGGAATTCGAACGAATTTTATATTTTTAAATATAACACCCAGTATATTTTTACATTTTTAAATTCCACATAAAATTATAATTATTTTTTATTAAATGCATTATTAGTCTATACTTCATAGTTTCCGAGATATTGACTCTCGAAAAGTGACATTTTTGAACTTTGACAGCTTATAAATTTCTAACAGTACGTCTTAGAGCAAAACGGCTTACATGTCCCTATCTTCAATTTTTATTATCTTCCCAAAAAAATCAACTTCCATTAAACCGGAACAACTATATTTCTGCTTTCGAGTTACATCCGGTTTAACCGGAAGTTGATTTTTTTGGGAAGATAATAAAAATTGAAGATAGGGACATGTAAGCCGTTTTGCTCTAAGACGTACTGTTAGAAAGTTATAAGCTGTCAAAGTTCAAAAATGTCACTTTTCGAGAGTCAATATCTGTGAAACTATGAAGTATAGACTAATAATGCATTTAATAAAAAATAATTATAATTTTATGTGGAATTTAAAAATGTAAAAATATACTGGGTGTTATATTTAAAAATATAAAATTCGTTCGAATTCCAGACAAACTAAAAAGCTGGCAACAACGCCAATATCGTCATTCGGTGCGTTAGATCCTCTTACACAACTGTACCAAATTTGGTTTAAATCGGCCAGTAAATTGTGATGTTATTAAGCCGTTTCCAGACTTTATACACACACTGTATAGTCGAAATACCGCTGAGGTTGCGTCGCACTTGACCCCGATCTGTGTACAGTGGGACGCGACCTCAACGTACAGTGGTTGAGAATCCAAAATATGCCGGGCTACCGTGTGATTTAGTTGACATGACCCCCTCTGAAAAGCATTGGCTCTCAATGCTCAGACATGCTAGTTTCCCTTTTTCACTATAATCATATATGAACAATAAGATTTATCTTAATAATTTTACAATAAACCATGCTGATACGGTTACTGGTGTTATCTTCTGTCTCTTCCATGATACGGGTGGATCTGCAGATTAATGCTGATGTTTTTTCTTTCTCTAGGCAGTTCGTTTTCCTCACTGGTTCCATCTTCGTGGTGGCCCACCTTGTTCTGTAGGTTAATGGTATGGACCCCTCGTAGGAGAATGTGGCAGATAGCGGTTTCTATGATGCCCCGGCTGTTATTTCTACATGTTGGCTGCGTACTTGGCAGGCTATGAGGAGTGTATAACCATATGGAAGTACGATTGCGTGTTAAAAAAACAAAACAAAAGGTCATTCCGCAATATCTTCCAGACTTTCGTTTCCCCCTTCTAGGTCTCTTGGTTCGTTTATTTGTTCCCGGGCTGTCCATGGGTCGTAGTAGGGAAGTATCCTACTTACATGAACGACATCTGTCTTTCCTTTCCCTTTCTTAATATTGTAATTTACTTCTCCCAGTTTTTTAATGATCTATAATTTTTAGCTTTAAACAAAATGCCAATTATTGGCGAGATGTAACTTCTTAAATATTTAATATATTTTTTCCAGGGATAGAGTTTGGAAGAGGAAAAACTTTTTTATTAGTCGGTATAGAAGAAATAGTCATTCTTTATAAAAACGTCCGCTTGAGCTGAAGCTACAATTCCAACTATTAGATTTGCGATTACTACAGGGTTCATCAGTAACAACGGTTTTTGTTTTTTGAATTTTTTTAATTCTAATTTTTAATTCCTTTTGATGATTGGTTAAATCATCACTTTGGGAACAAATGGAATGGAAGGTACCTATGGTCCAAACCAGTTGGCACGTGGGAGTCCCGATCTCACGATTATCGACTTTCATTTATGGGGATATCTGAAGCCACATGTGTATAAAACCAATTTTAATAATAACTTAGATCTTTATAAAGAAAAAATAAGAGTAGTTATTGCAAATATCCCAATACAGCAAGTTAGGAACTGTTATCGGGAATTAAGATGTCGAATTGAACTATGCGCTAACTCGGTGGTACCACGTTTGAATAAAAGTTTTATTTGATCGAATGAATTGAAGACATATGACATGTAATAATAAAAATACTTCAAAAGTTGGGAAATAAAAAATGGTTTTCTTACAACAAAATCGTTACTCGGCCAGATATAAAATATTCAAAGTAAGAAAGCAACAATAGTTGTTTGTTTTTACGTAAATTTATTTTAAACGAAATCCAAAAAACAAAAACGCTTGTTTCTGACGAATCCTGTATAGTAATCGCAAATTTGATATTTGAAATTGTAGTATCAGCACAAGCAAAATTCATTTAATAAATCAAGGAATCGAAAAAACAAGATCCAAAAAACAAAATTGTTATTTCTAACGAACCCTGTATAGTAATCGCAAATCTGATATTTGAAATTGTAGGTTCAGCACAAGCAAAATTCATTTAATAAATCAAGGAATTGAAAAAAAAAAAAGATTCAAAAAACTAAAATTGTTGTTTTTGACGACCCTGTATAGTAATCGCAAATCTGATATTCGAAATTGTAGTTTCAACATAAGCAGACGTTTTTATAAACAATGACTTTTTCTTCTATACCTTCGAATAAAAACGTTTTTCCTTTTCCAAACTCTATCCGTGGACACACTTGTATATTCCAAAGTGTCAGAGTTTGCGAAACTGCTACTCGGTCGTCTTTCTCACGTAAAATCGTCAATAGTTCGGAACATGTTCCATTTGAATAACAGACTCATAGATACTAATCTCTTGATTTTTCAGATTATTCGACAATTATAAAGACTCTGACACATCGTGCTCTTCCGTTCAATCGTCGAGCAGATCACAGCCCGGGTCGGCTAATAGAAGGACGTCAAATAAAAGTGTTACTTATAAGGTCGGGTCGCCGAGAATGCATGAATCGGCGAGGATGTCATACAGGTATAGTATAAACCATAGACATGTAATTTATAAAAAAAAAAGGTTTCTAAAAATTATATTCAATAAAGATTATCTTTATCCTTCAAAAGAATTATATTCAGAAACAAAACAGTTGAACATAACTCTACATTTATAACATCTTAATATATACAGGGTGGTGATTTAATAACGGATAAATTCAATACAAATTAAATGGGACGTGTTTGGAGAAACGCTCGAACCCGTCGATTTTGTTTTTAAATTGCGCATGTTTTGACATAAAATGTAGGTATACCACAAAAGTGTGGCAGACATTTTTTTCCCTAAATGGAAACCCCTGTATGTTTGCATTTTCAGATTGTCCGTAAAAAGCTAGCCATGTTTGATGCATAATGTCCTAAACATATCTTCAACTGTTCACGAAATATTGAAGTTCAAATATTAAAATAACACTTTATTAAATTGATTTCTAAATTACATTTTTAAAAATCTCAAAAATTACTTTAGCAAATGTTGGAAGTGTCCGCCATTAACAGCTCTGCAGTACCCCAGCCGATCAATGAATTCCTGTGACACGTTGTCAAATATTTACAAACAGCGGTGAACTTCAATATTTCGTGAACAGTTGAAGATATGTTTAGGACATTATGCATCAAACGTGGCTAGATTTTTACGGACAATCTGAAAATGCAATAACATACAGGGGTTTCCATTTAAGAAAAAAAAAATTTCTGCCACACTTTTGTGGTATATCTACATTTTATGTCAAAACATTCGCAATTTAAAAACAAAATCGACAGGTTCGAGCGTTTCTCCAAACACGTCCCCATTTAATTTGTATTGAATTTATCCGTATATTTAAAAATAAAAACCTTATACAATTTAAAAACCATAATCATAATAAATGTCATAAAAATGAAATAACCATAAAACCTAAAATAAAGAAGTCCATAGGACAAAAAAATTTCAAATAATTATGTTTTTATTTAAACGATTATTTACCAACAAAAATTAAAAAATTGATTTCATTAAAAAAAATTTAAGTCGAAATAAAAACATGGATATTTAAAACAGACAATTTGAAAATATTTTTAAAAATGCTGTAATTAATTAATATTATTCTGAATAATCTATATAAGTAAGTAATATTTTTTACTTAAAAATTATAAATTAATAATTTTATTATAGGTAATATATTTCTTCAAAAAAGCTGCGTTTATAATATAAATTAACATTTTTACTTTAAAGCTTGAGTTTTAATGCATATTTATGATTTATGATTTTACATACTAAAACAAAAAATAAGATTTGCACCTAACAAGCTCAGCTTCGGGGGATTGAAGAATAAGTTTATAGAAGACAACCTAAACATATTTATTATATTATTAAATTTTAAATAAACTTATTATAAGTAGGGTTGTGCCTGGTCAATTGACCGAGATTTTGACTGGGTCAAATTAGGTCAAAAACTTTTGCCGCCTTTTGTGAGAGAAATTGGTCCTCATGGGGCATTGTCCATAAAAAGCTTCGCAACCGATTGAAAACCACTCGCTCAGAAAAACTTGTTTATATAAAGTACAACTTAAAGCTGTTAAGTGGCAGTGAAAATTTAAAAAAAAATGGAAATTCGGAGAAACCAGCGCTAAATTTTAGTAGAGGATGAAACGAGTGATTCAGATTCTGAAGAACATAAAGGTAATGCCGGGGGCGAGTTCAGTGACGAAGATGATGTACCTTGATCTAAGCTATTAACCAAGGCAGTCTCTCATTTCATCATCAATCAGTCACTCACTCATTACTTCATTAGTCATTTAGTAGGTATTGTTAGATTAATATTATACATATATTATTTTTGTGTTTTTTGTACCTCAGAATGGTTTCTTTATTTTTTGTTAGCTGTTTTTTAATAAAGATACGTTTTTATGTAATTATTCATGGCTTCATTTCTTTTGACAAAATTGAGGAATTTGACCGAGGCTTAGTCAATTGACCGGTCAATTGACTGGTCAATTGACCACAAAAGATTTTGACGGTCAAAATCCCAACCCTAATTATAAGGAGACAACACTTTCCATTCAGGAAAACCATTTGTTTACAGTCGGACACACTTACAAAGTTTCAGATAAGTTAGAAGGACATGGCTTTAAAAAATGGTAACACTGTAAGCTCGCTATTATCCTTACAGTACATGGGCAAGTGGCCTTTCTAGGATCAAAAACGATCCATATACAGTGTGACCAGTAAAGTCCGCATCATATGGGATTTTTTTTATTAATAACTTTATTCGAAATTTGACTTTGGCATCAACTTCTGCTTCGATCCAGATAAAAATTAAGCAAAAAAATAGTAGTCACGTGATTCGCATTATCTGTCAAATTTTAATTTTTTCCAAAAAATAATTCAAAAGTGGGGTTATTTCTGAAAATATCGAAAAAAGTTATAAGAAAAAGTTTTTTTAAACGCAGTTTCTAGCCCACATGCCAAATTTCAGCTGCATAAGATAATTTTGATTTTTTACCCACCACTAAAATTTATTTCCCACTTAATGAACACTTTACTGATGACACTGTGTTCTTCTTTGTCTTAATATTAAGGTGTATTACTTTCAGGCACAAACTACGTTTTCAAAAATACGTATTTTATGAAGTTACCTAATACAGGGTCAAAAGCAAATAATAATAATAATAATAATAATAATAAGTTTATTTAAAATTTAATAACATAATAAATATGCATTAAAAATCAAGTTTTTTAAAGTAAAAATGTTAATTTATAGTATAAACGCAGCTTTTTTGAAGAAATATATTACTTATAATAAAATTATTAATTTATAATTTTTAAGTAAAAAATATTACTTATATAAATTATTTAGAACAATATTAATTAATTAAAGCATTTCTAAAAATATTTTCAAATTATCTGTTTTTAATATCCATGTTTTTATTTCGACTTTAAATTTTTTTAATGAAATTAATTTTTTAATTTTTGTTGGTAAATAATCGTTTAAATAAAAACATAAATATTTGAAATTTTTTTGTCCTATGGACTTATTTATTTTAGGTTTTATGGTTATTTCATTTTTATGACGTGTATTATGATTATGGTTTTTAAATTGTATAGGGTTTTTATTTTTAAATATATATATTAAGATGTTATAAATGTAAAGTTGTCTTCTTTGTTTCTGAATATAATTCTTTTGAAGGATAAAGATAATCTTTATTGTATATAATTTTTAGAAACCTTTTTTGTAATATTTCTAATTTTTTAACTAAAGTTCTATTTATTCCTCCCCAACCTAAAATTCCGTAATTTATATGAGTTTTAACCAACGCGTAATATAATATTTCCATATGTCTTACATTTAAAAAATTTTTTAATTAATAAATTAACTTTGCATCACATGCGACCAAATTTTAATAGCCCAATTTTGATTTTGTGGAAAAACACACATTTAATATGGCGCTACTTTAAAGGAAATGTATCTGAAATAAAGCATTGTCAAAACTAAGAAGTTTTATGTAGGTTGCGTTGAGTCTTATTTTGCAAAAGTGGTGCAATTTACAAAATAAGGGTAAAAAATCAAAATTATTTTATGCCGCTGAAATTTTGCATGTGGGCTAGAAACTGCATTTAAAAAAACCTTTTCTAATAACTTTTTTCGATACTTTCAGAAATAACCCCACATTTTTAATTATTTTTTGAAAAGAATTAAAATTTGACAGATAATGCGATTCACGAGACTACTATTAATTTTCATCTCGATCGAAGCACAACTTGATGCCAAACTCAAATTTCGAATAAAGTTAATGATAAAAAAAATCCCATATGATGCGAACTTTACTGATCACACTGTATCTTGCAAGTTTTACTTAAAATACGGAACTATCTACACCATTGCTTCTAAGCTAAAAAAATCGTAACCTGAATAACCTCACTTACCGCCGATATATCGGGTTAGAATAGTCCACTTTTTTACGTACCACGCACTGGCGAACCATTTGCACCACTTGCACTAAAAGTACACCATACCATCAGACATCAATCACCCACCAACAACGACTATCAAATAATATGTTTTGAATTACTCCGTTCAACTTAAACCACGCGGAGCAACGACATATCATTGTATTAAGTTAGTTCGTCTCTCTCTGATCCGTTGTAGTAAGTGATAAGAAAGAAAGAAAGGGTTTATTTTTAGTTTATTTGTTGTGAAAATTAGATAATTTTGTAGGAATTGAAAGGTCATGAATTAAAAATATTTTATTCGATAGATATTTTAATGGTTAAGGTGGGAGTATCAACATGCTTGCCAACCCATAACCTATTTCGCGTAGATTTATTTATGTTTTCTAGCTTTTATACAAAATTTAAAGAAAATCAGTATCGACTTGATATTCTATAGGTAATAATTGACATATTTAATAAATATCAAGAAATTTCATAACATATTTTAGGAGAATTGTATAGCGAAAAATATCGGGTAAGATTTTTTTTAACATTTTTATGTCATTGTCACTCATTGTTCTTTCACTATACAATTCTCCCAAAATTAGCAATGAAATAAATTGATATTTTTGTAATATATCAGATATTACCTAAATAATGTACCGACGATATTGATTTTCTTTAAATGTTAGTTATTAAAATAATTAACTCAAAAAATCAACGCGAAATAGGTTATAGGTTGGCAATAGATTGAATGACGTTGAGAATTCAACCTTAAACGGTATTTTGTTACCGGAAAAAAATATCAAATAGGCGCAAGATTATGTTGTCTAAAAAACGACCTTTGTTCATATCGGGCAGTAAATTATCGTCAGTTCTAGTACGCAATGTAAACTAAATACGCTGATTCATACATACTAGACCTGTCTTAATCGGATCTTTTCTTAATTTTTGGGGCCAGTGTCTCACGAAAAGTGGGTAAGAGTGCATACATAGTGACTACCCTTTTTTCCTCCCTATATTGTAAACAACGCATTTTGACACTGTTTTGAAGGACGTTAGTAACAATTACCAAAAATGTATCGATTGCCCTTGACGACGGGTTGTAAGTCAACTTACCACCCTTGGGTGGTAATAATTTATGCCATATAAAAACAATGATTTATAAAAATTGAGTAATATTTAGTGATATTAATATTAATAGTACAATTATTACAATAATTGTGATTACAATAATTATGAACATTATTTACAAAATTTGGATAAATGTTTTCTCGTTTTTTTGTAATCTGAATGAAATGTTCTGACTCCATAATTTCTCCATCTCTAACCAAGTTTTCTGTTACTCTTGAAGTACTGCAGTACGTTATATTGTATATAATTTTATTAGCAACTTCCTTTTTATTGTGGACGCTGTCCGCTACATAATTTTCTGCAATAGTTGCAGATATCCATTCGCCATGTCGCTTAAGGGCTAAGACATCAACTCCAGTATTCGCTAATAAAGTGGCCGACGTTCTTCTAAGGTTCCTTAAAGTTCAGAAATTTAGCAATTTTACTTGGAACTGAAGAAATCGAGTTTTTCCCGACAGGCATTTTGATATCGCATAAAGAAGCGAGGATTAAAATTCGTCATGTGGGATCTTATATTAATGTAATATCGAACTATTTTGAAATAACAAACCTTCTCATCGTCATTTTTGGTCACTATAAATTTACGTGCCATTCCATTTTTGGAATCAGGAATAGTAACAAATATGACTTCATGGCTTAATTAAACATTGTCAATTTTAATTGCACAGAGTTCACTAGAACTCCAGCAATTCCAATTATAATTACAACCTTCATAATTAAATAAATATTATCGGGGGCTTCAAACAGGAATTTATTTACATCTTCCCTGTCAAACACATTAGATTTTTTGGGTTTATATCCGTCATTTTTTCTTTTTAAAAATGCTCGAAGTTTAGGATACTCTGAAATATCTATGTTTTCCTCTATGAAAAGGTTGGACTTCAGCATGAAATATTCACACCATAAGCTTGATGGAAACTTTAATACAGCAGATTTTTCGTGAAAGTACGCCAAAAGCACGGTTTCTGAAACTGCAGTAGCAGTCTTTGTTTGACACCATTTCTTGAAGTATTGATACGTTGCTTCTAACCTCTTCCTCGATTTTTCTGGCAGCAGCGACCGTCAAGCGATATTTGCTGATTCTTTCTTCTATATCCATTTGGCTGTTATACAAGTCAATAATTTCAATTTCTCTCAATTTTTGATTATAAACTGTCAGCTTGACGTTGTTGTTAAAATAACATTGTTTATGATGCTATAGAAACCGATTAAAGATGTCCATAATTACATTCGAAAAGTATCGAATTAAATTAATAAAAATCCCAAAATAAATTCTGTTGGGAGGAGAAAAAATGTTATATACTTCACGGGATGTAAGTATATTTACTAGTCTCGAACTTTATTGCCAGCCCTCGCTATCGCTCGGGCGCTAAATCGTTCTCGACTAGTAAATGTTACTTCCCTTGTAGTATAATAGCTATTTATACAATAAGTTGCGAAATGAGTGTCATTTAGGCACGCGACGTGAAAATTATCCAACACGTCTAGTGGCTAAAAGACATCGTTTCGTAACGAATTATATACAAGATTTTTTGTGAAAGCGGAGAATTTGATAATTTATGCTTTTATTAGTATTTTTAAACATTTTGAAAAGTAGGCAGGCAATCTGTTTCTAAGGCATTGTTTATGCATTATTTAATGTCAAGTGTGTTTTCGAACGTCGCGTTTTGCCTTTTTTCCCGCAAAGTTTTACGAAAAAATTACTTCAAATGAGTGATATTGACGAGTCTTTGGATATTGAACAAGCTGCTGAAGCTGCGCTATCCACTTTAATACCCGAAAAATCGAAACATTTATACGAAAAAACCTAGGACAACTTTGAAACCTGGGCCAAAGAAAGACATAGGTATTGAGAACTTTACAGAAAAGGTATTACTAGCCTATTTCCTCAAGCTATCCACCACCTTAAGGCCGTCAACTTTGTGGAGCAAATATTCGATGCTCCGCACCATGATTTATCTGAACAAAAACATAGATATTTGCAAATTTACAAACCTTATTGCATTTTTAAAAAGGAAAGCTACCGGATATCAGCCAAATAAATCAAAAATATTTACAAAGCTGGAAATAGAACGCTTTATAAAACAAGCTGATGATAAAGAATTCCTGTTATCCAAAGTTGTTTTAATCGTAATCAAAGACTGTCAGTCGTTTATCAGTGTACAAAATTCCGAACTTAAAAACTCATGTTCCAAGAATGTTTACGATTACTGAGGGATCAATAGATGGCATCAATTTTTTAGATCTATTTCGTAAGTACGCAAAACTTCGTCCACTGAATACGACACATCAGCGATTTTTCTTGACATATCGAAGTGGTAAATGCTGTACCCTGCCAGTTGGAATTAATACAATTGGAGGTATGCCAAAAAAAATAGCAGAATTCCTTGGACTCCCAACACCAATGAATACACTGGCCATTGCTTCCGGCGCAGCTCTGCAACAATGTTGGCAGATTCTGGAGCGGACATGACACTTTTAAAGCGTCATGGAGGTTGGCGATCAAGCTCAGTTGCCGAGAGTTATATAGAAAATTCCATTGAACAGAAAAACGAAATAGCAAAAAGAATCATAGGGCAGAAAGATACGCAAAATACAAAAATAAAAGAAGTTCACTCAGAAGCAGAAGTTAGCATTGTCAGTACTAGCAGTTTATCCACTCCGACTACTAATAATTACATTGCTCTTAAAGAAGAGAAGCTAGATGCCTCTAGAATTCAGTTCAACAGTTTACATAATTGTTCAATTAACATATAAATATCAATATCGAAATATGTCTATTTCGAAACGCTTTCACAAAAATAACTATTGCTGTCCTATCCCATGTAATAAACATGGCATCAAAAAATAGTTAAATACATTTTAAGCCGGCCCTGTTTAGTGTTTACATGATCCACAAAATGATGTGAACTGCGCAAACTCTGTATCCCGCTTTGATCCTCGCATAGAGGCCATAATCTTGTAACATGCCAATAAATCAGGTAACTTTGATTGCGAGTAAACTATTTATGTCAATGTCATTTGAGTCATAGTCAAAGTTGCCTTGTCAGTTAACTATTGTTAAAATCCTTTGTGCCACCGAACATAAGACTGGTTTGAATTGAAAACTCTTTAGTAAATATACCAAATACGGTTTGTGTTTTAGGGTAAAAATGTTACGATCCGAGGAACGAAAAAGCAAAAAGAGCAACATATCTCCGATACGTCGACACGTAAATGTGTCCCAGAAGCAACGATTGCAGCACATGGCGAGACAGTACGTTCGAAATAAAGGGAACTCTCCAATGGAAACTACACAGGTTAGTCGCAAGGATTACAGAAATCGGCTGATTTTCTAGTAGTTTTATCGGTTGTAAAGAAGTTTCGAACATTTGGCAACATATTATGCCGTACTGGCAAACTCGCAAGTTACAGTAGCATTTTATTTATTTATTATTTAGTTATTTACCGACAAATTTAAAAAAATTGATTTCATTAAAAAATTTAAAGTCGAAATAAAAACATGGATATTAAAAACAGACAATTTGAAAATATTTTTAGAAATGCTTTAATTAATATTGTTCTGAATAATTTATACAGTGTGTGTATAAAGTCTGGAAACGGCTTAATAACATCACAATTTACTGGCCGATTTAAACCAAATTTGGTACAGTTGTGTAAGAGGATCTAACGCACCGAATGACGATATTGGCGTTGTTGCCAGCTTTTTAGTTTGTCTGGAATTCGAACGAATTTTATATTTTTAAATATAACACCCAGTATATTTTTACATTTTTAAATTCCACATAAAATTATAATTATTTTTTATTAAATGCATTATTAGTCTATACTTCATAGTTTCCGAGATATTGACTCTCGAAAAGTGACATTTTTGAACTTTGACAGCTTATAACTTTCTAACAGTAAGTCTTAGAGCAAAACGGCTTACATGTCCCTATCTTCAATTTTTATTATCTTCCCAAAAAATCAACTTCCAGTTAAACCGGATGTAACTCGAAAGCAGGAAATATAGTTGTTCCGGTTTAACTGGAAGTTGATTTTTTTGGGAAGATAATAAAAATTGAAGATAGGGACATGTAAGCCGTTTTGCTCTAAGACGTACTGTTAGGAAGTTATAAGCTGTCAAAGTTCAAAAATGTCACTTTTCGAGAGTCAATATCTCGAAAACTATGAAGTATAGACTAATAATGCATTTAATAAAAAATAATTATAATTTTATGTGGAATTTAAAAATGTAAAAATATACTGGGTGTTATATTTAAAAATATAAAATTCGTTCGAATTCCAGACAAACTAAAAAGCTGGCAACAACGCCAATATCGTCATTCGGTGCGTTAGATCCTCTTACACAACTGTACCAAATCTGGTTTAAATCGGCCAGTAAATTGTGATGTTATTAAGCCGTTTCCAGACTTTATACACACACTGTATAAGTAATACACTGCGCGACATATTTAACGCATAACGAAAAAATTGCCTCAAATTTGATGTTATATATTTTCCAAATTTGTGGTTCGTTTTTAATGATTTTTTTTTCAAATTGTAGGTTTTTTCCTTAAGCATATCACTGCTTTTGTTGTTTTGCTTAAAAAAGTAACTTTGGTATTATACCGGGTGTCATAAAACTGTTATGTTTTTTTTACGGAAATTCAAAACACCCTGTGGGATTTACTAGCCATTGCAAGTTATCGCAATTACAGCCAAATGAAAGTCCCATGTTTCCTTTACATTTTCTTTTTTGATTCATTGGTTTATCTCTGGTTTTTCATGAAATAGTCAATTTTTAGTTCAACGTGGTTTTCATACAAAAATGTTTAGTTAAAAAATACAAAATAAACGAAATGCTTTTATTAATGCAACAGCAAGAAAAAACAAATTATAAAGTAAATAAAGAATCAATATCTGGTATTAATTAATTTTATTGAATCCACAAAACAGGGCAAAAAAATACAGGGAAAAAAATTGTAATTTCTAAAGGTATTCAAAAAAATTAAATATGAATGATTAGTAGCGAGTATTGCCTCCCAGAGATATGCTCAATGCAACATTGTCGGAACAGTAAGCTATGGCGGAGGCGGAGGATCTGTTATGATCTGGGCTGGCATTACTTTAGATGTTCGCACGGAGTTAGTTGTGATTCAGGGAGGTCCTTTGACAGGTAACCTATATTTATCAGACATTTTAGAACCCCATGTGGTACCATTTGCCCCATTTATTGGGGATAATTTTTGATTTATGCAAGATAATGTACGCCCACACGTAGCAAGAGTGGTACAAAATTATCTCCAAGATTTTAAGTATGCCACGAAGATGTGAAGCAATCATTAGAGCAGGGGAAGGCAATACTCGCTACTAATTATTCATATTTAATTTTTTTGAATACCTTTAGAAATTACAATTTGTGTCCCTGTATTTTTTTGCCCTGTTTTGTAGATTCAATAAAATTAATTAATACCAGATATTGATTCTTTATTTACTTTATAATTTGTTTTTTCTTGCTGTTGCATTAATGAAAGCATTTCGTTTATTTTGTATTTTTTAACTAAACATTTTTTTATGAAAACCACGTTGAACTAAAAATTGAATATTTCATGAAAAAACAGAGATAAACCAATGAATCAAAAAAAAAATGCAAAGGAAACATGGAACTTTTATTTGGCTGTAATTGCGATAACTTGCAATGGCTAGTAAATCCCACAGGGTGTTTTGAATTTCCGTAAAAAAAACATAACAGTTTTATAATACCCGGTATAATACCAAAGTTACTTTTTTAAGCAAAACAACAAAAGCAGGGATATGCTTAAGGAAAAAACCTACAATTTGAAGAAAAAATCATTAAAAACGAACCACAAATTTGGAAAATATATAACATCAAATTTGAGGCAATTTTTTCGTTATGCGTTAAATATGTCGCGCAGTGTATTTTTTACTTAAAAATTGGAAATTAATAATTTTATTATAGGTAATATCTTTCTTCAAAAAGAACTGCGTTTATACTACAAATTAACATTTTTACTTTTAAACTTAATTTTTAATGCTTACAAAAAATAAGATTTGCCCCTAACAAGCTCAGCTTCAGGGGAGTGAAGAATAAGTTTATAGAAGACAACATAAACATATTTATTATATTATATTAAATTTTAAATAAACTTATTATTATTATTATTATGTACAGTGTGTATCAGTCAAATGGAATAAATTCGATAATAAATAGTCAAGTCAAGTCAAAATATGCTTTATTGTTATAAGATATTAATCTCGTTAACAAAGCTCAAACTATCAATACTATAAACAGATATGACAATTCATTGTTTCCAGTATAAGTAAATAAACAAATAAACAAGTAGACAAGCACGCCATAAAATAACAAAATTAATATGGTCAAATGGGTTGCTTACATAGACAATTTACCTTTAAATAAGCAAACAATAATCACGAAAGTGGCAGTTTTATGGCCTCGCGCATGTAAACAAAGCTAGACACTATTAGACATGCGCACTGCAACATTATCGTTTGACGAATGGGAAAATAGACAGGTCCGGGCTTTAAAATTTAAATTCTTGCCAAAAAATTGAAATTTCTTCTAGTGATTTCTGACATTTTTAGTAGTTGCAAACCTCATCAGATTTTGAAGTTAGAAAATTGTTTTCAAGGGTTTGTTTCTAAAATTTGTTTAAAAATAATTGGTTGTCGTGTTTTTAGTTCGAAAAGGAACAGAACAAGTGAATTAAACTAGTCTTATAAAATCGTATATAAAAACAAACAAAACCAGCAAAATAGCCAATCTACGGTGTTATCGCGTACCTAATCTCAAGTCAAATATTAGTTGGTATATAACTTGTATTGATTTTTACAATTTGGCAAAAACTTGGGTACGTGTAAAATATTTTCAAGCAAAATTTCGTGTTCAAGAATTTGAAAAGTTTTTGCCCGAGAACTCTTGACCCGTTTTGGCTTTATTAAAAGCTTAATGTCGGGATGTACAGATTTTAACCAAAAAATTAACCAACCAGCAACTTTGACAGAACTAATTTTCTACTACACAAAAACTAGAAATCCGTAAATATTAAAGACCCACAATCTACGATAGCTAAGAAATCTGAAAACTACAAGGATTCTACAGAGAAACCTTAAAACGCAACAACAAAAATGGCGGCCGAGCCGGTTCTGCAGAGTATCTTGTGCATGTCGATTATCGTCGATAAAGTAGGAGAGGCCGATAACACGAGGTTTGTGCGCATACACGAAGGTGTCCAAAAGGAATGCTCGTCGCGATCATCTTGGCAGCATCCTAATCTTAAATAGAAATTTCTTCTAAATGTCACTGAACATTTCAGGCGTGCTTTATTCGTCTTCTTAAGTCAGCTAAGTCGGGGGGTTTAGTTTTGTATACAATGTTTTTGGCATAACCCCATAAGAAGTCTAATGGCGTCAGATCAGGGTATCGTGCTGGCCATTCCATCGATCCACGCCTCCCTGACCACCGACTTGGAAATACTCGATTGAGGTACTGCCGGACTTTGATTTGGTAATGGGACGGTGCTCCATCTTGCTGAAACCATATCATATTCGCTGGAAGTTGTGTGTTTGCTGTATCAGCATATAAGTTTGTCAATGTTGGCAAGACATTATTTTGGAGCAGTGCTAAATAATTATTGCCATTAATGAAAAAGGGACCTATGATATGATCTCCAACTATTCCTGCCCAAACATTAACCTTTTCAAGATATTGCGTATGTTCTTCTCTAATCCAGTAAGGCCTAGACTAATAGCGGCAATTCTGACGATTAGCATGACCGTCAAGTGTAAAGGTGCACTCATCAGAAAACAACACATGTTCTAATTGGATCACATTGTTATCTAACATTAACATCACTTGTTCACAAAAATACGTTCTCCTATCAAAATCGTCTTCCATGAGCTCATGAGTAGTTATCATTTTATAGGGATACATTTTATTTTCTTGTAATTTTCGAATAATCGATGAATGGCTTACATCGAACATTGGGGCTGTTTTTCGACTAGAAGTATGTGGGTTTTCCTCAAACTCAAGCATAATCATCATTTATTGCACTGGCAGCTACTTTTTTATTATCTGCTTTACATGTCCAAGCTGGCGAAACGGCTTTTCTATTTTACTAATTTTCCCTTGAGTTATAGGCGGCAAATTTGGAAATTTTTTATGAAATAAGCGAGCAACTTCCATTTGTGTCCTGTTTTATCCCCATTCCATGACCAATCATCTGTAGAATTGTTATTTTGTGCATTTCTGTTAAATAAACCATTTTTCTGATATGCAGTTAACGAAATTCAAACGACTATAACACTGACAACTACTGTCATACAGATAGGCAACAATTTGCTAAGGTCATGCGTTTTAAACAAAAGTAAACAAAACTATTTATACCTTTTTTTAAATTTCATATCATTAAAAAGAAACGCCGAAATGCAATAAATCTAAAAACACTTAATATTTCAGAAACAGTTGATAGGTATAGGATATTGTACATGAAATATGTCTAAAATTTGCTGAATCCAAAAATTGAATAATATACAGGGTGTTGCATTTAAAATAAGAAAGTTGGTATTGACCACTGTTACATGACACACCCTGTATAAAAAGTTTTTATAAAAAAAAGGCGAAACGGGAAATACCAATCGACGTGTCCGAGTGTTTTTTCGGACACGCCCCCATGTATTTATTATCGAATTTATTACATTTGGATGATACACACTGTATACCTACTTTTATTTAATAGGATTCCTTGGACTTAACGACGCCCCGCAAAGACTTGAACAGCCCCGTTCCATCGCCAAGACGAACGCCCAATACGCACAATGTGCCGTACATCAAGATGCCGTTGACAGTGAGGACACCCAAACGACTGTGCAGGACTCCGGGAGTCGATAGGAGGACCCCTTTTATAGTAACGGCCACCCCGATGTGAAATTACGTTTAAAGAGAAATGTAAAATTTTTCGGGGATCCGGTAGTTCAAAAATGTTTGTGTAATCAAACGCTAAGTTAACTTTTATCTTTATTTTTTAATAGTATGGCTGTAAATACCCTTTAAGTGTTCATACTTTTAAAAAAATTGCTCAATGTAGAAGAATCGAACAATTTCAATGTCGTATGTTTTATAAAAAAATATATATGTCCCAAGTTTTATTTAAAAAAGCCCATCACAAAGTTCAAAAAACTATTTTTTTACATTATTACAGGTCTGTAGTTAGGAAACGACATCACGGGTTTTAATGCGGTTTGCACAGTTTGAAAGATTGTTTCTTGCAGAATAATAGTGTGGTACGACTATGTCGTAACCAATGCTTTTTAATATTATACAGGGAGGAAAAAACAATGCTTACACTCTGTATATTAAGTGGGTGGCTATTTGTTTTTAAACCCTCTTATTCACAGATTTACTTTGGGCTGTTTTAATATAACATATAAATATGGTGATTTACGTTGAGAGGCGTATTAAGGAGTACACGCATTGAATCGACTCGGACCGGTCGACTCGGAATAGAAAACATCATGGGGTCGAGTTGACCGAGCCGAGTCGACCGGTCCGACGCAGTGCGCGGGGTCTAATCTAATTACATGAATATCGAAAACTGCCGACTGCTCTTTTCCGAGTCGACCGGTCAGAGTCGATTCAATGCGCGTACTCCTTTAGAAGATCTCGAAAACAAGTGAAGTTATATTTTTCAAAATTTGACAGCAGGCATAATTGACTTTAAATTTTAAAAATATTTTATGTTTACGTTTAAATTACTTCCGATTATAGCGGAAGTTATGGCCAACATTGTATTTTAAATAGAATATCCTGTATATTTTTGAAGTAACCGCAGTTACTTTTGGTAATACCTATATCTTATTATTATTAGTGTATCTTTTAGAGTTGGGCATGGTCAATTGACAGCGGTCAATTGACCATGACGTATTTGACCGGTCAAATTCGGTCAAAATATATCAATTTTATTTTATTGTTTATGCATTTGTGATCTGTCCAGATTACCTCCTGCTACCACCCCGGATAATGTTTAGTGTATTGTTAAAGCGCCGTTATTTAAGAAAACAATAACACCTGATTCTGGGAATCCCAATAGTATGCCTCGTTTATTAGTGGTTCCCGAAACGGATTCAATCACAATGAAGGAAAGGAATAGAGAAGTTATTGTTATTCTCTTTTTATACCATTTTCATAGACATTTCCTTCTGTCTATTTATTTTCATTTCGTATTTGCCAGAGTTAGGGTTTGCCCTTGCATTGCATTTTTGTGAACTAACGACGCGGCGTCGCATTTACGATGAGTTTGGGGAAGTCCAAAACCAAAATTTGGAATTGTTTTACCGAAATAAGAGAAGAAAACAAAGTAAAAGGGAAATGTATCTACTGTGGAGCAACTATTGAGATATACACTTATAGAATGTGTACCTGGACCTAACTATATCATCCACTTGACCACCCTGTATAAAATTTAGGTATGGCAGTAGACTTTTCAGAACAAGCAAAACTTGTTATAAAAAATTTATTTTTTCCAAAATACAAAATAAGAAATTTGGCAAGTATAGTTAGGTTCATCCACTGCATTTTTAAATTTTAATTTATTTCAGTCAATTGACCGGTCATTTGACCAAAAACAAATTGACCGGTCAAATCCACAACCCTAGTATCTTTATTCTCAACCAACTTAAAAAGTTTATTACAGAGAATATAACACCAAATATACAATAATTATATAAAATCACAAATAATAAAAATCATGTTTAGTAACTATTAATAACTCCATCGAAATTATTTAAATATATACAGGGTGTCCCAGATAAGAATGAACTCTACAGGGATCTCGTAAACCATAAGAGATACAGAGATGGTTAAATTAGAGAAAAGTTGCGCATAACTGAATCCTGTAACGTCATGTTTTTAAATTAAAAAAATTCCTAATGCTTCCGAAGATATTTGGATAAAACCGAATTTTCGCGATTTCGTTTTAATTGATTTATGATTTTATTTGAGCAGACATGTCAAAATAAATTTAACATTCTCGTTGCCACTTTTTCTCCCCTACAAGATGGTTTAATTATATTTTTGATCCGACGTTTCGTTTAGTCACAACCATCATCAACTTTGTTATTTTAAATAGTAGGAAAATTTTATTTTATGCTTAATAAATTCTACGTTTTATTCTTAATTTAACGGTGTATCACACTTATTATTTATTAGACGTTTCGATATAGAAAAACACATCATCAATGAAAATAGGCAAATTATCGAAAATATTTTTGTTTTTATTGTTGTATTTAAACACTAGTTGGATTTTAAAACATTTTTTTAAAAGAAACTTACAACAAAACATAATATCTAATAAAACTTATCTGAAAAATGCAACAAGTAATAATTAATTTTAATTATTAAATACAAATATTTTTATAATAAATTATTTTTTATTTTCAAAAATTCCACCCTCATTCTTTAAACATAAATAACACCGGTAAACAATTTCTTCCATAACGTTATTTAACATTTCTGGAGTTATTTTTTTTTTTTTTAAACAATTATTACCAAATTTAAAACTAACAGGTCTCTGTAACTAAGTGAACGTCAATATCGTCAATCAATTTCAGAGCCACCCATATGATGCCGAATTTAAATAGTACGTTATGTTTGAATATTATCATGCATTTATAAAAAATTAAAAATATGTAATTGTATTTAATAATTAAAATTAATTATTACTTGTTGCATTTTTCAGATAAGTTTTATTAGATATTATGGTTTGTTATAAGTTTCTTAAAAAAAAATGTTTTAAAATCCAACTAGTGTTTAAATACAACAATAAAAACAAAAATATTTTCGATAATGTGCCTATTTTCATTGATGATGTGTTTTTAAATATCGAAACATCTAATAAATAATAAGTGTGATACACCGTTAGATTAAGAATAAAGCGTAGAATTTATTAAGCATAAAATAAAATTTTCCTACTATTTAAAATAACAAAGTTGATGATGGTTGTGACTAAACGAAACGTCGGATCAAAAATGTAATTAAACCATCTTGTAGGGGAGAAAAAGTGGCAATGAGAATGTCAAATTTCTTTTGACATGTCTCCTCAAATAAAACGAAATCGCGAAAATTCGGTTTTATCCAAATATCTTTGGAAGCATTCGGAATTTTTTAAATTTGAAAACATGACGTTACAGGATTCAGTAATGCGCAACTTTTCTCTAATTTAACCATCTCTGTATCTCCTATGGTTTACGAGATCCCTGTAGAGTGCATTCTTATCTGGGACACCCTGTATAGTAGTAGTACCTAGTAGTAGTAGTAACATGTTTTATTTAGCAAAAAGCTACAATTAAATATTTTTTAATACATTTTTTTAACACATTTTTATAGATTTACTAGCGTGTATCCGGCATGCGTTGCAACCCGCTGGTATAAATACAAACCCGATATATTAGTACCCGGCATGCCACTTTCTGAAATTGCACCCGTGCGAAGCCGGGGCAGGTCGCTAGTTATACATAAAAACCTTCCCCTTGAATAACTCTATCTATCCGTTGCGTAGCTTTAAAGATTTACGCATATATTTTATCTATTTATTTATTTATTTATTTATTTATTACAACAGTGTACATTCAAGAAATATAATATACATAATTTGTTGCATACACTATGGACCATGTAAGTCTGTGTGGGCATACAACACAAAATAGTTTAACAGTCAAAAATTAAATTAAATTTCAAAGTAGACAATGCGTAACTATGCACAATCTGAGTTACTTGGTGATACTAATACTAAATATCATAATTTTATAAAAATCTAACAATACCTTTGATTATTTGGGTATTATTTATAATCCATTTATTTAGATCTTTTTTTATGCTTTGAAATTTTTTGATTTTAAATTGCACTGGTAATATATTTAAGATCTTCGGAGCCACGTAGGATATTGATCTTTGCGTGGCGTTAAAATGTGTATTGGGTAAAATTAAATTGTGATTAACATTAGCTCTAGTCATGATGTTATGCGTTATGTAGTTGTGAAATTTATTTCTAGTGAGAGAAAATCTAAGCAAATTCTTAATATACAGGGTGATTCAAAAGTACTTTGACAAACTTCGGGAGGTAATTATTGCTGGCAATATTTTAACACGAAAAGTTCTTATAAACAGTGGTCCTTGGCGACTTCGTTACGGAGATACAGGGTGTTGAAATGTTAAAAGAAATAGTAATAATTTTTAAATAACTCCTTAACGAGTTATTTTTTTTTATGAAATTTTGTGAATTAAATAAGCATCTAAGGACACTTATTTTGAAAGTACAACACGTTCGTAAATTTAACCAGTGGCGTCGGTACAAAATGTTACTATCATATTTTTTGTGAAAGCTATGCTACACCACTGACTTATTTTATTTTAACTTTTTTTTATAAATCCCCCCTTTATTTAGAACAAAAAAGATCACGTCTGTTTTTTTGATACGAGGGACGGTTTAAGCGTAAATTATTATTTTATTTGATATACACAAATATTAAAAAATGTGTTTTAAACTGATCAACCACTCAAATATTTATTACAGTATTTTAACAAATGCCTACATACATACTTACTAATAAACAAATATTTATATGCCTAAGGAAGGTATCTGAGGATGCCTATTTTCTAAGTATAACACGTTTTCAGTGGCATATTTATTTATTAGTATGTTATTTTTTAATATTTTGTATTTTGACAAGGCGGCTTTGGAAATGCTTTTTTTGTCGATAAATTAAAATATATTTGACAGTTAGTTACCATTAAAAATAACAAAACTGAAGAAATAAAACTCAGTGGTAACTAACTGTCAAATATATTTTAATTTATCGACAAAAAAAGCATTTCCAAAGCCGCCTTGTCAAAATACAAAATATTAAAAAATAACATACTAATAAATAAATATGTATGCCACCGAAAACGTGTTATACTTAGAAAATAGGCATCGTCAGATACCTTCCTTAGGCATATACATATTTGTTTATTAGTAAGTATGTATGTAGGTATTCGTTAAAATACTGTAATAAATATTTGAGTGGTTGATCAGTTTAAAACACATTTTTTAATATTTGTATATATTCAAATAAAATAATCATTTACGCTTAAACAGTCCCTCGTATCATAAAAACACACGTGATCTTTTTTGTTCAAAATAAAGGGGGGATTTATAAAAAAAAAGTTAAAATAAAATAAGTCAGCGGTGTAGCATAGTTTTCACAAAAAATATGATAGTAACATTTTGTACCGACGCCACTGGTTAAATTTACGAACGTGTTGTACTTTGAAAATAAGTGTCCTTAAATGCTTATTTAGTTCAAAAAATTTCATAAAAAAAAATAACTCGTTAAGGAGTTATTTAAAAATTATTACTATTTCTTTTAACATTTCAACACCCTGTATCTCCGTAACGAAGTCGCCAAGGACCACTGTTTATAAGAACTTTTCGTGTTAAAATATTGCCAGCAATTACCTCCCGAAGTTTGTCAAAGTACTTTTGAATCACCCTGTATAACTGAGTAATTGAAAAGACGCCAGACTGTTCAAATAAAAGATCAGAAGAAAAACGTCTTGACTTAAATAAAATAATTTTTAAAATATATTTTTGTGCAACAACGATATTGTTTAATACACTTTTATTAGCAGATCCCCAACAAATAATTCCATAGTTAAGACATGATTCTGCTAGTGACCTATAAACATTAATTAGATCATTTTTGACTAAGATATTACGTAATTCGTAAAATTTATATATCAGTTTCCTTAATTTATTCTTTATATATTCACAGTGTACTGACCATTTTAAAAATGAATCAAAATATACACCCAAATATTTTATGGTTTCTACTGACTTAATTTTACCAGAACAAACACAATCCCTTGACAAATCGCAGTTAGCAGAATGGATCGTAATCTCATTTTTAATTGGTAGACCAACTGAATTCATTGCAAAGCACATAAAGTTAGTTTTCTTTATATTCAATGTTAAACAGTTACGATCCATCCAGGCTTTAATAAGACTAGCAGTCCTTTCGGCCTTTTCAAATGCTTTATGCCAAGACACCCCTTTAACCAGAAGAACAGTATCATCGGCAAAGCATACAGTTTTAATATTGGGCATCGCACTCGCCAGACCATTAATATAAATTGAGAACAAATCGGGCCTAGCACTGTACCTTGCGGGACACCACATTCAACTCTCTTGTAGGAACTAGCAATTGAATTTAGACAAACCTTTTGAAATCTATTAGAAAGGTATGATTTGAATAGTTTAAGAACGTTCCCTCTTATCCCCATCATCTCCAATTTGTGGAGTAGAATGTGGTGGTCTACGGTATCGAAGGCTTTAGAGAGATCCAAGAAAATTGCAAGTGGTTTGTAATTATTGTTAAAGCTCCCTATGATAAAATATAGGTAGGGACGGACGGACAGACAGCGACAGCGACTTTGTTTTATACTATGTTAAGATTTTTAAATTTTAAAATTCAACCTTCTTTTAACAAAAGCAGACAAAAAAACGATTTTAAAGTTTTTTTAAACAGTTTTAATGATTTTTGAGATTTAATAGAATTTTCCAAATTATTATATTCTTACAAACCTTTATAAAAAATAGATTTATAAGCTAATGTTTTAGACACTCTATCCACATAAAAATTTTGATTAGTTCTTGTTTTATAATTATGATGGTCATAATTAAAAGAACAAAATTTTTTTAAACAATCAGGCAATAAATTATTTTTAATTTTATGTATAAAGATACATAATAAGTACTAAATAAAAAATTAAATTTCTGACATTCAACCAATCTAAATTTTTCAACATAAAAATATTTTTTGTATATTTGTCACAATTTAAAATATTCCGTATTGCCTTATTTTGTAAAATTTGTAATTTATCAAATATTTCCTCACTAGCACAATATAAAATGGAAGAACAATAAAGAAAATGTGGTAATATTATAGTATTAAATACAGTTTTTTTAGAAAACAAACTTAAATTAAAACGGTTAGAGATATGTATGGATTATTATTACTTAACAAAAGTTACTTAGGTTTTAATAAGGTATCAAAAAAAGCTAAAATATACAGGGTATTCTATTTGAAATAACAAAGTTGGCTTAAACTTCCTGTACAGAGGGTGTTAATTAATGTCATGCAGATATTTCAGGGGGTGATAGTACTCGTCAAAATAAGAAGAAAATGCAAATATATGCATGGTCTAAAACGCGTTATTTTCGGCAAAGTTTCCATTTTTTTTCTCGTATTTTATGTTTTCTCTCTTATATTCTGCGATAATTGTTTCAAATTTGGAACATCAATCCTTCGGGCATTTTAGCAAGAGGCAGACATTTTCAACAGTTTTTATAATTTTGTTTTATTTTTATTTGATTAACTAATAAATTGTTTTGGTACACAGCTTTTTACTCTGCGTTATTTCGCCTACACTTAATTTCCATTGATGGCTATTTAGCAAATAAATCGAAAACGGTCACATATACGAGAATAGTGCAAGAAACCAGAAGGCTAAACAAGGGAACAGAGAGTTCAAATTTCATACCGGAATTCATACAGGAAGCCAAAAAAAAAGTTCTGAAAAATAAAATTGTAGCCGATCCAAAAAAATATAACACGTATACGGCGACCGACATTTTTTATACTTTATTGTAGAGTTTTTTAAAAAGGTGCTGCAAATTTGAAACAATTATCGCAGAATATAAGAGACAAAACGCAGAATACGAGAAAAAAAATTGAAACTGCCATCCTGTATAACGAAAATAACGCGTTTTAGACCATGCATATATTTGCATTTTTTTCTTATTTTGACGAGTACTATTACCCCCTGAAATATCTGCATGACATTAATTAACACCCTGTATAACCAGAGGTGATTCAAACGTGAAAATATAATATTTTATGTCATACCAGTACATTATTGTGTTTTTAAACCTTAGATACCATCTACATAATGGATTACTTTATGCCCATGCGGGCATGTATTAAGTGTTGCATTAAGTGTGCATCTTGTTCCATTTTTGATTTTTGACTTTGACACATTAAACATTTTAATACTGTTAAGGTAATGTGGTAGGTAAATATAAAAAATTGGTGAATCAAATTAAATTAAAAAAAAATATTTATTATTCAAAACGAACTGGTATGACATAAGAGTTTGTATGCACCACGGGTACTAATAGATATATCGCACCCTCAATGTAAAACTAACATATCTCAAAATTATGAGTTTTGAGATATTGCGATTTTAAATTTTGAAAGCAATTAAATATTGTTAAAATTTTACTACGAATAATTTAACTGTGTTTAATATGTTGTCCATTTTTAAATTAAAGCAAAATTTATTAATAACTGAGATTCTATTGGTTATTTTAAATTAATTTGTGTATAAAATTAAGACAGGTATGGCTTTTTTTGAGATGTGTTTGTATTTCATTAGGCAACTAAGCGGATTTATATGTTGTAAAGATTTGAAGACTCCATTTTTGGGGTCATCATACTTAATGTTACTTTTGCATTGGGATTATTTTGCTTATTTTGTTTTATGTTATTATTCTTTTTTTATTATTTTTGTATATTTCCCGCCTTTTTTGCGATATGGTACTTTTTCATTTGACGCGTAATACTATTTGGAAACACAATCAATTTAAAACCCATTTTTTGTTTTTTTTTAGATATGTTAGTTTTACATTGAGGGTGCGATATACCCTCGGGCGACTTACGAACCCTCGGGTTAGAGGCCCTCGGCTTTGTAAGACTGTCGCCCTCAGGGCATAATCATCTACTTAGTACCCTTGATACATAAATAACTATTAGAAGTTCAATGTCAATTATGAATGCTACCAAATTTCTAATAGGCAACTCAACGTGAATCACCCTGTATATAATAATATAATATAAGTATTTAGTTTGCACTGCCGGTTATATTATCTTTTTAAAGTGTTTTATTATTTTGTGCTTCCTATTTCTATTATCATATGTTTGTTTTTGACAACGAATTCCTTTAGGTAATGTATATTACCTACAAGTTTTGTATGTTTATGTTAAATATTATATATTTTTTAAATATTAAATTAATGTATGAGTTTTATGTAATAAATAGATTCATGATAAAGGTTTTCCTGCTTTGGATCAACGCCTAGTAGATATAGTCCGCCTTACGGCCATAGATATTTACCTTTAGATAAGCAAACAATAATCACGAGAGTTGCAAATTTATGGCCTCGTGCATGTAAACAAAGCTACACCGGATTAGGCATGCGCACTGCAGCATTATCATTTGATGAATGGGAAAATAGACAGGTCCGGGCTTTAAAATGTAAGTTCTTGCTCAAGAAATTGTACAAGCTGAATTTATTTTTATGTGTAAAACAGCTAAAATTTGTCTCAAATTCTTTGCCAAAAAATTTGTTCTGAATTTTTGATCAAGTTGGGAAAAAAGGTAGTGATTTCTGGCCTTTTTAGTAGTTGCAAACCTATAAGATTTTGAGGATAGAAAATTGTTTTTAAGGGTTTGTTTCTAAAATTTGTTTTAAAATGATTCGTCGTCGTGTTTTTAGTTCGAAAAGGATTAAATTAAACTAGTCTTATCAAATCGAATATGAAAAACAAACAAAACCAGCAAAACCTCAACTCAAATATTAGTTGGTATATAACTTGTATTGATTTTTACAATTTGGCAAAAACTTGGGTGCGTGTAAAACATTTTTAAGGACAATTTCTTGTTCAAGAATTGTAATGTCCCTATCTTCGATTTTTATTATCTTTCCAATAGTGTCAACTTCCGGTTAAACAGGAAGTACTATATTTCTTACAACCGGTTTAACCGGAAGTTGACACTATTGGAAAGATAATAAAAATCGAAGACAGGGACATGTAAGCCGTTTTGCTCTAAGACGTATTGTTAGAAAGCTAGACGCTGTCAAAGTTCAAAAATCTAATTTTTCAAGAGTCAATATCTCGGAAACTGTTTAGTATAGACTAATAATGCTTTTATTAAAAAATGTTCAGAATTTTATGCAGAATCCAAAAAAATTATATAAAATAGGGGTATCCATTTAAGATTTAGATCTTACCCCCCCTCCCTCCTAGAGGCTTGAAGTAACAAGATTGACAATATACGCAAAAGATGTCCCCCACGAAATAAAAATCGACGGGTCCGAGCGATTTTCCACATTTTCATTTTAAAGCAGGAAAATCCGTGGTGGGAAGTTTTCAAATGAACACCCTGTATAGGGTGTCCAGTAACTAAGGGGACACAGCAACAGGAGATCGTGGACTTGAAAATATGTCATTTAATTTAGTTTCTTATACGGTTAAAGAGATACAGGGTGATCCAAGTAAACAGTGGCGCACCCAGGGGGGGGGGGCCAAGGGGGCCTTGGCCCCCCCCAAAACCCCCAATGAAATGAAAAATTATGAAAGTGGATAAGTATTTTAAAAAGTCAATTTTTTTAGATTTACCTCACGGGCCTCGTTTGAGGGGGGCCAAGGTGGGGCATTTGCCCCCCCCTCCCCCTGGAAGTTGACTTATTGACAAAAGTTGACTTATTGAGGTTTAATATGGTTTGATTGAATGTATGAACTTATTATTTCGAGTTTTCCTTTATATTTTTGTTATTATTTTGGGGTAGTAGACTTATTTTAATAAAAATAAACAGTTTTAATGCCAAAACGACTATGAATGTTTGAGAAACAATTTTAGCTCATTAAGTATTGAGCAAAAAATTGAAATTAAAATTAAGGGAAGACCTAAACTCTCGAAATTAACTTGATACATACCACAAAGTGTAAATCTAGGGACTTTATTGTTATTGATAAGTTTGCTGCAAATAAAAACAGATGAATGAACTTTACTTTTAAACAATGTACCCACTAATGAAAAATAAATTAGCCTTTTTATTTTTTATCTTATTTTATTTTCAATAGAATAAGAAGGTAATCATAAATTTTTAAAATATTTACTATAATTATTGACCAAATTTGGGCGTGGTCTTCAAAAAATTTCGCCTGCGGCGCATTTCGCCTACAGCAGGCTTTTAGTACACCTCCAAATTAACAAGTCACAAGCCGCCAATGCCCCCCCCCCCTCTAAGAAACCGTTTAACGACTCCCATGACTAGGCTATTGCGATCTTCCCTGCAAGAGTACCTGTTAAAAAAGCTCCAAAGTTCTAGAAAAATGCGTAACTTAAAAGTTTATTAAAAAATTTGCTTCCAGCACTGGTTGGCGGGCCCTCCCTAACATAAAATCCTGGGTGCGCCGCTGCAAGTAAATATTTACTTTATAAAATTGGCGATGATTTGATGTTAAGCGGATATGAATTAAATTTGGTGTAGTTATGTTTTTGAGGGCAAAAAGGTGGATTCCATAATGAGTTTCCAAGAGGACGCCAGCTACACAATATGAGTTTGATAAATTCTCGCATATATTTTTGTCTCTCACATTTCTAACGGCTTTACCTCAAATTATGAAAAAAGGATCTTTTATACGTAAAAAAGTTGTACTTCATTAATCTCTATGTTTCAATTAGTTTTTGAGATAATTGCGTATAAATGCTAGATGTATTAACATATGACAGTAAAAAATATAAAGTTTTAAAATTAAATTATGAAATATTTTACCAATGTTTCTTACAATTAGTGTTTGCAGTGTTCCAAACATGCTCCATTACATTTTATTGTTTTATTGGCAGATGGATAAATTTTGACTTTAATCTCAAAAGTAATCGCGTCGTTTTTAATATATCCCACTTGCGGATTTAAAGTACTATTTAGTTGATTTAAAATTGTGGGAATCCAATTTCCTGCTATTAACTGTAACTTACGTTTAGAGCAAGACCGTGGTTTAGTTAAATTGTCAGGTGACAAAAGGGTTACAGTTAAATCTATTGAACAGGCTGCAGGTAAAGGAGTCTGTGTATCGTTCGCCTCAGTTTCTGACCATTCTAAACATACATAAATATTCTTCTCTACCCATAAACCAACTTTCCAAGGTATATCGCAAAAATAATACACTGCCGGGAAATGATGTAAACCTTTGTCCAATTGGCTTATGTTTTTGAAAGTACATATAACTGTAAAACTATCCAAAGCAGGATCGATAACTAGTATTCTTTGATTCATATGTAAACTTCTTGTTCTTATTACATCAAATTGGCAATAAGCAATGCTACCTGGAAATTTTAAATTAGAGGTGTGAATGTTAACCCCGTGTCTTTGAGTTGAGTTGAGTTTCGTACAAGGTACCTCGGACGTTTTAAATATTGTTTCGTTTTCCACTGAACTTAGTGTAAGAACTTGCAAGATATCCTCCTTGTATTTCTCTGCGGGTAGTAACACATCCACCATAATTTTTTGTAAATCTACTTCGTACCTAATGTCTACGAACAAAAAGGTGTCGTCTTTGATGTAAAAATACCAACACTGGTGATTTCCTTTAGCTAGGTTCAGGAGAAAGGCCATAGTTTGCAATCTTTGTTTGTTGTGATAGATTTCGCAATGTTTACTAAACGAGTGGGACCCCCCTTTAAATTTATTACAAATAGGGCAGTCATATTTGCTTCCTTTACAAACTTCTTCGTGTCGTTTCATATCTGAGATAGTAAGTTGTTCTTCACATCCCTCCATACAGTTTAAACAAGGAAACTTCATGTGCTTTAGGACTTTTAAAAAGAGATGGGACTCTACACCGTTGTCGTTTTCTTTGGTGCATCTTCCACACCTAACTTCTCTGTTGGGATACACTTTTATCGGTCCCACTGAAAGGTACTTTTGGCATTGCGTACATAGTTGTTTTTGTAATATGTCTTTTGGCACTTTCATTTTAATTTTTAAGTAAATTAATACTTATCTAGTTCAATATCGGAGACTAATAACTGATTATAATAATAATCAGTAGGTACTTGAGTATGATAGTGATAAACCCATTACGTCACAAAACCTGATTACTTAAAAAAGTATTTAATATTACATTTATTACACACCTTTATGATATAATGGCAAATTGAAAAGTTTCCGTATGATAATGAACACAAATAAATGGGCTATACAGCAACAGAAGATCGTGGACTTGAAAATATATGTCATTTAATTTCATTTCTTATGCGGTTAAAGAGATACAGGGTAATCCTAGTAAATGTTTACTTTATAAATTTTGCGATGATTTGATGTTAGGCGGATATAAATCAGATTGGGTGTAGTTATGTTTTTGTGGGTAAGAAGGAGGATTCCATAATCAGTTTTAAGATATCTTCTAGAGAACGCCAGCAATGAGTTTGATAAATTTCCGCATATATTTTTTGTATCTCACATTTCTGACCGCTTTACCTCAAATTATGGAAGAAGGATTTTTATACGTAAAAAAGTTGTACTTCATTAATCTCGATATTTTAATTAGTTTTCGAGATAATTGCGTTTAAATGCTAGATGGCAAGAAACATTTAAATAAATACCTGTCTTAACACAACATATTTAATGAAAATTAACCGTGCGTTCTTAAGCATAAAAATCACATATTTTCAAGTCTACTAGCTCCGGTTGCTGTATTTGCCCCTTAGTTATAAGACATATCCTGTTTATAACGATAAGTAAATGATTAATAGGCACTTTATTGATTTAATAATATAATAGATAAGTTAACCAAAATGGTGTTTGTACTCGCTATTAAACTTAAATAATAAACACCAAGAAAATCTGTCTCTGAAATATATACAATCCAAAAGTAAAATGTTTAAAACACACACTACACAAAAAACAGCCACCGAAACACCAAAGTCGGAAGAAAACAATGACGCAACCTGACGCGTGAGCTTGCTACGGCTCACTGCTGATCTGGGAACCTTAACGACAAAACCAGATCAGCTGTTAATGTCAAATGTCGTTTTCTGTCGAAACGCTTTGTTTTAAGAAAAGTTAACTGTAGTCATTGTTTATATTCCAATCCGAGTCACTAAAAGCACAAACACAATTCACTAAACTACACAAAAACTAGAAATCCGTAAATAATAAACACCCATAATAAACAACAAGGAATCCACAGACAGGGCTGGAGCTAAAGCTAAATCGCCCCGGGGCAAAACAAATTTTGGGGCCCCTTATTGAAATTACTTTTGGTAATACCACCGTATTAATGTCGGGTAAGAATAACAGTATTTTGTTAATGTAGATATTTATTGTAACTTATACCAACTTGTTGGAACAGCTATAACTATAATCTGGCAATCTTCCACACATAGAATCTATGTAAACACCGCGTCATGATATTTTGTCACAAACGCAAGAACTTACAACTAAAAACACTTCTTTCTAGATTTTATAGTGGCAAATTCGTTCATCAATTTATTAAAGTCAATTTTGCGCGTTCTTCGATTTTCAATGGACAGTAGCGCTAAATTACTAAGTCTATTTTGTCCCATTGAGGTACGCAAGTAGTTTTTATCAACTTTAATTTGGAGAAAGTCCGTTCAGCTTTCGCAGTAGTGACAGGGACAGTAAGGAACATCAGAAGTGCTGTGCCTGTGCACACATGTGAATAACTGGACGACAACGACGCATTCTGAATGATCAAGAAACGGGCTAACTCTTCAACATCTTTCATTGAACTTATCTCTTCCAAAAATGTCGACCATACAGTAAGCAACTGAGAGGAAAAAGAAGGTGACACAGTGTCTGAGATTAGGTCCGATCAGCAAACTTTAAGATTTGCTTTTTTCTATTACCTGAGCATGTTTTTTAACTTTTTTTTAAGTTTGTTGGAGTATTGACAAAAAAATTGTTTGCAATGTATTAATGTAGGTATTCGAATAAAGCTAAATATTTTCCTCTTCCCAACCCCTGCCGGGGGGCCCCGGGGTGCCGCCCCGCTGTAGATCCGGCCCTGTCCACAGATAAAACTGAAAACACAACAACAAAAACGGCGCCGAGCCGGTTCTGGTGTGTATTTTGAGCATGTCGCTAAAGAAGGACAGGCCGATTACAAGAGGTTTGTGCGCATGCCCAATGCTGCTGAGAGGGAAGGCATCTGACCGGCGAGCCGTGCGCTCGGACGTATTTTTTCACCGATAAAACTTAACTTTTGTTTGCGCACGAGATAAGCTGTACCGGGTGAGTCAACGATTGCGTGAATAATTTTATGCCTTGAAGATAAGATTTGTCGATAATGAGCTTTTGTAATAAGGTATGGTTGAATATCTGGCATATTTTAAAAATATTTTGAATTATACAGGGTGCGCCCAAAAAGTAGGGTGTCATAAAGTTACATTTTTTTAAATGGGACACCCTATATTTGAATACATTTATTAATTCTACGTGTTATTTTATACCTTTTTATTTTTGGTTTAATATACAAAAAAGTTATAGTTTTTTAGATAATTCGACTTATAATGAAAATTTTGCATTTGCAAGCATCCCGTTATTGTGAAAATGCTACTTAAATTTTGACACTAAGCGATTCATAATTTTAATACTTCTTAACATAGTATAAAACAAAGTCGCTGTCTGTCCGTCCCTACCAGCTATATATGCTTAAATCTTTAAAACTACGCAACGGATTTTGAAGCGTTTTTTTTTTAATAGATAGAGTAATTCAAGAGGAAGGTTTTTATGTATAATTACGACGGGTGCAATTTCAGAAAGTGGCATGCCAGGTACTAATATATCGGGTTTGTATTTATACCAGCGGGTTGCAACGCATGCCGGATACACGCTAGTACTAAATAAAGTCAAAAATACATATTTACTATGAAATATTTGACATCCCATTTACAGGGTGCTTACTTTCTAGGGCCAAAGTCGGAAATATCACTTTTATTAAATGGAACACCCTATATATTTTTCTGTCATCTTATAGCTCAGCATAAACTCTTTAACTTTCGTGAAGAACGTCCTATCCCTATCTCTAATAGTTTTTGAAATATTTTGATATTTCGAGAATTAATGTCCTCGCCGTTATAGCACTTTTTGGCATTGGATCACGCCTGTTGAATCCATTTCCATTAAATTTTGAAAACTTCGAGGACTGGGTGTTCGCCACTCGGGATTTTCATCCTGTATAGTTGTTCAGCAAAAAGACACTTTTTATCCGCCTCGCCCAAAACATAAATCATATCGATTTATTCATTTTTTGAAAAATTTATTTTGAGTACCAACTTGACTGGACAATAAACTTTGCAGTAAAAAGGCTTAATTTTTACATTGATCTGATTCTTAATGTGTCATCCACTGTCATTATTTTCATTTATTTTCCATGGCTACTGTGATCCATTGGCAAAAGATGCTATAACGAGGACATTAAATCTCGAAATATCAAAATATTTTAAAAACTAGTAGAGATAGGGATAGGACGTTCTTCACAAAAGTTGAAGAGTTTATGACGAGCTATAAGATGACGGAAAAATATATAGGGTGTTCCATTTAATAAAAGTAATATTTTTCAATTAGAAGTTTTCTTACTTTGGTCCTAGAAAGTAAACACCCTGTAAATGGGATGTCAAATATTTCATAGTAAATATGTATTTTTGACTTTATTTAGTAAGTATAAAAATTATAAATCGCTTAGTGTCAAAATTTAAGTAGCATTTTCACAATAACGGGATGCTTGCAATGCAAAATTTTCATTATAAGTCGAATTATCTAAAAAACTATAACTTTTTCGTAGGTATATTAAACCAATAATTTATGGCCCGCCGTTAGTAACGTAACATAGGGGCGGATGGGGGGCTCTGCGTCCCCCTTTTACCTTCCTCGTTACGGCTGCCCGTGCCTTTTCCAGTTCAGATTATTTATTATTTATTTTATTTGTTTAATTCATTTACGTTCGAAAAGCCACTAATATAATAGAATGATAAAGGAGTTTTGTACTCGCATTGCCCTAAATCACAACGTTTCAACTGGTAAGTATATTCGGTCGTCTTCAAGTGAATACTGTATACACATCAGCAGGGTGGTCCATCTTTATAGGGCAAAATAATTAAGTTTAAAATGTTATTCCTCTCACCCCCTGAAGGTGTTCCATATAACATAACAACGTTTTTCACCCAAATTGATTGAGATTGGACATCGGGAAATGGACGCGCTTTTCATTTGACAATTATGAGGAATTACGATAAATCAATAAATTAAATATTTTAAACTTCACCATGAATAAAGAATTTATCTAAATTCTTAATAACGTTTTACCTGCCCTTATTTTTACAACTTTCATTGTAAGCTTATTATCCAGCCCTTTTCAATGATAAAACTAATTTTAAATACAGGCACCGTCTTGTGACGACATGCGTCTAGAGTTTGACTATGGACTTTTCAACCGGCCAATCATAGGCCTCCGTCTTAAGGAAAGTAATTTTAAGCGATGTAAAGCCGGTTGTTGTAAATTTGGAACATAAAAATGCTATTTATTAATATCGGTATATAGGTTTCTTTGAAACGTCACGTATGCCAAAAACACTCTCCTTTTCAAAATTCTCAACAGTTCATCACACAAAAAAACTACAAAGTGTTGGGAATGTAATAAAGAATTCAACAATAAACAGTGTCTTTCAAGGCATGAAAGAAAGCAATTGAACATATTATATACGTTAGACAAGTGTACATACTACAAATATTAACATTACAGAATAAATACAATATGACCATTTAAAAATTATGTCATAATTTGAATTTAACCCCAGAAGATAAAGAGTTTCAATGTTGTTATGTAACGAGAATTGTTTAATAAAAATATTTTAAAAGAAACCGAAAATTGTCATGTGTTGTCCTTTTTTTGTTTTATTAATTATTTTGTATTTTGCAATAGGATTTCTAAATACAAAAAAATCAAAACCAATAAAAGTAGTAATAAGTATATTATTACCGTATATAAGTATAGTCGGTTTAGTCAAACATAATAGTCACACTCGGGAAGGTTATAACAGCACTAGTCTAAACCGTTCTCAAAAATATACAATTTTTTACAATCTATCTCAATCCTCTTCAAAAAAACCTCCGCATCAGGAAATTTTTTCATATTCACTGTTTTTCGTCTGCGAAAATCAAGATAATTCGTTTAGTTTATTATTTTATTTCATCAATTTTTTTCGCCTCAATTTAATAGGAAATAATAAAATGTTTATGTGTGCATTCTAACACATTTATTTTTAAGTTTCCCGCGCTTTATTGCAAACGTTGATTGGGCGGTTAAAAAGTCCACAGCCAGACTATAGAACTCTAGACGCTTGTCTTGTGATTTATCGTCGTATCGCCTCATTGTCATATCGCACCAGGTCGAGGGTAATTATGGACTTTAAGTAAATGTGATTTTATTTGTATTTTAAAGTGAAGTGTGTTAGTCTGGAAGTATTCTTGTTCTCTTAGCTGAATTTCCCATTTTTAATCCTCCCTCGTATATCATATAAGGCGTTTACCGGATTTGATGGGTGTTCTTTTTGGTTTGAGAATATGCAGAACTTCCCTAAAATAAAAAGAAATTGACTAAAATCAAAGATGACAAATTTTCCCATATGCTGCGCAATTTCTGCCGGTCACTGTATATTGCTGCATTATCTAGATATGTAAAAAATTTAATTTTTTTCTTACCTCATCTAGAAGTCGGTTTTCTTTTCAGGAAAAATACAGTCGTTACGTTCAGCTTTATGTTTATTCATATTATGTAAGAGACGTGTAGACAACAGAAACTTCAAAAACTTAACATTTATAAATATTTATAAGTACTATAACAATAGATAACACTTTGGCTTTCAGGTAGCATCAAAACCGACGACGACTTAGCAAGATAGATATCTCATTGTTTGTCTCTATCACAACAAGCCGACAATACGTCAAACGCATAGGTCCACCAGGCTCCTCGCGAGTTCCACAATGAAACCACGTGAAAATATACACCAATTCTTACTTTAGAATATTACGGTGTTGCCGAAGAATCCAAAGACTCGCCCCTTTTAGGTTTAATTTAAGTTTAAATTGACTCAATTTGTAACTATTGAGAATTTACCAGTGCTGGCGGCGCATAGTGCCTGTTTCAATAAAAACTGTTGGTTGGCAGCCAATCAAAAATTTAATTTTATAGTCTCAACAGTAGGTATATTATTATAGACATTTACCTTTAGATACGTACAGCTGATCTCCTGTGCAAACAAAAGTTAAGTTTTATGGGTGAAAAAATACGTCCTAGCGCACGGCTTGCCTGCCTCTTAGCAGCATTGGGCATGCGCACAAACCTCTTGTTATCGGTCTGTCCTTCTTTAGCGACATCCTCAAAATACACTCAAGAACCGGCTCGGCGCCATTTTTGTTGTCTTTTAAGTTTTTACTGTGTATTCCTTGTTGTTTATTGTGGGTGGTTGTGGATTTCTAGTTTTTGTGGAGTTTAGTGAATTGTGTTTGTGCTTTTAGTGACTCGGAATATAAACTGATTATAGTAACAGCCGTTGTATGATTTTATTATGCCCAAATAGGGGTAAAGTACCTGGTATTTCGTATTTTTAGTAAGTATGAAGTAGTGTATACCGGGTGTTTTTCAAAAGACGTTCACCCCTATAACTTTTCTGTTTATAGATATTAAAATGAAATTTGAAGATTATGCATAAGAGATGAGTCTGCATTTATTGGCAAAATTTTCAATTTGTTAGCACTTCCGGTTTGACCGGAAGTGACCTTGACTTTGATATTTCAAATGGGACATCTTGTATATTTTTACTTATTAGGGTTCAGCATAACATTATGAGTGAAATGACACCGCACTTCTCATTTTTTGACGTGTTATAAATAACATTTTTATGTTTATTTTTTATTTTCAATCTAGAGTGCTACAAAAACGTCTTTTGAGAAACACCCGGTATATATGTATCTTGATAAATAACTTTATTTTATTATGGTCAATTTAAACACATCAAACTAGGGCTAGACTACACAAACAAGGTATGAAAACACACCAAGGCATCAGCTAGATTATCCCGATGCATGTTTTGGTATATTTTATTTGCAGCCCTGCAATCTAATTAGGTACGCCTATTTTTCGGACAATATATTGCTTCAAAAAGTTTAAAAGACACTTTTCTCTAATTATGTAAAAGAAAAAATGTAAATACCTAGGTAGTTTATATTAATCCACGGGTCAAGTTCTCGGGCAAAAACTTTCAAATTCTTGAACAAGAAATTGTGCTTAAAAGTGTTTTACAAGTAGGTACCCAAGTTTTTGCCAAATTGTAAAAATCAATACAAAAGTTATATAGAAACTAATATTTGACTTGAGGTTAGGTACGCGATAACATCGAAAATTGATTATTTTGTTGGTTTTGTTTGTTTTATATTCGATTTTATAAGTTTTATAGTTTAATTGACTTGTTCTCTTCCTTTTCGAACTAAAAACATGACGACGAATCATGTTTAAACAAATTTCAGAAACAAACCCTTAAAAATAATTTTCTATCCTCAAAATCTGGTAGGTTTGCAACTACTAATACTGTCAGAAATCACATAATTTGATAAAAAATTAAGAAGAAATTACAATTTTTTGGCAAGAATTTAGGGCAAATTTTAGCTGTTTACACGTAAAAATAAATTGAAGATTGAAGGTCAACTTTTACAAGCCCGGACCTGTCTATTTTCCCATTCGTCAAATGATAATGTTGCAGTGCGCATGCCTAATCCGGTGCAGCTTTGTTTACATGCGCGAGGCCATAAATTTGCCACTTTCGTGATTATTGTTTGCTCATCTAAAGGTAAAATGTCTATATGTATATTATTCGAAATATTTCACACTGGTGTAGAGTCCACAAGACACGTAACAACGTCTGCCTTCTAGCGGTTACAAGTGAAAATAAGAAAATGAAATATAGCAATTTTTGACAATATAGAATGATAAAAATTAGGTTATTGAAACAGTAATGAAATTCAAATCAAACGTTATTCCGTGTTCTGTGATCATTATTATAAGAAAACAATATTACAACACAGCACCATCAGGTCTGTAAAGTAACTGATTTACTGCCAGGATTTTTATTTTAGAAGTAAGTGTTCATAGACATGTCATATAATAGAATGTCCTCTATAAACAGTGAGATGTCGGTTCGGCGCAAAAGTACGTTTATGAATGAGATGCTGGTCTATATATTTGCTTTATCGTCGTTGGTATATGTACCTATACTACATGTGTGACCAGTAAAGTCCGCATCATATGGTTTTTTTTTATAATAGCTTTATTCAAAATTTGACTTTGGCATCGAGTTCTGCTTCGATCGAGATGAAAATTAAGCAAAAAAATAGTAGTCACTTGATTCGCATTATCTGTCAAATTTTAATTTTTTCCAAAAAATAATTCAAAAGTGGGGTTATTTCTGAAAATATCGAAAACAGTTATTATTAGAAAAAGTTTTTTATATGCAGTTTCTAGCCGATATGCAAAATTCCAGCTGCATAAGATAATTTTAATTTTTTACCCATATTTTGTAAATTGCACCACTTTCGCAAAATAAGACTCAATCCTACATAAAACTTCTTAGTTTTGACAATGCTTTATTTCAGATACATTTTCTTTAAATTAAATATTAAATGTGTGTTTTTCTACAAAATCAAAATTGGGCTATTAAAATTTGGTCGCATGTGATGCAAAGTTTATTTGTTTTTCATCCTGTATAAGGTAACTTCATAAAATAAGTATTTTTTAAAACGTAGTTTGTGTCTGAAAGTAATACACCTTAATATTAAGACAAAAAAGGACAGAGTGTCATTAGTAAAGTGTTCATTAAGTGGAAAATAAATTTTAGTGGTGGGTAAAAAATCAAAATTATCTTATACAGCTGAAATTTTCCCTGTGGGCTAGAAACTGCATTTAGAAAAACTTTTTCCAATAACTTTTTTTCGATATTTTCAGAAATAACCCCACTTTTGAATTATTTTTTGAAAAAAATTAAAATTTGACAGATAATGCGAATCAAGTGACTAATATTTTTTTGCTTAATTTTTCATCTCGATCGAAGCAGAACTTAATGTCAAAGTCAAATTTCGAATAAAGCTATTAATAAAAAAAAATCCCATATGATGCGGACTTTACTGGTCACACTGTATAACAAGGTATCACCAAGAACTCAAGAACAGACAGTAGTTGTGTAGCTTTGACACATTATGTAACATTTTAAACCCAATAACTTAAAGCCATGCAAATAAAAATTCATTATAAATAAAATATAACTAATTAATTCGTACTGGTAATGGGTAACAACACTTCTCCCAAAACTAATTTAACGAGTAGGATGGGTAATAGTTTCCTTGTCAACCGCGAACAGTTTTGGTTGATGATCTCGAAAAAATTGATTCTTGGCATTTCCAATAATATTTTTCTTTGGTTTCTTTGCTATGTGTTCGGGAATATCTTCCAGTTTCTGTGCCGTTATTACACGTTGTTCAGACTTATGTTCTTTATTTTTACCTTTGGTTTCATTTTGTTTACTTTGGTTTAAACGTTCATTGGTCGGGCATAAACATTTGTCGCACAGTTTCTAAAATAGTTATTTTTTGAAAAATGTGCCATTTTTCCGCATGCTGCCAATGAAAAGGATCAAGCACGTAGAGATATCTTTATACAGGGTGGCGCACCAAAATCTTTCCACCCATTTTCTTGTTAATAAATAAATCAAAATTCGCTCGAATACGGGAACCTTAGCTCTCAGGGGACATTTTTTTTTGCTATTTTTAACCCCCTGCTGGAACACCTACGACGGGGTGGCTTCCACCCTTAACATCTTAAATGGAAAGGGGGGTCGAGTGCGATACCTTATTTTAAAGGGAATTGAATTGCCTTCCAAACGCGACCTTGCTCGTTTAAATCGAGTAAATAGTTCCTGAGAAATCCGGGCTAAAAAGAAAAGAAAATTTAAAAGTAATAAAATTTATTACCGCATGTATCAATAAAGTAAAAATATTGAAAATGTCCACCTCCAACCAACATGCAATTGTAAAGGCGCTGTTCAAAATGTTCACGAACATTATATGGAGCATATGGGGTGGCTTTCATCCTTAAAATCTTAAATGAAAAGGAAGGTCGAGCGATAGCTTATTTTAAAAGGAATTAATAAATTGTCTCAAAATCCGCATAATAATTTACTACTTGCTCGCTTAATTCTTAAAAAGTTTTAATAATATTTTCACCGATCCTTCGATCCAATCCACAATTTATTTTTAACATTAAATTTGTTTCTCCGATGAATGCACTTTTTTCTTCACGGTACTGCCAATCGACAGAATTGCAGGTATTGGTCGGATTCCAACCCTAGAATTTTTAGAGAAGTGCATACTCAACATCCCAAAAACTTAAATGTGTGTTCTGGAATTTTTGGGGACCCTATTATTGGGCCGTATTTTATACCTGGAAATTTAACAGGTGAAATTTACCTTAACCTGTTGGAAACCACTATTAACCCTGCTTCAACGAATGCCATAGAAGAAAATGACCGTTATCGGCCAGAAAATATTTACTTTCAGCAAGACAGAGCACCCCCGCATTCCCTCTGTTAGACAGTTTCTGGATGAAAATTTTCCAGGAAAATGGATTGGAAGAAGTCCTATTGAATGGCCTGCAAGATCTCCCGATTCGACGCCACTGGACTTTTTTTTGTGGGGATGTGGGGACATTTAAAGTCTAAAATTTATGCAACCCAACCCAATTCTTTGGAACACTGGCGACAGCGAATAGTGTACGAGTGCCGACAAATAACTCCCACAATGTTCGCGGATATTTTGAACAGTGCCTTTACAATTGCATGGAGGTTGGAGGTGGACATTTTCAACATTTGCTTCATTGATACACAGTCATAAATTTTATTACTTTTAAATTTTCTTTTCTTTTTAGCCCTATTTTTCAGGAACTATATCCACTCGATTTAAACGAGCAAGGTCGCGTTTGGAAGGCAATTCAATTCCCTTTAAAACGGTATCACTCGACCTTCTTTCCATTTAAGATTTTAAGGGTGGAAGCCACCCCGTCGTAGGGATTCCAGCAGGGGGGTGAAAATAAGTTCCGAAACCTTGCAAATAATTTTTAAAAAATAATTAGTATCTAATTTTGGGAGGGCTCTGTTCAGGGAGGCGTTGACGAATAGTTTGCCGGTGTTTTTTTTTTTAATAAGTGCACAGAAACTTTAAAAAAAGGAGTTTTTTGAAACCACTTAAATTAACACAATTTACCTTAAAATCCGCGAAAGTAAACACGTCTATTTTCAGAATTAAAGTAAAAACAACAATTTTTACTGGTAACACGAATATTTGCTAGTCTATCTAATAGATGCCATCTATCCTAAGAATTCTAGAGAATATGTGTTTGTTTTAAAAGGAAAGGTTCCGTAATTGCACAAAACACGAAAGCAAACAAAACTATGACCGGCTGACTAACCTCTGCCTTGCTCTACTAGCTCCAGAATATGTCTGTCTTTCTTCTTCGTATGACAAAAGCATAAAAATAACTACTCTGATCAACACAGCACTGCAATGCGCATGCGAATCGTCAATAGTTAGGCAAATCGAATTGACAGTTAAAAGCTAGAAAATGGCGTCGTTAATCCCACCTTTAAGGAATGTGAGACAACATAATAGGTAATTTCCATTTGCTTCTTTTAAATATACAGTAAAGCAAAGTAAAAATCTTTGCTTATTATATATTGGCTAAGTATTGTTAAAGGAACGCTTCGCGAACATCGTATAGTCCGTATGGGAAATAGAGAGGGGCATACCTAACCCTGGCAAGGGGGGAGGAAAAATCTTTGCTGTGCTAAGTTAAACTTTTAAAAGAAACGCTCTACTAAGCCGTTGGCTTTGCTTTGCTGTTTAAAAGAAACTATGCACCATTACGACTTAATCAGGGCGTTAACCATCGGCGTAGCTAGGGGGGGCCTGGCCACCCCTGATGGCCCTGGGCCCCCCCCTGAAACATTCAATATAAATAATATATTTTTTAATCCACCGTACACTGGGGCCCAGGCTCCCCCTGAAAACTAAGGCTATAGCTGCGCCGATGACGTTAACCGTTATAGATAGTTGAGCGTAATAATTATAATTAACCCGACCACTTTGGCTGATCCATATACCTTGTTTTTGTTTAAATTGTCCATAGCGATTCTTGTCATACTGATTAGTCGTAATGGTGCATACACAGGCATTAACATGTCACAACGCTGGATAAGTGGTACTTGTTTAGAGATCTGTGGTGGTAAGTGGTAACGCCACATAAACAGCAGACAAGCGGTAAAGCTTATCTTCTATCGCAGGCAACCAGAAATACATGGAATACATCACAATTCTTGCGAAATGCAAATAATGCAATACAAAATACACAATGAAATTTCTGATATTACTTGAAGAAGAAAGAAATGTTGGAAATATTTCCACGTGCCGTGACTATTGTGAAAACATAACAGAACGAATTGTAAGACTATACCAGAGCAGAGGCCTGAAGAGGAGAATTTTTATTTTACAAGTAAGTGTTCATGGACAATCATAGTATGATAGAATGAGCCCAATTCAATAAACAGCGAGGTGTAGAAGAGGGTGGCGCAAAAGCATGCTTACGTTTTATACATGGAAGGAATTATTTGTATATCTTGCTCGATGCTAAACCCTTTATTTTTCTGTGCTCGATGCTTGATCGCCTAAACACCGTCTGTGCAGTTCAATGCGGAAAATACACTTTCCGCATCCGTTAAATAAACAATATTTGTTCTACGATCGCGTGAAGAAATTAGACTACAAAATAACATCATTTTATTGAATCTTTACCTGAAATGCGTGGGAAAAGTGATACTTTCAGCACGCTCGTGGAAAAAAACTACTTTATTCTTATTATACGCTGCACGCGCTTTGTTGCTCTGCATTTATTTGAATTTTTTTAGTGTCATAGTGCAAATTAAATTTAGATTTTTTGATAAAGTGTAATTTAAAAGTAATTATGAATAGTACAAGTGATGGCGAGGAGAATAAATTACCGGAAAAGCCGAAAATCAGACATTATTCTGTGGGATCGTTGTCCACACGAGAAATAAATAAAATTATAGGTTTGGACTTTGATGAAAAACTACAAGAGATAAGAACATATACAAACAAATATAAACCCAAAAAAGGTGTAAACAATCCTGAACAGCTGGAGAATTTAAATAAGGATGATAAACTAGATAAGGATCTCAGCGATAACAATGGGCAGCAAATACAGGGTTCAACAAAAGTAACAGGATTTTCGAACGAAATAATAAATAACGATATTTTTAAACCAAAGCATACTATGATGAGAACACCACCAAATACAAACGTACAATTTAGCACTGAACAGGTCTCTAACAAGAGGTCAAGGTCTGAATCAAGCCCGGAAATGCCACAAGTTTTAAAAAAAAGGCAGTTCGAATGTGAGCAAACTCAAAATGAAAATGAACAAAAAGAACTCGCTGCAGATTTTATCTCACAAATGTTCGGTCATTTAGATAAAATCAATGAAATTGCAAACAAAACAAATGCGTTACTGTCCAGTGTTGATCAAGTAAGTCTTAAAGAGATACACAACAATATACATAAGCTCGTAACATTAATAGTTTTCAAGCACAATTCCCTAGAAAAGGAAAACATAATACTGAAGAATCAATTAACTGTAAATAACTTAGCTAAGCTAGATAACACGAGCACTGTAGATCAAAATGACAAAATAGAAAAACAAAACGAAGAAAAAAGAAAAACGTTCGTGGATATCTTAACAAAAAATGTAAATACAAACAACAATAATAAACACACCGCTGCTAACAACACCTCCGTTTCTCCTGTTGAAGGAAGTGAACCCTGGAAAACACCCACAACAATAAAAAGACACGAGACTGTTATTCGGATGGAAAACATAACGGATCCGAAAGAAGCACTTAAACAGTTTAAAGAAGAAGTAAAAAATAAAGATGTAGGAAGGGGCTTTAAAAGTGTGAAACAAACTAAGAATGGTGGAATAATTATCGAAAGTTATGAAAAACAACAACAAGACAAATTAAAAGCAGCCGTACAAGGAAAGGGGAACATCAAAATTAAAGAATCATCAAACAACAACCCAATGTTTATGGTAACTGGGATTGAGAAAGGTTTTTCACATGAAGAATTTATTCAGGAAATAGAAAGGTTAAATTATGAAATTGTGCAAGAACTTGGCTATAGCGTAAGTGATAAGATACAGGTAATCACAACAAAGCAGTGTCGCAATGCATCGAAAGAAAACTGGATTCTTCAAGCCCCCCCTGTCATTTCAAAATGGTTCCTTAAGAAGGGTAAAATATTCTTCGATTTAACAACTGTTTATGTCCAAGAACATTTCAATCTGTCGCAGTGTTTTAGTTGTAGTGGCTTTGGTCACGTATCAAAGTACTGTTCAGAGAAGCCGTGCTGTCACAAGTGCGGAGAAGAACACAAAGGAACAGACTGTAAGAAAGAGGATTTTAAATGCCCAAACTGCACAAAGCTAAAATTTACTGACCTAAACCACTCAGCTAGAGATAAAAATTGTCCTGTGTACAAAAGAAGATTAAATACATTTAGAAATGATATTAATTACAGTGATTTTTTATAAAAAATAAACCCACATCAAACAAAAAACCCAATAAATGCGACAAAAGTGTAACGATTGCGAACACAAAAACAATTAGTCATAAAAAATCCAATGAATGTAGTCTAATTCATCAAAATGTGCAGTCATTAGGTAATTCTGTAGATAGTATAAATAATATGTTAAAAAATAATTCTTGTTGTAAAGTGTTATGTTTAACAGAACATTGGCAGAATCAGGAACAACTCAAAATGCTAGCTATACAAGACTTTACCTTAGCAAGTGCTTTCTGTCGCGAATATGGAGAACACGGAGGAAGCGCTATATACGTGCATAAATCTGTGACTTTTAAGCCAAGACATAAATTGTCTTGTTTATCTATAAAAAATGTCTTAGAATGCGCAGCAGTAGAATGTAAGTTTAAGAAAGAACAGCTTTTAGTATTGTCAGTCTACAGACCAGATAAATCAGGTAGCGTAGAAATGTTTCTCGACTGTCTAGAAAGCATACTTTTAGATATTTTTTTAGAAAATAAAAAAATAGTTATTGTAGGTGATTTTAATATTGAAATGCTTAAACCTAATGGAAATAGAACTAAATTTATATCATTAATGTCATCATTCAATATGGAACAAACTATTTTTGAAAATACGAGGATAACGTCACATTCAGCTAGCTGTATTGATAATATTTTTTCAAATTGTAGTTATCTAAATACCTTAGTCTTACACACCTTTATATCAGACCACACTGCTCAGAGAATCGTTTTGCCTTTTCAGAAACCTCCCGATTATAAAACACAATTTAAAAGGATTTTCTCAGAAGAAAACAAAAAAAACTTTTTGGACTGCCTAAAAGAACAAAACTGGAACGAGGTTTATGAAAATGAAAGAAATGATGTCGATATACGGTGGAATGCTTTCATGAATCTTTTTTGCAGACTTTTTAACCAATGTTTTCCACTAAAACCTATAAAACATTTCAATGTAAAAAAATCACATGATAATGATCAAATTAAAGCTTGTAAACACAGACTAGGTATCCTTTTAACGTTATCTAGACAGGATAATCGATATAAAACAGAATATAAAGAGGTAAAAAAGGAATATGACGCTCTTTTAAAAGCAGTAAGGTCTCAAACATATGACTTAAAACTAAATCTTTCTGACAATAAGACAAAATGCATGTGGTCAATTTGTAATGAAATTTTGGGTAAAGACAACTCTAAGTGTGATACTGAAATGAATGGTGATCCTAATGACATTGCAAATCAGTTTAACGAATATATGTTGAACATTGTTCCGGAGTTATTAGATAAGTTAGAGAGTAAGCCTTTCCATTGTAATATACCTAAAAATGATCAATCAATGTTTTTAAGACCGGTAACATCTAGAGAGATTTGTGAATATGCCAAACAGATTAAAAATAAACAGAGTAGCGGGATTGACGAGGTACCAACTAGCATTGTGAAAATATCTGTGCCACATATTAAAAATGTTTTGTGTTATTTGATAAATCACTCCTTTAAAGAAGGTATTTTTCCAGACCAGCTTAAGACAGCCTTAATAAAACCATTGTTTAAGAAAGGGGATCCGGAGCTTATAAATAATTACAGACCAATCAGCCTTCTGCCTGGGTTTTCAAAAATATTTGAGTTAGCCATGTGTAAAAGACTGATAGATTTTTTTAAGAAATGCAATTTGTTTAACAGTCATCAGCATGGGTACACATCTAACAGATCAACAGAAACAGCAATTTTTCAGTTTACAAAGGCAATTTTAAAACATTTAGAGGACAACAAAATGGCTCTGGGTATCTGCTTGGATCTGTCGAAGGCTTATGACTGTATAGACAAGGAGTTACTTATCAAAAAATTAGATCGGTATGGCGTAAGAGGTCAGGTGCTAAAGTTGTTCGACTCATACTTATCAAATAGGAAACAAAAGGTAAAAATAACAAAAAATGGATGTACATATTTTTCGGATATTAAAGAAAATAAATTGGGAATAGCACAAGGCAGCATTGTTGGCCCAATATTGTTCGTTATTTTTGTAAATGACCTGTATTCCATAACAAATTCTCACGATGAAAGTATGATATGCTATGCTGATGATACAAATTTGCTTATAAGTGGTGAAAGTGTTGATGAATTGATTGAGAAGGGTAACGGTATCTTTTCAAAGGCTAATGACTGGTTCGTAAGAAATAAATTAATATTAAATAAAGAAAAAACAAACCTAATTATGTTTAGAACAAAGTTATGTAAGAGTCAAAAACCGCCTAGCATACAAATACTTGATGAAAATGTTAACACTGTGGAGACCACAAAATTTTTAGGTCTGCATATTGATGAGTTTCTTGATTGGTCTAAGCATATTAGTGATTTGTCAAATAAACTAAACTCGATTTGTTATGGAATTAGAGTCGTGAGCAACTACATGAACGAGAAAACATTGAAAATTATGTATTTTGCAAACTTTTAATCTCGTTTAAAGTATGGTATTATATTTTGGGGAAGAAGTAGCCAGACACAGAAAGTATTTGTAGTTCAGAAGCGTGTTCTCCGTTGTATAAAAAAAATGCATTTCAGAGAAAGCTGTCGGGGCGTGTTTAAAGCCGAAGGTATTTTAACTGCATCTGCTTTGTATATTTATGAAGCAATAATTTTCTTTTTTAAAAACCGAGCAAGTTTTGAACTGCAGGTATTTCATGGGTATAATACAAGAACACAAAATGTTGATTACCCAATTCACCGCTTAACATTGACTGAGAAGAGTCCTTATTACATGTGCCTGAGATTTTTCAATAAATTACCAAACAATGTAAAAATCATTACATGTCAGAAAATGTTTAAAAAGTCTGTAAGGAAATTGTTAATTGAACTGGAACCGTATTCCATTGATGATTTTTTAAATAATTAGGCCAAGGTAGACTGAGCAGGTATAGGCTAGAATAATTGTTGCGATTTGTGGTATTTGTTTCTTTTTTTGACGCCATTTCTTTTGTGTTGGTTATGTTATATTTTATGATGTATTAACACAATATGAAAAATAAAGTTTATTATTATTATTATTATTATTATTATTATTATACAAGGACAGAGCGGAGTGCAACAAATATAAAACGGGCAGTCCTAAATATGCAACTTCACCTTTGTAATTTTTACAGTTTTTGAGTTTCCCAAGTATAAACCCACGTGAAATTGTAGTCTCTATACATTACATGCGTAGGAAATAAGATAGTATTAGGAATTGTAATGTAAAATATTTACTTTGTTAGTTACTGAGCCGGAATGCAACTCCCTCCTACTTTTATCGAAAGCCTGGTGTTTAACCAACTGACATATTTTTTTGCAAATCTTCCTCTCTACAAGACCTTTATACTGCATCCTCCTAAAGAGATACAGTTTGTCCCAATGAAAGGCTATTTTAGTCTTGTCTCGAACGCCATCGTTTCTACTCAGATAATACGTCATAATGATCTGCTTTAAAATCTTCGATTCATCATATAAATCATGGCTTAGGGTTCTAAAATTAGGATACTCTGTTTACTAATTGAATACCTATATATGTAAATAAACTGCTTTTCTAATGTATCGTAATGTCGATAACATATTAGTTTCATTTATTATTGACAAGAAAATTTATGAACTTACAAAGCTAAAAAGAAGTTCCTAGGTGTATAATCTTCCTCCTTGAATTCCGCTCTCAGGAAAAACTGAAAAACTATTACCAGATGATATTTATCGCACAGGGCCCCACAACGATCTTTTCTTAAAAACTCTGCTATATGAAAATTGTCTACAAAGAAATATAGTAAATTTTTAAAATACCTACTTTTATTTTAACTTCTACCTATAAGTTCTTGAAAACATTCAATGTGCTGCTTAAAATCCATTTTTTTCAACAATTTTTCACAGGTTTAATTAGTTTACAAACCCAGATGAACTCAACGAATACTTACACCAGGGATGAACCTGCGCGACAGTTCTACGAATTTTAAAATTTTTATCTTGTATGTTGGGTTGCCTACCCACCCCGTTAAATTTAAATTTATTTTCTCTCAGTAACCAATCAGAAACTTCCACGCCCAAAGCTTCTCAAATTCACCACTAGGGCGACCGTAACAACTTTTGACGTTTTTGTCACACAAAAACAACAAATCGACAAACTAGGAAAAGATAAACACGTATAGCTAATTTTATTTTGATAAATTTTGTTAAAACAGATGTGAAAGTTTTAGGCAGTGTAAATAAATCAAAGAAAAATGAGGTTTCTAGGCATATCGTTTGTTAGTTTTCTTTTGACTTCTATTGTGGTGGCAAATGCTTATTATCAGAAGAAACAGTTTTACCCCTCTGTGGTCTATATTACAAAATCTAATCCTAGCATGGCTGTAAGTACTTATTATTTTAATTACACTGACCTTCCTAATAATAATATGTGCCTTTTTGATTTCTAATTTGCCTAAAACCATTCCAATATACAATAGAAAATTTGGACCGAAACAACCACTTGCTACTTCCATGGTCTTATCAAACTTTTGTGCTTTAAACTATTTTCTTATTGGGTCTAATCGTTTACTTTGACTTTTAGGTAATTTATATACAAGCTTTTATTGGTGTATGGATCTTGGGGAAACTTATGAGAAAGATATTTTTTGGACAATTACGAACGACTGAATTTGAGGTAGGTAATTTTAAAAGCAACCTCATGTTTTATACATAGATACATTCTGATTTATACAGGTGCATATTTAATGTATGTACATACAATTTGAATTATCTATTGTCTTTCTAATTGAATCCATAATGTGTTAGTAAATTATGTAATTTTTAACAGCATCTAATGGAACGATCGTGGTATGCTATAACTGAAACATGCTTAGCTTTCACAGTTTTTCGAGACGATTTCACTCCAAAATTTGTAGCCCTGTTTACACTTCTGCTATTTTTGAAGTCTTTTCATTGGTTGGCTGAAGACAGAGTGGATTATGTAAGTAAAACTTTGTTATTAAAGTAAATTTTTTTATTTAGAGCGTCATTCAGTTTTTATAATGTGGTTACCAAATTTATATCAGAAATAGTAGTTTGTACAACATGAGGACGTTAAATGAGCAAGAGGCATTGCCGATATTTGACACCTAACCGATTTAACAGCTGTATGTGCCCTATTGCACATGTGACATTTACTATGTAAAATATTGTATCTCTTTTTCCGAAACTATAAATACAATTATCCATTTAAAACTACTTAAAACTAGATATGCTTGAAAATACTTAGTTTGCCAGAAATGTGTGAAGTTTATATTATTTTCAGAAATATAGGTTTTATACAACTATCACTAAATCTGTTTTTATTTCTTAATTGTCTAATATCCATTGGCATCATGTTATAAAACTTGGGTTCCAAATAAGACAAGAATCTTTGATTTAACTTTTTATTACTAGGTACTAGGAATTTGAATAATTTTTTGAGTTTTGTTTCTAGTTTCATGTTGATAATTGATAAATTTGTTTATACACCTGTCCCTGTGAATGTAGATATTTGCTGCATTACCATAAAGCCCCCGCCCACACACACACCGCCATATCTGATCAAAGATTCTACCAGTGCCGCCCTATATAACATTCTGAGAATATTCTCTGGCAATATTTCACGTTATCATCGAAATTCTTAACAGAAATTGTGGAGAAATCAGGGGGGTCCACTGATGTTGCCGAAAAAGCGATGTAATCTATTTTATTTACATTTAATATATATAGTAAAAACATAAAATAGTTAATTGATAGTAATCTAACCAATTTTTTACATTGACCAGCCCTATCTCAGTTTGTCTCTTTACCTCAACTTTAACAATAAAAATACAATGTGCTCCTTGAATTGATTTGGTTCATAATATAATATTTATATGGTATCATTAGAGACCGACCGAAGATTCGGTTTCGGCTAGTTTCGGCCAAAAAATCTAGTTTCGGTGACAGTTTCGGTTTCGTCCAAAAATCGGCGGAAACTTCGGGTGCGCCGAAACTTTTGATTTAATAACTTTTTCCTAAATTAAGTGCTTGATTGTTAATTTTTGTTGGGATTCTAAGATTTCTTGAAGTTCTAAATGCAAGATCTCAATAAATAACAAATTATTCTTAAGAATATTGTGAACAAAATTAAAGTACTCAAAGTAGGCAGTCATTACTTTATATCTAAGTGTTGATTTTTGACAGTTTACTTACAAGAGTCTTTAACATGTTCATTATTTTTGTTCATATTAAATTGTTAATATAACATGAATACATAGATATCTTTGTTACATATTTCAATTATTGTTTTTTACTTCATTTAACACGAGTTCACTGTCCGTATATATGTGTAAAAAATACATTAGATTTCAGTATACCTACAATAGAATTTTTAACATGTATAAATACGTTTCGGTTTCAGCTGAAAATCTTGTTTCGGTCGGACACTGGGTATCATTATTCCTTGTATATAAACTATCTATTTATCTTTGCATATTTAAGGAGCAAAATAGCAAATAAAATAACATGCCTATCAAGTACAGTGTGACCAGTAAAGTCCGCATCATATGGGATTTTTTTTTATTAATAACTTTATTCAAAATTTGACTTTAGCATCAAGTTCTGCTTCGATCGAGATGAAAGTTAAGCAAAAAAATAGTAGTCACGTGATTCGCATTATCTGTCAAATTTTAATTTTTTTTTTAAATAATTCAAAAGTAGTGTTATTTCTGAAAGTCCTATCGAAAAAAGTTATAAGAAAAAGTTTTTTTAATGCAGTTTCTAGCCCACATGCAAAATTTTAGCTGCATAAGATAATTTTGATTTTTTACCCATACTTAGTAAATTTCACCACTTTTGCAAAATAAGACTCAACGCAACCTACATAAAACTTCTTAGTTTTGACAATGCTTTATTTCAGATACATTTTCTTTAAAGTAGCGCCATATTAAATGTGTGTTTTTCTACAAAATCAAAATTGGGCTATTAAAATTTGGTCGCATGTGATGCAAGGTTTATTTGTTTTTGACCCTGTATAAGGTAACTTCATAAAATAAGAATTTTTGAAAACGTAGTTTGTGTCTGAAAGTAATACACCGTAATATTAAGACAAAAAAGCACACAGTGTCATCAGTAAAGTGTTCATTAAGTGGAAAATAAATTTTAGTGGTGGGTAAGAAATCAAAATTATCTTGCATATCATGCAGCTGAAATTTTGCATGTGGACTAGCAACTGCATTTAAAAAAACTTTTTCTAATAACTTTTTTCGATATTTTCAGAAATAACCCCACTTTTGAGTTATTTTTTGGAAAAAATTAAAATTTGACAGATAATGCGAATCACGTGACTACTATTTTTTTGCTTAACTTTCATCTCGATCGAAGCAGAACTTGATGCCAAAGTCAAATTTCGAATAAAGCTATAAATAAAAAAAAATCCCATGATGCGGACTTTACTGGTCACACTGTATATAAAATATAAACTGTAACATTTGTTTTTCAGAAAAACAAAAGATATTTGTGTTTGTTTTCTGAGCATTAACAATACCTGTTTATTTGTAATGAGAGTAAACTTAACAGTTCATTGATATGTTTACCGTTACCATAAAGCCTGCCCTGGCAAATAAATATTCTTTTTAAGTACAAGGTTCGATTTAACTTACAAATATTACTTGTTCCTTACCTACATTTAAAAAATATACTGATTTAAATCAACCATCCACTAGATCACTAGAAAAATGATCGCATTTCCCGCTATTTGCCAGCGATTGTTGATTATTGTATTTTATTTTAAACCTTATTCGGGAAGCAAAATTATACAGTGTCACCAGTAAAGTCCGCATCATAGGGGATTTTTTTATTAATAGCTTTATTCGATTTGACTGTGGCATCAAGTTCTGCTTCGATCGAGATGAAAATTAAACAAAAAAATAGTAGTCACGTGATTCGCATTATCTGTCAAATTTTAATTTTTTCCAAAAAATAATTCAGAAGTGGGGTTATTTCTGAAAATATCAAAAATAGTTATTAGAAAAAGTTTTTTTAAATGCAGTTTCTAGCCCACTTGCAAAATTTGAGCTCGATAAGATAATTTTGATTTTTTACATATATTTTGTAAATTGCACCACTTTTGCAAAATAAGACTCAACGTAACCTACATAAAACTTCTTAGTTTTGACAATGCTTTATTTCAGATACATTTTCTTTAAAGTAGCGCCATATTAAATGTGTGTTTTTCTACAAAATCAAAATTGGGCTATAAAAATTTGGTCGCATTTAATGCAAAGTTCATTTGTTTTTGACCCTGTATAAGGTAACTTCATAAAATAAGTATTTTTGAAAACGTAGTTTGTGTCTGAAAGTAAAAAAATAAAAAATAAAATAAAGGGGTTTTAAATTAAATGGTAAAATTTATTTTCCACTTAATGAACACTTTACTGATGACACTGTGTTCTTTTTGTCTTAATATTAAGGTGTATTACTTTCAGACACAAACTACGTTTTCAAAAATACCAATTTTATGAACTTACCTTATACAGGGTCAAAAACAAATGAACTTTGCGTCACATGCGACCAAATTTTAATACCCCAATTTTGATTATGTAGAAAAACACACAATGACATTTAATATGGCGCTACTTTAAAGAAAATGTATCTGAAATAAACCATTGTCAAAACTAAGAAGTTTTATGTAGGTTGCGTTGAGTCTTATTTTGCAAAAGTAGTGCAATTTACAAAATATGGGTAAAAAATCAAAATTATATTATCCAGCTGAAAGTTTGCATGTGGGCTAGAAACTGCATTTAAAAAACTTTCCAATAACTTTTTTCAATATTTTCAGAAATAACCCCACTTTTGAATTATTTTTTGGAAAAAATTAAAATTTGACAGATAATGAGACTCACGTGACTACTATTTTTTTTTGCTTAATTTTCACTGCGATCAAGGCAGAACTTGATGCCAAAGTCAAATTTTGAATAAAGCTATTAATAAGAAAAAATTCCATATGATGCGGAATTTTACTGGTGACACTGCATATAAAAAAAGAAATTTTCTGTCGTTTTGTTAGAGCCCCCTCTCGCTGGCGCTATCGGTTACCGCGGCTGGCGATTCGTTTAAATCATAGACATTTACCTTTAGATACGTATAGCTTATCTCCTGCGCTAACAAAAGTTAAGTTTTATGGGTCAAAAAATACGTCCGAGCGCACGGCTTACTGGTCAGATGTCTTCCCTGTCAGCAGAATTGGGCATGCGCACAAACCTCTTGTTATCGATCTGTCCTTCTTTAGCGACATGTTCAAAATACACTCAAGAACTCGCGGCAATCGATCGCGCCTTGAATAAAAATTCTTTTGACGCATGTAAAAATATGAATTTATTTTCTTTAGATGGAAAGAAGCCCGGTAATAAGTTGGTTATTCCACATCAGAGTGTTGAGCTTGCTCTTATTATTGGGAGCATTGGACTTGCACTTTATTACTCATGCATACCAGTCCACTGTAACTAAGGTAAGTTACTGATAAGCAATTGATATAAAGTCTGTTCAATGACCGCTGACCGTTACGTCATATTCTCCATATTTGCGGTACGTCGTAAATTAATTCAGGCGGTTTGACTTACCGGACTTAATCTACATAAAGACGGATGCATGTGAACAAGTAAAATGCAAGCGCGTTTTTTCAAATTTTTCAATTATTATTTTTATACTGTTAATGAAGTCAGTAATAAGTAGTTTATTTAACCTCTATAAACCTAGCAGAACAAGGTGCTCAAAATTGAAAATTTTTGTATGAAAAATTAGGTGCTAGTTAGGTGCTAATTAGATGCCAACTTTAAAATTTAGGTGCTCCTATGGTTTTTGAGAAAATTATATTTTTGTGTTCTGCTAGATTAACGTTAAGCTAGCAGAACATTACTGTCAAATAAGCTAATCAAGAACAAAATGTAGTACCAAAATTAGGTGCTTTTTAGGTGCTTATTGAATATCTAAAAAAAAAATTAATTAGTTAAGGTTTTTAAAAAATACCGCCATGTTCTGCTAATTTTAAGAGAAACAAATTCCGTCTAAAAGGTATATCGGCAACCGGTTTGTTCGTTGTTACCAGAGCATTTTTTTTAATTCAATTTTTTTAACTAATATTATTTTATAAAATTTAAATACAAAAAAAATGCTCTGGGTAACAACGAACAAACCGGTTGCCGATATACCTTTTAGATGGAATTTGTTTCTCTTAAAATTAGCAGAACATGGCGGTATTTTTTAAAAACCTTAACTAATTACATTTTTTTTAGATATTCAACAAGCACCAAAAAAGCACCTAATTTTGGTACTACATTTTGTTCTTGATTAGCTTATTTGACAGTAATGTTCTGCTAGCTTAACGTTAATCTAGCAGAACAACACAAAAATATAATTTTCTCAAAAACCATAGGAGCACCTAAATTTTAAAGTTGGCACCTAATTAGCACCTAACTAGCACCTAATTTTCCATACAAAAATTTTCAATTTTGAGCACCTTGTTCTGCTAGGTTTATAGAGGTGTTTATTTAGGGTAACAGGTATCATGGGATGAAACATTTGGTTTTTGAAAATCACTTTGAAATTTTAAATTAATTTAAATTTACCGAAAAATAAATAAAACTCATTTATAAAATTTCAAATTGAATCATATATTTTTTGTCTAGTGCATCGTCTATAAATTTTGTTTCATATATTTTCATCCTAGTTATAAAGTCATAAAGAAGAAAACATAATAAACACCGACAACACAACAAAATATAGTTTTTTAATAATTAAAATAAATTATCTTCTCAATGCTCATCATCATTAGATTCGTCCAAGTTAATAATAAGGGAAAGAGTATCTGAAGCATCGATAAATCTTCCCGTTCCCACACATCGTTTACAATTTTATTAGTGTGTGTTACATGAATTTTCCATTTTTCCACTGTTACATTTTCTATGGCTTCATTTCACAGACCCAAAACTACGTAATTTGTTACAGGATGCATAGAACTTATTTTTGCATCATAATAGCGCTTACATTCCGACCAAACCATTTTAATAGGATGAAACTGGCAATGATATGGAGGGAGTCTTAAAACTCGATGTCCATGTTGCAATGCCAGTTCGTCCAACCTATTAAAATAAAATAAATAAAAAATATAATAAATATTGCTTTCCAGATTACTTTGTAACGTTTGGGTGGGATATGCTGCTTTGCTATTGTTCAGATCTGATCCTTCGTTGCAGATGGTGAAACCGGAATTTTTCTTTGTTCTAAACATGCGATAATAGTAGATTCTGTAACGAGGTTGGAATGAAAATTCGATCCGAGTGGAAGATTCCGAACGCGAGCGTAGCGAGCGTGAGGAACCACGAGTATCGAATTTTCATTCTAACCTAGTAGCAGACTATATTTTTTCTACGACCATCCAGTTCCATATCTGATTCATCCGATTTTTCACTAATTTTTTGACTTGCACTAAAATTTGTCTGAAAATAATTATTGTTACAACGCGGCCATTTTTATCTGACTACGGCAGTTTCGAAATTCATGGCAACCTATGTCGTTTATATCAATTACAGAATATTCATTCCGTATCTTGTTATGGAATGAAAATACACGCAAAACGCATAAGAAGCAAGTGTTTCAGAATAAATATTCCAACTCAAGAGCGAGAATTTTTACATTCTATTATCAAAAATGATTTTGGAATTATTGCATTCAGTAATGGTCGTGGAGAAATAAGTAACTATTTGACTAACTTGTATTGGGAATTTTTTCAATTAGCCCAGAATGATAGGTGGCGTTATCCATGATAATAAGCGACGGTTCTTCCAAGTTTGGTAATAATTTTTTTTTCAACTATTTCTCAGAATTTTCACTATTCATCGAATCATGATAATCATCAGATTTCAGGCCAGGCTTGAATATCAAACTTCCATTATTCACAAATCCATTTTCTGAACCACTCTAAAACAGATAGGTATTTATAAAAACATTGCCATATATTTTTCATGTTTATTGTTCTCGTTTTCACAATTCCGGCCATATTATATTTACTTACCTCGTAAACTGCCTTAAAGAGTAAAAGAGTCTTTCCGGCATCAATTTCTCTTTGAAAATAATCAAATAATTTTAAAATTAATGCTTGTTCTTTTTCACAATACCGTGACATTTTTGAAATAATGTTGATTAAAAATGTCACTGTTAAAAATGACAATAAAATTATACGATATTCATTATTGACGCAAATTTACTGTCTCACCTAGTTCACGAATGTTAGAAAGATAAGCACTAGTCGTGACGAAACGGTGAGCGGTCATTGAACATAGACTATAGGTATTTTCGATGCCACTGTATTCTAATATATTATGCTAACTTTAAAATATTTTAGGGAGCTTCTGTTCAACTTGTTTTCGGCTTTGAATACGCTGTCCTTATAACGGTGGTAATAAACATTGCCATAAAATATGCGCTACATTCCGTTGATCTCAACAGTGAAACGCCATGGGACAACAAAGCAGTATTTCTGCTCTACACGGAGCTGGTTATGGGACTGATTAAAGTAATTTTGTATGTTGCGTTTGTCGCTATTATGGTAAGTATGTATAAAAGGAACACTCCCATTTGTTTGTAGAGGGAGTAGTTGAGAGAATATTCGGAAACCTGGCAAGTAGACCAACAGCGATCCTTATTGGCCGCCCCAGAGTCTTTCCCCCAACAGCTCCAACTGCCACCTTGATCCTTGCCGTAAACCTTCCGACCTTCTTATGAAGGCAAATATACAGTGTGACCAGTAATGTCCGCATCATATGGGGTTTTCTTTTTATTTATAGCTTTATTCGAAGTTTGACTTTGGCATCAAGTTCTGCTTCGATCGAGACGAAAATTAAGCAAAAAAATAGTAGTCACGTGATTTGCATTATCTGTCAAATTTTAATTTTTTCCAGAAAATAATTCAAAAGTAGTATTTCTGAAAGTATCGAAAAAAGTTATTAGAAAAAGTTTTTTTAAATGCAGTTTCTAGCTCGCATGCAAAATTTCAGCTGCATAAAATAATTTTAATTTTTTACCCATATTTTGCAAAATAAGACTCAACGCAACCTACATAAAACTTCTTAGTTTTGACAATGTTTTATTTCACATACATTTTCTTTAAAGTAGCGCTATATTAAATGTGAGTATGTTTTTTTCTACAAAATCAAAATTGGGCTATTAAAATTTGGTCGCATGCGATGCAAAGTATATTTGTTTTTGACCCTGTATAAGGTAACTTCATAAAATAAGTATTTTTGAAAACGTAGTTTGTGTCTGAAAGTAATACACCTTAATATTAAGACAAAAAAGAACACGCTGTCATCAGTAAAGTAGTGTTCATTAAGGTTGAATTCTCAACGTCGTTCAATTTATTGCCAACCTGTAACCTATTTCGCTTTGCTATTTTTTAAACTAACATTTAAATAAAATCATTATCGTCGGCACATTACTTAGGTTATCTAATATATTACAAAAATATCAATTTATTTCATTGCTAATTTTGGGAGAATTGTATAGTGAAAGAACAATGAGTGACAATGACATAATAATGTTAAAAAAAATCTTACCCGATATTTTTCGCTATACAATTCTTCTAAAATAAGTTATGAAATTCCTTGATATTCATTAAATATGTCAATCATTACCTATAGAATATCAAGTCGATACTGATTTTCTTTAAATTTTGTATAAAAGCTAGAAAACATAAACAAATCTACGCGAAATAGGTTATAGGTTGGCAAGCATGTTGATACTTCCACCTTAAGTGGAAAATTAATTTTAGTGGTGGGTAAAAAATCAAAACTATCTTATGCAGCTGAAATTTTTGCATGTGGGCGAGAAACGCATTTAAAAACACTTGTTCCTATAACTTTTTTCGATATTTTCAAAAATAACCCCACTTTTTTTTGGAAAAAATTAAAATTTTAAATTTATTTTATTAAAATAATAATGCGAATCACGGGACTACTATTTTTTGCTTAATTTTCATCTCGATCGAAGCAGAACCTGATGCCAAAGTCAAATTTCGAATAAAGCTATTAATAAAAAAAATCCCATATGATGCGGACTTTACTGGTGACACTATAGATACTTTATAGGTATGATAATTAGCAATTATGCCATAGTTTAAATAGTGATTTAAATGTATAAAATAATAATTATTATAGGTACAGGGTGTCCCAAATTCGAGCCTCATCATGGGGATCTCGGAAACTATAAGAGATACAGCATCGGTCAAATTGTGGCAAAGTTGCGTAATTTCGTTCTGAGCAATATCGCAAAAAAATATCTGAGCTATCTTTTTTAGTTTTTGAAATTTTTGCAAAAAACTAAAATTTTGAGTTTTTGTTTTTTTAAATTGCTCGACTTATTTTATCCGCTACAGAAAAACAAGCACAACATTGTTAAGGCAACTTTTTAGGCTCCATATTGTGACGTTTTTAGAATTTCGTTACAACGTTTCGTTCTTGTGGAACTATTATCAACTTTAATTTTTTAAATACGGACCTGCATTTTTTATTTTATTTTTTGATAGCCCTTTAAGCCCTGAATTTAACCATGTAACACACTTAATTATATGTAGACGTTTTGATGTCATTATTACATCTTCAGGATTGTGATAATTATTTTTAAATACGGCCCTGGTGTTAGTTGTTAGATTGAAATATCGTTTAGCGGGATTTTGGTGGGTTACAGAATCTAAAATATTTTGTTGTTCTTCCGGCTCCATTCGTGTACCATATTTGACTCTTGGTTTATTAAAACTACCATACTGGGCTAAATTAGTGTCAAGCGTAGCAAAATAACTATAATGAGGCTGCAAGCGTTCAGGATAGTCCTGTAAATAACGGTCACAAGAAATTTGTGAATTCCTATTGGAAGAATAATAAACTCGTAACATGTCGCGCTTTTCTAAAGCAGAAAACATAATTTTGCTGAAATATTCAGTATAAATGGTGACTGCAGTTGTAAAGATAATTAAGCCAAACAATCAAGTAAAATTTCTTGTCATAGCCACCTTTGTTTTGTTTAGTTTTATTTTTACTTTGTTACAATTTATATAAAAACTTAAATATAGTTAATTATTTGTATAAAATTCCGGATCCATTTACATGTTGTATGTGGTAAAAAGATTAAGTAACTAACAACAGGGCCGTATTTAAAAATAATTATCACATTCCTGAAGATGTAATAATGACATCAAAACGTCTAAATATAATTAGGTGTAGTCCATGATTGTTATTCAGGGCTTAAAGGGCTATCAAAAAATAAAATAAAAAATGCAGGTCCGTATTTAAAAAATTAAAGTTGATAATAGTTCCACAAAAACGAAACGTTGTAACGAAATTCTAAAAACGTCACACTATGGAGCGTAAAAAGTTGCCTTAACAATGTTGTGCTTGTTTTTCTGTAGCGGATAAAATAAGTCGAACAATTTAAAAAAACAAAAACTCAAAATTTTAGTTTTTTGCAAAAATTTTAAAAACTAAAAAAGATAGCTCAGATATTTATTTGCGATATTGCTCAGTACGAAATTGCGCAACTTTGCCACAATTTGACCGATGCTGTATCTCTTATAGTTTCCGAGATCCCTATGATGAGGCTCGAATTTGGGACACCCTGTACACTGAAATTCGTTAAAAAGCCGCCCGCGCCTATTTCGTTCGTAGCGCCTTAGTCTATGGCCTATTTGGCCTAGTGGTTAATCCGGCCCTGGGTACAAAAGGCTTTTTTAAAACGATTGAATTGCGCGAGCGAAGCCGCGGGCACCAGCTAGTAAGCGATAAAACAGTGATAACAATACGTTATGCTAAACTAAATATCACGAATAGTCTCGTTTTAAAACAGATGACAGCGGTTATTTGTCATCGATCAACTGATATTGGGACATAATAATATCCCTAGATTTGTAGCGGACCGTAATGAGCCCAAACACCGAGTTATGAATTGCGTTTTTGTTACATTTAATTACATTTTAAAAATTTTAATTTAATTACTTTTGTGTAAGTACCTACAATTATTATTCATTTGACCAAAAATTTAGATACAGGTTAAAATTTTTTAATTTTTTTTCATTAGGGATCATAATTATTAATGTGTGCCTTGCTCGTTAAGTTGATTTCATCGATAAGTAATAAGTTTTATTTCATCTGAACGCCGTTTTTGTCAAAAAGTTAGTTTGTAAAATTTTTGTTCTTAAAATGTTTGTTCGTTAAGGTGGGAGTATCAACATGCTTGCCAACCTATAACCTATTTCGCGTAGATTTATTTATGTTTCCTAGCTTTTATACAAAATTTAAAGAAAATCAGTATCGACTTGATATTCTATAGGTAATAATTAACATGTTAAATAAATATAAAGAAATTTCATAAGTTATTTAAGGAGAATTGTATTTCGAAAAATATCGGTTAAGATTTTTTTTTAACATTATTATGTCATTGTCACTCATTGTTTTTTCACTATACAATTCTCTCAAAATTAGCAATGAAATAAATTGATATTTTTGTAATATATCAGATACTACCTAAATAATGTACCGACGATATTGATTTTCTTTAAATGTTAGTTATTAAAATAATAAACTCAAAAAATCAACGCGAAATAGGTTACAGGTTGGCAATAGATTAAATGACGTTGAGAATTCAACCTTAAGGTTAGGTTTCTAATGTATAATTTTCGCATTTTACATTATCTAGGTATCCTTTTCTGTTTCAAGAAAAATAAGTAGAAATTAAGTATTTCCCTGACTTAGGTAGGTAGGAGAGAGTTGGACAAAACCGGGTAGGTTGATAAAACCGGGTATCGCCTAGTTCTACCATATGCCAAAACAGCTTTCCATATTATTAACCTTTAAAAAGCAGCTATTTGATTTTGAAGGAATTATTTTTATTATTGTTATTAGTAAATATTATTATTGTTTGGCAATAGTAAGGTAATAGTAAGTAACATTATGTTACTATAGTAGTTAAAATAGCCAACCATATTAGTATGTAATAGGATAGCGAACAAATATATAATTCTATTTTCTGTGTCTACGTACCTTACATAAGTGAAATTATTGTTTGATATTACTATTATTATTGTTTGTATGACAATAAAATAAAGTTTTTAACATAAAGTTAGCTTACATACAAGTTTAGTAATGTAACTGTATCAATAAATTGCATTTTAACAAACAAATTCCATAAAAACCACTTTTGGGTCTACGTACCTTACGTAAGTCAAAAACTGTTATAGGGTTTCCACTGACAGAAAAATTTAATCCCTGGCTAAACTAAAGCTTTTAACTTTATGTTAGCCTACATACAAGTTTAGGAATGTAACTGTATTATAACCAACAAATTCCATAAAAACCGTATTTGGGTCTTCGTACCTTACGTTAAGTCAAAAACTGGTAAATTAGGGTTTCCATTGACAGAAAAATTAAATCCCTAGCTATATTGAAGCTTTTAACTTTATGTTAGCCCACATACAAGTTTCGAAAAGTACCCGTACCATAGCCAACAAATTCTATAAAAACCATATTTGGGTCTACGTACCTTACGTAAGTCATATATGGGGATTTTCTTGACAGTAAATGTAATAACTTAAATTCAATTAGTTTATGTTGAGTTGTAGGTATTTTACCTATAGGTATAATCTGAACAAATAAAACAAAAAAAAATCTATTCTAAATATGAGTGACAGAATCCTATTTTAAGTTGTGTTTCAGTTAGTTTAGTATTTTAAAGGTTTGGATATTTATAATATTATAAACTTTTTAAATCTATTTTGACACTTTATCTTTAAATTATATAGAAATTCATGATTATTATTTTTTACCTACCTTAAATTATAATATTTATAAAACATAACTTTCAAAAGAAATTATTACCTACCTATTATTTATTATTTGGCAATATTAAAGCGGTAGAACCGATGAGGCTATTGCATAAATAGTTGTTTTAGAAGGTATCACATGTATAATTTTCAAGTCCGGTCCTGTAATTCATGCCAACTTATACAAATTTAATAGACCAAAATTGACAGAGTGTCACGTGACTTTGCCCCCATCTTGCGAGAGTATTCAAGATTTTTACTATATATTATCATAAAAACAGTTAATTCGATAAAATGACCAGTAAGTATACAGGGTGATTCAAAAGTACTTTGACAAACTTCGGGAGGTAATTGCTGGCAATATTTTAACACGAAAAGTTCTTATAAACAGTGGTCCTTGGTAACTTCGTTACGGAGATACAGGGTGTTAAAATGTTAAAAGAAATAGTAATAATTTTTAAATAACTCCTTACGAGTTATTTTTTTTTTTTGAAATTTTGTGAATTAAATAAGCATCTAAGGACACTTATTTTCAAAGTACAACACGTTCGTAAATTTAACCAGTGGCGTCGGTACAAAATGTTACTATCATATTTTTTGTGAAAACAATGCTACACCACTGACTTATTTAATTTTAACTTTTTTTTTATAAATCCCCCCTTTATTTAGAACAAAAAAGATCACGTGTGTTTTTTTGATACGAGGGACGGTTTAAGCGTAAATTATTATTTTATTTGAATATACACAAATATGAAAAAATGTGTTTTAAACTGATCAGCCAGTCAAATATTTATTACAGTATTTTAACGAATGCCTACATACATACTTACTAATAAACAAATATGTATATGCCTAAGGAAGGTATCTGAGGATGCCTATTTTCTAAGTATAACACGTTTTCAGTGGCATACATATTTATTTATTAGTATGTTATCTTTTAATATTTTGTATTTCGACAAGGCGGCTTTGGAAATGCTTTTTTGTCGATAAATTAAAATATATTTGACAGTTAGTTACCATTAAAAATAACAAAACTGAAGAAATAAAACTCAGTGCTAACTAACTGTCAAATATATTTTAATTTATCGACAAAAAAAGCATTTCCAAAGCCGCGTTGTCAAAATACAAAATATTAAAAAATAACATACTAATAAATAAATATGTATGCCACTGAAAACGTGTTATACTTAGAAAATAGGCATCGTCAGATACCTTCCTTAGGCATATACATATTTGTTTATTAGTAAGTATGTATGTAGGTATTCGTTAAAATACTGTAATAAATATTTGAGTGGTTGATCAGTTTAAAACACATTTTTAATATTTGTGTATATTCAAATAAAATAATAATTTACGCTTAAACCGTCCCTCGTATCAAAAAAACACACGTGATCTTTTTTGTTCTAAATAAAGGAGGGATTTATAAAAAAAAAGTTAAAATAAAATAAGTCAGTGGTGTAGCATAGTTTTCACAAAAAATATGATAGTAACATTTTGTACCGACGCCACTGGTTAAATTTACGGAACGTGTTGTACTTTGAAAATAAGTGTCCTTAAATGCTTATTTAGTTCACAAAATTTCATAAAAAAAAAATAACTCGTTAAGGAGTTATTTAAAAATTATTACTATTTCTTTTAACATTTCAACACCCTGTATCTCCGTAACGAAGTCGCCAAGGACCACTGTTTATAAGAACTTTTCGTGTTAAAATATTGCCAGCAATTACCTCCCGAAGTTTGTCAAAGTACTTTTGAATCACCCTGTATAATAACGTGGGAACAACTTTATTAAAAAAAAGTAATAATGGAGTCTCGAACTGTTACTGACGTCAAAAATAAATGTCCACCAGAATAAGTTTATTGTTGAAATATTTGTTTCTTGCTTCTTTACAAATAACGATATAACTTGAAGAAATAGTCCATACTTGTGTATGGTACCAGTGTTTATTTGAACGAAGAGAAATAAGACACTTTAAGTCTTCCTCCACTGGTATTGTTAGGTGGGTTGTGCAGAAATCAAACACGGACTTATTAAAACGTAGTTTAATTAAAACCTAATATTGCTCAAGCCAAAACGCGTCGTTTCCTTCTCGGCTCTACTCTAACTAACTTCTAAAATCTTATTTAAAAACACTTCAAATCAAAGTCCTAGCCTAAACAAATCACACCCATATCAAATAACATGAATGTTTATGGAAACCTTCACGGTTTGGGCCTACAGTATATTAAAATAATAAAGGGCATATTTTCTACATGTTTCGAATGTATATACATTCATCATCAGGAGAATAGAACAAGGAATATAAGAAATACAATAGGTGCGAACAGTCCAAACGGAGCTACAAGATGATGGAAAGGTAGAGTTAGGTATTTGAAGAAATAATTTTGTGTGAGGTCACATATTGTCACGAAGTTCCTCTTCGTGGGGGTCGTAGCGGTAGAGAAAGGAAAGTCTGGAATCTATAAAATGGTCGTCTATTGTATTTTCTGGATTATTACCCTAGTAGGAAAACCAGCATGCCCGTAACTTATTCGGGTAAAGGGCTAACGTGTTAGTAGGTACGTCACTTGACGATGGTCAAGGATAGTCGCCTATTGTAGAACTGAAGACTGGGTGCGGCACTTGTTGACGATGGTCAAGGATAGTCACTTATTGATGATTCGATCGAGCGGCAGGCTTCGATGCCTGCAGCTTGAGTTGGCCCAGATTATATACCCAAATAAGTGATGAGATTGCAACGCACTTGACCCCGATTGGCGTACAGTGGGTTGCGATCTCAACAACGCACAGTGGTCGAGTATCCTAAATATACCGGACCACTGTGAGTTTTAGTTGACATGCCCCCCCTTCGATAAGCATTGGCCCCCAATGCTTAGACATGCTAGTTTCCCTTTTTCTACAATATACTTTACAATAATATTTATCTTAATTATGTCCTTGAAAGTTAGTTTATATTTCCCTTGTATATTAGCTGCTTGGCTCTTGACTGGAGTCCGGACCTGTTTACACACGTGGTACCATTCTGCTTGGCTGCTATCTTCATTGGTTCGTGGTCGTCCACCCTGTAGAATGAGGCAGGTAGCGGTTTCCATCTTCGTGGTGGTCCACCCTGTAAAATGAGGCAGGTAGCGGTTTCCATCATGTCGGCTATACCCATTGGTTCCATCGTCGTGGTGGTCCATCCTGTATGTTAATGGTATGGACCCCCGTATGCGAATGAGGCAGGTAGCGTTTTCTATGATGTCGGCTATCCTCATATTTGTGGTGGTCCACCCTGTAGGTACGATTGCTGCTTGGCCCCTTTACGATCCCCTTGCTGTCAGAAGGTTGGCTGCGCTTCTTGACACTTTGGTGGATTTACATGCTGTTATGTTCTGCTCCAGTTTCCAGTCTTATTGCCGTGATGGTTTTGTAGTTTAGGGACATAGTGCCGTAAGTGCGTCCTGCTTATTTTCCTCTTGTAGGTAGGCGGCTGGTTGATGGTGGTGTAGCTGCTACGTTGCTTTGTGTGTTGGGATGCTGCTGCTTAACCGAGGACCTGTGATGTTGTAGGGTGCAGATGGCATGTGGCTGTTGGTCATCTTTGGTCGTTGGTGGAATGGCGTCCTGTGATGGTGTTGTTTGCTTGTTTCCGCTGTTTGGCTGATTCTCGCTTGTACCGGTTTTCTTGACAATGGCGAAGGCGAATGAGGCACCTGGCTGACGGATTCGCTGTTTCCCAGTTGGCTTGCCTCTGCTACTTGGCGTTGTCTTTTGTCCGGTAGGTACGGTCTGGCTGGATGGATTGCTTCTGCTTCTTAGTTGGTACTGGTCTGACAAACAAATGACTTAGTAGTGGCGTCTAATGTGGAGATTAGACGGCCTGGGATGTCGACGACGGCGCCTTCACCATGTCACGAAGTTTCTCTTCGTGGGGGTCGTAGCGGTAGAGAAAGGTAAGTCTGGAGTCTATAAAATGGTCGTCTATTGTATCTTCTTAATTATTACCCTAGTAGGAAAACCAGCATGCCCGTAACTTATTCGGGTAAAGGGCTAACGTGTTAGTAGGTACGTCACTTGACGATGGTCAAGGATAGTCGCCTATTGTAGAACTGAAGACTGGGTGCGGCACTTGACGATGGTCAAGGATAGTCACTTATTGATGATTTGATCGAGCGGCAGGCTTCGATGCCTGCAGCTTGAATTGGCCCAGATTATATACCCAAATAAGTGATGAGATTGCAACGCACTTGACCCCGATTGGCGTACAGTGGGTTGCGATCTCAACAACGCACAGTGGTGGAGTATCCTAAATATACCCCATATTAGTGAAACAACACCGTAAGTGTGAGGAGAGAAAATTATATACAGGGTGTTTCATTAAGGGTGGCCACCGGCCATATCTCAGAAACTATTAAGCATTGAAACTTGGGGAAAAAACTCTTTATGATTAAAGTGGTAATGAGAAAATTCTGGAAATTATTTTTAAGTTCCGCATTTCGCCACAAGGGGACACAATTGAAAATTAATTTTTAAACTTCTAAATTTCTCCGAAAATTCCTATATTATGGTATACCTCTGGTGACATCATTAGAAAGAATAGATAATTCTGCATCATTTTGGTTTAAGGCTCATTGGCGTACCGACCTTGATAAGAGTGGGGAAAGTGTAATCATTAAAATCGCTATAACTTCTAAATGACTTATCCGATTTTACTAAATTTAAGCTTGTTTGGAAGAGAAAGGCGAGTACTTTAAATTGCCATATCCAACGATACACGATAGTGTTTAATAAAATTGCTAGAGGGCGCAATTTGTAATAATAACAGTTTTTTCGATTTTATCCCGAAAATTCAAATCATACGGTATAACCATGACATCATAATCGGAAAGTAGATTAAATTTGCAAGAAAAAATGTGAAGACTGCAGTTCGATATTTTTGTTGGTTTCAGAGTTATTGCCAAAACAATAATTTTTAACACTTTTATCGAAGAAATTATTGTTTTTATAGCTTCCTGGCCACGACAAAAAAATATTTTCAAAGGAGGGAGTGTCTTATTTCTCTTCTTTCAAATAAAGATATGTTTGTTCCTTTCAGGAAATATAAATGTGACCTGCAGAATTCCCGCTCCATTTGGAAAACTTTTATTATTGACTCCTTAGAAAATGCTATTCTTTATAAAAGTTTCTGCGTCGGCTTAAACTAAAAAAGCGCTCATTAAAATAAAAATAAAAATGTAGAGCATACGTCAATAACTTTGGTGTAAACCTAATTGCTCCCAAAATAAAGGAATTTTGGCATAATTTTTTTGAATGGGTTAAGAAAAATTAGAACTAGCGAGAAATTTTAAATTTGACCAATAGTCTAAAAGTAAACATTGAAAAGAACGCTTAAAAATAATTTGAACTCTCAATCTAGTCTCTATACTGGGTAAGACAAAAGAATAAGTACTTTTTTGTCATCCCGTGGTAAAAAACTTCACGAAATTTATGAACATACCGTAAGAGAGCGTATTTATGGGTTGTATAGAGCAGGTGAACACGTTACCATTAGCTCAATACAACTAAACCTTAAAATCATTAATGATGTTGAAATATCCACTGGTTCATTAGCGGACTGTTTTAAAAAATTCAAATTTAAATTGCGTAAATGTACTGTTTTAAACAGGCGTTTTATAATAGAGCAACCCCATATAGCCCAAAAACGAGTAGAACTTTTAAAGAGAATTTAAGAATAACGGCAACTCTCAATTTTCCTTAAACACTGTTTTTCTGGATGAAACCTGGATATACAGGGTGATTCATTAAGGGTGGCGACCGGCCATATATCGGAAACTACTAGGCATAGAAACTTGGAGAAAAAAAATTATGATTAAAGCGGTCATGAGAAAATTCTGGAAACTACTTTTAAGTTCTTCATTTCGCCGCAAGGGGGCACAATTAAATTTTTTTTTTTAATTCTAAATTTCTCCGAAATTTCCCATATTAAGGTATAACTCTCATTACATCATCGAAAAGTTTAGACAATTCTGCATCATTTTGGTTTAAGACTCATTGGCGTACCGACCTTGATAAGAGTGGGGGAAGCTATTGAATGTGTAAACATTAAAATCGCTGTAACTTCTAAACGACTTATCCGATTTTACTAAATTTGAGCTTGTTTGGAAGGAAAAGGTAAGTATCTTCAATCGCCGTATCCAACAGTACACGATAGTGTTTAATAAAATTGCTAGAGGGCGCAATTTGTAATAATAACGGTTTTTTCGATTTTATCCCGGAAATTCAAATCATACGATATTACTATGACATCATAATCGAAAAGTAGATGAAATTTGGAAGAAAAGATGTGAAGACCGCAGTTCGATATCTTTATTCGTTTCAGAGTTATTGCAAAAACAATAATTTTTAATACAAATTGCGCCCTCTAGCAATTTTATTAGAAACTATCTTGTACCATTAGATACGACAATTGAAGGTTCTTCCAAACAAGCTTAAATTTAGTAAAATCGGATAAGTCGTTTAGAAGTTACAGCGATTTTAATGTTTACACTTTTAATAGCTTCTCCCACTCTTATCAAGTGAAACTGTAAACATTAAAATCGCTGTAACTTCTAAACGACTTAACCGATTTTACTAAATTTAAGCTTGTTTGGAAGAGAATGGTAAGTACCTTCAATTGTCGTATCCAATGGTACAAGATAATTTCTAATAAAATTGCTAGAGGGCGCAATTTGTATTAAAAATTATTGTTTTGGCAATAACTCTGAAACGAACAAAGATATCGAACTGCGGTCTTCACATCTTTTCTTGCAAATTTCATCTACTTTTCGATTATGATGTCATAGTTATACCGTATGATTTGAATTTCCGGGATAAAATCGAAAAAACTGTTATTATTACAAATTGTGCCCTCTAGCAATTTTATTAAACACTATCATGTACTATGGGGATTGAAGGTACTTACCTTTCCCTTCGAAACAAGCTTAAATTTAGTAAAATCGGATAAGTCGTTTACAAGTTACAGCGATTTTAATGTTTGCACATTCAATAGCTTCCCCCACTCTTATCAAGGCCGGTACGCCAATGAGCCTTAAACCAAAATGATGCAGAATTGTCTAAGCTTTTCGATGATGTAATCAGAGTGATACCTTAATATGGGAAATTTCGGAGAAATTTAGAAATAAAAAAAAAAATTAATTGTGCCCCCTTGCGGCGAAATGAGGAACTTAAAAGTGATTTCCAGAATTTTCTCATGACCGCTTTAATTATAACTTTTTTTTCTCCAAGTTTCTATGCCTAGTAGTTTCCGAGATAGGGCCGGTCGCCACCCTTAATGAATCACCCTGTATAGTAAAGGGGCTTTTAGACGAAGTTGGCAAGATGATACTCTTCCAACAGTTAAAAAAATCGTCAGAGGAAGTACGGCATAGTATTTTACATGCTGGTGAATAATGCAAGTTTGATATTCAAGTCCGGCCTGAAATCTGGGGATTATCATGATTCGATGAATAGTAAAAATTTTGAGGAATGGTTTGAAGAAAAATTGTTACCAAACTTGGAAGAACCGTCTCTTATTATCATGGATAACGCCACCTATCATTCTGGGCTAATTGAAAAAATTCCAAATACAAGTTGGCCAAGAAGATTACTTATTGTATATGCAAAGACAAATTCCAGTTTCACCATTTCCAATGAAGGATCAGATCTGGATGATAGTGAAACAGCATATCCACCTAAACGTTACAAGTAATCTGGAAAGCGTTACCTATTTATTTTATTTTTTAAATATTTTTATTTAATTTTAATAGGTTGGACGAACTAGCATTATTGCAACATGGACATCGAGTTTTAAGACTTCCTCCATATCATTACCACTTTAATTCTATTAAAATGATTTGGTCGGAATGTAAGCGCTATTATGGTGCAAAAATAAGCTCTATACATCCTGTAACAAATGATGTAGTTTTGGATCTGTGGAATGAAGCTATAGGAAATGTAACAGTGGAAAAATGGAAAAATTATGTAACAAACACTAATAAAATTATAAATGATGCGTGGGAACGGGATAGATTTATTGATGCTTCAGATACTCCTTATTATTAACTTGGACGAATCTGATGATGATAATTCTTGCGGACATGATTTATTTTAGTTATAAAAAAACTGTATTTTGTTGTGTTGTAATTTTTTATTATATTTGTTTCTTTATGATTTTATAAATACAGTGTGTGTATAAAGTCTGGAAACGGCTTAATAACATCACAATTTACTGGCCGATTTAAACCAAATTTGGTACAGTTGTGTAAGAGGATCTAACGCACCGAATGACGATATTGGCGTTGTTGCCAGCTTTTTAGTTTGTCTGGAATTCGAACGAATTTTATATTTTTAAATATAACACCCAGTATATTTTTACATTTTGAAATTCCACATAAAATTATAATTATTGTTTATTAAATGCATTATTAGTCTATACTTCATAGTTTCCGAGATATTGACTCTCGAAAAGTGACATTTTTGAACTTTGACAGCTTATAACTTTCTAACAGTACGTCTTAGAGCAAAACGGCTTACATGTCCCTATCTTCAATTTTTATTATCTTCCCAAAAAATCAACTTCCGGTTAAACCGGATGTAACTCGAAAGCAGAAAATATAGTTGTTCCGGTTTAACTGGAAGTTGATTTTTTTGGGAAGATAATAAAAATTGAAGATAGGGACATGTAAGCCGTTTTGCTTTAAGACGTACTGTTAGAAAGTTATAAGCTGTCAAAATTCAAAAATGTCATTTTTCGAGAGTCAATATCTCGGAAACTATGAAGTACCTATAGACTAATAATGCATTTAATAAAAAATAATTATAATTTTATGTGGAATTTAAAAATGTAAAAATATACTGGGTGTTATATTTAAAAATATAAAATTCGTTCGAATTCCAGACAAACTAAAAAGCTGGCAACAACGCCAATATCGTCATTCGGTGCGTTAGATCCTCTTACATAACTGTACGAAATTTGGTTTAAATCGGCCAGTAAATTGTGATGTTATTAAGCCGTTTCCAGACTTTATACACACACTGTATAATGAAAATATTTGAAACAAAATTTATAGACTGATTCACTAGACAAAAAAATATATGATTTAATTTTAAATGTTTTATTTATTTTTCAGTAAATTTAAATTAATTAAAAATTTCATACTTACTGATTTTTAACAACAAATGTTTCATCCCATGATACCTTTTACCCTGAATAAACTACTTATTTCTGACTTCATTAACAGTATAAAAATACAAGCCTAAGAAAAATCATAACCTTTACCACCGGTAAGTCAAACTGACTGAATTAATTTACGACGTACCGCAAATATACGCTGAGCGGTCATTGAACAGACTTTACCTTTTAATTCTAAACAACGTTCACAAATAAAAATTTTATCTGAAACGAAAAATAAGAGTACTTTACTCTTGAGCAACTTTTAAAAAAATTGAATCTCCCGCGTATGCTCTAAAGTAGTTTTTTTCTATTTGAATGAGTGCTCAAGAATAAAATTTTCTAAGAAATCAATACTTAATAGAAAAGTTTTCCACATGGACCGAATATTCTGCCGGTCACTGTATAAAAACCCGTTAATAAAATGCATTCTTTTAGGTTAGAATATACACCCTCCCGCTATTCGCCTTCAGGCCGATGTACTACACGATACGGAACTTCAAGAAGGCGTTCAGCGACGTCATACTGTCCAGAAGGGCCATCCATAATATGAACACGTTGTATCCCGATGCCACACCTGAAGAGCTGGCGGCAGCCGATAACGTGTGCATTATCTGTAGGGAGGAAATGGTCACTGCTTCGAAAAAGCTGCCTTGCAATCACATTTTCCATACGTCGTGTTTGAGGTGAGTGCTCCACAGTTAGCGTCGGGTATGCATTCGCTATATTTTGATTAAAATACACATCCCATGGTTTATACCGTGCGAGCAAAAATTATTTGCATCGAAGAGGGATTGGATTAAAAAACGTGGGGCTTGGTTTAGATCACAATGATATGGGGACGATATATCTAACCAAATCTAGGTTAAAAAAAAGCGTCCGAAACTCTCTAAAACAGAGACAGAGGTATTTATAAAAACATTGCCATATATTTTTCACGTTTATCATTTATGTTACTGCGTTAAAGGCTAAAAGAGTCTTTCCGGCCTCAATTTATCTTTGAAAATAATCAAATAATTTGAAAATTAATGCTTTTTCTTTTTTACAATACCGTGACATTTTTTGAAATAATGTTTATTAAAAATGTCACTGTCAAAAATGACAATAAAACTTTTTTGACTGGTAAAATTACACGACATTCATTATTGGCGCAAATTTACTATCTCACCTAGTTCACTAATGTTAAAGTTGCCACAGTGGATCTTTGCCCGTGCGTCATCAATCAACGATCAGGACTCGACGTGGTTAATAACTCTGCATCCTTGTTTATTACAGTAACAAGTTTGAATAAAAGCATAAAAGAACGTCTCCAAAATTCCGCAATAATATTACGTGCTAGACAAGGATAAAACTATAAACGTCAGTTAATTACTTTCTTTATTTGTTTAGTTGACAACCGTTGTATTTTAGAACGTCATTGTCAACCTTATTTTGATCTGCCAATCTAATTCGTATTTTGTAAATCTATGTGCCTCAGAACTGTTCCTGTTTCTAAAAATAGTTCTTTTTAGAGGTAATTATACCCACCATCTGTTTTGGCGGTAAGTATTTATGGATTTTTATAATAACTAATTTATTTATTTTAAATATTCTAACCGTGAAAGTTCTTTGAAACGTTTACGGCAGTGGCTAAATTCCCTTAAATGAAAGGATGTTAAAAATTTGAATTTTGCGATTTTAATAGTCAATAAAACACCAAACTTTTGTAGATTTTAAGCTTTAAGAATGTTAAAATGTATAAACATTTGTTTGTCAATTTCTTTTAGATAATAGAGAATGCCGGGCAAAACTTAAAATAAATAATAATTTTTCGTGATATTATGTAGGTACGCCAAACGGTAGGCAGGCACGTCCATTTTATGAACTTAACTTAGTTTTGACTTTTTTCGTCTCGTAATTTTGATTTGATTCATACGATTTTGATGACGTAAAAGTGATGACGCACGGGAAAAGAACCACTGTGGCGACTTTAGATAATAAGCACTAGTCATGACGTAACGGTCAGCGGTCATTGAACAGACTTTACCTTTAGATCAGCAAACAATAATCATAAACATGGCAAATTTGATAACGGAATAACAACAGAAATATTAAAAACTATTAAAACTACTATTTCTAGACCACTAACATTTCTTATAAATAATATTTTTAAAACCAGTATAATATATCCAGAAGCTTTTAAAATTGGTATAACAAGACCTATTTTAAAAAATCGAGATTCTAGTAAAACTAGTAATTTATAGACCAATAACATTAATATCTTCGATAGCAAAAGTATTCGAAAAAATTTTAAAATTAAGAATTGAAAATGATTTGGAAAAAATACATTTTATTTCTAATAAACAGTTTGGATTTCAAAAAGATAATTCAACACAAAACGCTATTTGCTATCTAACAGAACAAAATAAATATATGATGCACTAGATAATAAAAAACCTTGTATGAGTACTTTTGTTTGAAAATATTGGCAATTAGAATTAATTAAAAATTATCTGAAAAATAGACCAACTTACTGTTCAAATAGATCCAGAAAAAATATACCCAAAAGTATTTAAGTATGGTGTTCCTCAAGGAACAATTTTAGGACCATTATTTTTTAATATTTATATTAACGACTTGTTTAGTATAAATTGCGATGGAATTGGTTTGATAACAATTTGTTAACAATTAATTTTAATAAAACAAATTATATTCCTTTTACTTTAAACCTAAATAATTAACCTACCACGAAATATGAATAGTATTCAAATAAATAAAGACATTCAAATTTTTAAAGTTAACAAAATAAAATATTTAGGCATTATTTTTGACAGTAAATTAAATTGGAATTTTCACTTAGAATACTTAATTAAAAAATTAAGAAGTTTACTACCGATTTTTAAAAACATTAAAATTTTTTTAAATGTAAGACATGGAAATATTATATGACGCGTAAGTTAAAACTCATTTAAATTACGGAATTTTAGGTTGGGGAGGAATAAATAGAACTTAAGTTAAAATAAATATTACAAAAAAGGTTTTTAAAAATTATATTCAATGAAGAGTATCTTTATCCTTTTAAAAGAATTATATTTGGAAACACAACTTTACATTTATAACATCTTAATATAAGTATATATTTAAAAATAAAAACCTTATACAATTTAAAAACCATAATCATAATACACGTCATAAAAATCAAATAACCATAAAACCTAAAATAAATAAGTTCATAGGACAAAAAAATTTCAAATATTTATGTTTTTATTTAAACGATTATTTACCAACAAAAATTAAAAAATTGATTTCATTAAAAAAATTTAAAGTCGAAATAAAAACATGGATATTAAAAACAGACAATTTGAAAATATTTTTAGAAATGCTTTAATTAATTAATATTGTTCTGAATAATTTATACCTATAAGTAATATTTTTTACTCAAAAATTATAAATTAATAATTTTATTCTAGGTAATATATTTCTTCAAAAAAATAACTGCGTTTATACTATAAATTAACATTTTTACTTTAAAACTTGATTTTTAATGTATATTTATGATTTTACGTACTAAAATAAAAAGTAAGATTTGCCCCTCACAAGCTCAGGTTCGGGGGTTGAAGAATAAGTTTATAGAAGACAACATAAACATATTTATTATCTTATTAAATTTTAAATAAACTTATTATTATTATTATTATTATTATTATTATTATTACGGCCTTGCGCCATAGGCATATACCTTTAGATTCACACAGCTGATCTCGTGGGCAAACAAATGTAATGTTAATGTTTGTTTTGTTTAGGTCTTGGTTCCAGCGTCAACAAACCTGCCCGACCTGTCGTTTAAACATTCTACGCACCCCGGCGCCCCCCACCAACAACAATGTTCCAGGTGCGCAGGCTCCAGGCGCTGTTCCGCCCAACGCGGGACAAAACCCGTTCTTTAATGCTTTCGGTGCTGCAGGACCAAATCCATTCCAGCTGTTCAATCAACCGCAGGTAATCTACGACGTAATTCAAATCAAACTGAAAATGTGTTATGAATCAATAAAAAGGGAAATGGGCTTTTTTTTACTATTTTTATTATTTTATCCCGGGTGAAAACGAAATTACTACCAGCTTGTCACGTCCTTATAAAATAAAACATTTTTATGAAATTTTGGTAGATTATGGTTGCACCGTGCGCACATTTTCAGAAATCTTACTGTCACTTTCGGTTAATCCGGAATTGCACTCAACTTTGTTATTTTAAAAAGAACACTTATATTTTTCAAAAAAAATGCTCCAGAGAAAATGGCGTTGGAAATTAATAATATTTTAAAAATTTTTGCATTTTTGGCCTTTGGGGATTTGGGATTTAAGGAGGGAGTGAAAAAATACAGTCCAGGTTACTAAAAAAATAAATAAAACATCTGGTAACATTTGACATTATCATAATTATTACTGGTGGTTTCATTGAGGTAAGTATCTACAAAGCCGTAGAGAGGCCACAAAACATTTTTTTTTAATTTCTACTTTAAACTCGGAATATTACTAAATTCCGACTTTAAACTTGAAATTTTATCAAATTCCTACTTTGAACTATGGACATTACTTAATTCCTACTTTAAACTCGGAATATTACTTAGTTTTGACTTTAAACTAGGAATATTACTTAATTCCGACTTTAAACTTGGAATATTATGTAATTCCGAATTTAAATACGGAATATTACTTAATTCCGACTTTAAACTAAGAATATTACTTAATTTCGACTTTAAACTTGGAATATTGCTTAATTCCTATTTTAAACTCGGAATATTACTAAATTCCTACTTATTGCTAATAATAATAATATTACTAAACTACTTTAAAGTCGGAATTAAGTAATATTCCGAGTTTAAAGTCGGAATTACGTAATATTCCAAGTTTAAAGTTGGAATTAAGTAATATTCCTAGTTTAAAGTCGGAATTAAGTAATATTCCGAGTTTAAAGTCGGAATTACGTAATATTCCAAGTTTAAAGTTGGAATTAAGTAATATTCCTAGTTTAAAGTCGGAATTAAGTAATATTCCGAGTTTAAAGTCGGAATTTAGTAATATTCTGAGTTTAAAGCCAAAATTTTATAAAATTCCGAGTTTAAAGTAGGAATTTAGTGATATTCCGTGTTTAAAGTTGAAATTTAATAAAATTCCTAGTTTAAAGTCGGAATTTAGTAATATTCCTAGTTTAAAGTCGGAATTTAGTAATATTCCGAATGTAAAGTCGGAATTTAAGAAAAAAAATTACGTGGCCCCTGTACGCCTTCGTATGTATCAGAGCTGTATTTAATTTTTGAGAATTTTACGAAAAGTTTTTTTTAAATAACTTAATTGACTTTTTGGAAAATAATAAAATTTGGTGTGCGAGTCCATCATACAAGGACCTTCATAATAGTCTACTTAATACAATTTTGATGTAAAATTAATAGGAGAGCCAATTTTTGAGGGTAGCAAAATTCACATGGGATTTCCCAACGTCAATCTGGCGGTGCACCTGACATTATCATAATTATTACTGGTGGTTTCATTGAGGTAAGTATCTACAAAGCCGTAGAGAGGCCACGTGACCTTTTTTTTTTAATTTCTACTTTAAACTCGGAATATTACTAAATTCCGACTTTAAACTTGAAATTTTATCAAATTCCGACTTTGAACTATGATTATTACTTAATTCCTACTTTAAACTCGGAATATTACTAAATTCTGACTTTAAACTAGGAATATTACTTAGTTTCGACTTTAAACTAGGAATATTACTTAATTCCGACTTTAAACTAAGAATATTACTTAATTTCTACTTTAAACTTGGAATATTGCTTAATTCCTATTTTAAACTCGAAATATTACTAAATTCCTACTTATTGCTAATAATAATAATATTACTAAACTACTTTAAAGTCGGAATTAAGTAATATTCCGAGTTTAAAGTCGGAATTACGTAATATTCCGAGTTTAAAGTCGGAATTTAGTAATATTCCGAGTTTAAAGCCAAAATTTTATAAAATTCCTAGTTTAAAGTAGGAATTTAGTGATATTCCGTGTTTAAAGTTGAAATTTAATAAAATTCCTAGTTTAAAGTCGGAATTTAGTAATATTCCTAGTTTAAAGTCGGAATTTAGTAATATTCCGAATGTAAAGTCGGAATTTAAGAAAAAAAATTACGTGGCCCCTGTACGCCTTCGTATGTATCAGAGCTGTATTTAATTTTTGAGAATTTTACGAAAAGTTTTTTTTAAATAACTTAATTGACTTTTTGGAAAATAATAAAATTTGGTGTGCGAGTCCATCATACAAGGACCTTCATAAAAGTCTACTTAATACAATTTTGATGTAAAATTAATAGGAGAGCCAATTTTTGAGGGTAGCAAAATTCACATGGGATTTCCCAACGTCAATCTGGCGGTGCACCTGCCCGTAGGTTTTTACCGTAATGCACTGCAAATTTACTCGAAACCGATTCAATAATAGTTATTAATGATACTAGTTCGATATGAACACTATAAGGTACTTCAGTTTCGTCCGCTGTTTTTTGAATGTTTTCGGGTGTTGTACTGAATATTTAATTTTGAACTTTTGTCATCATAAGTATAGAATAATCATCTACGGTTTGGGTTCATTTTTGATTTCCCTTCTATGATTGTTAGTGTGAAATAAGAGTTTAAGTGTTAAACAATAAACTTTAATCTTAAAAATTTTTTGTTGAGATATGTGCCATCAATAAAAAACGATCAATAAACAAGCCAAGTTAATCAGGGGCGTTGACTCTTTTACTATTGTACAGGATTTAGTACATTTCAAACCTTGAATTCATGTTCAGTTTTGGCAGTTTCTTCATGTTTTGCTTTTGTTGGGTGATTAAATCTTCAGAGAATTCCCCAATTTGGCTTCTTCCTGCTGGATTGAGTAGGTAGGAAGGGCCAATTCTACTCCCTTTTATTTTGTTTGAACGTCTATTACTTTTCTATTGCTTTTTTATATCCTTTTGCTTCTGCAATGTCTCCGACGCCTTTCAAATGTTGCAATAACAAGGAATTTAAAAACTTTATATGTATTGTGTGCATGAGCGTGTTTCATTCTAGCTGTAAGGAAAGAATGTTACACAGGGAGCTTGGAGGTCACAAAATTTACTGCTCCCATAAATGTGAGGAAGCTGATAAGAATAATTCTAAATTAGGTTTCCTCCACATCGAAATTGAAAAGAAAAACAATGAACTGATCGAGAAAGACAAGGAAATTGATAAACTTGAGACCGAATTTAACGACAAAATTAACGATTTGACCAATGAGATCTTCGATCTGAAAAAAGATATTACAGAAAGAGACAAACACTTGAAGAAAATAAGGAGGAAAACCCAGGATTTTACGGATGATGTCTTTGAGTCTGAATCTAAATTCGTTCAGCAGATAGCTGAAAGTCGTGAACTTGTGTCTAAATTGAATATACAGATCAAGGATTTAAGCAATGTAAATCGCGTTTTGGGGGACAATTTAAATTGTGAAATCGACAAGTGTACTAAACTTAAAAACGAAATGGTCGAAACAGAGAAGATTAGCAGACAAATGATCGAAACAATAAAAACTCTCGAACAGGATAATGACACATATTGTAAGGAATTGGACAGGCTTAGAGGTGAACTTAGTTGCTTTAATATAAACAATTCCAAAAAACCTAATGAGTGTCCCACTAAACCACGATCTAAAAGTTTAGCAAAAGCGCCGAGAAGGTCACAGATACTCATCATTGGGGACGAAAATGTCCGAGGATTTGCAGGCCTAATTAAGAAATATACCGGTTGTACATACGATATAAACTGTCAACGACTTTCTAGACCCACTTTTGAAGATGTAGTTAAACTTTCCACTGTTGCTGCGAATCTTACCCCACATGATTTTATTATTCTATTGTGGGGTTCCTACAACGCCATAAAGGGCATAAGTATTACCGATCGCATCCTCCAACTATTATTTGCTAATTGTAAAGCATCCAACACTATTCTTATTGAACCACCCCTCTATGCCAACAGGCCAATTTTAAACCAGATAATTGAACAACAATCAGTTCGTCTTAAATCCGCCTTAGATCCTACTTCTGGGATAAAGCTTCTTCCACTCCAGTTTATTACAGAGTCTGGTTTTCTAACTTACTACGACAAGGCCAGTCTTCTTAAATACATTTGTTCAAATATCATACAACCTAGCAAAGTTATCTCTGCTCCTGATAATCTTCTTCCTGCTGTAGATGGTTCTGGTCAGCTGCACGTTGGTGCTCCTAGCTTTCTCATTGCGCCTGAACAACCTGCTTCCAAGCCTTCACATTTTCTAAAAGCGCCGACCATCACAAATCCTTGAATAATATGGTATTTTATTACCAAAACGTTCGTGGGCTACGCACTAAACTGGTCGATTTTCGTAACAGTACTTTGACATGCGACTATGAGGCAATAATTTTGTCAGAAACCTGGCTAAATTCTAACATCCATAATAGTGAGATTTTTGGAGATAACTACCAGGTTTTTCGTCGAGATAGAAATTATGAAGAACTTGATTGTCAACGCGGTGGAGGTGTATTCATCGCAACCTTTGCCACCATAAAGGCTTCTATTATCGATAGTCCTGTCAATCCTTTCTATGAGGATATTTGGGTCCACTTAAAATCTGAACAAGGCAATATTGTTCTGGGGTGTGTTTATCTGCCTCCCAACTCTAAGCTTGATAGTTACCATTCTTTCTGTAACACCTGTGAATCTCTCAAGAACAGTTTTGAAGATTCAAAATTTATAATATTCGGTGATTTTAATCTACCTTCTCTTGATTGGATAGTTGACGATGACACGCTCGTTCCTGGTGTTCTCACTTCACAGAGCGCCGAGATTCTGATGGACTCAATGTTCTTCCTTGAACTTCAGCAACTAAACTCTTTGCGTAACGGACTGGGCAGAATCCTGGACCTTGTATTTGCAGACGATTTCTCCAGGGTATCTCTGACACCCTGCGATACCCCAATTGTTTTCCCTGATGCTTTTCACCCCCCGATCGAATTATGTTTCTCTGATGTTTACACTCCTCAACTAAGGCTAAAAACAGAAATAAGCGTTTACCAGTTTTTCAAGGCTAATTTCCTCAAATTAAATGATTTTTATAGTCAGGCCGACTGGTCCTTTCTGTCTACTGAATCAGACATAGATCAATCTGTACAGCAATTTTACAAGATTTTGTTTGACGGTATGGATCTATATGTTCCTAAGAAGCTTGTTAAAAGTGATAAATATCCAAGGTGGTTCGATTCTCAGCTTCGCAGACTGATAGGGCAGAAGAATAAGCTATACAGGAAATTCAGGAGATCTGGCTTGCAGGTTGATTACGACTCATTTGCTGCCGCACGTCGCGAGGTTAAAATTCGCACTGACTTATGCTATCTCATGTTTGTAACCCAAACTGAACACTTAATACCGGAGAACGTCAAACACTTTTGGACATTTATCAATAATCTAAAAAGAAATTCGGGTCTACCTAATCTCATGAATTTTGATAGTCAGGAGTTCTCCGATCCGGAAGATATATCTAATGCATTCGCCCGACATTTTCAATCCTGCTACTCCGACCACTCCGAGGTTGACCTGACTGACAGAAACCCAGTGAAGTTTGCCGGTGTTTTATCTTCACATCACTTCACTTTGGAAGAGATTACTCAAAAGATCACCAATCTTGACGCTTCTAAAAGATCGGGCCCTGATGGCATACCCCCCTTATTATTGAAAAACTGTCAATCATCACTTACTGGCCCCTTACTTTCTCTTTTCCAAAAATCATTCGATACAGGAATGTTTCCGGAGGCTTGGAAATTCTCGAACCTCATTCCTGTCTTTAAAACTGGTGACAGATGTGCCATTGAGAATTATCGTGGAATATCCTTAATTTCATCCATTCCGAAGCTTTTTGAATCTATTATTACTGATGAAATCTTTTCCACCTACAAAAATTACATCATGGTTCAACAACATGGCTTCTTTAGAGGACGCTCAACTGCGACAAACTTGGCAGTTTATCAGAACTTCTTAGTCTCTTCTATTGAAGCTGGTCATCAGGTTGACGTTATATACACAGACCTGTCGAGGGCGTTTGATAGTGTCTGCCATACACTGCTTCTAAATAAGCTGTCTGATATTGGAATTGGAGGGAATTATCTCAAATGGATTCGTTCATATCTACTTCACCGCCGCCAACGCGTTACTGTATGTGGTTCTGTCTCCGGAGAAATTCTTGTGACGTCTGGTGTTCCTCAGGGCTCACATATCGGCCCTATTTTATTCTTACTTTTTATAAACGACGTAATTTCTTGCTTTGATGTGTCCGAGTGTCTAGTTTACGCTGATGACTTAAAGTTTTACACCAAAATTTCTCCTAATGTAAACTACTTGCAGTCTGATCTGAACAGGTTGATTACCTGGTGTAAAGCTAACCTTTTACAACTTAATGTGAGCAAGTGTAAGGTCCTCCGCTTTTATAAATGCAACTCTCCGACAAACCATACCTATGATATTGAGAGCACTAACCTGGAGATTGTCTCTCATTTCAATGATCTTGGTGTCATCTTTGATAAAGATCTTACATTCAATCTACATATAGACAACGTCATTTTGAAGAGTTTTAGACTGCTTGGTTTTGTGAAACGGAATACTAAACAGATTTACGATACAAAGGCACTTAACGCTCTGTATGGTGGACTAGTTCGATCTCTGCTTGAATACTGTTCCGTTATATGGAGTCCCTATTACCAGTGCCACATCAAAAGGATTGAACGTGTTCAGAATAGATACGCCAAATATCTTCTGTTCAAGCTCAGGTTTCCCTATCAAAACCTATCTTACGAAACAAGAATTCTCCTTTGTGGCATGCAGAGCCTAGAATGCCGACGCAGAAAATCATTGTTGGTCTTCTTGTATAAGCTTGTGAATGGCACAATTTGCTGTAATGCCCTACTTGAATCTGTGTTTTTTTTGGTTCCACCAAGGCGCACGAGGCAGACGCAACTTTTCTTTGAAGTTACTCATAGAACCAATTACGGACAAAATGCCTTTATTTCAAGACTACTGAAGAATTATAATACTTATTTTCAGGATTGCGATTTGTTTAGGATTAGTCTTTATTCACTAAAAAACCTGTAATGACTTGTACTATTTTAATTTATTTTAATTTGTTTTGGCTCAATAACTCTGTTGTTTGCTTTGTACTACGTATTGTTTTTTTTCTGCTGTAATTGTATCTTATATTTAGATGTACCAATTGGAATATTTTTTATTCCGTAGAGTATTTAAGGATAAATAAATAAATAAATAAATAAATAAATAAATAATGAAACGTGTGCAACGTTGCACCAGTTTCATTAACAAAGTTCATATCGAACGTGTATCATTCAAAATTTAATCTACGATAGTGCAAATAGATTTTATTCGTCTAAATTTCATTGATATCAGATAACGTTTTCGTAATTTTTAAAATTTTCAGGTGTCCATATTAGTCGATATCATGGTAGCAGCATTTTTGATTGTTTCAATTTCGATTTTGACAACGTCATTATTGCCGTCTAATTTTCTATTGTATGTAACAGTGGCGGCTCGTGACATTATGAATAGGTGATGCAACATCGCGTGAGAAGCGCCGCAGGCGAAAATTTTTGGGGACCACGCCCAAATTTCGTTTTTGTCTACTATTTTCTAATATTTGCAGTGAACACGTGTATGATAAATTATTTAATTTCATAACATACCTATAAAATTGGGGGGGGGGGGGCATGACTCCTCCCATGACCCCCCCCCCCCCTGGATCCGCGCTTGCCCCCTACCTGATACTTAAATTTGGATCGTATACATGCATACATAAAATAATATTGCAATATGTTAATAATATGAATTTTCTACCAAAAACTTACCTAAATTCGGTAACATCAGGGAAATTAGGAAGGTAACACGACTAATTTAGAAATATTTTACTGTTTGAATGTGAGGCAAATTCTTCTGTCCTTTAAATTTGCAAACCTATTTATAATGTCCTCGTAAAATGGCTGTGCAAGTATAAGTTCATTTAATAGTTCTTTTCGATCGAAATTTTTGATAAGTTTGTCAGCCTCAAACATTGTGAAATATAAAACTAAATACCGCAAAGAAATACCCGGCACGCGACATAAACGCAGGTGGAAAATTTGCATCACTTGTCGCCGGCCGAATCGAGACCGCGCGTCGTGTTGTCATGGCAACCGCCGCATCCCTCGTGTCTGACGTGAGCCAGCGGAAGCGTCATCAAGACTCTGCTTCACAGCGCGAAGCAGCGCGTTTTACAGGTTGCCGAATGGTTTTTCCAGTGTGTTATAAAATCAAATCTGTAGCATTCTGTTAATTGAATAAAACGCATCATAATATATGTAAATAATATCAGAAAACAAAGTTTTATAGAAGCGAATGAATTTTTAAATAATTATTTAGTCAGTCTGGAAATAATATGAGGTAGGTGAAAAGGTAGGTGAAGCAGCGCTTCACCTGCGTCATCGGGCGAGCCGCCACTGGTATGCAAAGTGTTGGCCAAAAATAATTTAAATATGGGAGATTCTGAATCCGAAAGTGTCCCTTCGGATGTTTACAATAAATAAATGCAATCCGTTTTTCTAAGTAATAATAACAAATAAATAGTTTGCACCGACTTTCGTTATGTTTTTGTATCTTAACATTTGGATGTTATTATAAATTCATAATGGTACTGAGTGCTATTATAAAGGTCATAATGACATCTAAATGATAATGCTAAATACGTCATAATGGCACTGTCATAGATTAAAATAATTACACATGATTGCAGATTACTACTTTTATTCTTAATATCCATGTTTTTTTAAGTTTAATTTTCACCATTATGTATTTTTTCCTCTTTCAAGGGAAATGCAGCACCTAATGTAGGCGCAGCACCTGCCGGAGCGAATGCACCACCTCAGAATATACCTGGAGGTCAACCGCAAGGTGCCGAGGCTACTCAAGGAGCAGGGACGGGAGCAGCACAAGCTCGTAAGTAACTATCTAATTCACAGTCTTATTGCTTTAATGCCGTATGAACTGTACATTTATTTATGTTCAAGAGTCCCGGACTTGGCTTAGCGATGGGTTTTTGCCTTAATATTAATTTTGGTTGTAGCGTAGAAAAAATAATTTTAATCAAAAATAAATCGAATTTTTGAATTCTGATCGAAAAAGAAAATGAAGAATAACCTTTGCAAAAATTTTTTCAAAAGTTTTAAAAGAAAGATTAGAAAATTTATTAAATCATAATAAAATCCTATCACAAACAATTTGGATTTCAAAAAAACAAATCTACACAAGATGCAATTTGTCACCTAACAAATCAAATATACCGGGTGTCCACGGAAGGTGGTTCGCCCCTCTAGCTTTTTGTTTTTCAAGATAATGGAATAAAATTCGGGGGATTTGTATACGACATAAAACTGCATTTTTTGACAGGTGATTCAACAATATGGAACTTCCGGTTAAACAGGTATTGACATAAACTTTCGATTTTTAAATGGGACACCTGGTATATTTTTCCTTTTTTTGACTCCATATGACATTCTAAATACAACGATGTGTCACTTGTCACGTTTTGTCACCAAGAAAATATTTATTTAATTTTACACAGCAGATAGCATTGGACTGAAAATAGTAAAACTGTATTTTTCCCAACATTATAGAACTGAAATAATTGATTTTAAGGTATTCATAGCCCTCTAGATAAAAAAATAAATTTGGAAAAAAAATATTTTCTTGGTGACAAAAAATGGCAAGTTACACATCGTTGATTTTGTCATATGGAGTCAAAAAAATGAAAAATATTCCAGGTGTCCCATTTAAAAATCGAAAGTGGAAAAGAAGGTGAAAATATTAAATATCTGGGAATAATTTTTGATAAACATTTAAAATGGGATTTACATAGTGACTACATTGTAAAAAAAACTAAGAATTCTTATACCAAAATTTAAACACCTTAAACAATTTTTAAATATAAAAGAATTAGAAATATTGTATTATTCTTTAGTACAAACCCATTTAAATTATGGAATACTAGGATGGGGAGGCAGAAATAAGAATTATCTTAATAATATTGAAACTATTCAAAAATACATTTTGAAAATCATTTACGAAAAAGACCACCAATATTCTTCTGATTTACTATTTAAAGATAGCAAAAAAATGGATATTAAACAAATATTTTCTTACATGTTAATATATATTTTTAAACATAAAAATAAAATAAATTATATTAATCACCACATGAAACTCGTCATAAAAATACTATTACATATAAAAATAGAGTAAACAAAACAATAGCACACAAACATTTTTTAAACATCAATCCATATATTTTTGATATGCTACCACGGTCAATTAAAATAATTAAATCATTAAAGAATTATAGAAATAAACTTAAAAATTGGATATTATCCAATCCAAGAGATATATTCAAGAACGTCATAAATAAATAATGAATACACCAAGCTATAATGAATAAAATAAATAAATAATTATATATATAATAATATAATATATACATGACGTATTGTATCTTTGTATACTGTAGTGATATAAAATATACCAATCAAATATTTTCATATTCGTTTTATATTATGTGCCTGAATTACGAAATATATTCTTTACAATAAATATTATATTATTTAACTCAAAACAAGTATTTTACTTCTGAGTTCGGAATTGACATTATATATTAGCATTAAATGTAAAAAAAATATTTGAATAAACTTTTATTATTATTATTATTATTAAAAATAATTTTGCTTCCAGCCTCGACCTCATCACAACAAATACCTCCGGCCTTTGTTCCTCCCTTTGCCTTCCCGCCCTTTCCCTTCGGCATGCCCTTCATGGCCCCACCTCCCATGCCTCCGATAAACTTGACAAATCTGTCCGAAGAGGAGCTGAGAACGTTGGAGGGCAACGAGAGGCAGAACATCGAGGCTAGGATACAGTGTTTGAGGAATATCCAGGTAACGCTTGTATGTTTTTTTACTGTCAATAGATTATCGTCTATTTATATTTATTTAGTATAAATTGCGATGGACAAATTCATAGTTTTGAAGATGATACTACAATTTTTTACATCGTTACAAATTTTAAAAAAGATTTTAAAATTATAAAAAATTGGTTTGATAACAATTTGTTAACAATTAATTTTAATAAAACAAATTATATTTCTTTTGCTTTAAGTTTTCACTTCAAAAATAAGATTTGCCCCTATCAAGCTCAGCTTCAGGGGATTGAGGAATAAGTTTATAGAAGACAACATAAACATATTTATTATATTATTAAATTTTAAATTAACCTATTATTATTAATATTTAGTATGTTGCAAATTTCCAAAAATTAAAATTTTACTTCTTAGATAGGTATGAATGACCTTTTAACGATTGCGCGAAGTAATTTTAGGGCTTCAAGATACGATTTGTCGATAATAAGCTTTTGTATGAAGGTATTGTTGGATATTACGCACAATTTAAAAATATTTTGACTTATACAGGGTGCGCTCAAAATGTATGGTCTCGCATAGTTTGATTTTTGAAATGGGACACCTTATGTTTAAGTGCATTTTTAAATTGCACGTGACTTTTTATAGCGCTTTCAGTATTGATTTAATATGCGAATAATATATCGTGCGAGCTAAAATTATTTGCATCAAAGAGGGCTTGGATTAAAAAACGTAGGGCTTGGTTTAGATCACAATGATATGGGGACGATCGAGGGGTGTCTCACTGTGGCAGTAGGTGTACAAATGTTAAGGCAGGACTTAGCAGGACCGTGGCAGGACTGACAAGACTGTGGCAGGACCGTGGGAGTACTGACAGGACTGTGGCAGTACTGACAGGACTGTGGCAGGACTGTAGAAGGACCTGGCAGGACTGTAGAAGGACCTAGCAGGACCTGGCAGGACTGTGGCAGGACTGCGGCAGGATCGAAGCAGGACAGGCAGTACCTTTCAGATCCAATCAGATTTCTTCAATAACTTTAGGAGTAGGGATAAATAGCGGGAAACAAAAAATATTTTTGTTTGCTTTTGTTTATTAATTGAAAGTAAAATGGAAGTGCGTGTAACAGACGTCGCAGTTTTTAAAGTTCTCGGCGCGCGTCGCCGCATAATATTCCTGTTTGAGTTCTGTTGTAAACATCGGTGAATCACAACAGTCGACTAGTCGAGTTTGCAGTCTCATTTATTATGTTCATGCAAGTTATTGATAAAATATATTGTTTATTTCCGAGTTTATTTTGTTGTTAAGAAAGAAGATAAATATTTAGAAGTTGTGTATCCGTGGTAGGACAGTAACAGGACCGTAGCAGGACAAGCAGGACCCTGGCAGGACAAGCAGGACCGTGGCAGGACAAGGGCAAAAACGACAAGTCCTGCCAAATTTGGCAGTAGGTGTACAAATTTTGACTAGTGAGACACCCCTCGGGGACGATATATCTAACCAAATTTATGTTAAAATTTTGTCAAATTATAAGGAAGTAAAGTAGTAATAAAATAAGTAGACAAATACAAATTTATTTTTATTGTTTACAAAATTAACAAAGTAAGAATAAACAGAAAAAAAAAAGAAAAATAATTACATAAATTGCTGAAATTGGCCACCGCCACGCTCCATGCATAAATTCACACGTCTCTTCATATTTTCGAAAGTGTTGACCAGCATCTCTGGAGAAATGTTACCACATTCTTGGATAATCCTTTCTTGTAATTGTTCTAAATTTGCAAGTGGTGTTTTAAAAATAGTGTTCTTTAAATGAGGAAAAACGAAGTAATCCATAATCTAAAACTGATCAATCTTGTCGTCGAAAAAATTGCGTAAGTAGTTAATAGTTTCGGCGGCTGTATGGGCGGTTGCACCGTCCTGTTGAAAATATTCAAAATGCAGTTCGTTGTCAAGTAATTGCTCCACAATGGATTTAAAATATTGTCTCTATACCGCTGTGCTGTAACTGTGTCATGGAAAAAAATAGGACCAACAATTATTCTTCTTCGGGAAACAGCTAACCAGGCACCAATTTTTTGAGGGTGCAATGTGGACTTTACAAAAAAATGGGGATTTTCACTATTCCACATGCGTGTACTCTGAGAATTCACATAACCGAAGAGGTCTGAAAAAAATGTCAGGTCTAATAAATAATTTCTTTCCAATAAATTTTGGGTAAACCATTGAGAGTAATTCCTGCGTTTAAAATCTGCGGCTTGTATTTCTTGGAATACTTGCACTTTATAAGGAAATAAATTTAGCTGCTTCTTAAGAATAGTCCTGCATGTTCCATAATATCTTCCCACTTCTTGCGTCTTATACAATTTGTGGGCGTATTTTGCATTATTTCACGAACGTTTGCAACAAGTTCTTCTGTTCTTACAGATGGCCTTCCTGCTCCTTTTTTGTGTTGTATAGAACCTGTTTCCCTAAACACAGCCACGATTCTTTTCAGCCAATGATAAAAATCTCCAGCAATAAAAGCAACGTTAGGAAAATGTTCGTGAAAATCGTCCATGCACAAACCCGGATTGTATTGCCACTCACCATTTACTCTAACCCCGTTTCAAAAATACGCTTCAACCATGAATGTTTTGTGCTGTTCCGTAAAGCCCATTGTGTAAATTGTTCAAGAAATTGGAAAAATTAACGATGAATCAAATTACTTGTAACGACTGTCAAAGATGACGGACTAACTGATTGATTGTTAATTTAGGTAGTTACTGACACCCAACAGGTATTAAGCTCTACGGCTAAGCATTACGTCCTTAGATGTAAGGCCCTCTTTGATGCAAATAATTTTTGCTCGCACGGTATATCGAACATCTAGATTTCGGGTTTGGTGTTTCTTTGACAGCGGTTTGAAATTGTCTTCAGTTTATAGGTTTTGTGTATTAATTGCTGTGTTTTTAGTGTTCGAGAATTCTGAAAATAATAATTCTGCAGTTACTTTTCATAAGTGAATAACTAGAAAGTTGGGTTATTTGTAAGTGAGGTTTATCTTATGGTAGCAAGGTCACATTCACAGGTAAATGCACCGTAATCCCTACTCCCTGCTTCCCACCCAGCTCTTCACCGCCCCTCTTCGACAAACGACACATTTGAATAGCGTTTATAAATGACATGTGCCATCTATAGGTACCAGCTTATTGGTTATAATGTAGGTACTTCCGGTTATAAAGTACCTACTTTTTGGTGCCTAGCGGGTAGTTTATAACCGAGTTTACTGTATATCGTCAAGGCTTAAAATGACCCCGCTGCCTTACCCGGTACTATAAACTGATTTATTTTTCTAGACCTTGTTAGATGCAGCCGTTCAAATGATGCAGCAATACAGCGCCGCGGCGAGCATCTCGTCGCTGCAAAGGGGCCCGGTGCCGGCGACGGGCGCGGCTAGTGCCGCCCAGAACCCCGCCTTCGGGAACCCGAGTCCGAGCAATGCGAATTCTTCGAACAGTGCCAACGCGCCCACTGCAAACGGAACTGGCGGCAGCAGTGCCGGCTTAAACGGAACGGTGCCTAGTACGAGCGGCGGGGAAGGGGTGTCGAGTGATGGCGACTCGGAAAAAGGTAAAAAATGTATATTACTTATTATGCTTTAACATGCTTGCCAACCCATAACCTATTTCGCATAGATTTATTTATTTTTTCTAGCTTTTACACAAAATGTACCTAGGTACCTAATAATCATAGATAAGCAAACAATAATCACGAAAGTGACAAATTTAGGGCCTCGCTCATGTAAACAAAGCTACACCGGATTAGGCATGCGCACTGCAACTTTAAAATTTTGAGTTCTTGCTCAAGAAATTATTGTAAAAGTTGACCTTCAATTTATTATTTCGTGCAAACAGCTAAAATTGGCCCCAAATTCTTGCCAAAAAAATTGAAATTTCTTCTCAATTTTTGATCAAGTTGGGAAAAAAGGTAGTTATTTCTGGCATTTTTACTAGTTGCAAACCTATCAGGTTTTGAGGATAGAAAATTGTTTCTAAGGTTTCGTTTCTAAAATTTGTTTAAAAATGATTCGTCGTCGTGTTTTTAGTTCAAAAAGGAAGAGAACAAGTCAATTAAACTATAAAAGTTATAAAATCAAATATAAAAAGCAAACAAAACCAGCAAATTATCCAATCTTCGATGTTATCGCGTACCTAACCTCAAGTCAAATATTAGTTGGTATATAACTTGTATTAATTTTTTTAATTTGGCAAAAACTTGGGTACGTGTAAAACATTTTCAAGCACAATTTCTTGTCCACGAATTTGAAAAGGTTTTTGCCCGAGAACTTGACCCGTGGAATACTTTCACCCTTGGATTAATATAAAATATAAACATACCTAGGTATTTACTTTTTTTTTATATAATATAAGTATAGAAAAAAGTGTCTTTTAAACTTTTTAAAGCAATCTATTGCCCGAAAAATAGGCGTACCTACCTAATTTATTTTATTTTACTTTCAACCAACTTTACAAGTTTATTACATGGGTAAATAAGTATATAAAAATAACCAACAATTATTACTTTAACTTAGTAGGTAGATATATAAAAAAGACATTTAAAAAACAATATTTAACATATTATAAAACATTTGATTAACTCATTAGGGTGGAATTATCAACGTCATTCAATTTATTGCCAACCTATAACCTTTTTTGCCTTGTTTTTCTTAGTTTATTATTTTATTAGGCGCGTTCGGTATTATAATCTGGATACGGAGCGATTTTTAGTCACGTGACTCTAGATTAGACGGAGCGATCGGTAATAAACGAACGAGGCTCAGAATCTGAATTGGATTTGTGGGTGACGTGACGTGGGTGTTTATTTATGTTTGTTTTATGGCATAGATAAACCTAACCTCCTCTTTTATAGTTTATACAAATTTTTATTTAATTTATTCACGATGTGAATATGAATCAGATAAATGTGACTATTGAACAATGCGTAGTGATTATTGTTCATGGACATCAAATTAATCAATCAATATACTTTATTGTTCAAAGAAAATTACATTCTTATTGACAAAGTGTGTCCTTACATTAACAATAAACAAAAATAAATATAAACTTGTGAACAAATAAATTACAAAATACATACACTTAACATATCTACCAAAAACACAAATACCGGGTGTCCACGAAAGGTGGCTCGCCCCTCTAACTTTTTTGTTTTTCAAGATAATGAAATAAAATTCGGGGAATTTGTATACGACATAAAATTGCATTGTTTGACAGGTGACTCAACATTATGGAACTTCCGGTTTAACCGGAAGTGACATAAACTTTATATTTTTAAATGGGACACCTGGTATATTTTTACTTTTTGTGACTCCATATGACATTCTAAATACAACGATGTGTCACTTGTCACTTTTTGTCACCAAGAAAATATTTTTTTTCCAAATTTATTCTTTTATCTAGAGGGCTATGAATACCTTAAAATCACTTATTTCAGTTCTTTAATCTTGGGAAAAATACAATTTTACTATTTTTGGTCCAATGCTATGTGCTATGTAAAATTTACTCTTTAAAGTTGTATAACTCATTTTTTTCAAATGGCAACATGGTGGCTCGTCGGGTTAAGAAAAAAGAGGATTTTATTACGATTATTTTGATACCATAACACTATTAGGTTTTAGAAAAGCTGCCATTAAAAACATTAAAAAGTTAACTTAGAACTTTCCTAAAATGAAGCATCTTTTGAGAATAAATTTAAATTTAAATGCATCAAGTAGCCTGTGACCAGCAAAACTGATAAAACAAAATCATGCCTTGAAGAAAATTGAAATGCCAACAGTTTCTGCAAAAGTAAATTAGTTTGTTGTTTAAAAAACATGGAAAATAATTGTTTTACAAGGAGTAAAAAAGTTGATATGTTATTAGTGTTTGGAGAATGTAGAAATAATTCAACCGATGCTGCACGACTTTACGCACAAAGATATTTTAATCGGCGTTATCCAACCCGGCACTATTAGGTACCCAAAACTGGTTCCGAAAATGCGAAATGAGCCTGACAATAATAACATATCAACTTTTTCACTCCTTGTAAAACTATTATTTTCCATGTTTTTAAACAACAAACTAATTTACTTAGGCAGAAGCTGTTCAATTTTCTTCAAGGCATGATTTTGTTTTATCAGTTTTGCTGGTCACAGGCTACTTGATGCATTTAAATCCACATTTGTTCACAAAAGATGCTTCATTTTAGGAAAGTTCTACGTTAACTTTTTAAAGTTTTTTAATGGCAGCTTTTCTAAAATCTAATAGTGTATGGTATCAAAATAATCGTAATAAAATCCTCTTTTTTCTTAACTCGACGAGCCACCATGTTGCCATTTAAAAAAAATTAGTTATACAACTTTAAGAGTAAATTTTACATAGCACATAGCATTGGACAAAATATAGTAAAATTGTATTTTTCCCAAGATTTAAAGAACTGAAATAAGTAAGTTTAAGGTATTCATAGCCCTCTAGATAAAAGAATAAATTTGGAAAAAAAATATTTTCTTGGTGACAAAAAATGACAAGTGACACATCGTTGTATTTAGAATGTCATATGGAGTCAAAAAAAGTAAAAATATACCAGGTGTCCCATTTAAAAATCGAAAGTTTATGTCACTTCCGGTTAAACCGGAAGTTCCATAATGTTGAGTCACCTGTCAAACAATGCAGTTTTATGTCTTATCCAAATCCCCCGAATTTTATTTCATTATCTTGAAAAACAAAAAGTTAGAGGGGCGAGCCACCTTCCGTGGACACCCGGTATATATAATAACAATAATAAACAGCAAAAAAGGAATATAGGTACAATTACAACAAAGTCAATACTAATATTTAAAATGATAAAACTTAAACAGGACCTACAAAATTATTAAAAACGATCGTCAAAAAATTCGGTCACTGTATAGTAGGCTTTTTCCAGCAAAAACGCCTTCACAGCCGGTTTAAATTTTTTAAGGGTTCCCAGCGATCTAATACCAGCTGGTATTATTGGATTATATTTACCGATGAAGATGATGAAAACCCTGGAAATTTTTTGTTCTTCCACATCATATAGTTCCACTTCCTGCATATTATTTTCAGTCAAATCACAGAAAAATAAAGGCTTTGTTCTATCAAACTACCAAAATTTTAAACCTAAATATAAACATCAAAGTTAACCTCACAAATTCAGCTGAGATTAAACGCTTTCCTCGGTCAAAATACTCCGAGCAAAAAGATTATCCTCGGAGCGCTCCGATTTTAATTGCCGAACTGTTGAGATTTATTTCCCCTCCATTTAGATGTCATAAACGAACGATTTAGATCAATCCAAGCGGTCTGAGGTAATTGCCGAACGCGGCTATTGACTAAGATTTAAATAAAATCAATGTCGTCTGCACATTATTTAGGTAATATCTGATATACAGGGTGATTCATTAAGGGTGGCGAGGTACTGTATCTCAGGAACTAATAGTCGTACGAGTTTGAAAAAAAAATCCCTTTATTAAAATCGAGTAAGAGAAATTGCTGGAAATAATTTTCACTAGGGTGGCACTTCCGGTTATACCGGAAGTAGGTGTCAACTTGCTTATTTTATGAGGAACACCCTGTATATTATTACATTTTTGAATTCTACATAAAACTATAATTACTTTTTATTAAATGCATTATTACTCTATGCTTAATAGTTTCCGAGATATTGACTCTTGAAAAATGACATTTTTGAACTTTGACAGCTTCTAGCTTTCGAACTATATGTCTTAGAGCAAAACGGCTTACATGTCCCTATTTTCGATTTTTGTTATCTTTCCATAATTATTAACTTCCGGTCAAACCGGAAGTACTATATTTCATGCATTTAAGTTACATCCGGGTTACCCGGAAGTTGACACTTTTGGAAAGATAACAAAAATCGAAAATTGGGACATGTAAGCCGTTTTTCTCTAAGACGCATAGTTCGAAAGCTAGAAGCTGTCAAAGTTCAAAAATGTCATTTTTCAAGAGTCAATATCTCTGAAACTATTAAGCATAGAGTAATAATGCATTTAATAAAAAGTAATTATAGTTTTATGTAGAATTCAAAAATGTAATAATATACAGGGTGTTCCTCATAAAATAAGCAAGTTGACACCTACTTCCGGTATAACCGGAAGTGCCACCCTATTGAAAATTATTTCCAGCAATTTCTCTTGGTCGATTTCATTAAAGGGACTTTTTTTCAAACTCGTAAGACTATTAGTTCCTGGGATACGGTACCTCGTCACCCTTAATGAATCACCCTGTATTACAGAAATATCTATTCATTTTATTGCTAATTTTGGGATAATTGTATTGTGAAAGAACGATTACATAATATTGTTAAAAAAAGTCTTAACCGATATTTTTCGATATACAATTCTCCTGAAATAACTTATGAAATTCTTTGATATTTATTTAACATGTTAATTATTACCTATAGAATATGAAGACGATATTGATTTTATTTAAATTTTGTGTAAAAGTTAAAAAAAATAAATAAATCTACGCGAAATAGGTTATAGGTTGGCAAGCATGTTGATGGTGAAAGTACCACCTTAAGAAATAAATTTATAGGTATTAGCAAATATCTTTTTAAATAAAATTTAAATAAGGGTAGTTTTTTTTAATGCTTTAATATTTTCAGGTAAAATATTATATAATATTAATCCATTACCATTTTCCAAAGTTGCTGTTTATTTTAATAGTTTGTAAAAAATTAGTTTATATACAGTGTGACCAGTAAAGTCCGCATCATATGGGTTTTTTTTATTAATAGCTTTATTTGAAATTTGACTTTGGCATCAAGTTCTGCTTCGATCGAGATAAAAATTAAGCAAAAAAATAGTTGTCACGTCATTCGCAAATTTTAATTTTTTCCAAAAAATAATTCAAAAGTGGGGTTATTTCTGAAATTATCGAAAAAAGTTATTAGAAAATGTTTTTTTTAAATGCAGTTTTTAGCCCACATGCAAAATTTCAGCTTCACAAAATAATTTTGATTTTTTACGCATATTTTGTAAATTGCACCACTTCTGCAAAATAAGACTCAACGTAACCTACATAAAACTTCTTAGTTTTGACAATGCTTTATTTCAGATACATTTTCTTTAAAGTTGCGCCATATTAAATGTGTGTTTTTCTACAAAATCAAAATTGAGCTATTAAAATTTGGTCGCATGTGATGCAAAGTTTATTTGTTTTTGACCCTGTAGAGGGTAACTTCATAAAATAAGTATTTTTGAAAACATAGTTTGTGCCTGAAAGTAATACACCTTAATATTAAGACAAAAAGGAACACAGTGTCATCAGTAAAGTGTTCATTAAGTGGAAAATAAATTTTAGTGGTGGGTAAAAAATCAAAATTATCTTATGCAGCTGAAATATGTCATGTGGGCTAGAAACTGCATTTAAAAAAAACTTTTTCTAATAACTTTTTTCGATATTTTCAGAAATAACCCCACTTTTAAATTATTTCTTGGAAAAAATTAAAATTTGACAGATAACGCGAATCACGTGACTACTATTTTTTTGCTTAATATTCATCTCGATCGAAGCAGAACTTGATGCCAAAGTCAAATTTGGAATAAAGCTATTAATAAAAAAAAATCCTATATGATGCGGACTTTACTGGTCACACTGTATAATATTTTTTCTAAAAATGCATTTCAAAAAAATCAATTTGACGTGTTCGGGTTTGTTCGGGTTCGGGTTTGTTCGGGTTCGGGTATATAAAAGGCTAATCCGTTTCTTTATCCCAACGCTGTACGCTTGATCCTTATCGATTCGTACTGAGTGTTATAAGTTATAATATTTCATCCACCCTATTTCGCTTTCTGATGTCATAACGTTCTTAGAATGATTTTAATAATTTTTTTAGTCTCGTCGCCACAACCACCAACAAAAACATCACCTTTACTTACAGAAGTAAACGGAATTAGTGATACTGATAACATAGACAATGTTGTTACAAGTAATGAAAACAACACGCTGACGCCTGATGAAGAAATTAGGAGAAGAAGGTAAGCATACAAAATCTGTCCGATCATTGACTTCTACCTAGGTTAGTATAGATTAGGTTGAAAGTGAGTGGGTTACACGTAACCCTCCACTACGACCACATGATGTATTTTGACTCCTTCACACCTTTTTTTATATTGTTCCCAATTAATCTAGTTTTTAATGGATCTAATTGTAGTAGTGGGGAAGACATTCTTCAGCAGTGCCACTTCGCCTAATAGGGTGAATCTGATTATTGCTGCTGCGGGGCAGGCGCACAGTATGTGTTCCGCTGTTTCTGCATCTTCGATGCAGAGCCGGCATTCCTCACTTTGCGCTAATGTAATTTTGTACACATAGGGCTTTAAGGTGCTATCTATTGAGCTCCAGTAATTTGTCAGTTATTTATATGGCTGTTTATGAATGCATTTCAGTGTATTAGGCCTGGTAAGCTGAACCAATTATACCTATCCAAGGCATGTCCGACAATGTCTTTCTTTTTGGTCCGGCTAGTTTTGCTTGGGCCAGTCGTTGTTGGTCCTTTTCCACCAGACCACAGAGTCATACGTAATCGTCGGTTTTATGACAATTACGTACACCCAGAACAATTGAATCGGTATTTGCAGAAACAACACATGTCCACTTTTTTCCAAAACTGGGTTATTTAAGAAAATGAATCTACATACATAACTGCATAGTACTATGCATAAAGTACACACGTCCATGATTCACCTAAGTTGTAAACGACAAGCTTCATAAGCGACAATCGGTAGAAACCACACATGTCCTGGACATTCGCTCACTGGGTGCAATAGTGGCACATCTCAATAATTGGTCATATTGAGTAAGTGATACCATATTACCTTGAATACCTTATTTGTCACACTAACAATAGTGGCATAAAGTTATCTCTAGTGGAACTCGCTAGATGGCACTAGTGAATTTCGCGCCTTTTTGATCAAGTACGCAGACAACAGTGGCACTTGAATTTTAATACGATAAGTTGGAACAAATTTTACATTTTTAATAATGCAACAGTGGCATATTACAGGTGGTGTCAATATTGCATGTTATTATTTTATATTTTATTGCTAATTTTAGTGGAATAAGTTTAGTTGTGCCAGTATTGCCTTTTCAATTGTGAATTTTTTATTTATGTGTCGTTATTTATTGTTAAAAGCTAGCATGTTCAAACTAAATAAAAAACATGTTTTATTTTTTAACCTGTTCCTGTTCCTTTTTGCAATAAAATATTGTTAAAACAGAAACATATATTTTTAATCAAAATTAATTATTAAAATAGACCATTTTATTTAATGAAGTGACGTATGTACGTAAAAGTCAACAATGGCACAACTTAATATTTTCCCATTTAAAAAAAATATATACAGTTTGAATGAAAAAAATAAAGTGCAATACCATTCGACCTTAAATATTCAACATAATTTATTATTAGTTTTCTAATTAAATAAGACAGCTTCTTTAAAACTCAGTATATTTAATTTCCATATTACAAATTGTTGATTTTCTCAAAACTTACAATTTTTTAATGTGCCATTATTGCACCCAGTGAGCGATGTGTGGTTTCCGCAGATTGCGGTATTCGCTTGATTTGATTGCCCGTGTGCCATCATTAGCGCCAATCATCTGTTTAGTAGTAGTAGAATGGGTGGGGTGGGGAACGAGTTTAAGCTTGTATGTCTGGTAAATTTCTAATTTAAAAAAAAAATTAAATTTTTTTTTTTAAATATCAAAAATTTTACAGTTCCATAGTTCTATGGCCAACTACCACTGCATAGATTTTTTTCTGTATCATTTTTGAAATAAAAGTTTGCTTAAATAAAATCTGCTGTAGTAATTTCACCTGCGCTATGCATAAAGCTCACATGTCCATTTTTTTGAATCGTAGAAAACGTAGTTTTTATTTTTTAAATTAGAATGATTATTTAAAACTGACCAGACTAACTGATAGTTAGTACTTTAAACGTTTAGATTGAATCAAAACATATTGTGAATAATAGTAAAATGTTTTTGCGTTTTCTCAAAAACTTATAAGTATATTGGTTGTTGGTATGTGTGGTTTCTACAAATACCGAGTCAATTGCTTTGGGGTCATGCTCCAGGATATGCCACAAATTCTGTGACATGTCATTTTATTCTATTCTAAGTGGTTCCTTTTAAACTACAATAGTTAAAACCGCAAACTTACAGTTTCGCGAGTATACGTACTATAATCTGTTTATTTTGATTCGAAACGATTGACAGGACCGGACTTTTACCCAGTTTACCGTATTTTCAAAGTTGGCGCGCGTCGATCGCTACGAAGCAGTCGGTTGGAATGATGCTGCCAACTCGAATTAGTGGATGGCAACCTAACAAAACCAAAACCCCGTTAGTACAGAGTGTACAGGGTGGCCCATTAAAAACGGACGCTGGCTATATCTCGGAAACCATTAATCGTACAGCTTTCGGAAAACAAATTTTATGAGTAAAGCGGTCATGAGAGAGAAATTACTTTCAAGTTCCTCATTTCGCCGCAAGGGGGCACAATTAAAAATTCGTTTTTTAAATTTTAAATTTCTCCGAAAATTCCCATATTAAGGTATAACTCTGATTATATCATTGGAAAGCTTAGACAATTCTGCATCATTTTGGTTTAAGGCTCGTTGGCGTACCGACCTTGATAAGAGTGGGGGAAGCTATTGAATGTGTAAACATTAAAATCGGCGTAACTTCTAAACGACTTATCCGATTTTACTAAATTTAAGCTTGTTTGGAAGGGAAAGGTAAGTTCCTTCAAACGTCGTATCCAATGGTACAGGATAGTTTCTAATAAAATTGCTAGAGGGCGCAATTTGTAATTATAACAGTTTTTTTGATTTTATCCCGAAAATTCAAATCATACGGTATACCCATGACATCATAATCGGAAAGTAGATGGAATTTATAAGAAAAGATGTGAAAACCGCAGTTCAATATCTTTGTTCGTTTCAGAGTTATTGTCAGAACAATTTTTAATACAAATTGCGCCCCCTAGCAATTTTATTAGAAACTATTGTGTACCATTGGATACGACAATTGAAGGTACTTCCAAACAAGCTTAAATTTAGTAAAATCGGATAAGTCGTTTAGAAGTTACAGCGATTTAATGTTTACACTTTCAATAGCTTCTCCCACTCTTATCAAGTGAAAGTGTAAACATTAAAATCGCTGTAACTTCTAAACATCTTATCCGATTTTACTAAATTTAAGCTTTTTTGGAAGGAAAAGGTAAGTACCTTTAATTGTCATATCCAATGGTACACAATAGTTTCTAATAACATTGCTAGAGGGCGCAATTTGAATTAAAAGTTATTCTTTTGGCAATAATTCTGAAACGAACAACAATATCGAACTACGGTTTTTACATTTTTCTTGCAAATTTAATCTTCTTTCCGAATATGATGTCATAGTTATAACGTATGATTTGAATTTTCTGGATAAAATCAAAAAAATTGTTATTATTACAAATTGCGCCCTCTAGCAATTTTATTAAACACTATCGTGTACTGCTGGATACGACGATTGAAGGTACTTACCTTTCCCTTCCAAACAAGCTTAAATTTAGTAAAATCGGATAAGTCGTTTAGAAGTTACAGCGATTTTAATGTTTACATATTAAATAGCTTCCCCCACTCTTATCAAGGTCGGTACGCCAACAAGCCTTAAACCAAAATGATGCAGAATTGTCTAAGCTTTCCAATGATATAATCAGAGTTATACCTTAATATGGGAATTTTCGGAGAAATTTAAAGTTTTAAAAACTAATTTTCAATTGTGTCCCCTTGCGACGAAATGAGGAACTTGAAAGTAATTTCCAGAATTTTCTCATGACCGCTTTACTCATAAATTTTTTTTTTCCGAAAGCTGTACGATTAATGGTTTCCGAGATAAAGCCGGCCTCCCTTATTAATGGGCCACCCTGTACATAGTGTGCCATTTAAAACAGCCTATTAAGCATTATACTTTTTTTTATAGTTCTGTGGCACAAACGCATTTTTTTGCGCATGAAATAAGCTGTACGGGTCTAACGGGATATTTCTATGAATATTATGAACACGCACTTAAAAAACTTACAAGTATTAAAAAAAAATGTAATATAGGGTGTTTTTTTTTCAGGTTACAGCGGTTTCTACAACAAGAACAGCAACAGCAAATTTAGGTATCACTTTTAAAAATAAATAAAGTATACATTTAATACCCTAAACGTTTGCCAGAGAAGGTAATGGGTTTTTGTATAATATAAACAAAGAAAAATTGGACTGGATACTTTTAATAATATTTTTTCGCTTAAATGGTTATTTATTAAATATATTTTTTTTTAACTTTAGATGTCTGATGAACCTTATTACACGAGGCGACCGAAACGTTCTAGTTTACCTGAATGCGGTTATATACTAGGGTGGTCTATTGTGATATTTTATAGTTATTAATGATACTAGTTCGATATGAACACTATAATGAAACGTGTGCAACGTTTAATTGCACAAGTTTCATTAACAAAGTTCATATCGAACGTGTATCATTCAAAATTTAATCTACGACAGTGCAAATAGATTTTATTCGTCTAAATTTTATTGATATCAGATAACGTTTTTGTAATTTTTAAAATTTTCAGGTGTCCATATTAGTCGATATCATGATAACCTCATTATGGTCGTCTAATTTTCTATTGTATGCAAAGTGTTGGCCAAAAATAATTTAAATATGGGAGATTCTGAATCCGAAAGTGTCCCTTCGGATGTCGAAGATATCGCGCAAAGCGTAATAGATTCCCTACTTCCCGAAAAGTCAAGGCAGGTGTACGAACAGACCTATCTAAACGTCTAACATTTGGATGTTATTATCAATTCATAATGGCACTGAGTGCTATTATGAAGGTCATAATGACATCTAAATGACAATGCTAAATACGTCATAATGGCACTGTCGTAGATTAATTATGTAATATGTTCGTTACTTCACGCCGTCAAATAAGCAATATTATTACTAAAGGGCGGATATGCACTTAAATTCAGCCAAAATATGCGCTTATATATGCCTTGTTTGCCTTTAAAATATGCAGGTATTTGCATTTCTTTTACCAAATATGCATTTTGGTATTCAATATTTCTTAATTTATTATAGTAAAATGAATTAAAAAAACACATTGGGTTCTAAAAAATATGTTTATTTTTTTAAAAAATGCAAAAAAACAAACAAAATTAACAATTTTTTAACCTAAAGTTGTATAAAAGGCATTTATTATTAAATATTTTTCGAAATTTTCAACTAAAAAGGATTGTCTTCTATTAGCAAAATAATGTTTATACAAAGAGAAGCTTCTTTCAACATCTACTAATGTAATCGGACAATACTGCAACCTAGGTAGCGAAATATAAGGCCAAGATACAACTTCGTTGGATGGTTTACCCTCATAAATGCTTTTTACTTCAGTTAAGTATTTAAATCTTTCATTCTTTTTACAGTTACATCCAATTTGTTCCTTACTTGACCACTTACTTTACCGGTTATGTTGTTATATTTAGCGGAAAATAAAAAAAAATAGTCGTGTTTAAAAATGATCGTTGCGTAAATATTTAGGCAAAAAATACGAACAATAAAAAAAAGCAAAGTCCACCCTATAGCTACTTAGCTTTTTGTGATGTTCCTTAAAGTACTGAGTTCCGTAGATCTTTAAGTGCGAGTTAAGTATTTAATTTTTCTGTTAAGTTAAAAGTTTCTTTCTTATCCTGCAGTACAGGGTTATCGGTTACATCGACCACGCCTCTAACGGTTTTACCTTGAAGGTTAGAAACGTGATTTTTACACGAACATATATAAAATATGTGTACTTTTCAACACTAAACAGGGTGTTCTGTTATGGAAGCAGTCTGCTTTCTTACTTTTAAGACATTGACGTTATAGAGGTGGTTAAAGCAATCACCTTGTACCGGGTGTACAACTAAAAAGGAACGCCGGCTGTATCTTGGAAACCGTTTACCGTACAGCTTGCGGAAATAGTTATTTTCCTAACAAGTGCGGAAAGTGATACTTTCCCGCACGCGACTGCAGTTGACCCGAACGACGCGGAGCGGAGTTCGGGCAAGCGGTCAAGGGCGGGAAACGCATGAGTTAGGAACATTATTTTTTCTACGACCGTATAGATATACAAAAAAGTATACATACCTATTTTTGAAAAATTATTTTATTTCAACATATTTTTATAATATTATATAAAATTTTAACTAAAAAGCTACTAATTATTATGAATGTTGATATTAAAAAAACACTTTGTTGCATTCTGTAAATTATTTAAAATTTAATTCTTGCTCTGATTCGGTTTAATTTAGAAAATAGTTATTTACATTACTAGATGCGAAAGTTAATTTTTTGGTTTGAGGAGGGTTTTGAATTGCCGGGGCAAAGCCGAGGTGATTTAATACCTCCGACCACCAAAAAAGGCTTTTGCATCATGTATTGTATTAAATTGTTTTTACTACTGTTCTCTGATAAATATATTATTAAGTAATAAACTTTGATTTTATTAAAATTAAAATTATAAAATAAGTTTTTTTTCCACCTGTAAAATAATCCATGACAACTAGTTATTTGAGTATTGTTGACAAATAGTTATTTGAGTAGTGTCAGTTCGATTTTTTTGTCCTGACACCGAAAGTAATACTTACACATAGCTAGCAACGTATAATATTCAGGTAACTCGAATGTTTACTTTCGTTATCTGTCATGTTGCTAGAGCCCGAAAGTTAACTTATCTATACAGTAGTAGAAAAAGACTATTATAGGCGCGTTCGGCATTGTCATCGCGGAGCAGACGAGATTTTTAATCACGTGACCACAGATCTGTCGGACCAATCTGCAATAAACGAACGATTGAGATTTTAAAACTGGCAATGCATAGGTTAGGTGGTCCGATCCGAGTTTGTTTGTTTTTGTTTACCTGCTCCCAGGCTTGAAGAAAAACAACCCTCCCAAGTTAGTTCTTGTTTATTTACAACTAAATGAACTAAAAACAATTTTTCTTTTCTTTTTTTAAATCTAGGAAAGTTATAGAGGTGTAAAATTTATAGGTTATTAATTATGAGTGGGATTTGCCAAGTCATAAAAGATGCCATAGTAGCAGTAGTAAATGGTCACTTTCTTTTTGATGAAGATGAGGAAAAAATAATTTTTATCAACAAAAACAAACTCCGAAACAGTAAAACACAAATAACCTAACCTCACAAAACAAGATTAATCTTTTTGCTCTGCCATCCTGAGACGGAGCGGTTAGATTACATCTAGATTGGTCCGAAGTAATTTACCGAACGAAACCGATTTACCTCCCCTACATCCAGATGCCATTACCGAACGATCTAGACGAATCAGTCGGGTCTGACGACAATGCCGAACGCGCCTACTGTCACTTTGAAGACGCTTTTTAAACAACTTTGACGTTTTAGCAGCAATAACACGGCTTGGTAATCATAGCAAATGATACCAAACCACCCGTCACAGGTTGGTTTATTAGTTGTTTTATGATTTTAAAGTAATGTACAGGGTGTCCAGTTTTCGTGTGTTTTCATATACCAGCTCCCTTATTATAAAAGATAGAAAGATGGGGTTTGCGGCTTACTGTTCCATTTTTTTATGAAACTTTCATTGCCGCAAACGAATTTTTCATAGCCCTCTCAGTTTCTGACATACAGGGCCATTTTCAAATTTTGTCATTTTTGACGCTCCCATGTATCTCGATTATTTGATAACTTATCAATAAGGTAAAAATGGATTGCTATATAGTTTTTTATGTTGAATTCAGTGGCGTTGTTAGTTTTTTTCTAAAAAGTTTTGTTTATAAGTAATGACCCAAACTTATATTTTTTTAATGGGACACCCTATATATTAGTTATTTTTCTTGTTCCTCTTTTTAAGGGCTTTTCAAAAATATATAATAGTCCATATTTTTTTCTTTTAAAAAGGGACAATTTTAACTTTTTTTGTAAAATTAATCATTTTTCGAATAGAGGGCTATGCCCGCAAATAAAAAAAAATTAACAACATTATTTTTATTAAACATAACAAAGAAGTGGTTCGTGTCTGTGAAAATTAAAATAAATTGCCACGAACTTTTCAATAAAATTTCAAATAAACTAACAAAATCAAACAAATCATTATTATTTGACAATAATCCGTAATGGCGCATTTACAAAACTTTGTTTTCTGTCATGTCTATCCATGATTGTGATCATGGCCTTCTGGATTCCAGATGAAAAATTATTAATTTTACAAAAAAGTTAAAATTGTCCCTTTTTAAAAGAAAAAAATATGGACTATTATATATTTTTGAAAAGTTCTTAAAAAGAGGAACAAGAAAAATAAATAATATATAGGGTGTCCCATTAAAAAAAATATAAGTTTGGGTCATAACTCATAAACAAAACTTTTTAGAAAAAAACTAACTACGCCACTGAATTCAACATAAAAAACTATATAACAATCCATTTTTACCTTATTGATAAGTTATCAAATAATCGAGATACAGGGGAGCGTCAAAAATGACATAATTTGAAAATGGCCCTGTATGTCAGAAACTGAGAGGGCTATGAAAATTTCGTTTACGGCAATGAAAGTTTTATAAAAAAATAGAACAGTAAGCCGCAAACCCCATCTTTCTATCTTTTATAATAAGGGAGCTGGTATATGAATACACACGAAAACTGGACACCCTGTACAGGGTTATATTTTTATATATTTTCAAATACAACAAAAAGCTAGAAAAGAGGTAGATTTTATTTTCTGATTTCGTAAATACTTATTTACCTATTGTAACAATAGGTATAAATTCCTAGGTAAAAAATACTATCTAATAAGGTCAAAATTTGCATAATTTTACTTTCCCGCACTAGTGTGGGAAAGTGACACACACACGAAACTAAAATGCGTGCGGGAAAATGAGTTAAAACGCATGGTCGTAGAAAAAAATGTTCAGTGTGTATGCTTTAGTTGGAACCATATGGAAAACTTTTTTATTATTGAATTTATGGAAAAAAGTTATTCTTCATAAAAAGTTCTGCATAGTCTAAAACTCCAATTGTAAGCTTCAGTTATCAAAATTTCCCAGTCATATACGAGGTATATCAGAAATTACGAACTTTGCCCAAGAGTAAAGTACCTATTTTTGACAATAGAGAATAATGTTATGAAGAAAAGTTATTTTGAATTAAAAGTTATATTCAAATATGCAATTACACTTATTTAGCATGCAAATTTAGGTTTTGTTATTATTTATGTTTTACATTTATAAATTATTTGTATTTATCGCTCTTATCTGTTAAAACAATGATAACCTTTCCATGTGTTAGTGTTTTTGAAGAACCTTGCAATTTAAATACGTTATGAATGCATAATAATTATTTATTTTACGAAAGGTTATCATTTTTTAACATACAAATAATTTATAATGTAAAACGTAAATAATTACAAGACCTAAATTTTCATGCTAAATAACTGTAATGGCATATTTGAATATAACTTTTAATTCAAAATAACTTTTCTTTATAACATTCTTCTGTATTGTCAAAAATAAAGGTACTTTACTCTTAAGCAAAATTCGTAATTTCTGATATACCTCGTATGTGACTGGAAAATTTTAATAACTGAAGGTTGCATTTTAAGTTTTAGACCATGCAGAACTTTTTATGAAGAATAACTTTTTTCCATAAAACCAATAATAAAAAAGATTTCCATATGGTTTCAAATTAAGTAGACACACTGTTTATTAGAAAAGTTACTAAAAGAAACTGCTGGACATTATTTTTAAGTTTCTAGGCTGGCCGTAACTATAGTAAAGGTGTATCAAAGGTAGCATTTTGTTAATCTGATGAAAATTCTGGATATCTTTTGTATTTAAGTATTTGCTTTACCTTTTTGTTTAAGAGAGGAAGGGAGGAGGGAACAAATATTGTTATGAAAAAATATTCACAACTTTGGTTTGGCTTGTCGGAATTTGACAAATTTGAACTTGCTAAATAGGGTTTCCTTTCATTTTATCAAGTTAATAAGAAACTAGGTTGTTCTGAATTCCGTTGGGACAGCTAGAGGGCGCTACTTAGCAAAATCAACAATTTATTGTAATTTGTTTTATTAACCAACCATCCTCTCTTATACAGTGTATTGACGGATAGAACTTGGAAGAGGAAAAACTTTTTTATTAGTAGGTATAGAAGAAAAAGTCATTCTTTATAAAAACGTCTGCTTGTGCTGAAACTACAATTTCGAATATCAGATTTGCGATTACTATACAGGGTTTGTCAAAAACAACATTTTTACTTTTTAGGATTTTTTTCCAATTCCTCGATTTATTAAATGAATTTTGCTAGTGTTAAAACTACAATTTCAACTCTAGATTTGCGATTACTATACAGGGTTCGTCAGAAACAACAGTTTTGTTTTTTGAATTTTTTTTTAATTCCTTTTGATGATTGGCTAAATCATCAGTTTGGGACCAAATGGATTGGAAGGTACCTATGGTCCACATCAGTTGGCACGTAGGAGTCCCGATCTCACAATTATTGACTTTCGCTTATGGGGATACTGAAGCCACATGTGTATAAAACCAATTTCAATAATAACTTAGATATCTTGAAAAAAAAATAAGAGTAGGTAGTTATTGCAAATATCCCAATACTCCAATACAGCAAGTTAGGAACTGTTACCGGAAATTCGGATGTCGAGTTGAACTATGCGCTAACTCGGTGGTACCACGTTTCACGTTTGAGTAAAAATTTTATAATTTAGGATTGAATGAATTGTAATAATAAAAATACTTGAAAAGTAGGCAAATAAAAAATGGTTTTCTTACAGCAACATCGTTACTCGGCCAGATATAAAATCATAAATTCGAAGTAAGAAATAGTTGTTTGTTTTTACGTAAATTTATTTTAAACAAAATCCTGTATAGTAATACTTGCAAATATGATATTTCAAATTGTAGTTTCGGCATAAGCAATTCATTTAATAAATCAAGGAATTGAAAAAAAATCCTAAAAAGTAAAAATGTTGTTTGTGACGAACCCTGTATAGTAATCGCAAATCTGATATTCGAAATTGTAGTTTCAGCAGACGTTTTTATAAAGAATGACTTTTTCTTCTATACCTACTAATAAAAAGTTTTTCCTCTTCCAAACTCTATCCGTGGACACACTGTATATTTGTAACTTCTTGCCTACACTGCGGTTCTTATGGAGCTTATTTTTATAATAAATTTTCCATATCTCCGGTTTAAAAAAAGATATTGGCTCTTTTCACATATCTTCGCATTTATTCTTCTTTTTACGTAAGTTAAAAAATATATATCGTTGCATTTAACATTTTTGAGAAAAATGAAGAAATTGTCGATTCTGCTAAATAACGCCCTCTAGCTGTCGCAATAAAATTATTAAAACAAAAGAATCCCTATTTAGCGAGTTCAAATTTGTCGAATTCCGATAAGCCAAAACAAAGTTATGAATATTTTTTCCTAGCAACATTGCCCCCCCCCCCCTCTTAAACAAGATGGTAGAACAAAAACTTGAATACAAAAGTTATCGGATCGAGAATTTTCATTAAATTAAAAAAATGCTTCCTTTATTTGATGACATGTTTAGTGTTTACTATAAGGATTTTTGAGAAAGTCCGGTTTTTTGATTGGTTACTTTAGTTACGCCCCTAGCGGGCAACCTAGAAACTTAATAATTTCCAGCTTCCAGCAATTTCTCTTAGTCACTTTGTAATGATTTTTTTGCCGCAAGCCATGCAGTAAACTGTTTCCAAGATACAGCCGACGTCCTTTTGTATTTATACACCCGATATATTATACTTTTATAAAGGATATTTAACCCATAGATCCTACACGTTTAAAAATAAATTTGTTTTTCGATATTGTACGTAAATGTTTTATTTTAATATAAAAATAGTAAAGTATATTATTTCTTAAATGAACATACACTGTTTTCTCCTTAAACTTGCCGTTATACTGATTTTGCGTTTATTTCTTTGAGTCTTCTTGGACGTTTCGTTTAAATCCTACAAACACTATGCATTAAAAAATATATACTACATTGTGACCAGTAAAGTCCGCATCATATGGGATTTTTTTATTAATAGCTTTATTCGAAATTTGACTTTGGCATCAATTTCTGCTTCGATCGAGATAAAAATTAAGCAAAAAAAAATTGTAGTTACGTGATTCGCATTATCTGTCAAATTTAAATTTTTTCCAAAAAAGAATTCAAAAGTGGGGTTATTTCTGAAAGTATCGAGAAAAGTTAGTAAAAAAAGTTTTTTTAAATGCAGTTTCTAGCCCACATGCAAAATTTCAGCGGCATAAGATAATTTTGAATTTTTACCAACCACTAAAATTTATTTTCCACTTAAGGTAGGAGTATTAACATGCTTGCCAACCTATAACCTATTTCGCGTAGATTTATTTATGTTTTCTAGCTTTTATACAAAATTTAAAGAAAATCAGTATCGACTTGATATTCTATAGGTAATAATTGACATATTTAATTAATATCAAGGAATTTCATAACTTATTTTAGGAGAATTGTATAGCTAAAAATATAGGGTAAGATTTTTTTTAACATTATTATGTCATTGTCACTCATTGTTCTTTCACTATACAATTCTCCCAAAATTAGCAATGAAATAAATTGGTATTTTTGTAATATATCAGATACTACCTAAATAATGTACCGAGGATATTGATTTTCTTTAAATGTTAGTTATTAAAATAATAAACTCAAAAAATCAACGCGAAATAGGTTATAGGTTGGCAATAGATTGAATGACGTTGAGAATTCAACCTTAATGAACACTTTACTGATGACAACGTCATTCCATCTATTGCCAACCTATAACCTATTTCGCGTTGCTTTTTTTAGTTTATTATTATTTTTTTTTTTTTTTTTATTTATTTATTTTACGTCGGCCTTTTTCCGCAACGAGGCCAATCACCGACGCCAGGGAATTTGTCACACACTATCTGGTAATTTTGCCGAATCCCTCTTTGTCGAGGGTAGGGTTCTTTAACGTGCCAACATCCATGACACGGGGCCCACAGTTTAACGTCTCTTCCGAAAGACGGCGCCACCTCTTAAACCAAATTCCAAATTTAACATCGACGTTGCCGGCACCGGGAATGGAACTCGGGCCTACGATCTGTAAGGCTGTAGCGCTAACCACTAGACCACAACGTCGATTAGTTTATTATTTGATATTTATATAAAATTTAAATAAAATCAATATCGTCGGTACAATATTTAGGTAATATCTGACATATTCCAAAAATATCAATTTATTTCATTGCTAATTTTGGGAGAATTGTATAGGGAAAGAAGAATGACATAATAATGTTAAAAAAATCTTACCCGATATTTTTCGCTATACAATTCTCCTAAAATATTTAATGAAATTCCTTGATATTTATTTAATATGTCAATTATTACCTATAAAATATGAAGACGATAATGATTTTAATTAAATTTTGTGTAAAAGCTAGAAAAATTAAATAAATATACGCGAAATAGGTCATAGGTTGGCAAGCATGTTGATACTCCCACCTTAATATTATGGTGTATTACTTTCAGACACAAAACTACGTTTTCAAAAATACTTATTTTATGAAGTTACCTTATACAGGGTCAAAAACAAATAAACTTTGCTTCACATGCGACCAAATTTTAATAGCCCAATTTGGATTTTGTAGAAAAACACACATTTAATATGGCGCTACTTTAAAGAAAATGTATATGAAATAAAGCATTGTCAAAACTAAGAAGTTTTGTGTAGGTTGCGTTGAGTCTTATTTTGCAAAAGTTGTGCAATTTACAAAATATGGGTAAAAAATCAAAATTATCTTAGGCAGCTAAAATGTTGCATGTGGGCTAGAAACTGCATTTAAAAAAACTTTTTCTAATAACTTTTTTCGATACTTTCAGAAATAACCCTACTTTAAATTATTTTTTGGAAAAAATTAAAATTTGACAGATAATGCGAATCACGTAACTACTATTTTTTGCTTAATTTTCATCTCGATCGAAGCAGAACTTGATGCCAAAGTCAAATTTCGAATAAAGTTATTAATAAAAAAAATCCCATATGATGCAGACTTTACTGTTCACACTGTATACATTATGTACTGGGAGGTGCAACGGCTGGCGGAATATAGGAAATCCCATGCAAAATTTAAGGTGGTTTTAGACTAAAGTAGTCCACAAACTAAGACTTTGTTGACAGCTTTGCTCGACGAACAAAATGGCGAACACGAGACTGCAGTTTTCTTTACCAGTTCAACAAACGACATAATTATGAAGACAGTATACTTACTGTCCGCGGATAGGGTTTACAATAGCACCAATGTATGAAAATTTTCATTTTTCGGGAAAAAGTCATTCTTGATAAAAGGTTTTGCTTGTAAAAAAAATGCAATTCACGAAGAGAAAACTTTGATTTTTTATACAGAGTTCGCAAAAACTTCAAAAACATGATTTTTCTCCAAGAGTGAACTAAATTTATTTTTCATTTTTGACCAAAATTCCAAATAGAAAATAATTTAAATCAAGATTAAAAAAAAATCTTCGATTTTTTTTAGTTTTTTTAATTTTTAGAGGTAAAAAAATTCCTTGTTTTTACAAAAGATGGTATGAATGCGTTTAAAATTTTAAAATAAGATGCACACCACCCATTATGAAAATAGAGTCTAATAAAATTTTATATTAATATTTTTATTGAGCAGCAAAATTTCCATTTACCTCTAAAAATTAAAAAAATCAAAGATTTATTTTAAATCTCGGATTTAAATTACAAACGTTATTCTAAATAAGTTTTCTAATTGGCATTTTGGTCAAAAATGAAAAATAAAGGTAGTTTACTCTTGGAGAAAAATCATGTTTCTGAAGTGTTTGCGAACCCTGTATAAAAAATCAAAATTTTCTCTTCGTGAATTGCATTTTTTTTACAAGCAAACTTTTTATCAAGAATTACTATTTCCCGAAAAATGAAATTTTTCATCCATTTTTGCTATTGTAAACTCTATCCGCGGACAGTCTGTATATTTGAGTCAAACGCCTCGCCGCTGACATAGAGGTCACTCTTCTCCGTAGGAGAGCCATACCTTGCTGAACCTTACGGGTCCCTCAAAGTGCCAAAACAAAGCGGCCAGGACTTTAGTCTCACTAGTTTTACATCGAGAAGACTGGTTTGTACAAATTAAAACCTAAATTTTATTTAGATCAACCAGGGCGCGAGGATATATATCAGGATATATAATATATTGATATATATATCACGATATTTATGATCCGATATATATCAAGATATATATCAAAATGTCCTTAAATAATTTGCTAATAAAAATGGCAACAGAACGCCGTAAACTGGGGTTACTTTGCTCCATTTTTAAAAGAAAATTTACAATTAAGTTCCTTAAATAATTTGCTAATAAAAATGGCAACAGAACGCCGTAAACTGGGGTTACTTTGCTCCATTTTTAAGAGAAAATTTACAATTTAGTTTTAAAAATTAAAGTTTACGTTTTCAGTTATTAATAGTTTTTTAAAAATATGTTCTTCTCATACTTTACATCATAATAATGTTATAAAAAAATATGTCATAAAGCATATATGTGTATATTTTAAGTCAGTAACCCGATAATCCCTATCAAAATAGTTTCTTAATTAAAAAAAAAAAAAATATCAATAAATATCACATTTTGGATATATATATCAGATATATATCAATTTATATCGGATATTTTGATATTTATATAAATATCATGATACTTTTGTGTCCTGGATCAAACGTTGTTAAATAAATTTTATTTTATAATAGCAATTTATAACTTATAAAAGTAATTTACCAAATAATATAAATACTATAAATATTAATGATAATATAAAAATTGAACAAGCTGAAAATATTAAATATTTAGGAATAATTATTGACAAACATTTAAAATGGAATTTACATAGTGAATATATTACTAAAAAATTGAGAATACTTATACCAAAATTTAAACATCTTAAACAATTTTTAGATATTAAACATTTAGAAACCATATATTATTCATTGGTACAAACGCAAATAAATTATGGAATATTAGGTTGGGGTGGAATAAATAAAAATAATCTCCGTAATATTGAAATTATTCAAAAATGGATTTTAAAAATTATTTATAATAAAGAATATTTATACTCTTCTGATATGCTTTATAAAGAAAGCAAAAAAATGGATACCCGACAATTATTTTTTTATAACATATTAATCTATATTTTTAAAAATAAAAATAAATTAAATTTTAATATTCATAAATATAACACTAGAAATATAAATAATATAACGTTAAAAAATAAAATCAACAAAGTTATAGGTCAAAAACATTTTTTAAACATAATTCCTTATATTTTTGATATTCTCCCAAAATCGATTAAAACAATTAAATCTATGATTAAATACAAACAAGAAATTAAACTATGGATAATAAAAAATCAAAGATATTTTTTCAATAATATTATGGATAAATATTTTAAATATAAAATATATTACTTATATATGATTGCGTATATTGTTGTGATATATTATATTATATTATATTATTGTGATACATAATATGTATAAAATTCATTATATTCATGGATATGAAATTATAATACCATAATTATTACTCACTACAAGTAAGACTTCGTGAGTTTCATTATAATTCATTTTAGTTTATTCAAAGTTAAAATTTAAAATTTGCAAATATTTTATTATATGTACCTATATTTATTGAATAAACTTTTTATTATTATTATTATTATTATTATTATTATAATATCCTGTGACAAACGTACCTAATGGCAGACAGAGTTTTTTTGCACTTTGTTCTTCTTCGTAAAGTTCTTCTAATCTATTTAAAAGTGCCGCTGGTACTACTGCGTACGTTTTGGCTTTTTCTATCAATGTCTAAAATTAAATATTAATAAATCATCTTTTATGTTTATAAGTAAGTACCTAAATCAAAATTACAAAATATTAATATTTCTCCACTATCTTTCAATAAACATACAGCGTACGTGTATCAGCCAAATGAAATAAATTTGATAACATGGGGGCGTGTCCGAAAAACGCTCGGATACGTCGATTGGTATTTCTGGTTACGCTTTTTTTTCAATAAAATTTGTTTATACAGTCTGTGGTCATGTAACAGTTGCCAATACCAACTTTCTTATTTTAAATGCAACACCCTGTATATTTTTGGATTCTTCAGAAAATTTTAGACATATTTCATGTACAATATCCTATACCTATCTTCAACTGTTTCGGAAATATTGAATGTTTTGAGATTTATTGCAAAAATTAACAACATACTCAAAAACTAACAAGTAATACTGTTTATTTCTTGATAATGGAAAAAAACAAAAAAAAAAGTAAGGTAGGAGATGTTTTGGCAACATCCTAATCTTAAATAGAAATTTCTTCTTATATTACAGAACATCTCAGGCAGCAACCAGTGGCGGAACTACCGGTGTTCAATGTGTGCGAAGCACACGGGCCCGGGCTAGAAAGGGGCCCGGTAGCGGAGCCACAAAAACATAAAAATGCAAAACAAAATGTTCTTATAGCAAAAAAAAAATGCAATACTCCGGAAACGTATCCGCAAAACTACTTTACTCAATACTTTTATAGATACCTAGTAACTGAAATAATCACATAAAACGACCTTAATTTTTTTATTATTGTTTTTATTAAACCGCAATTCGCAATATCGGCATTTAGTTTAAAGGACGGTGTTTGTGTCAAAATAACTTGAAAAAATTGACACCCACTCGATGGTCATCGAGACACGATGCATGGATATTTTTAAAAACACTGACAAAAATAATTTTAACCTCTACAAATAAAGCGGAAGTTAATGAAGCAAAGTCTTTAAGAAAGCACTTGGAAAAATTTAAAACCATTTTTCTTATTGTTTTTCAAAATAAAATTTTAAAGAAAGTTGTCAAAACTTTTACAAAAAAAAGAGCAAAATATTGAAGCTGCATCTAAAATGTTTATTACAGCCACTGAAGTCGTAAATCAAATGAGAAATAATTTTGATGTAATTAAAACGGACTCTGTTATTTTGGCTAGGCAATGGGCACTACTCCTGAATTCGAAAACAAAAGGATATCAAGACCAAAAGTAATTTTTGATGATGTTAATAACCATTATCAAGTTCCCAACGTTTTACGAGATCCTTCTCTTGATGATAAGGATATTTACGATATGAGTCAAAGCCATGCATCTTTAATATCTAGAAGATATCACTGATAAAATTTCATCGCAAGTGCTTTCATTTAGAGAATGTTAGATAATTTAACTTCTATTTTTGATTTATTACATTTTATATTGGTATAAAATTGTTATTCATCTTCCAGTTTTAGTGAAATTGTAACTGCCTGCATTTTTTTTTTGACCATACCTATTTCGGTTGCATCAGCTGAACGGTCTTTTTCCAAGTTAAAGCTAATTAAAACTTATTTGAGAAATTGCATGACCGATAAAAAATTATCAGCTTTAGCAATTATTTCTATAGAAAATGAGGAAGCTCAAAAAATAGACATTTCTAATCTGATTTCAAACTTTACGCATGCAAAAGCAAGAAAAAAAGATTTTTCTCTGCAATCGTTCACAAACTGGCGTCTTTCTGGCGTGATTTGACGCCACAAAGTTCATTATTCCAGTATTGTTAACCGTTGCTACGCAATGAGTCATATAACGATACGGGAATATATTATTCCCGGCCTAGGCCGAGAATATAATATTCTCGTATCCATTGCTTCGCAACGGTTAACAATACTGGAATAATGACTTTTAATTAATTTTTTATTATGCACAATCATTTTATTTTTGTATTTATAATAATAAAGCAGCAAGCACACAACATTCTAAACATAAAACACATAATGGCTGAGTTCCTTTTAGTCACTTTTAAACAGCAAAGCTAACGGCTTGAGAGTTGAGGGTTATTTTTGTATTTATTCTATTTTCTTTTCGATTGCAGAAAAAATAGTTTGCGCACATAACAATAATTGCTTTTTTGTGTACCTACTCAAAATTCATAAATTAATATGGTTATCAATAATAATACTCCGTAGGTATCATAATGGGGGCCCGGCAAAGTTTTCGCACACGGGCCCGTGGCTACGTTGTTCCGCCACTGGCAGCAACTTCCATTTGTGTCCGTCCGTGTTTTATCTCCAGAACCAATAATCTGTAGAATTGTTATTTTGTGCATTTCTGTTAAATAAACCATTTTTCGGATATGCAGTTAACGAAATTCAAACGACTATAATACTGACAACTACTGTCATGCAGACAGACAACAATTCGCTAAGGTCAGGAATTTTAAACAAAAGTAAAAAAAAAACTATTTATATTTAAATTTCACATCAGTAAAAAGAAATGCTGAAATGCAATAAATCTAAAAACATTTAATATTTCCGAAACAGTTGAAGATAGGTAGAGTCGATTCACTCAGTAAACCTGCAAGATGGCCGACATGTCATTTGACAAAAGTCATATTCCAGCTAAATAAAATAAATTTTTGCATTTCAATGACTTTTGTCATATGACATGTCGGCCATCTTGCAGGTTTACTGAGTGAATCGACTTTATAGGATATTGTACAGGGTTATCCAACCAAGACTAGACAAGGCGATTTTTTGACTTTTCCTGTACTTTTATAAAAAAAACTGAAATAGCCATCTTAAGTAATTTTCTCCCGCGAATTCGAATATCTTCAGCAAAAAACAATTGAACTTCAAACAAAAGTACTAGGGGTCACTTTGATATTTTTTTAAATGCCCTGTATATTTTTACATTTTTAAATTCCACATAAAATTATAATTATTTTTTATTAAATGCACTATTAGTCTATACTTCATAGTTTCCGACATATTGACTCTCGAAACGTGACATTTTTGAACTTTGACAGCTTATAACTTTCTAACAGTACGTCTTAGAGCAAAACGGCTTACATGTCCCTATCTTCAATTTTTATTATCTTCCCAAAAAAATCAACTTTCAGTTAAACCGGAACAACTATATTTCCTTCTTTCGAGTTACATCCGGTTTAACCGGAAGTTGATTTTTTTGGGAAGATAATAAAATTTAAAGATAGGGACATGTAAGCCGTTTTGCTCTAAGACGTACTGTTAGAAAGTTATAAGCTGTCAAAGTTCAAAAATGTCACTTTTCGAGAGTCAATATCTCGGAAACTATGAAGTATAGACTAATAGTGCATTTAATAAAAAATAATTATAATTTTATGTGGAATTTAAAAATGTAAAAATATACTGGGTGTTCCATTTAAAAAAATATCAAAGTGACCCCTAGTACTTTTGTTTGATGTTCAATTGTTTTTTGCTGGAGATATTCGAATTCGCGGGAGAAAATGACTTAAGATGGCTATTTCAGTTTTTTTATAAAAGTACAGGAAAAGTCAAAAAATCGCCTTGTCTAGTCTTGGTTGGATAACCCTGTACATAAAATATGTCTATAATTTTTGAAATTGAACAATATACGGGGTTGTATTTAAAATAAGAAAGTTGGTACTGGCCACTGTTACATGACATACCCTGTATAAAAAGTTTTTATTGAAAAAAATCTGCAACTAGAAATACCAATCGACGTGTCCGAGCGTTTTTTCGGACACGCCCCCATGTATTTATTATCGAATTTATTCGATTTGGCTGATACACACTGTATAACAATTACATTTTTAGGTTAATATATTTATGAAAATTTACGTTGGAAAAAATATATTGAATGTTTAAGAAGTTACATCTCACCAATAATTGGCATTTTGTTTAAAGCTAAAAATTTTATATCATATCATATTATATCGTTAAAATATTTAAAAAATATATATTTTTCTTTGGTTTATTCAAAATTACAGTAAATGATTTCAATTTGGGGATCAACGATTTCCATTCAATCTTCTAATTCTAATTCTAATTTTATAACATGTTTATAATTACCATAATATGATATAAATACCTTTGTAATGTCACGTAGAATTTAGTATATTCTTGTACGTTTTCTTTTACCAATTAAACTATTATAGAAACGTCGTTTTAAAACTTACTTGTGTTACAATCAAAATTTGACTCGACATGTCACTTTGCGCTTGAAGACTAGTACTTGCGGACGGGGGGAATATATTTGGAGCTACGACGACGGCCATATTGTAGGGAGTCATTTTGTTTGACGAGGATTGTGCTGTTACGTCATTAAAAAACTGTAAATAAGAGTGTCCTTTTACTACAGTAAAAATGTCCATATACGGGGGTGTTCATTTGAAAACTTCTCACCTCGATTTTCCTGCTTTAAAATGAAAATGTGAAAAATCGCTCGGACCGGTCGATTTTTATTTCGAGGGGGACATCTTTTGCGTATATTGTCAATCTTGTTACTTTATGCCCCTAGGAGGGAGGGGGGGTAAGATCTAAATCTTAAATGAATACCCCTATTTTATATAATTTTTTTGGATTCTGCATAAAATTCTGAACATATTTTAATAAAAGCATTATTAGTCTATACTTAACAGTTTCCGAGATATTTACTCTTGAAAAATAACATTTTTGAACTTTGACAGTGTCTAGCTTTCTAACTGTACGTCCTAAAGCAAAACGGCTTACATGTCCCTATCTTCGATTTTTATTATCTTTCCAATAGTGTGAACTTTCGGGTAAACCGGATGTAAGAAATATAGTACTTCCGGTTTGACCGGAAGTTGACACTATTGGAACGATAATAAAAATCGAAGATAGGGGCATGTAAGCCGTCAGTTAGAAAGCTAGACGCTGTCAAAGTTCAAAAATGTTATTTTTCAAGAGTAAACATCTCGGAAACTGTTAAGTATAGACTAATAATGCTTTTATTAAAAAATGTTCAGAATTTTATGCAGAATCCAAAAAAATTATATAAAATAGGGGTATCCATTTAAGATTTAGATCTTACCCCCCCTCCCTCCTAGGGGCTTGAAGTAACAAGATTGACAATATACGCAAAAGATGTCCTCCTCGAAATAAAAATCGACGGGTCCGAGCGATTTTCCACATTTTAATTTTAAAGCAGGAAAATCAAGGTGGGAAGTTTTCAAATGAACGCCCTGTATACTTTCGGTAGATCAACGACGGCAGAGCAAGATAGACATCTCATTATTTTTACCATCACAAGCCGACAAGACGTCAATAGCAAAGGTCCACCAGGTTCCTTACGAGTTCCACAATGAAACGACATGAAAATATACACCAACTTTAGAATAATGCGCTGTTGCCGAAGACTCCAAAGATTCACCCCTTTTGGTTTATATTTGAGCTTAAATAGAGTCAATTTATAACTATTGGGAATTTATCAGTGCTAAGGCGGCGTATAATGCCGGTTTCAAGAAAAACTGTTGGTTGGCAGCCAATCAAAAGTTTTACTTTACAGTCGGAACAGTAAGTTTATTATTCGGAATATTCCACACTGCAGTTCGCAAGACGTGGCAACGTCTACCTCCTAGCGGCCGCAAGTGGAAACGAAATATAACAATTTTTGAATTTTTATATTATAATAGTAGTTTTAGGTTATTGTGAAAAAGTAATGAAATTTAAACGTTTGTTAGGTGTTGTGTCGTTGTGTGAACATGCATTATAACTAAAGGGCGGATTATATGCACTTAAATTCAGCCATCCAATATACAGGGTGTCCCGAAATTAGCTGACAATATTTTAAGGAGATAAAGTACATCCAAAAATAAGACTAATACTCTCTATTAATATACCTTCAAAAACGCTTCGTTATGGGGCTAGAGCCCCCCGAATTGGAGCTATGATAGGATGCAGTTTGTTCACAATATCTCAAAAACCGATTAGGGTATCGAAACAAAATTTGATACATGTTTTACCCATGACAAGACGCAATAAACGATTTAATTAGCTTAACTTTATTTCTTCCAGTGGCGTTCCACTGGGTAGGCAGTTGGGAGAATATTGCCCTAAGTTTTTTATTTTTAGGATTTTTTAACTTTGGGTGAAATTTTTAGAAGTATTAAAGTCTTTTGTTAAAAAAAGGTTCTCTTGTTTCATTGCGGTAGGATTCACCATTTTCCAGTAAAATCGATTTTAAAATTTTCGGTTTCCTAAAGTAAAGTAAAGTTCGTGTAACTTGTGGTGCTCAAGTCTGGTGCTAGAGTTTTCAGGTCGCGCAAGAGCCTCTAGCGCGACTTAACGACCAGAGATGGCCGGGACCGACAGCTTTACGTCTCCTCCGAAAGACGATCTTACACCAACCAACTAAAATTCGGTCATAGTTTTTTTATTATGCGTATGCCCACTCCGGGAATCGAACCCGGATCGCCACGGCCGTAAGCGGTATCTCTACCACTGAGCTACGACCGGGCTTTCGGTTTCCTGAAATCCGGTGAAAAGGCTAAGGTTTTTTTTTTTGCATATCTCAGCAAACACTTAATATTAAAACATGAAATTTATTAGAAGTTCTACTAGCGACAAGGCATAATATGTATTAAAGGATGTTACTTTAATTAAAAAAAGTGACGTCGCACGGGGGGGAGTAAATATTACTATTAATTATTTTTTTTTTATTTCATAGTTTTAATGTAATTTTTTTTTAATTTTAATTTTTTTGTTAATAAAATAAAACCTTCTATGTATTATTGTAATTTAACAGAATGTAACGTTTTTAAATAAACATATTTTTAGATTTCTTTGTTTTTTAAATATTTATTTTCATGGAGATTTTAAGAGAGTTTTAAAATAAAACAAAAAAGAATAATAAACTGCAAATCAAATTTGATTATGAACCACACGGGAAACTAATTCTTAAGCAAGTACCAGTCATGTGTCCCCAAAAATAATAATCAAGGGGATTTCAATCAAATGATCTTGGTGGCCAGGCTATGGCTACCAATCCACCTGGTAATTTTCTTCAAGCCAATTCCTCACTTGACGTTCGTAGTGAGCTGGTGCCCCATCATGTTGAAAGAAGTGCCCTAAACGTAAATCCAGTGGCACATTATCTAATAAATCCCCAAGTTGATTATGTATTATTATTATTTGTCGCTAGTAGAACTTCTGAGATATGCAAAAAAAAACCTTAGCCTTTTCACCGGATTTCAAAAAACCGAAAATTTTAAAATCGATTTTACTGGAAAATGGTGAATCCTACCGCAATGAAACAAGAGTACCTTTTTTCAACAAAAGATTTCAAGGCTTCTGAAAATGTCACCTAAAGTTAAAAAATCCTAAAAATAAAAAACTTGGGGCAATATTCTCCTAATTACCTACCCAGTTGGACGCCTGAAAGAAACACAGTTAAGCTAATTAAACCATTTATTGCGTCTAGCTATGGGTAAAACATGTATCAAATTTTGTTTTCATACCCTAATCGGTTTCTGAGGTATTGTAAAAAAACTGCTTGTCATAGCTCCAATTCGGGGGGCTCTAGCCTCCTAGCGAAGCGTTTTTGAAGGTATATTAATAGAGGACTTTAGTCTTATTTTTGAATGTACTTTATCCCCTTAAAATATTGTCAGCTAATTTCGGGACACCCTGTATATGCCTTGTTTGCCTTTAAAATATGCAGTTATTTGCATTAATATTTCTTAATTTATTATAGTAAAATGAGGTAAAGAAACATTGGGTTCTAAAAATATGTTTATTTTAAAAAAAATGCAAAAAAAAACAATTTTTTAACCTAAAATTGTATAAAAGGCATTTATTACTAAATATTTTTCAAAATTTTCAATTAAAAATAATTGTCTATTAGTAAAAATATGTTTATACAAAGAGAAGCTTTTTTCAACATCTACTGATGTAATCGGACAATACTGCAACTTAGGTAGCAAAATATAAGGCCAAGATACAACTTCGTTGGATGGTTTACCCTCATAAATGGTTTTTACTTCAGTTAAGTATTTAAATCTTTCATTTTTTTTTACAGTTACATCCAATTTGTTCCTTACTTGACCTCCTACTTTACCGGAAATGTTGTTACATTTAGCGGAAAAAGTTAATACTAATAGAGTCTCTTAAACTTAAATTTCTACTCTCCAACGAGGATATTATAGCCGGTATAGAACTGAAATTAACCTTAATAAAAACAAGATCTTTAGCTACATTTGCCCTTTTTAACAACTCTTTACTTTGCACAACACACTGCGAATCGTCATCTAAATCCAAAATTAGATTTTTCTACAGACGTGTGGAAAAACCAATTTTTCGCACGGATATCAGTGCGGAAAATTGATTTTTCCACACTAGTGCGGAAAATTTTTTCGACACGATTATGTCAAAAATCCGTGCGGAAAATTGGTTTTTCCACACTAGTGCGGAACAATTTTTCGGCACGATTATGTCAAAATCAATAACATATCAATTACTTATAACTTGTAGTTATTACTTTTTTTCTCAGAATTAGTTACTGTTACATATTATGTGATTGTTATAGTTAATTAAAAATTATTAAATTTCTTTGAAATATGTGTTACTTATTTCCGCAAGTCTGTAGAAAAACTATTGTACCTGACACGTGCGGAAAAGGTCATTTTCCGCACTTGTTAGGTAAATAGCTATTTTAATGGCTTCGAAATGCTCTGCCTAGAATATTGCGGCCTTAATCCATGTTCCCTACTGCGTAATTACAGGTTCTGGAGGTAAACTAACTCCTGGTAATTGCACTCTAAGAAGTGCTTTAAGAAACACTTTTTTACCATTTGAAATAAATTTATTTACGAAATGATATATCAGTTCTTACTGTTTCTGCGACTGTGTTTATTCCATATAAAAGACAAGTCACATGTACCATATTTTAATATTGTTAAGTTTACCATATACGGTGCTGCATCAGACAAAGGCACTCTGGAAAATTCTTAATCCACGATGACGTTTTCGCCACCTTAGACGTTTTAAACACAAATTTGAAATTACTAGTTTCACACTGAAAATACTGAAATCTTTCGACAAACTAAAACAGAAGTATGTATTACAAATCGATATAAATACAGTTTGTTAACACGTTAAGCGCCAGCGTAGTATCTAAAAATCTGGTCCCAAACGCCCAACTTTTTTTCTTTTCAGATTCGCTTCTTTTTGGCATTACTTTATTATATACATTCGACTTTTTTCCAAATTCATCTTTTTTATTTGATTTTTTTATATTTTTTTTTTGAGGTGCTACTTATGTGTCGCGCGGCCCATAAATCAAATATTCATTACAGGGCCACGCGACACATTTGTGTCTCTACACGTATAGACTAGTTGAACCATTCCGCGGCGTATCGTTGATACGTAAAGCAATGGTTAGTCTTTATTGTATTCTTGTAGAGATTAGTGCTCCGTAAGTTTTATTATGCCGAAAAAGATCAATCAATCCAAAATATCTATAACGGACTTTCGAAAGCAACTTTCTTTATCTATTCTGGGACTGTCGGAAGCTAAACCACCTATAGAACACGAAAGAGAGGAATATATTTTAGTAGAACAGAACTCGAGGTTACGTTGTGAAGTATGTTATCGTAATCGAAAAGAAGAGGAAGGGCGAAAAAATGCACTAAATAAAGCGTCCCGTTCGAAATGGCAATGTTCTGGCTGTAGCAAATGTTATTGTGTTCCATGCTTTTTTTTGTTGATCATCACTCCGATAAAACATCAACATAATTTTTTGTGTAATTACTTGTTTATTTTGTTCCACTTGTTTGTAACGAAATATATGCATAGGATTAGGATAGTATTTATAAGTTACTAGATATTATAATTTTTTTTATTAGTTTTTCGCAGGACCTGCATTTTATTTCCAAAAAGAAGAAATATTTTTTTTATATTATTTTTAATAATATCACAATCATGTAGTGTATTTTCATGTTATTCTTTCTTCTAATAAGGTTATAAAGTAACACTAAAGTTGTTTTATATTACTAAAATAGGCTCTAAGCAAACAATAAAAAAAGACATAAAACAAAAAATCTAAGTAAAATTTTGACGGACCAATAACAATGTGCGGTTCTCCGGGCCACGCATTTTCAGTTTTCATAAAGAACCCATATCGGCGCGACACACTGATCGTGTTGTAGTTGTAGTGCAAAATAGAACAGCCTTCAATGAAACATAGCAAGTTTGTCTCGTGGTCCACATGGCCGAATGAGGCGTGGCACGCGCGTTATACCAACAACTCCTATCATCTAGGAGTTATTGGTTATACCCCATGGCGCTTAACGTGCTAAGCAGGTAATAATAACGCATTATTAAGTGACAATAAGCAACCCCTAACAACATACCTGCAAACCCCGGAAACCTCCAATAAATACCTTGTATATAACCAAAATGTAAATATATTTATTATAATCTTCAGAAGGAAAATCTCTGAATTAAGTACCGAAACTAGTCATTAAACTTTTAACGTTTTAAATTTTTTGATAAAGCCCAAAACATAAAAATATGCTCTTAAAATAATAATTTATGAAAAATATGTATTTTATTAAAAAATTTACAGAATATGCAAAAAATTCATATACAGGGTGTTTCAATAAAAACTCCCAGGCTCTCGAAAACTAAAAGTGATATGTAAATTCTGTAAACGTCAGTTTTTAGCCTCTATGATTGGCTTTACAACTGTGTAAAAAATGTGTTTGAATAATACAAGATGTAGGTGGCGCCACGGTACAACGAATTTTTTCGATGACAGGAACTTTTAAATGTTGTGGTTCATAAAGATAATTAATTTTTGATCAAATTATGTCCCATAAACATTTTTGATAAATCCAACATGAACGGAGATATTTGGGGTTAAGTTTTTTTTTTTAATAATTTTACCGAGTATTTTATTTATATATATTTTTAATACCCTTTAGCAGGTTTTAATTAAATTTTGGTAATGATAATTTTAGTGATTAAACGCTCATGCAGCGCTAAATTATTACGTCCAGTGACGTCTCAGGGGGCGCCTTAACAAATAATATTGGCAAAAAATAAGACGCCACTGAGTTTTTGGTAATTTTTTTTTTTCGGATTAAGCAACTAAAAATATACTTTTCTTGTCTGATAAATTGTTTTCATATCTTGCTTCGTTTTCGAGAAATAAAAATAAAAAAATTTTTATCGCATATCTCTGGAAAACAAAAATTATTAAAATTAATACGTTGTTTTTTTTGTTGTTTAAAAGCAAAGTTAAAACATTAAAGCATAATAAAATAAAATTAAAATATGTTTTAAATTTTATGAAACAACTGATGAGAAATTATACAAAATTATTAATGAAAATTAGAACAATACCAAAAAATAACTAATGGGGTCGAATGAGGTGTTCAAAATTATTGCCGTTTTCATACACACACATAGCAAATCGATATAATAATTCGGTTCTGCAAACTCTCAATGTATTTCGATTAATAGCAACAGATACAACGTATTAATTATTTAATGATTTTTGTTTTCCAGAGATATGCAATAAAATTGTTTTTATTTTTATTTCTCGAAAACGAAGCAAGATATGAAAACAATTTAACAGACAAGAAAAGGATATTTTTATTTGCTTAATCCGAAAAAAATATAAAAATTACCAAAAACTCAGTAGCGTCTTATTTTTTGCCAATATTATTTGTTAAGGCGCCCCCTGAGACGTCACTGGACGTAATAATTTAGCGCTACATAAGGGTTTTATCACTAAAATTATCATTACCAAAATTAAATTAAAATCTGCTAAAGGATATTAAAAATATTTATAATTCAAATTCTCGTTAAAATTATTTAAAAAAAAACCTAACCCCAAATATCTCCGTTCATGTTGGATTTATCAAAACTTTTTATGGGACATAATTTGATCAAATATTGATTATCTTTAAAAACCACAAAATGTAAAAGTTCCTGTCATCGAAAAAATTCTTACCTACCTCTTGTATTATTCAACCACATTTTTTACACAGTTGTGAAGCCTATCATAGAGGCTAAAAACAGACGTTTACAGAATTTACATGTCACTAACAAGCTCAGCTTCAGGGGATTGAAGAATAAGTTTATTGAAGACAACATAAACATATTTATTATATTACTAAATTTTTAAATAAACTTATTATTATTACTTTTAGTTTTCGAAATAATTGGCCTGGGAGTTTTTATTGAAACACCCTGTATATGCATTTTGCATATATATTCCGCCCTTTAATAATAACAAATCAATATTACACGACAGTACCAGCGGTCTGTGTGTGTGTGTCAGGATTTTCATTTTACAAGTAAGTGCTCATAGCCATGTCATAGGATAGAATGTCCTCTATAAACAGTGAGATGTCGTCTCAGGGCAAAAGTACTTTTATGAATGAGATGCGTGGTCTATCTCTGCTATATCGTCGTTGTGTTAAATAAACGTTTAATTGATCACACAAGTAATAAAAACGAAAAACCTTTCATTATGAGTGATCCTACTACAAAATACAAATATTTGGAAGTGGTGCTAATATGGAATCCATTCCATATTAGGCACTAACCTCACATTAACTTAAAACTTGTTTTTTTTAAACGCGAATACCGTAAAACGGGGCTACTTCGGACAGTGTGGGTAACTTCGGCCATCGCGACATCAGGGTTAAAATAATTAAGTGGTGGGGAAACAGAGAATGCAAGCGCACTGTTTCTCTTCAGAAACGTGTCCTTACTCTTAACTAACAGTTGCCTTTGTACGTTCCGACAGTTGGCAGCGTTTAGAGGTAAGTGTCTCGTCTCCACGTGTTATTTTATTATGAAGTCATTTTTGGAACTTTTTCAAAAGTGGTTAAAGTAACTGGCGCACAGCCGAAACTAGTTATGATAGGAGATAACTTTATTTTACTTTTTAGTAGCCCTATATTATGTTGTTAACATGTTGGAATAATTTGAAATTTATAGTTGCTATGTTTTTTTTTAGAGAGGTGTAAGCAAAAAATCCAAATTTGAGGGGCAATTTCGGACATGGTTCGCATATAAAGCAGAAGGCAGTTGGGGAGTCGCCTGTAGAGGGCGGTTCGGCGAAAAGCAATGTCACTTCGAGGCGCATCGGAACTTTATGGGACTCCCAAATTCACTATAAGTGATAAGGTTGTTTTTTTTTGTTCACATGTTTGTTATTATTTTTGTAAGAAAATATTTTGTATTTTTATAAAATAAATATCATATTATGTGATATGGTAAATATAAAAGCTTTTTTAAAAAATATTTCTAGCTTTTATGCTAACTTTTTTTAGTACCTACCCACCTTATATATTTTTAAAAGTTAAATTCGTGTCCGAAGTAATTATTAAGCCATGTTTACTTCAATATTTTTCGGTTTAAAGAAGGTGTCCGAATTTGCCCCACCTTGTAGGGTAAATTCGGACACTTTTCAACCAAAAAAATATATATGTTAGAACAAAAAAAAACTTTTACTTTTACTCTAGCAAGGATGTATAGTATCCCACATAAAAAACATTAATTGCATCGCGAAAGTTTTTACCCTTAAAAAATGCAAAAAACTGTAAAATCTGGCCGAAGTAGCCCCGTTTTACGGTACGTCACCTTTACGCCTCTTTGATAAAAAAAAAAGTAATTCCGGTTTACACACCTGTAAAAGAAATAAAAGAAGACAAACGTTATCTACTGGCAGGAGCCAAACACACAACCCTATGGCCTCGGCAGCGTTGCTGTCCAATTTACTCGCTTCCAAGAACCACGGGACACAATCACTTGGGATCAAATGCCCTGGAATGTTTCTCAGGAAGACTTTGGTCACAACACATACTTCGATGACACTTGTATCTTCTGGAATAGGGTTACATTCGTCCAAGGTTTTCTAGAAATACATGGTAGGTAGACAATAAATGCACAGGATCTATAAATCAATATAGTATTTACTAGAAATTTGCCAAGGAACTAAAGACCTCTTATACCGTGCGAGCAAAAAAGAGGGCCTTGCATCTAACGACGTAATGCTTAGCCGTAGAGCTTAATACCTGTTGGGTGTCAGTAACTACCTGAATTAACAATCAATCAGTTATTCCGTCATCTTTGACAGTCGTTACAAGTAATTTGATTCACCGCTAATGTTTCCAATTTCTTGAACAATTCACACAATGGGCTTTACGGAACAGCACAAAACATTCATGGTTGAAGCGTATTTTCGAAACGGGGTTAGAGTAAATAAATGGTGAGTGTCAATACAATCCGGGTTTGTGCATGGACGATTTTCACGAACATTTTCCTAACGTTGCTTTTATTGCTGGGGATTTTTATCATTGCCTTAAAAGAACCGTGTCTGTGTTTAGGGAAACAGGTTCTGTATAACACAAAAAAGGAGCAGCTCCAGAGATGCTGCATGGTCAACACTTTCGAAAATATGAAGAGACGTGTGAATTTATGCTTGGAGCATGGCGGTGGCCAATTTCAACAATTTCTGTAATTATTTTTCTTTCTGTATATTCTTACTTTGTTAATTCTGTAAACAACAAAAATAAATTTGTATTTGACTACTTATTTTATTACTCATTAGCTTGGCATACCATGTCATAATGTGAATTTGACAAAATTTTAACCTAGATTTGGTTAAATATATCGACCCAATATCATGGTGATCTAAACCATGCCCTACGTTTTATAATCCAATCCCTCTTCGATGCAAATAATTTTTGCTCGCACGGTACATAGACCAGATTGTTTACATTTTAAAGCAATCAAAGATTCCAGAATTCGCAATTTGTCTGGTTAGCTGTATGGTCCACTATACTTAGCACGTGCATCAAAATAATAGATGTTGCCAAACTTACTGTTAAGAAATTACATGTTTCGCCACTATAGTCAAATTTCTACAAGAACACGCGGCATCGTGACTAAGTCACCTGTTATTATTTATGGCACCCTGTTGACGTCTGGTCTATTTTACGTTAAGGTGGGAGTATCAACATGCTTGCCAACCTATTTCGCGTAGATTTATTTATGTTTTCTAGCTTTTATACAAGATTTAAAGAAAATCAGTATCGACTTAATATTCTATAGGTAATAATTGACATATTTAATAAATATCAAGGAATTTCATAACTTATTTTAGGAGAATTGAATAGCGAAAAATATCGGGTAAGATTTTTTTTTACATTATTATGTCATTGTCACTCATTGTTCTTTCACTATACAATTCTCCCAAAATTAGCAATGAAATAAATTGATATTTTTGTAATATATCAGATACTACCTAAATAAGGTACCGACGATATTGATTTTCTTTAAATGTTAGTTATTAAAATAATAAACTCAAAAAATCAACGCGAAATAGGTTATAGGTTGGCAATAGATTGAATGACGTTGAACATTCAACCTTAAGATGGCGACAAAGACAGGACTGGGCTAAGTATCATCGCATTTAACACATTTTAACTTGTACGGCGATCTTAATTGATTATTAGCAAAATGGCTTGAAAAAAACAACGGCAATCTTATTTACAATTGAAACATCGAACTCAACTGGCGAGAGATTAAAAGTTATGGCGTTATTCATGGGTAAAATACATTTGACATGTACTAAACTTACCAATGGAAAACGCTATAAACAACCCTGACAACGTACAATAAGAGTTTTGCCGCCTAAATATTGTAAAACAGCCAATCAAGCGGTGCGCCTGCGCATGTTTCGCGTTCAATAATGCGTTGCCATATTATAATTTACGTTCGCGGGGCGTGGTACAAAGTCGCCAAAATGCCATGTGTTTGTAAATACGACCTGCTGGATTAGTTCTCAGTGAGCGCACGGTTTGGCAACCTATTGTACCGCGTGTCCCACTAAGAATTATTTGTGTGTATTATTGTTTATTTTTGTTCTTATTAATATCTTCAGTTTGATAAAAGATATCAAGTTGTGGTTTTCGTCAGTTTTTTAAGCTTTTATTTATCGTTGTAATAAGGTAAAATTAAATATACTATTGTATTCAAAACTTTAGAAAAATGCGCAATGTTTGTTAAGATGTAAGATAGCACCCTCTAGCGCCTACTTCAAAAATCATATTGTCATAGTTTATACAGCGTGTCCCAGAGAAGTTCTATATAGACATACGGGAATTTTCTTTCTTGATTTTACGAAAAAAAGTTATTCTTTATAAAAAGTTCTGCTTGATGCGCAAATATTATTGACATATCAGATCTTAATATATCATGTACAGGGTCATTCCGTATACTGCGTTTATTATAAGAGATAGAAAAAAACTTTAAATATAAAGTTATAGGGTTTACCCTAAGTCGCCAGAAAATGTTACGCAAAACAACAAATGAATGTCACAAAGTTAGGAAAAAACACTAACTTGGTAAATCGTTAATGGAACACCCTGTATATTGAAACAAAAATTAATAGATCTTTTTTTTTCTGAATTCAAAAATATATAATATGTTGACATTTGGTTTAGCCGTTTTCGAAATATTTGCATTTTAAAAATGTGAATATATTGTTTAATTAAATCGCACTTGCCATGGATAAACAAATGGCTCGAACGCCATTATTTAATAGTATTTATATGGCTGTCAGATTTCCTTTAGTCCATACGTAAAATGGGTTACACAGAAAAAGAAAAATTAGAAATACCTAAAAATATTTTTTAATAAAATAATTTATGAAAATTTACAAGTGTTGAATGTGACCACCGTTATTTTCGATACATTTTCTGTAATCCTCCTCTAATTTAGCTAAAGCATTGCCAATATACTCCGGATATTCTTCATTCAATGAATTTATACTTCTTTGAATTCTTTGCCAGTCCTCCAAACTTTGACTTCTTTCTTTGTATACTTCATTTTTTAGAAAGCCTCATAAAAAATTGTCTAAAGGAGTCAGGTCAGGACTATTAGGTGGCCAGTTAATGGTCCCATGAGTTCCAATCCACTCGTTAAACCGGTTATTTAAAAAATTTCTCACAAGCATTGTGTTATGAGGTGGCGCACCGTCCTGGTGCCATATTATGTTATTATATTCCCTGATAGGAAGTTCTTCTAACAAACCTTCAATTTCATTATTTAAAAACTGGATGTATCTATCTCCTGTTAACGATCCATCAAATATAACCGGGCCAATTATTCGGTTCCTTAGAATACCACACCAAACATTCAAGGACATACGACCCTGAATTTTAATTTCAATATAAGAGTGGGGGTTCTCTGATGCCCACATGTGTGTGTTTCGTCGGTTATATACTCCTGCTGTAGTAAACGTAGCTTCATCGCTCCACAAAATCCTATTATAAAAATCATGGGCTTGAGTTTTCCTTACTAACATATCATTACAATATGCTAGTCTTCTAATTTTATGATCGTCTGTCAATTTTTGTACCGGCAACATTTTGTATGGGTGATATCCATATTTGTGTAAAACAGTTTGAATCTTTTTTGTAGATTTTCCAAAGTATTTACTAGCATCGGCAATAGATATAGCTTTGGATTTTCTAAAAATAAGTATTAACACATTGATAAATCAGAGCAAATAATTAAAGACTTCTTTCATACCTTCAAAATACAATAACATCTGTAGTTCTTCATCCTCATTTGCGATAACTGTGCGTTTTTTCCTATAAAGGGTTTTGTGCTCCCTCATGCTCCTTTCGGTATAATAAAAAGTGGACCTAGCAGGAACAGACATTTCGCGATGAATACGCCGATACTCTGCTTGTGCTTGAGCAACATTATTGTTGTTTTTGTAAAAAAGTCGAATTATTTCTAATTTTTCTTCTTCTGTGTAACCCATTTTACGAATGGACTAAAGGAAATCTGACAGCCATATAAATACTATTAAATAATGGCGTTTGAGCCATTTGTTTATCCATGGCAAGTGCGATTTAATTAAACAATATATTCACATTTTTAAAATGCAAATATTTCGAAAACGGCTAAACCAAATGTCAACATTATATATTTTTGAATTGAGAAAAAAAAGATCTATTAATTTTTGTTTCAATATACAGGGTGTTCCATTAAAGATTTACCAAGTTAGTGTTTTTTCCTAACTTTGTGACATTCATTTGTTATTTTGCGTAACATTTTCTGGCGACTTAGGGTAAACCATATAACTTTTATATTTAAAGTTTTTTTTCTATCTCTTATAGTAAACGCAGTAGACGCTGTCTAAATATACGGAATGACCCTGTACAGGGCGGCAAAAAAATATAAAAACACAGAATTACGTTAAGAGGGAAGTACCTACCCTCAATTTTTATTTTAGAGCAAATTGTTATGAGAAAATTTTACTAAGGACTACAAAACGCGGTTAGATACAATTTTTCGTTGAAATATTTTAATTTACAGGGTACCATTAAAAAGCCTATGAAAAATATTTTTTTATTTTATTTCTTTAACTTTTACCTGCAACAATTTCGCAACAACTATATGCAATACTATAGTAATGAATATTAACATGTTAGTCAATAATCATTTAATATTTCGTCATTGCCGTGGAAAAAGATTCTATGTGCTGAAATTAAAATTTTCCAGGGGAGTGGAAAATCATATATATTTAAGAGGAAGTATATATAGCGCTTTTTTATTGAATATACTATAATATTTGTATTTTATATGCCTATTAAATACAATAGTAAAACAATAGTTTGCGATTTACAGGCTAAATGTTATATTTTAAGCAAAATAAGACACATATGCGAGGTTCTACAGTTTTTTAACATGATACACATAGGTGTTTTTAACTAATCTAACTAGTCCTTGTCCATATAAGGCAATTTACCACCACAATAAATGTGCCGAAATCTTATAACTGACATACCGCCCATACCGGAAAAATCTCGCATGTGGAGCTTTGCGTCACATAAGCGGATTTGTCGCGTCCAAGGTTGCAGCATAAACTACTATGTGCCCAGCGAAAAATCACAAACGATCACATAGGACATTTTCCGCGTTCATTTTTAGATTAGGTATACATAGATGGTTTTTATTTTAAAAATTAAAAATATAAAGAAACGTTTAACACATAGGAGATTTTGCTACAAGGCAGATATAGTCAGATCTGGTCTTAACGTGCGGGTCCAAAGGTCACTGATCATATGCGTCAAATCAGACAACACAGAGGCTATCAAAATGTTGTGAGATTATTTACAAATATACCGAAGGAAGGAAAAATAGTTTCATTATTTTAGCTATCGCGAAGATAGCCACATATACCTAATATTATTAGTTTTGTAAAAATTATGTACAGGGGAGTTGAAAAAGTTACAAAAAAATTATATAATCGTTAATTATATACCTACTGTACCCTTTAATTAAAAACGACAATAATAAACAGTGCAATTTATTTTAACAATTTTACTACTAAATACAATGGCATTTAGTCTGATAAACTATTTCGATAATGAAAGAAAAAGTGGAAATTCGCAAACCAATATGTAGGAAACCGTAATGAAAACACTGGGAATTAGTTTAAGGACTATGCAGAATAATGTGCATGAAAAAAAAGCATAATATAATACCCAAGAATACTAAAAAATGTAAACGAAAAACACCGTTTATAATTATAGCCTAAAAACTATCATCGTCACTTATAAAATCTGAAAAGTCCTCGTCGTCTGAGTCGCGTCTGGAGCAATTATCATTGGCCGCCATTGGCGCTACTTCGACATCTAGTACTTGTTCTAGATCCCACCAATCCCTTATTAATATTTCTGTATGTTCCACCGATTTCTTCCAGTACTCTTGTGTAATATGATCTAACGAATCTTGCCAAACTATTTGTACTTGGTCGGATTTAAGACCATCATCTACATGTTTTTCATAATAAGACTTTGCACCAGCCCATTTTAATTCTATTGCGTTAAACTGGCAATGATATGGCGGCAGTCGTAGAACCTCATGACCATATTCACGCAGAATTTCATCTACCGCGTATATTTTGGGTTTTTTAAGAGACTTTGCTATTGATAGGAGTTCCGACTTAAGCATATTTGGTAAAGGATTTTGGTTGTGTTTTTCCAGCCACTCATAAATATCACTTTTCCTCCAAGATGAAGTAGGCTGTTTATTTAAAATTCTTGAATGATATGATGCATTATCTAATACAATTAAAGACGGAGCATCCAAATTTGGTATCAATTGAACTTTTAACCATTTTTCAAACATTTCGCAATTCATATTATCATGATAGTCAGCACTTTTTGATGTTGAAGAAAAAATTAAACCCGCACCTGCAACATATCCTGTTACAGAACCGGCATGCAAAATAATAAAACGCTTTCCCGTACCGCAACCCTTTTTCCTTTTAACACTTTTTACAGACTCATCTTGCCAAGATTTTGAACCACTTCCATTCGAAAATATCCACGTTTCGTCTAAAAATACCACTTTTCTAAATTTCGATTTGTAATTGTCCGTATATTTTTTTAAAAACTGAACACGCTGACTCACTATCTGTGGCTGCTCACATAAAAATCTTCGGTTACAGTCTTTTTTTATAGCGAAAACCTAAATTTTTTATTAATTTTGATAACGCTTCAAGTCCAATTTCCAAAACACCCCGAATTTTTAATGTTTTTTGTAAAACTGGAAGAGTTACATTGGTTTTTGATTTGTATAAATCGTAAATCACATTTCGAACTCCCATTTTAATATTTTCGCTTAAATCCTCAGTCTTTGGCTTTCTTCGTTTACACTTTTTAGTATTCTTGGGTTATGTTTTGTTTCATGCACAATTTTCTGCACAGTCCTTAAACTAATTCCCAGTGCTTTGGCTGCTGTTTCCTGAATATTGGTTGGCGAATTTCCACTTTTTCTTTCATTTTCGAAATAGTTTATCAGATTAAAGGTCGATTTATAAACTTGACGTTCCGTTGACGGCTCGCCGTTTCAACTTAAAAGCACAGAGTTCCATAAGATCATTTATATTTGACGCTGACGTTGCCGTTTGCGTCGGTCTTGCCGTTCCCTTCCGTTCAACATAAACCAATTTTATCTTTTTCCGTTCGTGTCGTTCGTAGAAACGTCGTAGCAGATTTAAAGAGCCAATCAAAATCGTATTTGTCTATCATGTGATGTTTACCATATGATTTGCAGCCATTTTAATGTTTGTTTATGTTCTGTGTCTGTCGTTGTAAGACCACATAGGTACAAAGGATAATTCCCACTCCGGCAATTAATCTTCAAAATATTCCTTGTTCATTTTGAGAATAACAAAAACAGTAAAAACACAATATTAATCACACGAAAAGTCAAAAGAAAAGCAGGTTATGTCATTCTTTGAACGTCGCCAACGTCAAGTTTATAAACAGTCAAATTTCGTGTCTACGGACGTCGACGCAAACGGTGAACGCAAACGGCGAACGCAAACGGAACGTCAAGTTTATAAATCGACCTTAAGTACCATTTTTTTTGATTGGGGATGCAAAAACCCAGAAAATTGTTTCATTTTGTCACAAACTGTCAAAGTCACAAAACTGGCATATTTAAAATAAAACGTAGCTGGTGCTACTATAATAAGCTTTTTTAGAATCGCTGGAAAGTAAATACATATCCTTTATTTTCATGTCAAAATGGAATAAGTCTGTCTCATTTATCTTACGTATTTTATTTAGAGGGTAAAATTAAACGCAAGTAAAGAAAACAAAAACTGAGAGTATGTCTTTCTTGAATCGTATGACCCGCACGATAAGACCAGATCCGACTATAGTTCAATTTTGCATGCAAAAAAACTTCCAGATACCCATTTTTGTAAGCACAACTTTAATAACTTTGAAGATATTTAAGCGTTCCAGTAATTTTTACTAACCCAGTATTATAGTCTGACAACTTTCTAGTAAGCTAGTAGAAAAAACTATATAACTACATACCTCAGGGGGAAAATGTGTTTCCTCCCTTGGATAATTAATCGTCGGGCGTCGGGCATCAAACTATCCGCGGAAGGAAAAGCACTATTTTCCTCCCTTGGTATGTAAATAGCTATTTCGTAAAATGAAGAATAAAAAAAATTCCCATATTATGTCTTGAACTTCTCTGCACACGCTGTACGCTGTATAGTGGAATATAGAGTAAGGAAAACTCTTTTTAACAAAAATAATTTTACTGAATTCTGTTCAGTTAACCCGGAGTTATGAGCATTTGTTTAAAATAATGTTCAACCTTCCTCCACCACTTTATTTTAAAACTGACAAAGACGTTTCATGAGTGAATTTTGTTCAGAAAGTCTCAAAACATGCGAAAATGGTACTTTCAATACATCTTAAGGGGATTCTATACCTATCATTATTTTATTTCCAAATTTTCTTCGTTAATATGCATAATATCAAAACATTATTATTATATATAAAAGTAGCATAAAATTACTTTATCTAGGGCGCTATAGAGCCCAAAACTATATATTTTTTTTTCTGAATTTATATTTTTTAAAATAAAATATATTTTAAAAAACAGGCTCTATAGCGCCCTAGTGGGTGTTAATTTAGACATATTGGTAAAAAAATGAAAAGTTAAAAGTAAATAGTTTGTTCAAAATCCTGGAAAAACGATTTTGCGGAAAATGTCCTCCGCCCTACGTTCTTTTTTAGAGACAAGCCCACTAATCATATCTTGGCGAAACGCTGGCAACGCGATTGACCTTGTCAATATTCGGTGCCCGACCGAAGAAAATAGTAGGAACTATGAATTTATTATTAGCAGGTGTATAATTTTCCATGTAAAGAATAATAATTATCCGTACACATTTTATTAGGGGTTCTTATTTTTGTTGGGGTTGATGGTTGATGCATGGTTTATTGTTAGGTAGATTAATAATAATTATGGGATTATCTCATAAATTTCATTGCACCTTTATAATGTATTATTGTAAATAAGTACCTAATATTGTTAGGTTACTTAAATAATTATTATTAGTAATAAAATTACATTACCTTTTTTCATCCGAGGATCTGTAAGTAGGTATTCTCATTTCAAAATATATTCTTAAGAATCTTATACTTGTATGTGTGTGTTCTATTTTTTGTAATTTACTTAGTGCGATCGGTGGTATACATACGGATTAATTATTATTTATATTTTATTTTCCTATCAATATGGAAAAAAAGAAACAAAAAGAACAATTTCAATCCAAAAGGAAAAGTCTTCGACAAAAAATGTTAATTGTTAGAAAGTCAAGGGGAGAAAAGAATCCAGCAAAAACCATTCACCGTTACAAGGTAAGATGCCGATCCGACGCCACGGCCTTTGGGCAATTTTACAATTTCCAGGGTTGTAGGGCATGGGCAACTGCTCATCATTTTAGGGAAGTGTCCACTATTTTGGTTCTTTTACATTTACAGGAAAACATTTCGACATTTTTTGAAAGTATTTAAGTACCCCTAATTTTTTAAGAATAAGGAATATGCAGGATGTCCCACTAAGCTCGGCGAGGTAGGATAGGTATTATGGAAGCCACAAATATGTCTTTGAAAACAATATTTATTGACTAAATCGACCAAGAAAAATTGACGGAAAATATTTTCAACGTTCCAAATGGCTGCTAGGGGATGCATTTACTATGATATAACTAAAAATTCAATTTATCTCTGAATAAGCGCTATTGCGGTTATCATTTAATAACGGAAATAGAAAGATCGATAATTTTTGCGATTATTTGTTTTGTAGACTAATAATTTATATCGTCGATAATAAGGGCGGGGGAATCCTGTATAAAATTGGTGTATCTTCCATAGCCTCTATCCAAATTTAATCAACTTAGTCTTGTTTTAAAGGTAATTTTACCCTTTTTAAAATACTGAATGCCGTCGGGATGGGGAGTTGATGTTGATACTGCGTCTTCTAGAGGGCGTTGATTTCCCAATATTTGTTTTTTTACAGTTTTCTTCATAAAAGTAAACTTGCAACACTACAACCCTGGAAATTCATATTTTTATATGACCTTGCTTAAAGAGAATGACAATAGCTAAATTCTGGTGCAAACTATAATTTGATATCTTTATTCCTTCTCAAGTTATTTACAAATAACAATTTTATTCATGTTATTTACTTTAAACAAGATATACATGCAAAACAAAATTGCCAACTAATAGGGATGCCTACTTTGCCACTAAGTTACTTAATTTTGACATCATTTGGCTATTTAAAAATTTGTTAATTATTTATAAAGTAAGAAACCTTAGTGGGACAGTTTGTACCCGGATTATGCCAGCCCGGTAGCGTTTATTAGGATAAGTACCTAGTCATTTTTAGATGTATTTTGCAAATTAGAAAAATATTATACCTATAGCTATAAAAGCATTTGAGACTAAAGAACAAATCTAAAAGTCAAGCCTTGTGGTTTGTTTGTCCATAAAGAACATTGCTTCTTGGCAGCTAGTCCAGATGGACTTATTCAAGACGAAGGGATAATAGAAGTAAAGTCTCCTTCAACAGCGAAAATGTGAACACCAGAAGAGGCCATTCAACAGAAAAAAAAACTTTTGCTACAATAAATAATGGCAAATTACAATTAAAGAAAAACCATAATTATTATTATCAAACACAAGGACTGTTCCAAGTAACCAATAATTCATATTGCTATTTTCTGTTGTGGACTACATTAGGATTCCTTGTAGAAAAGGTATGATATTGTGCCATACTTTTATACAATATCTGTAATTTAAAAAAATACCTAATTTGTAAAATGTAATGTATTGTTCTGTTGTATCTATATAGCATAGATATTTACCTTTAGATAAGCAAACAACAATCATGAAAGTGGCAGATTTATGGCCTCGCGCATGTAAGCAAAGCTAGACACTATTAGCCATGCGCACTGCAACATTATCGTTTGACGAATGGGAAAATAAAATAGACAGGTCCGGGCTTTAAAATTTAAATTTTTGCCAAAAAAATTGGAATTTCTTCTCAATTTTTGATCAAGTTGGGAAAAAAGGTAGTGATTTCTGGCATTTTGAGTAGTAGCAAACATATGATTTTAAGTATAGAAAATGGTTTTTAAGGTTTTGTTTTCAAAATTTGTTTAAAAATGTTGTTGGTTCAAAAAGGAAGAGAACAAGTTAATTAAACTATAAAACTTACAAAATCGAATATAAAAAACAAACAAAACCAGCAAAATAACGAATCTACAGTGTTATCGCTTACGTAACCTCAAGTCAAATATTAGTTGGTATATAACTTGTATTGATTTTTACAATTTGGCAAAAACTTGTTTTGTTCAAGAATTTGAAAAAGGGTTTGCCCGAGAACTTGACTCATAAAATACTTTCACATTAATATAAACATACCTAGGTATTTACTTTTTTCTTTGCAAGCATCGGGATAATAATATGTTTTGGTGTGTGTTTCTCATTATTTTCATACCATATTTATGTAGCCTAGGCCTAGTTAGATGTGTTTAAATTGTTCATAATAAAATAAAGTTATATATCAAGATACATCACTACTCCATACTTACTAAAAATATTAAATTTAATACCCGATATTTTACACCTATTTCGGCTTAACAAAATAATACAACGGCTCTTACTGTCATTCTTTATATTCCAATTGGAGTCATTAAAAGCACAAACACAATTCACTAAACTCCACAAAAACTAGAAATCCGTAAATATTAAACACCCACAATCCACGTCAGCTAAGAAAACTACAACGAATCCACAGAGAAACCTTAAAACACAACAACAAAAATGGCGGCCGAGCCGGTTCTGGAGAGTATCTTGAGCATGTCGATTATTGTCGATAAAGTAGGACAGGCCGATAACACAAGGTTTGTGCGCATGCACGAAGGTGTCCAGAAGGAAGGCAGCTGACCGGCGAGTCATGCGCTTGGACGTATTTTTTCACCCATAAAACGTAACTTTTGATTGCGCAGGAGATAAGCTGTACGTATCTAAAGGTAAATTGTGTATGCTATAATATAGTGCAGAAAACTGTTTAAACTGACTTAAAATGAGTAATAGATGTGTTTTGGACTTCCATTGCCTTTAGTTTTTCATATCACAACGTTTCAACTGGTAAGTATCTCCAGTCGTCTTCAGGTGAATACTGACTTAAAATGTTTAAATTTACACAATTTTTTTAGATTGAAAGAAATTATGTGTTTTGGACAGACAAAAATGGAGCCATATTTAATAAGGTTTTATTTAAAATGCTTACCACCTGAAATTATTGACCCTAGATATACAAGAAGACTACAAATTAGGAATCCCCCTCGGGATGATTAATATATTATTATCAAATTATTTAAGTTTTTCTTATTTTTTTTCTTATTACTTATTTTGTGTGGAATAATTTAATCATGTTGCAAATTACTAATAGATACATTTGTTTAAATTGGATTTATTAAGAAAATCACAACTTTTTCAGTTAATTAGTTCATCTTACAGTTAAAATTTGGTAGGTAGGTAATTAACAAAGTATTTGTTGTTGTTTGTAAATAAACTTTAATATTTAACAGATACTGTACATATTATAAGAACACTGGCAGTAAAAATGTCGAAAATATATCTTTATATACATGAGCATACAAATTAAAATAATATTTTCCTGGACTAATAATTTTTCTGGACTATTAGTCGTAATTGAATAAATACAAAAATAAACTGTTTTTGCCGAGATTTTGGCCCTTGGAGCGGTCTAGTTCTGTGAATTGTTCATGCCCGGTGAAATTAAACAGCGATGATGCCGGTGCAAAAATATTAGTCAGCGGGTGAACGGGTTTAGATAGAAATATGCCTGCAGATTTCCTCCGGACACCGAAATTTCTGTTCGGTGATGTATCGCCTTAAATAGGCAACTTTTGAAAATACTGACTTTTACTGATTTACTGTTAAGGTTACGCCCTCTAGCGCTCGACTAAGAAACATGAAAATAATTTCCAGCAATTTCTCATGGCCACTTTTACTAAAAAGAGGTTTTTTCCGCAAGCCATACGACTACCCCCTTTCTGAGATACGGCCGAGAGCCATTCTTAGTGGGACACCCAGTACAGTAATTAAAATGAATAAACTAATAATATTAAATTTATGATGCAAATGATGATATATAAAATATTTGTTATTGGAAATAGGAGAGGTAATTAACCTAAACTGCTTTATTCTACTCGCCGTTCGACTTAAATAATAAACACCAAGAAAATTTAGTCTCTGAAATATTGACGCGTGAGCTTGCTACGGCCCACTACTGAATTGGGAACTTTTAGGAAGAAACCAGTATCAGCTGTTACTGCCACATGTGGGTGTCAACTGTCGAAACGCTTTGTTTTTAGAAAAATTTAACTCTAGTAATGGCTGATCGCTCGGAATCCTTGAACCACTGCAATACCGCGCGGAGTAGGAATTTTTATTTTACGCTGTCTCTCTCTTCTGTCTTTGTTTCACACGTCCGAATGTTTAATGCAAACAAATAGGCTATTTATGAATTAATGGTTTGGTCTATTCTATAATAGGTGGTTGAAAGGAACTTTCCTCGCTGATATTTAAATTTGTAGTGTTTTACCCATAGGCACGTGAGCCGTGAGCGTACGAAAAGCATAACTTTCCGCATTTGTTAGGAAATCAATTATTTTACAATTACAATAGTTTCTTTCTTCTTGCAGGGAAACTGGACAGTAAATACTTACTACAAGCTTCTTTTCTCGTACTTTCGACCCTTCTTTACGAAATATACCTTCCTGCTTCATATCATTTCGTATAAAACTAACCAAATCGTTAAATATCTTCGGTACTGGCACTGGGTCACTTCCAATCTTCACCTCTACAGTTTCCAGTTGGTGTAACGGTACCGCGTAGCATCTCTTCTTCGGTGAATGTTTCTAAATGGTTAACAAACATAAAACATAACTAATTAAATTAAAAACGTGAGACGAAACGTTTTACTTTACTTGTAATTTTTTTTAACTTGAGTTTGATGCCGAATTTGTGCAGTTCTCTGGATGCCAGGGTCCTTATACGGTCGTGCTCGATTTTTAAATGTTGCATTTGTGTAAAATGTTTGTAAAACAGTGTAAACGACTGAGTTGAGAAATAAATGGCACTGAAATTTTTGAGTGATGTCCTACCTGACGTTCGTAAGGTTATAATTCTCAAATGATTGTTAAGTGTCAGGAAATCGTGTTCGAAGAATAGGTCTTTGTGTGTAGCAGGCTAGGATAACTTAAATGGTGAAGGTTGTCCCCCTGTTCGTTTAATTTAGCCCCCGGTCGCTAGTGGCGCTATTGTAGGAATTTTGTTTTATAAGGTTGTTCATCTCCTAACGTTGGTAGGAACATAATATTCATTTAGAATGAGCATGGCCAACATTCTGTACCTCTCTCTCTCTCTGTACCTGCATAATATGTGCGAGAAAGATAAAAATATGGCTTGTTGTGACAGATCCTGAAGTCTTACCTGGACTGGTGAAAGATTGTCATTGTCATTTTATGATTGATTTGTAAAATATATAAAAAATAAAGTTATTATTAAATAATTATTCATATATAATTTATAAACTTAACATGGCGCAGTCGGTAGTTTGAGAATCGTAAATAGGTATATATTTAATATGTCGCGACCAAAGAAATCGGGAAGAAAAACCAAGGCAATTACAAAAGCGTGGAACCTCCTGAAGACTTCATTAATGTCGCCCAACGATTGGAAAGTACAGCGAAAGCTATTAAAGATATAGAAAGAAACTTTACTTCACAACTTAATGAATTACAAGGTACAATAACTAGTTTATTAAATAAAAACTTTGAAAATAACACGGAATTGTTAGAAAAATCTACAGAAAATAATAATATAATAATGTAAGCTGTTTTTTTATGTAAACCATATTTTTATGTAAATATCTAATATTAATAAATCTTGTCGCCATATCATTGTTATAATTTCCTTTCGTTCTCCCAAACTATTTTAACTTGAATCAGATGTTTCGCGCTTCAAACTTTTCCGTTAAGTTAGAAGCGCGAAAATTTGAATTCAAAGTAATAATAAAATTTAAATTTTTATGCTTGGCGCCTACCCCCACCACGACTATATTTAGTTTCGCCCCCGGTCGCATATGGCGCTATCAGGGAACCAATTTAGTATGTTAAGTTGCCTATCTATCCTTGAGAGCGCGCAACTCGCTTGTCTATGGTGTGTAGTAAAGTCTGCTCAATGACCGCTGACCGTTAAGTCATATTATCCATATTTGCGGTATGTCGTAAATTAATTTAGTCAGCTTGACTTACCGGTGGTAAAGGTTATGATTTTTCTTAGGCTTGATCTACATGGATGCATGTGAACAAGTCAATTACAAGCGCGTTTTTTCCAATTTTTTATTATTATTTTTATACTGTTAATGAAGTCAGAAATAAGTAATTTATTTAGGATCAAAGGTATCATGGGATTGAAAATCACTATGAAATTTTCAATGAATTTAAATTTTCTGAAAAATAAATAAAACTCATTTATAAAATTTAAAATTGAATCATACATTTTTCTCTCTAGTGCATCAGTGTATAAATTTTGTTTCAAATATTTTTATCTTATTTATGAAATCATAAAGAAGAAAATACAATAAAAAATGACAACGCAACAAAATACAGTTTTTTAATAATTAAAATAAATCATCTCCGCAAGGATCATCATCATCAGATTCGTCCCAAGTTAATAATGCGGGGAAGAGTATCTGAAGCATCGATAAATCTTTCCCGTTGCGACACATCATTTATACTTTTATCAGTGTGTGCTACATAATTTTTCCATTTTTCTACCGGTACATTTTCTATGACTTCATTTCACAGACCCAAAGCGCAATTACGTTTTCACAATTCCTGCTTTATTATATCTACTTACCTCGTAAACTGCATTAAAGGGTAAGAGTCTTTTGTTTTTCACAATACCGTGACATTTTTGAAATAATGTTGATTAAAAATGTCACTGTCAAAAATGACAATAAAACTTTTTTGACAAGTAAAATTATACGACATTCATTATTGACTCAAATTTACTATCTCACCTAGCTCACGAATGTTAGAAATTACACACAAAAAAAGGAATACTCTATTCAATTATATATGCTTTCTCACACTTTTCAACTCAATTTGAAGATACAGATACTCTCTCGAAGAAATGATACTTCGCTTGATTATCGACGTTTATTTAAAATTAGTATTTGAAATACTTGGTTACTCTTCTTGATTTGAGTAGATATTTTTAATTGAAATACCATATAAACTTGGTCAAAGTTATAATTAATGCTAATTTCAAGTCAAAGTATGCATTCAATAAAGAATACTTTAAGCTCTAAATTAGAATTGACAGTTTAAAACAAGAAAAATTATTGCTCAGTTTACGACTTCTATTTACTTCATTTAAATATTATTTAACTACATTTAAGAATATGTAATTCTCAATTTGAATAAACATATGGTTTAAAATTTGACGTTTCTTAAAATGAGTATATATTTGAATTTATTGAAGCAACTATGTTTCTCTTTTTAAACAAGTCTACTGTTTCAAATTAAAAAAAAAAAAAAGAATATTTACTAATATTGAAAATCGTTGTGATCAATTTTGCTTAAATGAAGAATTCGCAAGTATCACTTCACCCCTTTCCACTTCCACGCAAGATATTTGCCAATCGGCGGCACAGTCTTGCATCGGACAGCGGAACGCGCCACGCGCCAATCCAAGTTACGAGTCTATTATATCGTCGGCTTAGTGCAAAAATTCGTTAAGTCAAAATTGACAGTTTTGAGTAAAACCCAGTTTTAAGAAATGGCGGAGTTTTAAGTGATTTATTAAAAAAATGTGCAATAATGTTATGCCTACAAAGTTGTCGTGTGCGTATGTACAAACTTTTTTCAATATATTTTTACAAAAAAGTATTTATTATATGCACAATTCATTAAGTGACTTAGTGAGTTTTCGACCCAACTACAAATAACTAAAATTACTTGGTCTGATTTTTATATTGGTATTTTTAGAAACTTATTGAGTTTTTACTTTTGTGATATTTTTTCAAATATTGTATCGGTAGAAGACTTTGTGAAAGTTCTTACAATAATCTCGAAACCTGGAAATATTGACTTAGTGAGTTTTTGCACTAAGGCGACGATATGTTAGAACTTGTTTGAACCTTCGGAAGCGTAGGTACCTTATTAAGTAGTTAAACGGCTATTACTATACACACTTCAATGATTTTTTTCAGATTTCGTGGTACGAAATAAATGGTATTAAATATGAATTAAATAGTGTTGTAAGGCTTGAATATGATGAAACTATTCTTTTATTTTGCCAGATAAAAGAAATATATGTTAATAAATTAAATTCAAAGAGTGTCTATTTTCAATGTTTGGTAATGAAAACTGTTGATTACAACGCACACTACCATGCAATTAAAATAGAAAAAACGGACATATTTAAGTTTTGTAATAGAAATAAGTTTATATCTGACACTTAAACAATTTGTCATAAAATAGAAGGCGAACTTTTTGTGACTGAGATTTAAGGCACTGTAAGGAATGTATTTTGTTTTTTATTTGGACGTTTTTCTGTTTCGATATAGTTTATGTTTCTGATCTAACTGATCTAGTCTTAGTAGACAGATAGATCATTAGTTTTGTTCGTATTTAAAATGATTTTCAAATAAAAAAATATATTTCTTTTTTTACTTACCCACCTATGGATTAATTTGTGTGTCAGAGGTCTTCAGGCGTAAGGGATTACGGAAAACAAGGTAATCCGCCATAATTTATTTGTTTAAGAAGAAATACCTATACCTACTTACAAAATTTCGCCTCGGATATACCTACATGTTTTTATTTAAAACAAAATTTGTTCGACCTATGAAAAGTAACATGTAAATAAATACTTTGTTGGCATTTTTGTAAAAATTATAGAGAGCTTTTGGGATACCTTATAGTAGCTCAATAATTATAGAGGTATTTTACGAATTAATTCAATAATTTCCATATACTCGAATAGATCATAATGTTCTCTATTCAAGTATTCCATATTATACTCGAATGGATAAAAATATTATCTATCCCAGTATATGAAAATTCTTGAATTGATTCGTAAAATATCTTACATCATTCTCTATTCGAGTATTCCATATACTCGAATAGATTAAAATATTATCTATACGAGTATATGGAAATTCCTGAATTAATTCATAAAATATACAACATTTTCTGTTCGAGTATTCCACATACTCGAATAGAGAGTGTGCATCTTTATTACTAAATGGAGCATGTCTCATTCTAAATAAATTTTAATACTTAAGTAAAAAATATGATCATTTGGTATTTTTGCAACAAGAACCAATAATACTTATTTTAATTATCAACAAGCTTTAAGTAAGAAAGCGGAGCGTCAATTTAAAAATTTGTTTTCTTAAAAAAAGTCACTTATTTTTGTTCCTAGAAATATATTTACTTGCTTCACTACTTTAAAATTTTTAAAATGAACAATTTTTTAGCTCAATTTTTAACACCATAAAATACTTAACTTGATAATACAAATTCTCATTTGGAAAAATTAATGTATTACTACGAGATTACTTGTGTATCCAATTAAGTATTGGAAATACTTATTTGAAAAATATATTTCTTTGCGTATATACAAAGCTAAGATTTATTTTAATTAAGTATTTTATTTTTCAAATGAGTATTTCTTTTTTTGTGTGTAGAAAGATAAGCACTAGTCGTGACTATTGTAGTGGTCCCCAACAACTATTACTACATTTCAACTTTTGCCTCCGTGGTAAATTTAGGCAACATATTTAATGAAAAGGAAACAAAATTGTTAGCGCTGACATTTAATAGTAATTTACGTTACAAGACCGGAAAGTAGTGTTTTTCACTAATTTTCGGTTGCGTGACGTACAATATTTTTTTTAAGACCGACACTTCGATATATTTTATAATCTACGCGAAACAAGTTCGATATAAAGAACAAAATTAAAAATCAACGAACTGTCACTCGACAATACATCGAAATGTTGTTGTCATAATAACGAAATCAAGGTATCTTGTATTATCAAAGAGCGATTGGAAAAACAAAAAACAGGGTGACAGTGACATTAGAGACCGGAAAAGTGACATTAGAGTCCGGAAATAGTAATTTACGTTACAAGACCGGAAAGTAGTGTTTTTCAGGTCGAGACAAGCATTTCTAGGGCGAGCCATAGGCGAGTCCTGGAAGCTTGGAGAGACCTGGAAAACACTAATTTTCGGTTGCGTGACGTACAATATTTTTTTTAAGACCGACACTTCGATATATTTTATAATCTACGCGAAACAAGTTTGACATAAAGAACAAAATTAAAAATCAACGAACTCTCACTCGACAATACATCGAAATGTTGTTGTCATAATAACGAAATCAAGGTATCTTGTATTATCAAAGAGCGATTGGAAAAACAAAAAACAGGGTGCAGTGACATTAGAGACCGGAAAAGTGACATTAGAGTCCGGAAAAGATTTTTCCTGTCTCTAATGTCACTTATCCGGTCTTGCGATCGAAAAAACGTTATTTTCTAGACGAAAAATTGTCCAGAAAGTGTAAATTATCTGGTCGGTTTTAAAAAAATATTTTTTCGGTCTCTAATGTCACTTTTCCGGTCTTGCGATCGGAAAAACGTTATTTTCTAGACGAAAAATTGTCCAGAAAATGTAAATTTTCTGGTCGGTTTCAAAAAAAATAATTAGTTGTCATAGTTTCATTTTTGGTATCTTTTAATACATTACTGTGGCTTTTATTTTCTAAGTCGTTCTAGGCTTACTTTTTAAAATCTTGATCGCTCGTTTTTTTTTTAAACTATTTGAGCTAATTTGAGAACTATGGAACGTCTACATCCGATAATATCCCATCATTTTTTTCAGCAATTAAAATAGTTTCTCTGACAGGAAAGTAGGAATAGGCTTTTGCTACTTATATTCATATTGTTGGGATAAAAGCTTCCCCTCGTAACTATACCTACGTAACGTATAAATATTGATCAAACATCTGATGATTCAATCAATATCAAAACAGATGTTGTTTGTTTCCATCAAACGAAATAACAATTATTATCATAAGTATTTAATATAAATAATTATGGTTTTGTGCATAGGACCTGAAGGTTCAGGCAAAAGCCTCCTTTTAAAAAAGATCCAATATCCAGAGTATGTTGACAATACCACAACGTCAGTACCGACAGTTGGAACTAATATTTTAAATTTAAGAGTTGGTGACAAAATCTATACGATAAGGGAGTTGGGAGGTGAGTAAACGTTTATTAAATCCAATAAAGAGGTTAACAAGCTTAATTTAATATATTATGTGATGATCTTAAGGTACCTACAATGTCGATGCTAAATGCCTTTTAAAGTCTAGATCCAATGTTTATGTATGATCTGTATTCATGTCGTTTTCGTCCAATTACAGTGGCCAATAATAGACACGTACCTAACTTTATAAGAGCCAAGCGCCCAATGTTCCAACCAATGGAAATCTTTCAGTCAGTGGCTGCCGGCCAGGCCATGGGGTGGCGCGATTCAGTTGCTGGTTCGTACGTCGTGAATTCGTGTTGTTTTACAGTGTTTGGGCTCGCCAACAAGGTTTCTAACTAACATAATTTGAAGGTTTTTAATGTACAATCCATTTTTTATAATGTGTTTGGAACAAAAATTGGAAATTAAGAACTTATGGCAGCCGTTACCCGATTTGAGAATGGAAAAAACTCAGGGCGGACAAAAAGTGCGCAAGAGAAAATTTAATAAAAATGGTCTAAACTGTCCAACGCTTGACGTTCGGCGTCAGACTCGCGAATAAAAATATAGTCAGATCCGGTCTGATCGTGCGGGTCTTACGATTTAACAAAGACATACTTTCAATTTTTCTTTTCTTTTATTGCTTTTAATCATACTATCCAAATAAAATCCGTAAGACAAATATGACAGACTTACTCACTATTGTGACATCATTGTTCTTAGCGAGTGTTTTCAGCTTTCTTGTACCCAAACTAATCAATTTAATATTCCTGGTTACAACATTCATTACAATAACGCCGACTACAATAGAAATGATGGCTTGATAGTTTATACTAAACAAGGTCTTAATGTACAGATAAATAACGTTAAACTTACTGGATCGTCTGTAACATTGTCTAGAATCATACTCATTACTGAAAATGTAACAGTAGGTGTTACGTGTTTATACAGGCCTCCTGCAACTAATGAAAGACTGTTTATACAGGATCTAGTAAGGTATTTTAGAGATAACCTAAAAAACTCGATTGAAATGTTTGTCGGAGACATAAATATAAATATTTGTGATATTAACAATGAAATTGTAAATCTTTATTTATCAACCCTTAATGAATTTGGTTTTTATTCTTTAATAAACTGCCACACAAGAGTAACCAACACAACATCCACATGCATTGATCATATATTTGTTAGAAGAAGGCTGAAATCTAATCGCTTAAGATACCAATCTTTTGTACTGGACTCTGATCTAACTGATCATTATCCGGTGATGTCAAATATTTCCTCAAATCGGGAGGGGAAATCTGTCGAGCCAGGAGCCATTTAGAGTGAGATTAAGATTGAAAATATTAATTTCGCCAAACTTAATGATCTATTAAACATGCAAGATTGGCAGACTATAACTAACTCAGTCGACCCTCAAGAGGCAACCAACACATTCTATGAAATTTTTTATAAAAATGTTGACAAAGTAAAATCTTTTAAAAAAGTACTAATTAAAAATCATAAAAAAATAAAGCCATGGATAACCAATGGTATAATAAATTCAATCAAAAAACGTGAAAAATGAAAAAACGACTTAATTTATGTCGGAATAGTGCTGACTCACTTGTTGAATACAGAGCTTATCGAAATTTCTTAAATAAACTTATTATTAAGTGTAAACATAATTATTACAGAAATAAAATAATAGGTGCTCGTAACAATGTTAAAGAGATTTACAATATTGTGTCCGATGCTACAAATGAACAAAAAACTAAAAGTAATATTAATATACTAAAAAATAACGAAATAAAATTTGACTCTGATAAGGATATGGCAAATTATTGCAACAATTTTTTTATTGATGTTGGAAGGCAAATGGCTGATAGAATCCCCCCTGCAAATGAAATCAGAAACACCGTAGTACCAAAATCATCTTTATTTTTGTACCCTGTCAACTGCAATGAGCTCATAGGTCATATTCATTCCTTGAAAAACAATAGCGCTCCTGGAATCGATGGAATATCATCCAAAACAATCAAAAATGTCCACATCAATATTCTCAAACCACTAGCTCACATTATAAATTTAATCTTTAAATATGGCACTGTCCCAACACAATTTAAGACCGCAGTGGTCAGTCCTATTTACAAGGCAGGAAATAAAAATGATATAAATAACTATCGACCGATAAGTGTGATGAATAATTTCGGTAAGATATTTGAAAGAAGTCTTAGAGATCGCCTTATGAAATTCTACAAAGAAAATAATATTTTACACAAAAATCAACTCGGTTTTGTTGGGGGACTTAGTACCTCTGATGCGATGTGTGAGCTGGTGGGACAAATAACAACTAACCTTGACGCTGGAAGGAGAAGCATCGCTGTGTTCTTGGATCTGGCAAAGGCGTTTGACACGGTGCCTCATGATAAGTTATTAAATGTAATTGAGCTCTATGGAGCTAGAGGTATCGTGTTGGATGTCTTTAAATCATATTTATCAAATAGGCAGCAAGTTGTCAAGATTATAAATACATTAAGCAATACCATGGAGGTTAAAATAGGGGTTCCACAGGGAACAGTAATTGGTCCTACCTTGTTTATTACATACATAAATTCACTTGCTAGTCTTGAAATTAATGGAACATCAATCTCATATGCTGATGACACGGTGCTACTCTTTTCCGGGGAAAGTTGGGATGAGGTGAAGAGACAAACTGAGAAAGGACTGGTTAATGTAAAAAAGTGGTTAGATTACTATCAATTAACTCTAAATGTAAATAAAACAAATTACATCGCTTTTTCGCCAACATCGGTTGGCCGTCCTGATTTTTCCACAATTTCTGTTCAGAATTTCGAAAGCGAAATAAAAGAGGTTTCTAGCACTAAATATTTGGGCATAGTTATAGATAAACACTTAAAATGGGAAGATCATATTAATAAATTGAAAAATAGTATAAGAAAATTAATTCATAAATTCTATCAATTACGTGAAATAATGCCAGAGACTATTCTTATGATGTTATATAGAGCACTAGTAGAATCTTTGATTAGATATGGCATAGTGGTGTGGGGGGGGGGGGGGGCTTTATGGTAGTGCATTGAAACAACTTAATGTGACACAGAATTTTATCCTAAAAATTATACAAAAAAAACAAAAAAGACACCCCACACACATGTTATATTCTATAAAAAATTTTAATGTCAGATCATTGTATGTATTGTCAGCATGTATCTACATTCACAGCGAGAAGTGTATAAAAAAATATATCAGTCATCAACATGAAACTAGAACAAAAACTCAAAGAACTCTTCAGATTCCTAGTAGTAACAAAAAATTAAATCAAAGATTCTTGTCATATTTGGGACCAAAATTTTATAACATGTTGCCAATGGATATTAGACAAATAAGAAATAAAAACAGATTTGGTGATCGTTGTAGAACCTATATTTATGAAAATAATATAGACTTTACAAATTTTTGGTGATATATACAGACTAAGTATTTTTAAGTAAACCTAGTTATAAGTAGTTTAGTTAGCCGTGGATTAGGTATATTTATAGTTTCGGAAAACAAATAAATTTCTTAAACAGATAACAAAGGCAATAGGGCACATACAGCTTTTAAATCGGTTAGGTGCCAAATACCAGAATATGGATTTAGTATACTAACATGTAATATTTATATTGTATCTATATTTATAAAAAAAAATATATATATATATATTTGAATTTGAATTTGAATTTGAATTTATGCAATTTTAACATGAAAGCAAAGGAACTTAATTTTCAGCGATTCAAAAAAGTTTGTACGCCCCTTCATCTTGATTTAAAGCTGTCAGTTTTGTGACTTTAATTTAATGTGACAATATGTACGATAAAAAGCAATTTTCTGGTTTTCCATCCCCAAACAAAAAAAATGGTGCTTAATTTGTTAAACTAAACTGCTGCACATAATTATCGTTAAAAGAACATTTTTTAGTCAAATTTGATACCGTGTAATTCCTGATATACTAAACGCATTTCAAAAAGCTGGTCACATTTTGAAAGGTATTTTCATCCTCTATTGAATCGTTCGTAACAACTTCTTAGAATTTGACCGGGGGCTATAATATAGGGTAAAACAAAATGTCGTGCAACTTAAATTGCGTGGGACTAATCCAGCAACGATACAACAACTTCCTGCCGTCAATTCCATTCATTTAGAATAGTAAGCGATACTCGTCAAATAAGATGCATGTTGCCAGAGTGCCGTATACGATTACAATAGAAATACTTTTTTCAAAGTAGTGAAAAAATTATTAATAAACAAATTTATTACGATTATAAGGGAAATAATTACAGATAACGTTTTTATTAAAGCAGTTGCTATAGAGCTATTGGAATTACCAAATTAGTATATTTTTGGGGTAGGTATTTTGCAAGGCAATTTTGACAAATCTGGCTATTGCGCAATTAAAAGAATGAAAAGGACGGAATGATGAGAGATCGGGTAAAAATAGGTATACACAATTGGGTCTCTACTTTGAAAGGTCTTTAGTCGATGCGTAATTTTAATTTTAAGGTTCCTTAGCCCCTATCTGGCCCAATTATTTTCACAATGTGGGAAAAGTTATGTATGTGGTAGACGCCTCAAATTTATGCCAAATATCGGCAGCAGGAGTCTTGCTTTACACCGTATTAGTGAATCCTCTGCTAAAGGATGCCAAGGTATAATTTAAACTGCAATTTAAAACTAGAGTGTTTAAGTGTACTTAATTTTTGTTTCACTTGGTTTTGACAGGCATACTTGGGAACAAAGTGACGTATAGGTAGCTTATGGACAATGTTATTCGCCGACATCGGCAAGCTTGAAGTTACAAAAGGAGCCCTATATCGACTATTATTATGCATGTTAGTTTGTAACAGTAAGTCCAGTACTGTTTTTTTTTTGGAAAAATGCTCAAGCCCGGTTATTAACATATAAAGTGGTATCTTTTTATAAAACATTTTTTTTATTACGCCCAAACAGGGGTAAAATACCGGGTATTTCTTATTTTTAGTAAGTATGGAGTGTGATGTATCTTGATATATAACTTTATTTTATTATGATCAATTCGAATAAGTATAGCGGGAATGAGGGCAGGCAATGAAGTGACACCATTGTATTTACACCAGCGTTTCGTTTTTTATAAAAACTTTTTCAAGGGTCAATAAAAAGATCTTTAAGCGTGTATATTCATAATGCGGAATATAACAACACATTTTCTAGAAAACACATTGGATATAATATGTACAGGGTCTTCCAACGAGGACTGAACAGGGGCTCATTTTCGAGCTTCCTTGTATTTAAAGAAAAATCCAAAATAGCCAATCGATGTACTTTTTCCTGCAGAATTCAAAAATGAAACCAAAAATTTATTTGAACCAGAAACAAAAGAGTTACGATATGGATAAGGTGTTTTTTAAACGGAACATAGCTTTTTTTATACAATTTTTGGAACGAGTGATTTTTTTTTGTCCGTTCTGATTAAAATATTTAATATTGTGACAGCTATTTTTATTAAATTTTAATGTTTTATCCAGTATAATTTAACTTTAACCTGTTTGAAACATACACTAGGTAATAAAGGTATAATCACCTTTGAATCCTTCATTTCGGCAATATTATAGTAAGTTTGTCAAATTTTTTTGACTTTGAAGGATTCAAAGGTGATTATACCTTTATTACCTAGTGTATGTTTTAAACAGGTTAAAGTTAAATTATACTGGATAAAACATTAAAATTTAATAAAAATAGCTGTCACAATATTAAATATTTTAATCAGAACGGACAAAAAAAATTCACTCGTTCCAAAAATCGTATAAAAAAAGCTATGTTCCATTTAAAAAACACCTTATCCATAGCGTAACTCTTTTGTTACTGGTTCAAATAAATTTTTGGTTTCATTTTTGAATTCTGCAGGAAAAAGTACATCGATTGGCTATTTTGGATTTTTCTTTAAATACAAGGAAGCTCAAAAATGAGCCCCTGTTCAGTCCTCGTTGGAAGACCCTGTACATATCCGAACTATTAGTACTACTTTGCCTACAATTGTGTCATTTCATTGCCTGCCCTCATTCCCACTATACTTATTCGAATCTACTTCTACTCTACTAGTAAGGGCGCTATAGTTATCTAACTATTATGATCAATTTAAACACATCTAACTAGGCCTAGGCTATACAAACAAGGTATAAAAGTAAAGAGAAACGCACACCAAGGCAGATTATCTCGATGCATGTTTTGGTATATTTTATTTGCAGCCCTGCAATCTAATTAGGTAGGTACGACTATGTTTCGGGCAATATATTGCTTCATAAAGTTTCAAAAACAATTTTCTGTACTTACACCTATATATTAGAAAAAAGTAAATACCTAGGTATGTTTATATTAATCCAAGGGTGAAAGTATTCCACGGGTCAAGATCTCGGACAAAAACTTTTTTCAAATTTTTGAACAAGAAATTGTGCTCGAGAATGTTTTACACGTAGTACCCAAGTTTTGACGAAATTGTAAAAATCAATACAAGTTATATACCAACTAATATTTGACTTGAGGTAAGGTACGCGATAACATCAAAGATTGATCATTTTGCTGTTTTTTATATTCGATTTTATAAGTGTTATAGTTTATTTGACTTGTTTTCTTCCTTTTTGAACTAAAAACACGACGACGAATCATTTTTTAACAAATTTTAGAAACAAAACCTTAAAAACAATTGTCTATCCTTAAAAATCTGATAGGTTTGCAACTACTAAAAACGTCAAAAATTACTACCTTTTTTTCCCAACTTGATCAAAAATTGAGAAGAAATTCCAATTTTTTGGCAAGAATTTGGAGCCAATTTTAGCTGTTTGTGTGTTCTCTGGTTTACACGTAAAAATAAATTGAAGGTTAACTTTTACAATTTCTTGAGCAAGAACTTAAATTTTAAAGCCCGGACCTGTCTATTTTCTCATTCGTCAAATGATAATGTTGCAGTGCGCATGCCTAATCCGGTGTAGCTTTGTTTACATGCGCGAGCCCATACATTTGCCCTTTTCGTGATTATTGTTTGCTTATCTAAAGGTATTTTCCCAAAAAAACTGTTCTGTATTCACTGAATTGATTCCAAGTTGCAAACTCGCACTGTATATAAGAAATATAATAAATGTTGGAAAAAATTAGCATTTTTTTTTTAGTTTTTATTGGTACTTACTAAAATGGATGCAAGCTATCGGCAAATGCGAAACGAAGCATTGCTTATGCTTCAAATGAAGAGACTTCAAAAAGAGATAAGACAAAAAATTACTATAGTTGAAGCCAGCGCTATTACAGGGATCGGAAGGGATGATATTTTAAAGTGGATAACAGATGCCTAAATAGGTTTTACAATTTGTCATATGTTTGCGATATGCAAATGTTTTAAAGTATCAAGTTTGTAAATAAGGTGAGTGTGATTATTTTCCGAAAATACATAGAATAACTATTCAGCGACTCTAGGGGAATATATTTATTCGAGCAGCACTAAATGTGGGTTGTTTTAGAAGTCTACTGGTGGTTTACAGACATACAGCATTTTATGATAATTACCCATTATATTTATGCGAGTTTTGTGTTTAATAAAAAAAAAATATACGCATGCGTAACTTCGATTGATGGAGAAAGGTTTTTTCGCAATTAAAATGGACGTCGTTTTTTTAGTGCTTAACACTAGGGGTGTGCAACAAAATCGATTAATCGATAAATATCGATTATTCGATTAGAGATAATTTTTTATCGATTAATCGATAAATCGATTAATCGAAAAAAAAACTATTTTCGATTATTAAAAAATAATATTTTTTGATTAATCGAAAAAAAATGTACGATTTTTTGATTAATCGATTATGTAATCGAAAAGGAAACGATTTTTCGATTAATCAAAAATTGAATCAAAATCGAAAAAAAAATGATTTTTCGATTATTCGAAAATATAGGTATGTTTTTGAATGATTGAAGTTGCTAGTTACTTATTATTGCTGTAAGTCTATACAGTAAGGACCTAAAGTCCGTCCCCCCCCTTCTAACTTCTAAACCGTTCGGTATATTTTAATGACATTTTGAACGATAATATTTGAGCAAGTCTTGTACTTTTTGACATACCAATGACAGCTTTGAATGTCAATTCAACTTTGATAGCTTATAACCTTCTAACAGTACGTCTTAGAGCAAAACGGCTTACATGTCCCTATCTTCAATTTTTATTATCTTCCCAAAAAAATCAACTTCCAGTTAAACCGGAACAACTATATTTCCTGCTTTCGAGTTACATCCGGTTTAACCGGAAGTTGATTTTTTTGGGAAGATAATAAAAATTGAAGATAGGGACATGTAAGCCGTTTTGCTCTAAGACGTACTGTTAGAAGGTTATAAGCTGTCAAAGTTCAAAAATGTCACTTTTCGAGAGTCAATATCTCGGAAACTATGAAGTATAGACTAATAATGCATTTAATAAAAAATAATTATAATTTTATGTGAAATTTAAAAATGTAAAAATATACAGGGTGTTCCATTTAAAAAAATATTCGAAAAGCGGACCCAGCTGTCATCTTGACATTTAAAGCTGTCATTGGTATGTCAAAAAGTGCAAGACTTGCTCAAATATTATCGTTCAAAATTTCATTAAAATATACCGAACGGTTAAGAAGTTACAGGGGGGGACGGACTTTAGGTCCTCATTGTATATTTATTAGCAACCCTATTATATTATTTATACCCTGAAAATCGGTTTAAAAAATATTATAGCATATTATTGCAAGACAATCAACGAAATAATTTGAACAATAAGGTTTCAATCTGTGCGCCTTTCATAAAATTAATATTCTTAACGATCTTATATTTGAATCGACTTTTTGATTTATTTTGATTAAATCGATTATTCTTGATTAATCGATTATTATTTTCGATTAATCAGAAATAATCTATTATTCTCGATTAATCGATTATTTTTGATTAACCGGATATAACTAACTATTTTCGATTCATAGATTATTTTTGATAAATCGATTATTTTCGATTAATAGGAAATAATCGAATATTTGAAATAATCGAAAATCGATTACCTTTTTCAGTAATCACACAGCCCTATTTAACACTGGGCACTATTATTGTTAACAATGTAATTTTATTTATGTTACAACAGTTAATAACTTAACGTGAACGCCCCAAGCTGGTTTTAATGTTTAAAGTTTCGCTATAATAGATCATTTTGAAATACCGTCGAGTACGCCCGTTAGCAATCCACGCTGTACAATTAATACGCGCTACAAGGTGCCTACTCAGGTCATGGAAAAACGGCAAAAACGTCATTGTCACCAAAGTTATGCCCTCTATAAAAATAAAAGCGAAAAGCCACTCGGCAAGAAAAATAAAATATACCCTTCAATAACCCGCCATCCTCTTGTTCTTACGCCCCTGGTTCAATATAGGTCACCCATAGACAGTGGCGTAGCGACAAATTATGCCCCCCCCCCCCCCCCGCGAAAACTGTGTTAGGGCCCCCTCGCCCAGGACTTTGGCCCCTTTGGCGCCATAGCAATAAGCTCTTTCGGGCCTCGGAGCCTTCGGGCTCCCCCGCAGCCGCGGGGGTTCGCGGTAGTAGCGCTACGCTACTGCCCATAGACATTTTTTACTTTTATATACGTACAGCTTATCTCGTGCGCAAACAAAAGTTAAAAAAAAAAAAAACTACCATTTTTAAGTTAAGTTTTATGGGTGAAAAAATACGTCCGAGCGCACGGCTCGCCGGTCACATGCCTTCCCTCCCAGCAGGATGGGGCATGCGCACAAACCTCTGGTTATCGGCCTGTCCTTTAGCGACATGCTCAAAATACACTCCAGAACCGACTCGGCTCCATTTTTGTTGTTGTGTTTAAGTTTTCTCTGTTGTTTTTGTGGGTGTTTAATATTTACTGTTTTCTAGTTTTTGTGTAGTTTAGTGAATTGTGTTTGTCCTTTTAGTGACTGGAATACTCGTATTGGAATATAAACAATGACTGACAGGCGTTATATGATTTTGTTATGCCCAAATAAGGGTAAAATACCTGGTATTTCGTATTTTCAGTAAGTATGCGATGGAGTATAATGTAAATCTTGATATATAACTTTATTTTATTATGATCAATTTAAACACATCTAACTAGGCCTAGGCTACACAAACAAGGTATGAAAATAAAGAGAAACACACACCAAGACAGATTATCCCGATGCATGTTTTGGTATATTTTATGGGACGCCCTGCAATCTAGTTAGGTACGCTTATTTTTCGGGCAATATATTGCTTCAAAAAGTTTAAAAGACACTTTTCTCTATACTTATATTATATAAATATTAGTGTCCGACGAAAACAGGATTTTCAGCCGAAACCGAATCTTCGGCCTTGGTCTCAGACTCGGCCGAAACCGACACTTATTTATACATGTTAAAAATTCTATTGTATACTGAAATCTAATGTATTTTTTTCACATATACGGACAGTAAACTCGTGTTAAATGAAATAAAAAACAATAATTGAAATATGTAACAAAGATATCTATTTATTTATGTTATATATTAACAATTTAAAAGGAACAAAAATAACGAACATTGAGTTTCGGCGCACCCGAAGTTTCCGCCGATTTTTGGACGAAACCGAAACTGTCACCAAAACTAGATTTTGTGGCTGAAACTAGCCGAAACCAAATCTTCGGTCAGTCTCTAATAAATATAAAAGAAACAAGTAAATATGTTTATATTAATCCAAGGGTAAAAGTATTCTACGTGTCAATTTCTCGGGCAAAAACTTCTTCAAATTTTTGAACAAGAAATTGTGCTTGAGAATGTTTTACACGTCCCAAGTTTTCGCCAAATTATAAAAATCAATACAAATTATATATCAACTAATATTTGACTTGAGGTTAGGTACGCGATAACATCGAAGATTGGTTATTTTGCTGGTTTTGTTTGTTTTTTATATGCGATTTTATAAGTTTTATAGTTTAATCGACTTGTTATCTTCCTTTTTGAACTAAAAACATGACGACGAATCATTTTTAAACAAATTTTAGAAACAAAACCTTAAAAACATTTTCTATTCTCAAAATCTGGTTTGCAACTACTAAAAATGCAAGAAATCACTACCTTTCTTCCCAACTTGATCAAAAATTGAGAAGAAACTCCAATTTTTTGGCAAGAATTTGGCGCCAATTTTAGCTGTTTACACGTAAAAATAAATTAAAGGTCAACTTTTACAATTTCTTGAGCATTTAAAAGCCCGGACCTGCCTATTTTCCCATTTGTCAAATGATAATGTTGCAGTGCGCATGCCTAATCCGGTGTAGCTTTGTTTACATGCGCGTGGCCATAAAATTGCTTATCTAAAGGTTAATTGTCTATGGGCGAAAGCGAGGCGCAAGGCCGCAGATGTACAAATGCCGAGAAGCGACGTGACTTTAGACGAATATTCGCGTTTGCCAAATGTTTATCACAGGCAACGTTCGGCGTAACTCGCTACAGATTTGTACGTCGTACACAATTATGAGTGGTAAAATGTTTTCATTGGATGGTTTTTATGGGTTTCGTTTCTCTATGTTCAAATATACAAAAAGTTGTCAATGTTGCGTCTCAAAAACTGATAAAATTGACCACTTTCTCTCTTTTGATGAAGAAAACCGCACATCTAAGGAAACCAACAACGTTTTTAACTTACTTGTTTAAAACGCTTTCATTTTTAGTAGTTAATTTAACGCGTGACAAGGTTTGTTTTTGCTATTAGAGAGTTTTAAAACCATTCGTAATACGTTACCGTTCTGCAGTCGGTTGACATTAGTTAGGGTGCTCTCTGTTTCTTTGCTGCACCGCAACGAGGGTTGTATGTCCCTAATAAAAGTATAGTTTACTCTTGTTCAGAACAATAAATAAATAGTAAAATAAGAAAAAAATTATATTTGCTGTTAGACATCAGCAAAGTGCGGAAATTTAATGTTAATGATGTTTTACCAGGACCCAAGTGGGCGCATTGTTCATTTATAGCAGGGTGCTCGGAAATGACGGTGACAAATTTAAAGTTTAAGGGATGATGAAGATTTTATATGAAAAAAAAAATTATAAGGTCCGCAAATGCTTCCACACGGAGCTACAGACCTTTGAATATGGAGCTGTCGCAGTATTTCATTTTTACTTTTTAGGTATAGGGGAGAGGCGTCAAAGATGGCGCAGAGGCAAAGATGACGCACCTCAATAACTTGTCTGTTTAAAGGTTTAAAAATTAATTTAAATTTTATTCGAATACTATGTCTTAACATAGATAGCTGGAAACATTGTATGCCGCGAGCGCCATGTTTAGTTCGGAAAAGAACCACAAACGTGTTTATCGTTGTGCCGATCTTATTTTTACTTGTGAAAAATTAAGCGGTAAGTATATTTTATTTTTCTTAATAGGAAAAATGGTTCACTGCATGCCTAATTATATATTAGTTCCTTAAGTTGTCATGTAACGTTTTTATATGAAAAATAATAATAGAAAAATAAATTGAAGTTAAAAACTTAAACTCAAATGCGGCAAAGATGGCGCACTGCGCCATCTTAGCCGCTTTAAGAAAATCAGTTATTTTTACGATCTTTTTCTCTTTTAGATGGGTAAATATATAAGAACGACCGATCGAGGGTCCTATACCAAAGCGGCTTTAACTGTGGCAGTAGATGCGGTTAACGATGGAATGGGCAAAAGGAAGGCATCAGGAAGACGGTTTAATGTACCAGAAGCTACTCTTAGGCGACACCCGAACATAATTAACAATCAGAAGCAATAATTAAACTGAAATTCCTTGGCCAGAGCTCCTGTTTTTACAAGTGCTCAAGAAGAGGCTCTCGATCAGCAGGAATCGATCCTCTACATCCTGGTAAATTTTCGGAAGACGACTTTGCTCCAGCTGACAATTTATTGAGCCAGGAACGTGATATAGGAAACAATGCTGGAAACGAACGTGACACTGCTACAAAAAATGACATTCCTGAACGACACTCACCTCGACCATCATTCTGCTTCCAGCAAAAAAAAATCATCTTCTGTAGTAAATATCAGGTGACCCCATAGATATTTACATTTAGATAAGCAAACAATAATCACGCAAGTGGCAAATTTATGGCCTCGCGCATGTAAACAGAGCCACACACGATAGACATGCGCACTGCAACATTATCATCAATTTGACGAATGGGAAAATAGCTTGCCAAAAAATAGGAATTTCTTCTCATTTTTTGATCAAGTTGGGAAAAAAGGTAATGACTGAATAAAAACAAACAAAACCAGAAAAATAACCAATCTTCGATGTTATCGGGTACCGAACCTCAAGTCAAATATTAGTTGGTACTTACATAACTTTTATTGATTTTACAATTTGGGAAAAACTTGGGTACCTACGTGTAAAACATTTTTAAGCACAATTTCTTGTTCAAGAATTTAAAAAGAGTTTTTGCCCGAGAACGTGACCCGTGGAATACTTTCACCTTTGGATTAATATCAATAACATACCTAGGTATTTACTTTACTTAGGCTTTTATACAGAAATAGAGAAAACTGTATTTTAAACTTTTTAAAGCAATATATTGCCCGAAAAACAGGCGTAGGTATAATTTATCCAAAGTCAGTGTGATGACATTCCAATCATTCCATACGGCATACAAACGGCGGTAAACAGTCTCAATGGGATGGAATGATTGGAATGTCATCACACTGACTTTGGATAAATTATACCTAATTAGATTGCAGGGCTGCAAATAAAATGTACCAAAACCTGCATCGGGATAATCTGTCTTGGTGTGCGTTTCTCTTTATTTTCATACCTCGTTTGTGCAGCCTAGGCCTAGTTAGATGTGTTTAAATGGATCATAATAAAATAAAGTTATATAATATCAAGATACATCACATCACTACTCGCTACTTACTGAAAATACGAAATACTCGGTATTTTACCCCTATTTGGGCATAATAAAATTATACAACAGTTTTTACCAGTCACTGTTTATATTCCAATCCGAGTCACTAAAAGCACAAACCAATTCACTAAACTACACAAAAACTAGAAATCCTTAAATATTAAACATCCAAAATTCACAATCCACAATAGAAAACAACAAGGAATCCACAAGAGGTTTGTGCGCATGCTCAATTCTGCTTGGAAAGAAGGCATCTGACCGGCGAACCGTGCGCTCGAACGTATTTTTTTCACCCAATAAAAGCGCACGAGAGAAGCTGTACGTATCTAAAGGTAAATATGTATACAGGGTTCCCCATTTAAAACGAAACAGGCTAAATATCTGGTTCCACGTTAATTTAAAAAAAAACGCTCGGCCCGCCGATTTTTATTTCGAGGGGGACATCTTTTGCGTATATTGTCAATCTTGTTACTTCAAGCCCCTAGGAGGGAGGGAGGGTAAGATCTAAATCTTAAATGGATACCCCTATTTTATTTAATTTTTTTGGATTCTGCATAAAATTCTGAACATTTTTTGGTTGTAAGAAATATAGTACTTCCGGTTTAACCGGAAGTTGACACTATTGGAAAGATAATAAAAATCGAAGATAGGGACATGTAAGCCGTTTTGCTCTAAGACGTACAGTTAGAAAGCTAGACGCTGTCAAAGTTCAAAAATGTCATTTTTCAAGAGTCAATATCTCGGAAATTGTTAAGTATAGACTATTAAAAAATGTTCAGAATTTTATGCAGAATCCAAAATAAATATATAAAATAGGGGTATCCATTTAAGATTTAGATCTTACCCCCCCCCCCCCTCCTTAAATTAACGTAGAACCAGATATTTAGCCTGTTTCGTTTTAAATGGGGAACCCGTATAGGTACCTACTGAATACATATTATTAAAATACCGTTATCGAAAACTTTAACGTTTAAATGTAATCGTTTGAGAACTCTATCTGACCATTCTTGTGGTTTTAACGTGGATTAAAAACTTCCTTTTTTGGAGGATGTATTGCAACTTTGTTCCACTGATTTTCTGTGGTATAAATAAGAATTTCACAGATCAGGAAGTGTTAGTTTAGTGTCGATTTGTGATAAAATTATAACGGAAATAGAAATATGTTCAGTTTTAGGGTAGGTAATTCTTAAATTGGTACAATTTCGACGTTCCTTCCGAAAGAAACTATGGTGATCGTGAAAAAATAAGTGGAATTAATTTTTTTTATATACTCACCCTGATGTATAGCAAATCCGAACTACTTAGTACGGTTTTGAGCACAGATGGACAGACCGAACCGAATGGAAAATAGGCTTTTGTAAATCAGGGACTTCTAGTAACATCTCACAATTTTTTTTGTGATTGCAATATTTTCCTTTGTGAGGATGATGTACCCCCAACCTTATTGATACACCTACAGCCCAGAAACAATTCATTATTCTTGTGCCCTTACAGTTTTCATAATACAGTGATCGGGAAAAAATGTGGCAGGGGACCACTGATCATTATAACCTGTGTTCTATCATTCATCCGAATGCGTCGACATAAACAGGGTGTCCGGAAATGGTGAGCAAAAAATTTAGGGGATAATTCTAGACCGACAATAAATGCTATCTCTTCCAATAACAATTTTTCGAAACTTGATTATTAACGACAGGGTGTTAAAGTTAAATTTGATTTGCATCAGTTTTAAAATACATAAGTTACCTACCAGAACAATAAATTAAACATTCAGATCAAAGGTTTAAAGTGACGTCCTTCCTTTTCAATGCATAAATAAATTCAGACGAACTCCATGGAATATTCATTCCTTTGCTATGCTATGTTGGTTGAAAATAAATTAAAATTATTTCGTATTCATCCAATACCCTCTGACAGAGGGTATTGATTCATCACGTGCAAGCAATGTTATTTTAGCCTTTTTCTCGAAAACGGTTAGATTTATCGAAACAAAAGTAGTATACCTTTTTTATGTCAAAAGGTTAGGAGAATAAAAATATTCGGTTAAAATGCGCATACAGTGTAGGACAAAAATGTTGGGACCATTCAAATTAAAGTATAGGCTCCTATGTGGCGCCCTCTACAAAATGGTGGGCAAATTTGTATTCCTCATCCCGAAAAAGCCCCATATACGAGGTTTCGTCAAAATATTATGAGCGTGGCAAAAGGTATTTCAAAAAAACTGCAAATAAAATTAAACTCTAACACCCTGTAACTCAGTTAATATTCAATTTTCGAAAAAATGTTATAGGAAGCGATAGCATTTATTTTCGGTCTAGAATTATCCCCTACATTTTTTGCTCATCACACACCCTGTATAGCGACTTCGTCAGTCCTATATTAGATCTCTGAACAATGATATATCTAGCCATAGGTAATAATTTTTTAGAAATGATAGTTTTTCTAATAGTGTTTCATGATTTTTCAAAATTCACTTAGGGGTTGTCGAAGGGATGTACCCTATTTTGAGGGGGTACCTATCGCTGTTTAATTTTAAGCTATACTCCTGAGAATTGGTACTATGCTTACTCTATTAAAATAAGCAAGTAGTGTATTGGGTAACTTTGCCCTTGAGGGGTAGAAATGAAGGGGGTAAATTTCCAACGTAACAGCCAAAGAAAACGATATAAGTAAAAAGTTTCAGAGAAATTTCTAGCTTGAAGCAAATAAACAGGTATCTAGGCATTTACCTAAATTTTGCCCTAGAGGGAAGAAAAAGTGGTATAAAAGTTAATATTGGAAAAAATATTTTTTTCATGGAATTTCTTGACGTATTAATAGTAACAAATTCTACCCCTATGGTGTCTATAAACGCAAAGTCCATTTAGTCCAAATTATCTGCATCAAGAGCTAGGGCTTGGATTAAAAAACGTAGGGCTTGGTTTAGATCACAATAATATGGGGACGATATATCTAACCAAATCTAGGTGTAAATTTATTTTTGTTGTTTACAAAATTAACAAAGTAAGAATATACAGAAAGAAAAGGAAAAATAATTACATAAATTGCTGAAATTGGCCACCGCCATGCTCCAAGCATAAATTCACACGTCTCTTCATATTTTCGAGTGTTGACCAGCATCTCTGGAGAAATGTTACCACACTCTTGGATAATCCTTTCTTGTAATTGTTCTAAATTTGCAACTGGTGTTTTAAAAATAGTGTTCTTTAAATGAGGAAAAACGAAGTAATCCATAACCGTTAAACAAGGTGATCTAGGTAGGAATTCAACGTCTGATCGAAAACTGATCAATCTGTCGTCGAAAAAATTGCATAAGTAGTTAATAGTTTCGGCGGCTGTATGGGCGGTTGCACGTTGCACTGTCCTGTTAAAAATATCCAAAACGTAGTTCGTCGTCAAGTAATTGGTTCACAAATGGATTCAAAATATTGTCTCTATACGGCTGTGGTGTAACTGTGTCATGGAAAAAAAAATAGGACCCAAGGCCGGATTAACCACGAGGCCAAAAAGGCCATGGCCTAAGGCGCCACGAACGCAATAGGCGCCGCGGCTTTTGAACGAATTTCAGTGTACCTATAATAATAATTATTTTATACATTTAAATCACACCTATAAAGTATAAAGAACATTCCACATTCCAATCTAAAGAAAAATATTCTAAATTAAAGAATTAAGACTATTTAGTTATCAGATCTTGTGAAATCAACTTCACTCGACGACAATATTCAAAATTTCTCGAGTAAAAAATGTCGAAAAAAACATTTCTAATATCTTAATACTCTTAAAAATATGTCGTTATTTTTAAAATTATCTTTAATAAAAGTTTTTGGGCATTGGGCCACGAAAACTGTTCCTTATTACCTTTATATTTTTTGCCCAGAACATTTACATATGTTATTTTATTTGTTGATGTCATTGATCTCGTTAATAACGAGTAGTTATTAAAATGTTGTTATAGAAGTAATCCCTATACTTTAATTTATATCATTTTGTGTATTTATAAGGAACCAATCTACCAATATCATTTGATTCTTAGCGCTGAATTTGTGTTTTTATGTGTTTTATATTTTTGTATCCTAATTAGCTGGATTAGTCGATTAGTTTTTTTGAACTTTGGAAACTATCAAACTCTTATTAAGTTATGATATTTTGAGTTAATAGTTTTATTCATTTCACATTTTGTAAACATTATTCATTAATGTTAAGTTGTTTGTTTATACTTCTATTTATTGTTTTATAATTTTCCCTGAGTACTTACATGTATTATACGATTATTACAATTAAATTAATCTATGAGTTTTTTCTTCAACAAAACGTGCAAATTTCAGCTTGAAAAACATATTTTTTCGAGATTACGATTAGGCACAAATTTGATCATCCGTATCATGATTCGCTTAATTTTTTAAAAATCCATTTCGAAATTGAAAAAAATAGGCGCCAAAATTTGTCTGGCCTAAGGCGTTAAACGACCTTAATTCGGCCCTGATAGGACCAACAATTCTTCTTCGGGAAACAGCTAACCAGACACCAATTTTTTAAGGGTGCAATGTGGACTCACTCTTTCACTACGCATGTATTCTGAGAATTCACATAACCGGAGAAGTGGAACCAGGCTTCATCCGAAAAAAAATGTCAGGTCTAATAAATCATTTCTTTCCAATAATGTTGGGTAAACCATTGAGAGTAATTCCTGCGTCTTTCAAAATCTGCGGCTTGTATTTCTTGGAATACTTGCACTTTATAAAAAAATTAATTTAGCTGCTTCTTAAGAATAGTCCTGCATGTTCCATAAGATCTTCCCACTTCTTGGGACAGGCGTCTTATATCTTATACAATTTGTTGGCGTATTTTGCATTATTTCACGAACGTTTGTAACAAGTTCTTCTGTTCTACAGATGGTCTTCCCGCTCCTTTTTTGTGTTGTATAGAACCTGTTTCCCTAAACACAGCCACGGTTCTTTTCAGGCAATGATAAAAATCCCCAGAAATAAAAGCAACGTTAGGAAAATGTTCGTGGAAATCGTCCATGCACAAACCCGGATTGTATTGCCATTCACCATTTACTCTAACCCCGTTTCGAAAATACGCTTCAACCATGAATGTTTTGTGCTGTTCCGTAAAGCCCATTGTGTGAATTGTTCAAGAAATTGGAAAAATTAGCGATGAATCAAATTACTTGTACTGTCAAAGATGACGGAATAACTGATTGATTGTTAATAATTCAGGTAGTTACTGACACCCAACAAGTGTTAAGCTCTACGGCTAAGCATTACGTCCTTAGATGCAAGGCCCTCTTTGATGCAAAAAATTTTTGCTCGCACGGTATGAGCATTATTAACGATCTGTAAAGAAATAGATATATTTTTAATAATGGTGATGAATCTACCGGGTGTCCATTTAGTGTGCCGTTGGACGATTAACTTTAGCAAAAAACGGTAAATACAAAAATTGTAGCGTCTGATGGTGCGCACCTTCTAAAAATAATTTCAAATCTACAGGGTGTCTCAAACATGCAGGGTGAACCAAACATGGATTTTTTTAAACGGAATGCCATATATTTTTTTATCGTATTAAAGCACCTATCCTATGGGTTCTTCATGTAATTCCAAAAATTTTCTGCCGACAAATGCGACGTTGCCAAGATATGATCTTTTGAAATATGTTTTGGGGAAAAGAAGATTCATATTAAAAGGTCTAGATTGTTCTAGGGTTAAGAATATCATTGCATGAAAAATCACTAAACTTTTAATAAAATTAACATAAGTTATACAGGGTGTTCAAAATTTTGATCGCAACTTAGATAGGTATTTTGTGTGTCAGTTTTCGTAATTTTTTTAAATGGGACAACAAATGTATTTGATTATTATTTATGTATTAAACAGTAAAATATTTTATTTTAGGTCCTAATTTTAGTATGTGCTTTAGTTAACTTAATATTTGCCAGTCCGCTTCCCTATGAGGATTCAGAAGCAGCTGCATCTGGAGGTAAGATTTGAAAGAAAATTCTATTTATTATTTTCTTAAGTATAAAAAATATTACTAAGTAGTAATTATAGTAATAATCTAATGCTGGTGACAAGGCACAACTGACAGAAAACTGTCAAAGTTTTTTTTTCATATAAATCGTTTATTTTATGATTCTTAATAAAAAAAAATAGAATCGCCATAAACTTTAGAACTGATACAAAAAATTTAAGTAGTATTTATAACAATTTAATCATCCCAACCCAATAAGTTACAAATTTTACCATCATTTTAGTTAATAATATTACTGGAATTTCGAACAAAACCATCTCTCATATAGGTACCTACATGTAACCAATTTAAACCACTTTTCTTTCATTGTCATTACTAGTTAGAAAATTATATTATATCGTTGTTCTCTACTAAAATACTAAAATGTAGTTATTGATGCTGTGTAAATATTTACGTTATAAAATTGGCGATGATTTGATGTTAACCGGATATGAGTCAAATTGGGTGTAGTTATGTTTTTGAGAGCAAGAAGGAGTAATGAGTTTTAAGATATGTCCTGCTACACAATATGAGTTTGATAAATTATCGCTTATATATTTTGTCTCTCACATTTCTGACCGCTTTACCTCATATTATGAAGAAGGGATCTTTTATACGTAAAAAAGTTGTATTTCATTAATCTCGATATTTCAATTAGTTTTTGAGATAATTGCGTTTAAATGCTAGATGGAAAGAACCATTAAAACACCTTCCATAACGAAACATATTTATTGAAAATTAACCGTGCGTTCTGAAGCATAAATGACATATTTTCAAGTCTACTATTTTCTGTTGCTGTATTTGCCCACTATAGTTATGAGACATCCTGTATATAACGATAAGTAAATGATTTAACTAGGCACTTTATTGATTTCATAAATGAGTTAACCAAAATGTTGTACTCATTATTAAACTTAACTAATAAACACTAAGAAAATCTGTATGAATATAAAATCCAACACTACACAAAAACAACCACAGAAACACTTAAAAAACACCAAAATAGGAAAAAAATAATATGACGCAACCTGTCGCGTGAGCTTGCTACGGCCCATGATCTGGGAACTTTATAACGACGAAACCAGATCAGCTGTTAATGTCAAATGTCGTTGTCTTCTGTCGAAACACTTTGTTTTAAGAAAAAGTTAGCTCTATATAGTAACATTCCAAAATATTTTTATTTCTAGTGTTCATGTTATTGTGGTTAATTCTAAATTGAATTTTTTCTAGAACACCATGGACGAGTACAAATTAAAGTCTTCCGAGGACCCACGGAACACGATGGTCACCATAATTTCGCACCCTGGGGGTATTGGGTAAAACAACCCGGAGACGACCACCACTACTAAACATTATTTCTTAGTATTACCGAAGTTGTTATTTTTTTACTATAGTTGTTAATAAAGAAATTGTTTTCCCATAAGTCCGTAGTAATAAAAACCGATCCGTTATTGTTGGAAATGTTATTGAAAATCAGTAGGTAATGGGTGGAAACTCTTTGGGCTCTCCCTGCATGGCACTGGCAACACTGTTAAACGCTTGACGTCAAACTCGCAGACATAAATATTAAAACTAGTGTTGGGAAAAATCGACTTATTTTAATAATCGGAAATCGACTACTGAGAATTCGAGTGATTTAAAAAACCGGATTATTAATCGATTTCTTTTCGCTCAAATTCTAATATCAATGGTTCATCGTTCATGTTGATATACAGCATTTATATTGGGAATAACTCACTCGGTGTTGTTAATCGATTGATTTTTTGCGGATTATTAAATGTGGCGGAGATATTTGTGGATTTTTTGGCATGGTTCCCAGATCTTACAACTTACAATTTAATTTAACTAACCACTTGACTACTTGACCTTGAGATGTCACGATATTGCATACTTTGGAGACGCGTTGAAAAATAAAAACCATATGTTCGTCACTCATTTTATAACTCGAGTTATTTCCGAAGATAATCGAATAATTCAAGTGATTGAAAAAACCGAGTGATCGGTTATTTTTCACTCGAGTGATCCCATCACTAATTAAAACATAACCATATACTTACCGATGAAACGATAAATTTTTATTCATTTGGTCCACTTTTTTGCATAGTACACATGCATGCACCATGATCGTTTATTAATGAACAAGATTTTTCACAAAAAACACCCAAAATCACCACTAAATAAATAACTTAAATTGCGTGGAACTAATGCAGCAACGTCGCAACGCAAATACCTGCCGTCAATTCCATTAATTTCGAATATTATTAAGCCATACTCGTTAGAGGTGGGTAAATAACGCGATTTTGGAGCGGTATATTTTGATAAACCTCCACAACGAGGAAGTAACTAGTTACCGTGGAGCGACACCGGCAAGAAACAAACCCTATAAATTTTCTTTGCCGGCAAGTTTTGTTTTGTGACCCCGCTACGACCGTAACGCCCAATGCCGCTTGAGCGCAACGTTCGGAGCGGAGCTTCCCTTCAAGAATGCACATGTTGGACCGCAACACAAAATACATCGCAGCGAAGAACTTGATTTAATGGCCGTTGCACTGGTTGTCCACCCTTGAATCCGCGTAATTCATTTTGCTAGGCCTATTGGAACTGCCATAGCATATTTTTGGAGGGATTTTGCATTGGCGCAATGAAATGAAAGAAAGGGACGGAATGATGAAGGATCAGATATAAATATAAACAATTGGGTCTCCACTTTGGAAGGTCTTTGACTTTTACCAACACTGATGCAACGTAGTAAAGTAATTAAGTATTACTGATATTAAGTACGGGAGCCTTGAAAGGATGATAGTCGGGATATATTTATAGCAGAAAAAACGGCTATATTAACTTGAAATATATATTTCTAATAACTTTAATAAGTACAAGTGTGATGCAACTATGTATAAATGATTGCATATAAAATGTACCTTTAACAATATCGTACTTGTAAAAAAACTGTTTTATATACGCTAGAATTTTAATACTCCATACAATAATTTCTTTTAAGGCAAACGTTGGGACGGACATGGCCTTTACAATACGTATTTAGAATGTTATTTATTTGTTACAGCTATTTTTTTAATCGATAGTGATATTGTAATTAATATACCGGGTGTTTCTCAAAAGACGTTCACCCCTATAACTTTCCTGTATTTATAGATATTAAAATGAAATGTTGAGATTATGCATAAGGGGTGAGTCTGCATTTACTGGCATAATTTTCAATTTGTTAGCACTTGCGGTTTGACCGGAAGTGACCTTGACTTTGGTATTTTAAATGGGACATCTTGTATATTTTTACTTATTGGGATTCAGCATAACATTCTGAGTAAAATGACGCCTTACTTGTAATTTTTTGACGTGTTATAACATTTTGATGCGTATTTTTATTTTCAATTTAATAATTAATTAAATCGGTTAATTTATAGTCAAATAGTACCTATATGAAAATTAAAATTGTGTCATAATAATTGACTTTCTAAGTTTCACAAGCGTTTAAAAAATGAAATTTTGTTTTCTTGACGTTTACCTACTCCATGTTTCCAAATGGAACGATGGTAGTTCACTAGGATAAATTTAAAACGAGCATTTTTTTTCCAACAATTTGATACCATACGCTCCTATGCTATTTTAATATTGACACGAAAAAAATTGCCTTAAGTTCCAATCGCAAATTTAAAAGCGTTTTGCATTATTGTTACGCCCTGTCTTTTCTAAAGAAATATAAAGGCGGCTTTGAAAAGCAATGGAATGGTTTTAAAAACCAATATGGTTTTAAATTAAAATTGTAATGTTATTCGTTTAATAAACTTACATTGTAAATCAGATAAAATGGTTAGTTTTACTAGAAATTAACAAATTGATAATGTTCCTAATTTTTGGAGTGACCAGAAAAATTCTTCTGAACCGCAAGATATGTATGTATTGTATGTTTTATAAACGAATGACATTACAACTTTAAATTAAAGCCACATTGCTTTTTAAAACCATTGCATTGTTTTGCAAAGCCGCCTTTATATTTCTTTAGAAAAGAGAGGGCGGCAATAATGCATAACGCTTTTAAATTTGCGATTGGGATTTAAGGCAAATTTTTCAGTGTCAATTTTAAAATACCATGGTATGGTATGGTAACAAATTGTTGGAAAAAAATGCTCGTTTTAAATATCCTCGTGAACAACTATCGTTCCATTTGGAAAAATGGAGTAAACGTCAAGAAAACAAAAGTTCATTTTTTAAACGCTTGTAAAACTTAGTAAGTCAATTATTATGACATAATTTTAATTTTCATATACTACTTGACTATAAATTAACAGATTTAATTAGTTTGTAGCACTCTAGATTGAAAATAAAAAATAAACATAAAGATGTTATACTTATGTCAAAAAATGACAAGTGAGGCGTCATTTTCCTCAGAATGTTATGCTGAACCCAAATAAGTAAAAATATACAAGAGGTCACTTCCGGTCATATGCCAATAAATGCAGACTCATCTCTTATGCATAATCTCAAAATTTCATTTTAATATCTATAAATATAATAAAGTTATAACGGTAAACGTCTTTTGAGAAACACGCGGTATATATATATATCCCTCCCCTACTTCATTCGCCTCATCTCTATGTTTTAGGCACTTTCCTTTTGCTTTTTTTTAAACAGCAAAGCAAAGTAAAAATATTTGCTTAGCTAAGTTGTTAAAGAAACGCTTCGCGAACAACTTCGTATAGTATGAGAAGGAGGAGGGGAAATTCTTAACTGAGCCTGGGGTCAATTTTTAAAAGGAACGCTCAACTGAACCATTGGATTTCCTAAAGTTTTTAAAAGTAACTTAAAGGAACTCGGTTAAAATAAGTTAATTACAATATCATTATTGTTACAATTGGTATATTATACAGTGACCAGCAGAATTATCGCTTCATATGGAAAACTCTTTTTATTATTGATTTCTCAGAAAATGTTATTCTTGATAAAAGTTTTTGCAGAGCATACTGTGTGCTCTGAAGATTTTTTTTTCTATTTTCATGAGCGTTTTTTTAGTTTAAGCGGGCACAGAACCTTTTATCAAGAATAACATTTTCTAAGAAGTCTATAATAAAATGTTTTCCATATGGCGCCAAAATTCTGCCGGCCTCTGTATATGTCTCGTTATAATATAATATGACGCAGAAAAACAGAATAGAAGTACCTACAAAGACCGAACAATAAAAATACAAGGAATGTAAAATACAATGACAATAATACGAAAAAGGTACTTAAAGTAATAAAACTAAAAGTAATAAATATGTACAAGATAAAAATTAAAAATAGGTTTTTGTAAAATCGATTAAGTACTAGACACTAGACAGCTGTCAATTACTTTTATAACAACACCTGTCGACAAACGAAACCACTTTTTACTTAAGTACTCGGCCAACTAGTTATTATATATTATCAGCTGCCAACATAATCTTGTCAGTAAGACCGAGTCCTCACCGGCGTAAATTTGCCAGCGTACCTATTCTCTAAGACAAGAGGTGATTGGTTGATTACCTCGACCAATCACGTTACACTTACGCTGGAGACCCGGTCCACGCCTAAAACGTCAAAGAAGCTGTCGATATCTCAAAGCAGAGCTTTATATACCGTATAAAGCTTACTTCAAAGAAAAAGCAAGTATGTGATTTTGTTTGCCGACCCAATACGATATATGCCTACTCATAATATCCACCAGAAAACCGTGTGAAAGACAGAGAAAGAGAGAGAGCAGTAACATTCTATTTCCATACAACTGGTAGCAGTGTCCAAAAAAAAAACACTGTAAATTGTTTTTCTTTGTCAAATAGTGTCAATGTAAAAAAAAACCTCAAACATTCAGTAAACATGAAGCGATCGCGAGCATGACGTTTCTATAGTAGAGCTCCCCACTGTAAAAGGTCAAGCATTCTTTAGTTCTTATTCCTGCTATACTAGCGTCTCGATCGCGTTTCGATTGTTCAGCGGGTATTGATAATGCCACTATGTCAGACAACTCTAATCAACTTTCCTATAGTTCTCTGACTGTGTCTTATAAGATATTAAATAGCCTTAAAAAATTTGTTCGGGATGGGGTTCTCTATGCTCATTTGGGGTAGGGAAGAGTGGGAAGGCAACCAGTTAACCATGGACGCAGATCATTCGATCTTTACAGATAGTTAGTTCAAAATGGACGTCGGAGTGGAAGCTGGTAATTAAAAATACAGAGGTCGTATAGGTCCACCAGACTACTACAACATTTTTCAAGCAGAAAAAACTATGGCAGTAGATAAAGTAGTCAGTGGGTCTCAGATCTCTCATTCGCGAATCATTCGTTGAAGAAACCAGTCGTCGTGTGTGTGTTTACTTCAAAATGAAATGGAATGACGATATTGTTTTTAAATTTATACAAAAAATACAATTGTATCCATGTTTATGGAATCCAGGAGACAAAAACAAAAAAAAATCGGAATAAAGTGCATGATGCTTTTAAAACCATTGCTGAAGAAATGGGAACTGAGAACATCGATAAATTAAAAAAGAAACTCTTTTTATTTGAATTCGAAATAACCACATAACAAGCTTGAGCTGCAGCGAGAAGAAGCAGGTCTTCTTCACAATTCATTTTTACTAACGAAAATAAAAAAAAACACAAAATGTTTGTTTTAAACAGTAGATAACCGTAGTAAACTTGACCAATATATTTTTATTCTGACATTGAAGCTTGCTGCACTATGCCAGTATAAATCAGTGAACTAAATGAACTAAACGAACTAGTCTTTTGAACTATTCACTTTATTGAACGAGAACGAAAGATCGAAATCGGCAAAGTGAACTAAACTTCCCAGCCCTAGTAGGATGTAATGGTCGAAGCGCGAATTGACGAAATGAACCGACGAATCGCATTAACGAAACGAATCAACGAATAGTGAGTAGCGGGCTTAACCTAACCCAGACATTTAAAAAATTGTTTATGATAAATTCATGTCCACATATCATTAGTTATTGAGTTTTAAATGATTCTTTACATTTCTACAAACCCAAATAACAATGTATTGTCAAAGTTGGCGCTACGAATTTACAGGACGAATCGCCTCGCTTTCGTCTAGTTAGGTAGTGTGTCTATAGGTTTAGTTAGTTAATGGTAATACTGATCGTGTCGACACTTTTATTTTATAGAAAAAGTATAGGTTTACTGTTTCTCGTACTCTCTGTCCACCGGCGTAGCTAGGGGGGGGGGGGGGCATCGGGGCATTTGCCCCCCCAAGAGCCACGAAAAAAAGTAATTATCAACAATATTTCAAAAACAATATTTAAATTTAATTTTTTTGCCCTTTTAAATTTAACGTAGGTAGGCTTACTTTGAGAAACAACGCGTCTGTTTTGGTCTTCATATCCCTGTCGTCTTGACCGTCTTGTTTTATGTGACATTCGCGGATCTGGTGTCTGGTGGTGTAAATTTCCTTTTCTCTCTTTTATTTACGTAAATAAGACAAAGTAAGATATAAACATCGTAGGAAAACCTAGGTAATTACGTTTGGTTGTGGTTTGTTTGTAGGACTTCTAGATTATTTCAGTTGCGGATTGTACTTAGGCGATTACGTAACAATTATAGATAATAGAAAAATTTAGCAAAATTTGGGCGTGGTCCAAAAACATTTTCGCCTGCGGCGGGCTTTACGCCTCTTTGCAACTATATGCCCCCCCCCCCAAGACAATATCCTAGATACGCCACTGTCTCTGTCGTTGCGCACGGAGTTCGTAAGCAGAATTACAAATAAGCTGATCGGTACATTTGACACAAATATATTTTAGGGTTTCTAAACAATAATTTAAAACCGACCTATATGAATCACAAAAAAAAAATCAAATTTAATAAAAATATATAATGAAAAGTTTAAAAAATATCAAGAAATATAAATCGCAATATCGCGTTTTAATTCTTGTTGTTTTCAATGATTTTTACGGGTTGTTATGATCGATTAGTGATAATCTTAAAACCCAAAAATCCTTATACTTCCTGGCATATACATTTAAAAGGAATTACCAGACCGGTTGATTATTTCAAAAGATACAGGAGTAAGCACAAAATAGCTTATATAAAAATTATAAGGCTTTTAAAAATCAACATATACAGACTGTCCGGGATAGGGTTTACAATAGCACAAAGGAATGAAAAATTTCATTTTTCGGGAAAGTCATTCTTAATAAAAAGTTTTGCTTGTAAAAAAAAATTTAATTCACGAAGAGAAAATTTTGATTTTTTTTATACAGTGTTCGCAAAAGCTTCAAAAACATGATTTTTCATCAAGAGTAAACGACCTTTATTTTTCATTTTTGGCCAAAATGCCAATTAGAAAACTTAAAATAAATCTTCGATTTTTAAAACGATTTTTTTTTTAGTTTTGTTAATTTTTAGAGGAAAATGGAAATTTTGCTGCTCAATAAAAATATTAATACAAAATTTTATTACTCTATTTTCATAATGGGTGGTGTGTATCTTATTTTACAATTTTAAATACATTCCTACCATCTTTTGTAAAAATAAAGGATTTTTTACCTTTTTATTACTTTGCTTTACGATGGGGCAAATTTTAAGTTGTCACATAGAATTTGATGTTTTAATATTATTGGTCGTTACTTGGTGGAAATCCATAATTATATTGTTTTATTACTGTAAGTAAAACACTTTTTGACTTAAATTCCACTTTTTATTGACAATACGACATGTTTCACTGCACTGCAGCTTCGTCAGGTAATGTACATTTACACCTGACGAAGCTGCAGTGCAGTGAAACATGTCGTATTGTCAATAAAAAGTGGAATTTAAGTAAAAAAGTGTTTTACTTACAGTAATAAAACAATAGAACTTGATGTGTTTTGAAAATGTTGACCTTAAAACAAAGGGTTAATTTAGTTCAATGTTACGGTGCGGGCGAAAGTTCTTACAACTTTGTGATAGAGAAATTTAATCAAAGATACCCTAACGTTTACGTCTCAAAAATGGGACTTCATAAATTATTAAGAAAATTTCAGCAAACAGATTGTTCCCAATAAAAAAAAACTATGATCAGAATGATGCAGCTTTCCTAATCGTATTGCAGTCTGTTGCTGACAATCCTACCCTTTCATTAAGAAACCGAGCTCAAGAAGTTGATGTAGTAAAAAAAACTCATATTCAGTATATTTTAAAGGCAAACAAAATATTCCCATTTAAGCCAACTTTTAATCCAACGTTGGAAGAAGGAGACAAAGCCGAACGTTTGGATTTTTGTCTTTGGGTAGGAAACAAAATTGTAAGTGAAAACAGGAATTTTCATAAATTTATCATGTTCTCCGATGAATCGACATTTTCAATAAACGGGAAAGTGTCTTCTGCGCATATTAGATACTGGAGCGAAAATAATCCCCGTTTTAGAATTCCTGCAAGAAGACAATATTACAAAAAAGTAAATGTCTGGTGTGCGATTTCTTATTATGACATTATTGGCCCATACTTGTTCGAAAACACGTGTAACCGTAGGAGTTACCTTGAAATGTTGGAAACATTCCTTTCTGACAACCTAGAAGAATTGCCTCTCCAATTTAGGAACGAAATGTACTTTCAACAAGATGGATGCCCTGCGCATTTCGCAATTGAAGTGAGGGAATGGCTTAATAATACAGTTGGCCACAGATGGATTGGTCGGAATGGTCCGGTTCTGTGGCCCCCAAGAAGTCCCGATTTAACTATTTCAGATGCCTATCTTTGGGGGCGCCTCAAACAATTAGTGTACTCCCGTCCAATTGAGAACGACGTACAGGGAATTGTTGAAGCTGTTCAAACAAATTCCATTGAAGAAATTCGAAGAAGTTTTAACCACATTCGTTTACAGCTGGAAAAATGTGTTGAATATGGAGGGGGAGTGTTTGAATAGCAAATTATGAAATTATTATTTGTTGTTATTATATACAGGGTGTTACAAATTCGAGGGCCACCATTGGGATCTGGGAAATGGTAATAGATACGGGGAAGTTTTAATTAGGGCAAAGTTGCGCAATTCAATGCCGATCAATATACCGTCAAGAAGATTTGTCCATTCCGAGTACTTCCGAAGATATTCGATAAAATCTGAATTTAACGTTTTTCATTTATATGTTTTCCTGCGTTTATTTAAATAGATAATTAAAAATAAATTGAACCTTCTTATTACCACTTTTTCTCTTCTATTAGACTGTGGTATCAGATTTCGAATCCGACGTTTTGTCTCTGGGCCCCATCATTAATTTATTTTTTTTAAATACGGTCCTGGATTTTTTATTTTATTTTTGGAATCACCAAGGCTGATTGCATGATATAGTTGCATTATTTTGATTAGGATTCAAAAGTTTAAGCTAATAAAAAGATCTTATAATATTGTTTTTGTTTATTTTTTAATTAATGATATTTTACTTAAATTCTAGAAATAATCGGAAAATAATGGTAGGTAGGTACCTACACATTCACTAAAAAGAATCAATTTTATCTAAGACTAAGATGTTCAAAAAGATTTCCGTTTGCACGTATACATTGATTAATTTTGTTCCTTACTTTTTCAGTGGACCTTTGTATCGACCTTCTCCTTATTGACCTAAATCCTTCAATAATCCTAGCTCTAAGTTCTTCTAATGTATTAACATTATGTTTATAAATTTTATTTTTCAAAGCCCCCCACAAAAAAAAAGTCTAAAGGTGTCAAATCTGGAGATCTCGCAGGCCATTCCACCACACCTCGATTTCCTATCCATCTGCCTGGGAATTCATGATTTAAAAACTCCCTAACCTCTCTTGTTCCATGAACCGGGGCACCGTCTTGTTGAAACCAAATGGTTGGTAGTCTGGCGAGTGGAATCCCATCAGCTAAGAACTCTTGTAAAGGGGTGTTTAGAAGGAAGAGATAGTCGGCACCTCTTAGTCTGTCTGGTATCTAGGATTATTGAAGGATTTAGGTCAATAAGGAGAAGGTCGATACAAAGGTCCACTGAAAAAGTAAGGAACAAAATTAATCAATGTATAGGTGCAAACGGAAATCTTTTTGAACATCTTAGTCTTAGATAAAATTGATTCTTTTTAGTGAATGTGTAGGTACCTACCTACCATTATTTTCCGATTATTTCTAGAATTTAAGTAAAATATCATTAATTAAAAAATAAACAAAAACAATATTATAAGATCTTTTTATTAGCTTAAACTTTTGAATCCTAATCAAAATAATGCAACCATATCATGCAATCAGCCTTGGTGATTCCAAAAATAAAATAAAAAATCCAGGTCCGTATTTAAAAAAAATAAATTAATGATGGGGCCCAAAGACAAAACGTCGGATTCGAAATCTGATACCACAGTCTAATAGAAGAGAAAAAGTGGCAATGAGAAGGTTCAATTTATTTTCAGTTATCTATTTAAATAAACGCAGGAAAACATATAAATGAAAAACGTTAAATTCGGATTTTATCGAATATCTTCAGAAGTACTCGGAATGGACAAATCTTCTTGTCGGTATATTGATCGGCATTGAATTGCGCAACTTTGCCGTAATTTAAACTTCCCCGTATCTATTACCATTTCCCAGATCCCAATGGTGGCCCTCGAATTTGTAACACCCTGTATATATTTTAAGATTTTTTTGTGTTTTTTCCGGGGTCATTTCATTTGTGAAATTAAAAATACATTTTTCTGGTAACACCAAAAATCAGTTTATGAAACTTTTTGATACCCCTCTGTCATCGATAATGTATGTATTTCGACCGCTAATGCTGTTATCCAAAAAATTAAAAAAAAAAAAACAAAAAAAATCGAAGATTTATTTTAAATCTCGGATATAAATTACAAACGTTATTCTAAATAAGTTTTCTAATTGGCATTTTGGTCAAAAATGAAAAATAAAGGTAGTTTACTCTTGGAGAAAAATCATGTTTTTGAAGTTTTTGCGAAACCTGTATAAAAAACAAAAAATGTTCTCTTCGTGAATTGCATTTTTTTACAAGCAAAACTTTTTATCAAGAATGAGTTTTTCCCGAAAAATGAAATTTTTCATCCATTTGTGCTATCTGCGGACAGTCTGTATAAAAAAATATGACTTTAATTCTCCACAACTTTTTGGGAGAACCTGTATATTCCAATTTAGTACAGATATGTAGATTTTTAAAAGCCCTACAACTATATATAGGAGATTTTTGTATCTTTTGAAATTATCGACCGTTCTGGTAATGTCTCCTAACCCTGTATAATAGTGACTGATGTAAATTATTTATTCAGTTCAAATATATTTTTGTTTACAATTAAGCTTCCTTCTACAAAAATCACGGAAGATGGACTTGCAGAATGGCCGAGCTAACTTTGAAGGATTTTTACGTTTTAAAAATACCGCCTGTGACCAACAGCAAGAACCCATACATACATACATTCAATATAAAATTATCTCGCTAAAATAAACAATAATTAATAAGAAAAATAAATATCAGTAAAACCGCGGTTTTACACCTAAAATTCTAATTACAGACATAACGGATTAAAAGATAATTCTTAGATTAAGATAAAACAGACATTACAGGATACAAACATTATTTTTAAAAGATGAAGGCAGATTCGTGCAAAAATCCTTTATTCCAACTATTATTTAAAGGCAGAAAACTTTTGGAAAAACTGAAAAATTATATTTATAATCATATCAGCGTTCAAAAAACCCTCCATCAATAGAAAACTGATTTTTTTCTGCAAATAAAGCTCCCATAGGGCAGCAAAGTAAATAAAATACCACGTAAAATAATGTTTAAAAAAATGAACGCTACTAAAGCTGAGGCCTTGCCGACATGTTTGTTGTTGTTGACTACCAAAAAAATGAATCGGCAGACTTTATTAAGGATGATGCCTCAGCTTTGTGATGCGCTAAGTAAACTGATACCAGCAAAGATGGGTAAAGTAGTAGCTACCTAAAACAGTTATATATCTAGTGCTCAGCTAATGCAATGACGCACAGCGCCCGCGTTAACTCGTCAGCTGGGCATTTTTATGTTAGTCAACAACATTATAAGCATGTGAGCAAAAAGTCTCAGCTTTGGTGACATTTTAACATGATGGTCACTTCACTTAGGTATGATGCTAAATGAAGCATAGAACCCTTAGGAGAACATTTATCAGCTTTGGTAGGATGACTAAGCACGAGTCCCCACGGGCGTAAATTCGACAGCGTACCTATTCTTTAAAAGGCGATTGGTCGATTCGGAAGCCATTTTAAACATGGCGACTAATTAACCAATCATCTCTTAAAGTATAGACGCTTATGATGTTAAATTTACGCCCGTGGTGACCCGGTCTTACTCCAAACGATGGCTGGTCCACGGGCTAATAAGTTGGCGCCAATTATAATAATTTAACAAACATCTAATAGTTTTACCACTCCGAGAGCACTGTGACGTTATAGATCCACCGTAACCCCGAAAACGGTTGCACAGGGTGTAGGTGTATCAAACGTGATATTTTGCGCTGCTCTTTCCTAAAACTTTCGCTAACGGATTCAGAGTAACCAAATGTAATGTATACATCCAACGTATTAAGGGGGAGAGGACTCTCAGAGTGACCGAGAGCACTAACCCGAAAACCCCTGATTGTTTCCAAGCCACGTCTATAAGGACTTTGAGCAGAGTTTGGCAAAAAATAGGAAGGTAGCAGAGAATGTTATTGGTTCACTGCCAATGCTTTTTAAATAAGAATCACCAATTGTGTAAAATTGATCGGTAATATTGTAAATAAAAGCAGTTTTTTGTATCAACATTACAGCTGGTGTTTAAGATATCAATTCCCCTTAATATTTCTCCATGGTAGAGTAGAAGTTATGCAAAGATTTTGTGTGTGCACTTAAAAATAAATGGCGCGACGATAACCAGCTACTTGTTTTGATTGATCAGAGCTAGACACAGTTCTGCATAGAAGAACTGTATTGCAGCCAAAAACAACAATAATTTGTAAACCCTTGAAGAAACGATCAACTGGAATGCCACTCCTAACGCGTAGCCAGTTAAAATAAGTGACTGGTTGGTTGACACGCCATTGTCACTTAAAAAAACATCTTCAACTAATAGCAATTTTCAATGATCCCATAGAATGCAGAGTTTGCGGTGAAAAGGAGGAAACAGCGTCTCATGTCGTATACAGCTGCGAATCGCTAACCCACAATAGATGAAAAAATCTTCGGGAAAATTTATCGCGGTGACAGCCTCTCGCATAACAAACGTGGTAGGAAACGATTTGACCTCAAACCTTTTCTAACAAGACTGGGGCGCACAATAAGCCAGAAGGCTGCAGTGCAAGAAACTTGGGCTACACACCCAAGTCCTGTCTTAAACCAACCAACCATAAGAGAGCTTAACGGTTATACAGGATGTTTACCTATTAAGATCCACCACAGAGTTATAGTTTTTTCAGATTTAACAAATGAAGAATTTTTGCACAAACCAGCCTTCATTGGAAAACTTCATTAAAGCATATTAGTCTTGTTTTATTCGTCTTTTGGAAAACACAAAATGTTATATATACGGTGTTCCGAAATATGGTGTTCGACAAACTCGACGAATAGTTTCCGTCAACTTACTTATAGCGGTTTTGAAGACATAAAAAATCAGAAGGAATGTTGACATGTACTGTGACTTTTATAGCCGGTACTACTAAAACACGTCATTTTATGGTATCGATTTATACACCAAAAATTATTTAAAGTCAATAGACACGTTTGGAAGAAATTTGGAAAACATCGAAAGCATCTTTAATCTTTGACACCCTCTACCGGCTATACGAGGCAATATTTAGGTTGGCCTATTTTGACGTCAGGACTATTGACACCCTGTGTACAATGACCGGCAGAATTATCGCTCCATATGGAAACGTTTTTTTATTATTAATGTCTTAAACATTTTTATTCTTGATAAAAGTTTCTGGGTCGCCTTCTGTTTTTTTTTCTTTTTTGATGGGCGCCTTTTTAGTTTAAGCTGACCATAGACGTTTACCTTTAGATACGTACAGCTTATCTCGTGCGCAAACAAAAGTTAAGTTTTATGGGTGAAAAAATACGTCCGAGCGCACGGCTCGTCGGTCAGATGCCTTCCCTCCAAGCAGGATTGGGCATGCGCACGAACCTCTTGTTATCGGTCTGTCCTTCTTTAGCGACATGCTCAAAATACACTTCAAAACTGGCTCGGCGCCATTTTCGTTGTTGTATTTTAAGTTTTCTCTGTGGATTATTTGTTGTTTATTGTGGGTGTTTAATATTTACGGATTTCTAGGTTTTGTGTAGTTTAGTGAATTGTGTTTGTGCTTTTAGTGATTCGAATACTCGAATTAGAATATACACAATGACTAGTAACAGCCGCTGTATGATTTTATTATGTCCAAATAGGGGTAAAATACCGGGTATTTCGTATTTTCAGTAAGTATGGAGTGGTGATGTATATTGATACTTTAATTTATTATGATTAATTTAAACACATCTAACTAGGCATAGGCTACACAAACAAGGTATGAAAATAACGAGAAACATACACCAAGACAGATTATCCCGATGCATGTTTCGGTATATTTTATTTGCAGACCTGCAATCTAATTAGTTACGCCTATTTTTCGGTCAATATATTGCTCCAAAAAGTTTAAATGACACTTTTCTCTATACTTATATTATATAAAAGAAAAAAGTAAATACCTAGGTATGTTTATATTAATCCAAGGGTCAAAGTATTCCACAGGTCAAGTTCTCAGACAAAAACTTTTTCAAATTGTTGAACAAGAAATTGTGCTTGAAAATGTTTTACACGTACCCAAATTTTTGCCAAATTGTAAAACTCATTATAAGTTATATACCAAATAATATTTGACTTGAGGTTACTTACGCGATAACATCGAAAATTAGTTATTTGACTGGCTACCGCCCTAGATATCGAAGCTAGCATTCTTATCATTAGCGAGCCCAACCGCAATGCTATTCGAAGCAAAAAAGACTGGATCTACGACATGCAGATAGATACCGCAATAAAAATTCTCGACAGCAACCTCATAGTTAAAAGCCAAGGACAGGGTATCGGATTCACCTATGTGGAAACCAACAAATATACAATATACAGTGTATACGCGTCTCCAAACGACGACATAGAGGACCTTGAAAGTCTTCTACACGAAATTGGAAATAGAATAAGAATATACAAGGAAAAAGCAATTATAGCTGGGGATTTTAATGCAAAATCACCACAGTGGGGTATGAGCTTTAGCGATAGAAGGGGGCATATTATGACAGATTGGATAGCCGAAAACGATCTGGTAACGATTAATCGAGGCAATAAACCAACTTTTCATAGAATAAACTATCCATCTATTTTAGACCTAACTATATGCACTTCCAATATAGTACAAGATATCTTAAACTGGGAAGTTAGCGACACAGAATCACTAAGTGACCACTCATACATAACCTACGAGCTGACTGATATGAATAAAACGAGCTATCCAAGTAGATCTAGCAATAAAAGGTGGCAAGTAAGAAAACTGGACAGGACAAAACTCCAACAAGCAATCAACGAAATAGCACCAGAAGGTATCCAATCGGCTGACCACTTTTCACAGCAGCTAACCATCATATGCAATAAAACTATGCCAAAGAAAAAAACTGTCAGCGGAAAAAAACCTATGTATTGGTGGACAGAGGATATTGCAGAAACGCGGAAAGAATGCATCAAAAAAAGGTGAACCTATACAAGGAACATAAACAGGATTCCACCAATCGAGGGCCATCGTCTATGGGAAGAATACAAAGCTATTAAGAAGACACTAAAGAGCAAAGTGAAAGCCTTCAAAAGAGCAAAATGGAATGACCTATGCAAAGACTTGCCTACTGGACATCGAAGGAAAACTATATGAACAACTAATTCTTATCAGATTAAAGCAAGAGTTAGAAAGAGCTGGAGGCCTAGCAGCAAACCAGTATGGCTTCACCAAGAAAAAACAAACAGCTGATGCTATCAATAAAGTATTAAGTATCGCCAGAAACGCCAGAGAGTATTCGAGTAGCCATCGAAGATTATGCGCGGTCATTACACTCGATGTGAAGAATGCTTTCAACTCGGCTTCATGGCAAAAGATCCTAGAAGAACTTCGGAAAAAAGAAATAGATGAACATCTCATTAATATAATTGTGTCCTATTTGTCAGAAAGAGAATTGATCCTTGAAGCAGAAGGATCAGAGAAAAGTAGAAATATAAACAGTGGAGTACCCCAGGGATCAGTACTGGGACCGATACTATGGACGACGATCTTTTCAAAGTGCTGCTTCCAGCGGGGACTATCCTTATAGGCTTTGCAGACGATATAGCTCTGGTAGTGGTTGCAAAAGGGGAAGAAACACTAATGGCAAACGCAAATACAGCATTATTAAGAATAGTCAAATGGCTAAAAGCAAAACAATTACAATTGGCAGCAGAGAAAACAGAGGCAGTGCTCCTCACAACCAAAAGAAAAGTATCTCGAATACATTTCAAGGTAGAAGATAAAAAAATAACACCAAGTAAGGCCATAAAATATCTAGGCGTCTGGCTAGATACAAAGATGACATTCTCCGATCACGTGGAAAAAACTATAGTTAAGGTGGAAAAGACAATATCGGTCCTGTCTAAACTCATGCCAAATATCGACTGTCTGGAGTGATTCATTCCCAACTACTATATGCAGCACCAGTGTGACATAGTGTTACCAGAAACAAGAAACTAAGAGAAAAACTTCGAGGGATCCAAAGAAAAATGACGATCAGAGTATCTAGCGCCTACAGAACAATATCCGCGGACGGAGTAGGAGTTATAGCAGGCATTCCACCAATTGACCTACTTATAAAAGAAAGACTGGAAAGATACCGAGGAATGGCGGTCCAGATAGCAAGGGAAGACGTTCTAAATAAATGGCAAGAAATGTGGGACACTAGCAGAAAAGGAAGATGGACATGGCATCTTATACCAGATATACGTACTTGGCTATCTCGACCTTACGGCGAAGTTGATTATTTCCTTACGCAAGCCCTATCAGGACATGGCTGCTTTCGTCAGTATTTGTTTAACCGTAACAGATCAAATTCAGAACAGTGCAAGTACTGTCAAGAGGTCGATGACGCCGATCATACCCTGTTCCGGTGCCCTAGATGGGAGGAAAGTAGACTTCTATTCACACGAGCGACGGGAATGGTCTTTAACGCTAGACATATGATGGAAAGCCTAGTGCACTCTGAAGAAAGATGGAAAACAACATATAAAACAATAAGAAACATAATTGAGACGAAAGAGAAGACCGCTAAAGCAAAATCTTGTAGAGAGAAGAGACCCCTGAAGTAATGCCGGAAGGCGGTTTCCAGGGCAGGAAAAAAAGGGGGGAAGTTTTTAGTCGGTAGGCGTTAAGTTATTTGACTGGTTTTGTTTGTTTTTTGTATTCGATTCGATAAGACTAGTTTAATTGACTTGTTCTCTTCCTTTTCGAACTAAAAACACGACGACGAATCATTTTTAAACAAATTTTAGAAACAAAACCTTAAAAACAATCTTCTATCCTTAAAATATGAGGTTTGGAACTACCAAAAATGCCATTAAAGACTACCTTGTTCCCAACTAGATAAAAATTTGAGAAGAAATTCCCATTTTTTGGCAAGAATTTGGGGCAAATTTTAGCTGTTTACACGTAAAAATAAATTGAAGGTATACTTTTACAATTTCTTGAGCAAAAACGTTAATTTTAAAGCACGGACCTGTCTATTTTCCCATTCGTCAAACGATAATGTTGCAGTGCGCATGCCTAATCCGGAGTAGCTTTGTTTACAAGCGCGTGGCCATAAATTTGCACTTTCGTGATTATTGTTTGCTTATGTAAAAGTAAATACCGATGAAGCGAACACAGAAACATTTATCAAGAATGAAATTTTCCAAGAAATCAATAATAAAAAAGTTTTCCATACGAAGCGATAATTGTGCGGGTCATTGTATAACCAGCTCCCGATATAATAGCTATTAGAACAAGTAAATACACCGACCTTTTTGTGTATTCCAAAATCGAAAGTTATATGACAGCGAAAGTTCTGCACGTTGCATTCTAAGCTGTATACATGGTGCAACACAATCATTGAGAGCATGGTGATCTCTGCATAACCCTGTATACGTTTGTACCTAAATACCAAATACTTACAAAGAAAAACAATTGCAGAACTTTCGTTAAATTCCACATAATATTTAATCATATTTGGAATATAAAGAATTTAAAATTAAAATGGAATGTAGACTATAGTCTTTACGTTCATGTTAAGTACGTGGTTCAGTTCTCTATCTACACATCTGCAAGGTGTTACCACTCCTACAAAAAGGTTCTTGTTTAGAAGCAAAAAATGTGACCATGCCCCTAAGACACCTGCCTTATGACGAATTTAGTTGTAAGAGAAAGAAAAAAGAATACTAAACCCTTGCTGGGGACAAGCGTCTAGAGTCTTGCTGGGGACAAGCGTCTAGAGTCTGGTTGTGGACTTCTCAACCGCCCAATCAACGTTCACAATAAAGCGCGGAAAACTTAAAAATAAATGTGTTAGAATGCGCACATAAATGATTGTACAGGGTGTTTCATTAAGGGTGGCCACCGGCCATATCTCGGAAACTACTAGGCATAGAAACTTGGAAAAAAGAAATTAAGATTAAAGCGGTCATGAGAAAATTCTGAAAATTACTTTTAAGTTCCTCATTTCGCCGCCAGGAGGCACAATTAAAATTCTTTTTTAAATTCTAAATTTCTCCGAAAATTCCCATATTAACATATAATTCTGATTACATCATCAAAAAGCTTAGAGAATTCTGCATTATTTTGGTTTACGGCTCATTGGCGTACCGACCTTGATAAGAGTGGGGGAAGCTATTGAATGTGTGAACATTAAAATCGCTGTAACTTCTAAATGACTTATCCGATTTTACTAAATTTAAGCTTGTTTGGAAGGGAAAGGTAAGTATCTTCAATCGCCGTATCCAACAGTAAACGATAGTGTTTAATAAAATTGCTAGAGGGCGCAAGTTGTAATAATAACGGTTTATTCGATTTTCTCCCGAAAATTCAAACGGTATAACTATGACATCATAATCGAAAAGTAGATGAAATTTGCAAGAAAAGATGTGAAGACCGCAGTTCGATATCTTTGTTCGTTTCAGAGTTATTGTCAAAACAATAATTTTTAATACAAATTGCGCCCTCTAGCAATTTTATTAGAAACTATCGTGTACCTACCATTAGATACGATAATAGAAGGTTCTTCCAAACAAGCTTAAATTTAGTAAAATCGGATAAGTCGTTTAGAAGTTACAGCGATTTTAATGTTTACACGTTCAATAGCTTCTCCCACTCTTATCAAGTGAAAGTGTAAAAATTAAAATCGCTGTAACTTCTAAACGACTTAACCGATTTTACTAAATTTAAGCTTGTTTGGAAGAGAAACCTTCAATTGTCGTATCCAATGGTACAAGATAGTTTCTAATAAAATTGCTAGAGGGCGCAATTTGTATTAAAAATTATTGTTTTGGCAATAACTCTGAAACGAACAAAGATATCGAACTGCGGTCTTCACATCTTTTCTTGCAAATTCCATCTACTTTTCGATTATGATGTCATAGTTATACCGTATGATTTGAATTTTCGGGATAAAATCGAAAAAACTGTTATTATTACAAATTGCGCCCTCTAGCAATTTTATTAAACACTATCGTGTACTGTTGAATACGGCGATTGACCTTTCCCTTCCAAACAAGTTTAAATTTAGTAAAATCGGATAAGTCGTTTAGAAGTTACAGCGATTTTAATGTTTACACATTCAATAGCGTCCCCTACTCTTATCAAGGTCGGTACGCCAATGAGCCTTAAACCAAAGAGATGCAGAATTGTCTAAGCTTTTCGATGATGTAATCAGAGTTATACCTTAATATGGGAATTTTCGGAGAAATTTAGAATTAAAAAAAAAATTTAACTGTGCCCCCTTGCGGCGAAATGAGGACCTTAAAAGTAATTTCCAGAATTTTCTCATGACCGCTTTAATTATAATTTTTTTTTCCAAGTTTCTATGCCTAGTAGTTTCAGAGATATGGCCGGTGGCCACCCTTAATGAAACACCCTGTATTATTTCCTATTAAATTAAGGCGAAAAAATTGATGAAATAAAATAATAAACTAAACGAATTAGCACCAATTTCGTCATACGGCATAGGGCATGGGTAATATCATGAATACATTAATAAAAATGTTATAAAGATTGTTACGGGTTTTACGAGCATTTTCCTTTATAGAAAAATTAAAATTGTAACAAATATAATAATTTTTTTATACTTTCGTTATATCACAATCAGGAAAACGCAAATTAGTCGGAAGAGACTGTGTGTGTTGTAAATTACAAAAAGTGTCGTTTTACATAATACGTGTAAAATTTGGACAATAATTTAAATTCGAAATTTTAAAGCTTCTCTACATCTTTTCTAGATTTATTTTCATTTTCAAGCCGATTGCCGAAATGGAGTAGAAATGGAAGCGATATTGGACCATATTATCGTGAAGGAAAATATTCTTCTTAACATCAAAAAAATAGAGGCCACGTTGCAAAAAAAACTTTCTACATGTGGCAACATCGAGATTATTCGCCGATATTATTTATTGACTTTTCTTTGGGTTGTTGCAATTTTCTTTAAATTAATTCGCATATACAGTGTGTTCACAGATAAAGTTCGAAAGAGGAAAAACTTTTTTATTAGTAGGTAGGTATAGAAGAAAAAGTCATTCTTTATAAAAAGCCTGCTTGTGCTAAACGTACAAGTTCGAATACCAGATTTGTGATTACTACTATACAGGGTTCGTCAAAAACATTTTTAGTTTTTGGGATTTTGTTTAAAATAAATTTACGTAAAAACAAACAACTATTGTTGCTTTCTTACTTCGAATATGATTTTCTATCTGGCCGAATAACGATTTTGTTGTAAGACCATTTTTTATTTGCCTACTTTTGAAGTATTTTTATTATTACATGTCATATTTCTTCAATTCAATCATAAATTATAAAACTTTTATTCAAACGTGGACCACCGAGTTAGCGCATAGTTCAACTCGACATCTGCATTCCCGATAACAGTTCCTAACTTGCTGTATTGAAATATTTGCAATAACTACTTCTATTTTTCTTTCAAGAGATCTAAGTTATTATTGAAATTGGTTTGTCGCTTCAGATATCGCCATAAATAAAAGTCGATAATTGTTTGATCAGGGCTCCTACGTGCCAACTTATTTCGACCATAGGTACCACAGAATATATAGCTTGTACCTTCCAATTCATTTGTTCCCAAAGTGATGATTTAGAATCATTAAAAAACAAATCCAAAAAACTAAAAATGGTGTTTGTGACGAACCCTGTATGGTAATCGCAAATCTGTAAACGTCTGCTTGTGCTGAAACTACAAGTTCGAATATCAGATTTGCGATTACTATACAGGGTTGGTCACAAACAACATTTTTAGTTTTTTGGATCTTTTTATTTTCAATTATTTGATTTATTAAATGAATTTTGCTAGTGTTGAAACTACAACTTTAACTATTAGATTTGCGATTACTATACAGGGTTCGTCAGAAACGACATTTTTAGTTTTTTGAATTTCGTTTAAAATAAATTTGCGCAAAAACAAAGAACTATTGTTGCTTTCTTACTTCGAATATGATTTCTATCTGGCCGAATAACGATTTTGTTGTAAGACCATTTTTTATTTGCCTACTTTTGAAGTATTTTTATTATTACATGTAAATAGTTCTTCAATTCATTCAATCATAAATTATAAAACTTTAATTCAAACGTGGTACCACCGAGTTAGCGCATAGTTCAACTCGACATCTGAAATCCCAATAACAGTTCCTAACTTGCTGTATTGGGATAATTGCAATAACTACTCTTATTTTTTTCTTTCAAGAGAACTAAGTTATTATTAAAATTATAATAAAATTGGTTTTATACACATGTGGCTTTAGATATCCCCACAAATGAAAGTCGATAATTGTGAGATCGGGACTCCTACGTACCAACTGATTTGGACCATTGGAATGAAATGGTGAAAGGAATTATAAAAAAATCCAAAAACTGTTGTTTCTGACGAACCTTGTCTAGTAATCGCAAATCTAATAATTGAAATTGTAGTTTCATCACTAGCAAAATTCATTTAATAAATCAAGGAATTGAAAAATTATCCAAAAAACTAAAAATGTTGTTTGTGACGAACCCTGTATACTAACGCAAATCTGATATCCGAAATTGTAGTTTCAGCACAAACAGACGTTTTTATAAAGAATGACTTTTTCTTCTATACCTACTAATAAAAAAGTTCTTCCTCTTCCTCTTCGAAACCTTGGTACGCCGAATAGAACTGTGGTGTTAAAAAATGTCGATATTTAAACGGCGCATCCAATCATGTGTTACAAATAGTACATTTTTTTGTAAAATATGTTAGGTTTTTTCATATTTGACTTAAAAAGTAGGTAAAGTCGCCACAGTGGATCTTTTCCCGTACGTCATTACTTTCACGTCATCAAAATCGTATGAATCAATCAAAATTACGAGACGAAAAAAGTCAAAACTAAGTCTAAGTTCATAAAATGGACGTGCCTGCCTACCGTTTGACGTACCTACATAATATCCCGAAAAATTATTATTTATTTTAAGTTTTGCCCGGCATTCTCTATTATCTAAAAGAAATTGACAAACAAATGTTACTACATTTAATACTATTTTTAAAGCTTAAAATCTAGAAAAATTTGGTGTTTTATTGACTATTCGCAAAAGTCAAATTTTTAACATCCTTTCATTTAAGGAAATTTAGCCACTGCCGTAAACTTTTCAAAGAACTTTCACGGTTAGAATATTTAAAATAAATAAATTAGGTATTATAAAAATCCATAAATACTTACCGCCAAAACAGATGGTGGGTATAATTAGCTCTAAAAAGAACTATTTTTAGAAAAAGGAACAGTTTTAAGGCACACAAATTTACAAAATACGAATTAGATTGGCAGATCAAAATAAGTTTGACAATGACGTTTTAAAATACAACGGCAGTCAACTAAACAAATAAAAAAAAAGTAATTAATTGACGTTTATAGTTTTATTCTTGTCTAGCACGTTATATTATTGCGGAATCTTGGAGACGTTCTTTTATGCTTTTATTTAAACTTGTTACTGGAATAAATAAGGATGCAGAGTTATTAACCACGTTGAGTCCTGATCGTTGATTGATGACGCACGGGAAAAGATCCACTGTGGCGACTTTATAAATGTTAGTCTAAAAAAAGTTATGTCTATTTTTACACCACTTTCCCCTATTTCTGGCCACATTTCTTAAATATAGTTATTTTAAGACCACAGTTCTATTCAGCGTACAAAGTTTACCAAAATATCTAACTTTTAAATTTGTATCTACAAAAGTTTCGAAAATATTTAGAAAAAACCATCTTCAGAGTACCCCCTTTAGGGGGCTGTAGCTTTGTAGTAATTGGACATAGGACACAATTCTATTTAAAGTTCTTACTTCATTTTTAACTAATCTACCACAACCACCTTGAAAGAAGCCGTGAAACAGAAACATCGACAACACTGCTTGAAGATCCACGTGTCACGTGACTTTTTTGAGGTTATCCATGCTTTAATATGTAATTTACGCGCGACGTGGGTGTTAACTTTGCGGGTTTTCGCATTAATTTGTATTTTTATCCGGTTTTCGATTGATATCTCAACGTCATTCCTATATCCTCGCAATTCTTTTATTCGCTCTTTGGGATAAACTTTATTGTTTTGTGGCTACAGTTGATTTATTAAATATTAAAGTGTTTATTTAACTTGAAGGTATATGTGAATTAGTTTAAAAATATCACTAGTAGAGATAGTTCATAAGTAGGTAGGATACCTCTAGATATTTAGATAAGTACTATTTTTTTAAATTTTAGTTTGTTTATTTATCAACATGCCAAGCCCCTGCTGTATTCCTGGGTGTAACTCTAACTAGAAAAGTGTTTTAAAAGCAGGTGAAGAGAGTGTAATATATTTTTATAGTTTAGATTTGACCAATGACTGTATAAATATTGTTAATCAGGTTTCAGTGGACATTGATATGAAGGTAAAGGCTTTTTTAAAAGGTAGTGAATTGGTTTACAATGATTTGAAATGGATTTTACCCTTTGAAATGAAACTAAGCAGGTGGTCTCAGCTTGAAAACTTATTGTCTCGGTACCAATTCATACATTGTGAAAGTAACTAAGTTACCCAGATAGTAAGTGACTTTCTTAAGACAAGCGTAGATTTCTTCAACAAAGCCTTAAGCTTACTTAATTTTAAGACTTCAGAAGTCGATAGTCAATCCTGTAATTTAAACGTAGAAGATAATAATTTGTATAATATAATATTACTTTTGATCGATCAAATAAATCTACTCGTAGTGAAACAAAAACAGCTTCTCAACGCAATATTACTATTATTTAATAATTAGGTAAGTTGTTCTTGTTATCCAAAACTATTTATTACTTTTGTGTACATTTTTCAATATCAATATAGTGACAAGAGAGCCAAAAACCCAAATCAGGAAGAATAAAAAACTCGCCCGTTGCCGCGCGTCATAATACCTTGTGGATCCGCAACTCCCAGCTGATGCGGCGTTGCCCGATGTCACTTCATGGCTTCTTTTCAAGGTGGTTGTGAATCTACTCAATGCCAAATTATTGACCATACCTTTTAGGACACTCTGTATATTTTCCGAAAATTATTAAATCTTAATTCAAAAGTCACATTTCGGAAGCAAGAAATATAATAATTTATAAAGAAAAAAATGTTCACATCCTTTTGGTTTAGTTAGTTAAAATAGCACCAAAGAAATTGCGTCCAAAACCTAAAACCGACATAATTTCTTACATAACTTACTCCAGCCTTACGTTAAAGATGTAAAATCCCGTCATCCTTTGTGTTTCCCTCTTCCAGATTGATATGCGCGGTCAAATCGACGATCTCGTCCTGATCGAACTTGTCGTCCGGATCGGATCCGGCGGTCGGATCCGATCCGGCCGTCGTGTGCGATTGTTGCGACCCGCTGGACATGTGCGAGTTGCGACCGAAGCTGCCCCGTCTCACCGGACCTACTGTTCTCTGATTGGCCGGTTTGACGGTGATTATTAGATTGGAACTGTTGGCGATCATCATGTCTGTGACCTGAAAGTTTACAATGAGGATCAAGCATACCGTACTGGTCAACGCGAACGTACAGTGACATTTTATGTGGGTAAGAGGGAATAAATAATATGAAAGGAGAGAAATAAGACACTTTAAGTCTTCCTTCACTGGTATATTAAAATAAAGTTTAATGAAGGGTAAATTATCTACATAAATATGTTTATGTTGTCTTCTATAAATTTATTCTTCAATACCCTGAAGCTGAGCTTGTTAGGGGCAAATCTTATTTTTGTTTTAGTATGTAAAATCATAAATCATAAATGTGCATTAAAAATCACGTTTTAAATTTAAAACTTTAATTTATTTATTAATTTATTATACAGTGTCACCAATAAAGTCCGCATCATATGGGATTTTTTTTTATTAATAACTTTATTCGAAATTTGACTTTGGCATCAAGTTCTGCTTAGATCGAGATGAAAATTAAGCAAAAAATAGTAGTCACGTGATTCGCATTATCTGTCAAATTTTAATTTTTTCCAAAAAACAATTCAAAAGTGGGGTTATTTCTGAAAATATCGAAAAAAGTTATTGGAAAAAGTTTTTTAAAATGCCTTTTCTAGCCCACATGCAAAATTTCAGCTGCATAAGATAATTTTGATTTTTTACCCATATTTTGTAAATTGCACCACTTTTGCAAAATAAAACTCATCGCAACCCATATAAAACTTCTTAATTTTGACAATGCTTTATTTCAGATACATTTTCTTTAAAGTAGCGCCATATTAAATGTGTGTTTTTCTACAAAATCAAAATTGGGCTATTAAAATTTGGTCGCATGTGATGCAAAGTTTATTTGTTTTTGACCCTGTATAAGGTAACTTCATAAAATAGGTATTTTTAAAAACGTAGTTTGTGTCTGAAAGTAATGCACCTTAATATTAAGACAAAAAGAACACAGTCTCATCAGTAAAGTGTTCATTAAGTGGAAAATAAATTTAAGTTTAACTTAGCGTAAAGTTTATCTATTTTCAACGATTTAATTTAAAACTTCTTTATTTTATTTTTATTCTTTTACTTTCAGACACAAACTAAGTTTTCAAAAATACGTATTTTATGAAGTTACCTTATACAGGGTCAAAAACAAATGAACTTTGCATCACATGCGACCAAATTTTAATAGCCCAATTTTGTAGAAAAACACACCTTTAATATGGCGCTACTTTAAAGAAAATGTATCTGAAATAAAGCATTGTCAAAACTAAGAAGTTTTATGTAGGTTGCGTTGAGTCTTATTTTGCAAAAGTGGTGCAATTTACAAAATATAGGTAAAAAATCAAAATTATCTTATCCAGCTGAAATTTTGCATGTGGACTAGAAACTGCATTTAAAAAAACTTTTTCTAATAACTTTTTTCGATATTTTCAGAAATAACCCCACTTTTGAATTATTTTTTGGAAAAAATTCCAATTTGACAGATAATGCGAATCACGTGACTACTATTTTTTTGCTTAATTTTCATCTCGATCGAAGCAAAACTTGATGCCAAAGTCAAATTTCGAATAAAGCTATTAATAAAAAAAAATTCCATATGATGCGGACTTTACTGGTGACACTGTATATTATTTTTTTGACGAAATATATTAACTATAATAAAATTATTAGTCTATATTTTTTGAGTAAAAAATATTAGTTATATAAATTATTCAGAACAATATTAATTAATCAAAGCATTTCTAAAAATATTTCCAAATTGTCTGCTTTTATTATCCATGTTTTTATTTCGACATTAAATTTTTTTTAATGAAATCAATTTTTTAATTTTTGTCGGAATTGTTTATTTTAGGTTTTATGGTTATTTCATTTTTATGACGTGTATTATAATTATAGTTTTTAAATTGTATAAGGTTTTTATTTTTAAATATATATATTAGGATGTTATAAATGTAAAGTTGTCTTATGTTCAACTTTGTTGTTTCTGAATATAATTCTTTTGAAGGATAAAGATAATCTTTATTGAATATAATTTTTAGAAACCTTTTTTGTAATATTTCTAATTTTTTAAATAAAGTTCTATTTATTCCTTCCCAAACTAAAATTCCGTAATTTAAATTAGTTTTAACTTTAACTAACGCGTAATATAATATTTCCATATGTCTTCATTTAAAATTTTTTTAATGTGTTTAAAAATCGATAGTAAACTTCTTAATTTCTTAATTAAGTATTTTAAGTGAAAATTCCAATTTAATTTACTGTAAAAAATAATTCCTAAATATTTTGTTTTATTAACTTTAAAAATTTGAATGTATTCATTTATTTGAATACTATTCATATTTCGTGGTAGGTTATTTAGGTTTAAAGTAAAAGCAATATAATTTGTTTTATTAAAATTAATTGTTATTCAAACCAATTTTTTATAATTCTAAAATATTTTTTAATTTTATTATTTAAGTTTTCCCAATTTGTATCGGTATAAAAAATTGTAGTATCATCTGCAATAAATATATAATAAAATAAAATAAATATAAATATCATCCGAATAAATATGACATCAATAATTGAGGGAAGTTGATGAAACACGAAGAGCAAACTTTGGTTGTAAACATTATAACCGAACAATATTGTAAGACAGTATTAGAGAGATGTAAATCTTCGTAAATCAATGCTTAAATTTACCTGATCTAAGGTCTTCCCAGCTACTTCAATGCCATTCACTTCTAGCACCTCATCGTTTACAGCTAGCAGACCGGTGGATTCCGCTAGACCCCCCGGAACGAGTCTTGAAATAAAAACTCCTGGTATTTTCTCTAATCCTAAAGGAAATAAATATTCATATAGTTTATTGGTCTACAAAGAATCAGTTGAAATATTCCCAATGGCCAAAAACGATAGACATTTACCTGTAGATAAGCAAACGATAATCACGAAAGTGGCAAATTTATGGCCTCGCGCATGTAAACAAAGCTACACACGATAAGACATGCGCACTGCAAAATTATCATTTATTTAACGAATGGGGAAAATAGCGCTTGTAATCGAATTTTAATTTTTTTAGTGGCAAAGATTGAAATTCTACCATTTGGATTTATCGTCTTTGGTAAACTACCCCAAAGGGGTAAATTACCTGCTATATACGAATTTCCAAAAACCCGGAGGAAAAAAGTTACAGAACAAAAACTTCGAAAAGTAGCGTTTGTTAACAAATTAAATTTTTTTTAGCGGCGAAGATTGAAATTCTACCATTTAGATTCATCGTCTTTAGTAAACTACCCCAAAGGGGTAAATTACCTGCTATATACGAATTTCCAAAAACCCGGAGAAAAAAAAAATACAGGATAAAAACTTCGAAAAGAACCGTTTGTAAACGAATTTTAATTTTTTTAGTGGTGAAGATTGAAATTCTACCATTTAAATTTATCGTCTTTAGTAAACTACCCCAAAGGGGTAAATTACCTGCTATATACGAATTTCCAAAAACCCGGAGGAAAAAAATTACAGGATAAAAACTTCGAAAAGTAGCGTTTGTAAATGAATTTTAATTTTTTTGGTGGTGAAGATTGAAATTCTACCATTTAGATTTATCGTCTTTAGTAAACTACCCCAAAGGGGTAAATTACTTGCTATTAGTATACGAATTTCCAAAAACCAGGAGGGAAAAAAATTACAGGATAAAAACTTCGAAAAGTAGCGTTTGTAAACGAATTTTTATTTTTTTGGTGGTGAAGATTGAAATTCTACCGTTTAGATTTATCGTCTTTAGTCTTCGCCACTAAAAAAAAGTAAAATTCATTTACAAACAAGCGAAATTGACACATAAATCCAAAAACATTTCGTTGCTGCTTAAACATTGTTAACTTCACATATAGGTATCAAGAAATCCAAGAAAACGTAAAACACAACAACAAAACTGGCGCCGAGCCGGTTCTGGAATGTATTTTGAGGAGTCGCTAAACAAGGAAAACCTGATGACAAGAGGGTTGTGCGCATGCCCATACCTGTAAGGCGGCAAGGAATGTGACTGGCGAGCTATGCGTACAAACGATTGTTTTCACCCATAAAACTTAACTTTTGTTTGCGCACGAGATACGCTGTACGGATCTAAAGGTAAAATGTCTATGCCAAAAACCTGATCGATTATGCCCAAAGATCTCTTACAAATAGATCAGATTCTTTACATCTTAAACCAATCAAAGATTCCAGGGTTTAGAATTTGTCTGGTTAGCTGAATTGCCCACTAAACTTAACACAATGTTTGTTTTGTTAGTAAATAAAATAAATATGTGGTTTTCAGTAACAGCAGGTCTTTGTATTTAATTTTAGTTCCACTATACAGTGTGACCAGTAAAGTCCGCATCACATAGGATTTTTTTTTATTAATAGCTTTATTCGAAATTTGACTTTGACATCAAGTTCTGTTTCGATCGAGATAAAAATTAAGCAAAAAAATAGTAGTCACCTGATTTGCATTATCTGTCAAATTTTAATTTTTTCCTAAAAATAATTGAAAAGTGGGGTTATTTCTGAAAGTATCAAAAAAAGTTATTAAAATTTTTTTTTTAAATGCAGTTTCTAGCCAACTTGCAAAATTTCAGCTGCATAAGATAATTTTGATTTTTTACCCACCACTAAAATTTATTTTCCACTTAATGAACACTTTACTGATGACACTGTGTTCTTTTTTGTCTTAATATTAAGGTGTATTAATTTCAGACACAAAGTACGTTTTCATAAATACTTATTTTATGAAGTTACCTTATACAGGGTCAAAAACAAATAAACTTTGCATCACATGCGACCAAATTTTAATAGCCCAATTTTGATTTTGTAGAAAAACACACATTTAACATCGCGCTACTTTAAAGAAAATGTATCTGAAATAAAGCATTGTCAAAACTAAGAAGTTTTATGTAGATTGCGTTTGTAAAAGTGGTGCAATTTACAAAATATGGTTAAAAAATTAAAACTATCTTATGCACCTAAAATTTTGCATGTGGGCAAGAAACTGCATTTGAAAAAACTTTTTCTAATAACTTTTTTCGATACTTTCAGAAATAACCCCACTTTTGAATTATTTTTTGGAAAAATTAAAATTTGACAGATAATGCGAATCACGTGACTACTCTTTTTTTGCTTACTTTTCATCTCGATCGAAGCATAACTTGATGCCAAAGTCAAATTTCGAATAAAGTTATTAATAAAAAAAACCCATATGATGCGGACTTTACTGGTCATACTGTATACTTATAGCCTAGACTTTTTTTAAAGGCTCCTTTTAATCTTTACTTAAGTAAAAATGTATTAATACTTTAATGAAAACTTTTTCAATATTTACTTATCATTGTATTAAAAATCCACACCCTACGCCGCTGGTGTGGTCGCTCGGAATCCTCGAGCCAGGGCAAAACCACGCGGCGTAGGAATTTTAACGCTCTCTCTCTCTTTTCCGTCTTTGTTTCGCATGTACGAATGTTTGATGCAAACAAACAGGCTATTTATGAATGAATAATATGGTCTATTCTATAAGAGGTCTTTGATTATTCCCAAAATGTTTTGCACAATCAGTACCCAGCTTACCATTTTGAGTAACCTTTACACTGGTTCCATCTCGTATGTAAAACCCCAACGGCTTGTCCGATCCATGTTTTAAAAGGCGCACCCGCCGGCAAGTCTCAGGTACTATGTCGACGTCTATGATTGCCGACACCTGCCGAAAGTCGTGTGGATTCGAAATTGGCAGCGTTTTCGTTCTTGCTGGGGTTCCGCCGAGGATGGTCGAGATTAGGTTTCGTGGTTTCATTGTACCATAGCCGTTCAGTTCTTCTAAACTGTCCCCTACAATTTTAAGGGTATATAGTTTCTGTGCATTTATTTAAAAAAAAAAAACCCGGCATACTATTTAATTCGTCACTGCCTCCCTGAACAGCCCTTCCAAAATTAGATACTAATTTTTTTTTAAATAATAATAATTGCAAGGTTCCGGAAGTTACCCCTGCATTCAGGCCATTTATAGGTCCTTTATACATGGTTGAACTTGAAATATTACACATTTTTTTCAAAAATTGTTTAAAAAATTATATTTTCAATTTTTGCATCAAATTTTGAAAACAAGCATAAAATCAAAATCCAAACACCTATTTCAAATAACTTTTGTCATCTAATAACAAATTTCATGACGAAATATATATTTTTTAAAACCGACCAGAAAAAATACATTTCCTGGACAATTTCTCGTCCAGAAAATAACGTTTTATCGATCAAGACCAGAAAATTGACGTTGCAGACCGGAAAAGAATTTTCCGGTCCCTGTTTTTTGTCTTTCCAATCGCTCTTTGATCATACAAGCTACCTTGATTTCGTTACTATGACAACAACATTTTGATGTATTGTCGAGTGACAGTTCGTTGATTTTTAATTTGTTGTTTATGTCAAACTTTTTTCGCGAGTGCGCAAATTTAACAATATAAAATAAATAAATAAATAAATAATGCCTTTATATTACGAAATGATGATTACAATAAACGAATGGAAAAAAAAAAGTATTTATGGTTGTATTTACTGTAGCATGGCGCAGTCTAGCTGTAAATAGCTACTCAACTGAACCATACGACAATAATTATTAGAAAAAAAAACTATATTAAAAGTTATAATTATACTAAAACTAAGAAATTACAGGTAGAAAGACACAATACCAGTAACAAGAAATCCATTATTAAAAATACCTTACTATATATCTTAAAAAGAAAACGTTGATCATTGATCGTCTATCAATAACTAAATGAAGTTAAACAAAAGCACCCATGGACATATTAAAACTTCGAAATTATTTATTTTGTTTATTTAAAAGAAACTTTTTATATTTTTTTTTAAATAATTCAACAGTTGAGACATCAGTTAATTCACCAGGTAAAGCATTATAGGAAACTACTGCATTGTAAGTAAAAGACCTTTGGAATAAAGCACTCTGATGATGTGGTAAAGTTAATTTACTCACAGAGCGAATGTTAATAGAGTGTATATTATATCGAGGAATTAGGCGTTCACGAAGAGAGGAGGGAGAGTCAGGTTCGTTTAAAATTTTGTAAATAAAACTATTAAGGTGCAGAAGTCTACGACCATCCATCCTTAGCCAATTTAATTCAGAAAAAGTATGAGAAATATGGTCGTATTTTCTAAGGCCATATATAAATCTTGCGCAAGTGTTCTGCACTTTTTGAATACGGGACTTCCCAATATTGTCTATACAATAACCGTAAACAAAATCGCAATAATTAAAGTTTGAAAGTACAAGTGACTCACACAGCGTCTTTTTTAGTTTAACGTTTAGAATATATCTGCTAGAATATAGAATTTTTAGAGCCAAATAGGACTTTTGAAACAATTTTTTTAAATGGTCACGAAACCTTAAGTCGGTGTCCAAGACTATTCCTAAATTTCTTGCAGAATCAACCACATTAAGCTTAATGCCATTTATTTTTAAGTTTATATTATTCCTAAGATGGGAAACTTTATTTTTATTACCAAATAACATAAGATATGATTTATTAGGGTTTAATTTTAAATTATGATCAGACGCCAGAGTAGTTAGAGTTTGCAAGTCATCGTTTATAAGTTCTTCAGATTCCAAATATTCCTCAAAATCAAAACAGAAATAAATTTGTGTGTCATCAGCATAAGCTTGCACTTTACAGTATTTTAAGGATTTAAGGATATCAGAAGTATAAATTAGAAAAAGCAACGGCCCTAATATGGAGCCTTGTGGAACTCCAGATAATATGCTAACCTGGTTCGAATACTTACCATCAGAAAATATTTTTTGGAAACGACCTGTAAGATAAGACTCAATAATTGAGCATGATTTCCTCTCAAATCCATAAAACTTTAACTTTGACAAGAGAAGTCCGTGATTAATCGTATCAAATGCTTTAGAAAAGTCTAACAAAATTAAGGCACTGTTTAACTTTTTATCAGACGCTCTAATCACATCATCAATAACATTAGTCAAAGCTACAGTGGTGCTATAACCCTTTCGAAAACCACACTGGCTGTCGGGAATAATTTTATTTCTAATACAATACTCGTACATTTGGTTGTATAATAGTTTTTCATAAATTTTGGAAAGGGCAGGTAAAATACTAATAATTCTAAGATCGTTAAAATTACAAGGGCTTGATACTTTAGATAGTGGCTTTCCAATCGATATTTTCCACATATTGGGAAAGTAACTTAATTCTATACAACAGTTTATAATATGAGTAATATATTTATCAATGAATGGACTGCAGTATTTGAGCATTAAGGGGGATATCTCATCAACTCCCGTTGCGTTCGTTTGAATTCCATTTAGAATTTTATGTATATCTAATATCTCGGCTAAATGAAAAGAAAATATCGTATTATGGTTACTGTACAAATTATTATTATAAAAATCAATTTTGTTACTACAATCAGATACATTTTGAAGGAATGTTCCAAAGAAATTATTAATATCATTAGGATCAGATAAGGTTTTTGGAATACACACATTTTTTCTAGAAGTTAAATTAAAATTTTTTAAAGCTGCCCAAGTTTTACGACTATTTCTTTCTAAACACAGTGAATCTAAATATTCTTTTTTTGCCCTTCTTACCATTGTTACTGAAAAATTTCTTAATTGTTTATATCTAAGCCAGTCAGCATTGTCCCTAGTCCTTTTAAATTTTTGCAGTGCAGTGTCCCTTTGTTTCATAAACAACTTGATATTCGCTGTTAACCAAGGTGCCCTAGGTTTAGTAATACGTGATTCTTTAATGGGAGCGTGAATATTGAATAATAGTAGTATTAAATCATTAAAAATTTTGATCTTATTATCTAAATTATTTTCATAAAGAATATTATTCCATGGTAAATTATGTAAATCTCGCAAAAAACTATCAACATTAAAATTTTTAAAACAGCGATAACGAATAATCCTAGGTTCTTCTGGTTTTTTATTTATTTTTAAGGAACAATAGATCATTTTATGATCCGATATGTCATCGGTAGGTATTGTACCTGATTCACTAACCAATGCGATATCACTAGCAAAAATTACATCAAGCAAGGTACAAGCAGTTGCAGTGATCCTAGTAGGTTCATTAATTATTTGCTGACAATTATAGTTTTCAAACAAAGCAGTTAAAGGGTTACCAAGGTTCATTACATTGACGTTAAAATCACCTAAACAAAAAAGTTCATCAACTGTGGGGTATAAGTTTGAAAAGATATTATCTAAATCTGAGACGAAATTGTTAAAATTTGATTTAGGGGGCCTATAAAACGCAGAAAAAGCAAATCTTTTGTTTCCTATCCTAATTTTTAAAATAATAAATTCAAGCGCTTGATTTACAGAAAAATCAAAGTTTACTTCCTCAGCCCTCAAATTATCTCTCACATAAGATGCAACTCCCCCTCCTCTCCCAATTCTATCCTTTCTATAAAACTGATACCCTGGTATATGGAAACGTGCAGAGTCATCCTCAACAGAGAGCCATGTCTCGCATAAAAACATTATATCAAAATTATGATGCTCAACTAAATGTTTGAAATCATGAAACCCGGTAAAAATAGAACGTATGTTCAAATGTCCAATTTTTAAAGTATTATTCATTCCTGACAGACAATCAAAAATACAATTAAGTTATAGATAGTGTCTTAAAAATTAACTTATATTATTAAAAAGAAAAAAACGCACAATGGGAAATTTAATTCCAATGGAGCCGAAGAAAAAAAAAAAAAAAAAATATATATAGCACGAATCGCTCAGTTATATTGTGTCGAAATTTAAGGTTTATTTGCTACATCCCTGAGACAAGATAATAATCTACGATGAATACATTTAGGATGTGATAATTAAATATATACAAAATACATTGTAGATGTACCCAAAATATTAAAATACATTGTTAGGACATAAAATTAGTCAACTTGTATTAACCCATTCCAACAAAAGGGCAATACCCAGAATTTAAAGAGTATTTATATCTAATCTTAAACTAGTATGATGTGATTTGTGAAGGAAAAAATATAATAAACACTATAATACACCAATAACTAGGTAGTTTTTGTAACAATAAGAATTTTAAATAATATCAAAGTGCAAAATAAAGAATGGTCGAAAAATGAAATTAAAAAAAGAAAAAAAAAAGCTCTTCTGCACTTAAATAAGAAAAGAAAAAGTACTTACAATTTAGACAATACACCTCTGTAGTAATGATAACCACAAAATGATTTTTTTTTAGAATTTCGAGAGATCATTTTCCTCTGTGATCCTATGAACAACACTATCGCATTTTATATAAACATTACCGTTTAATACCCAAGTATTTTTGCTGGAAAACTTACGCACAGCACTAGCAAATAGAGAAAGACGCATTTTAGTTAAATCTTCTTTGATTTGTATACCGCTGTTTTGAAGATTTTTTCGATTTTTAAGGACACTAAGCCGGGCCGCGTCACTAACAAACTGCACGAGAACTGCTGACGGTTTATCGTTGCCGTTTTTTGTAGCAATTCGGTGGCATTTCCTGATATCATGATTTTTAATGTTTACTTTTAATTTTTGGGTAAACAGATTTAGTGCATCCGAACGCAAATCTTCGCCATCTTTGATTGGCATTCCAAAGATGCGCACATTTAAACTCCGTGTATTTTGTTCTTGATCGTCTATCTTTTTCTTTAGGTTTCTATTATCAGATTCTAGAGTTTGAATCAAATCTAGATGGGATTTTATCTGATTTTCATGGGATTCCAGCTGCTCTTGAAATTTTTCTTCAACCATTTTGGCTACTTTACTTGCAATTTCTTGAAGAAATTTTTCACTGAAGGTGTTCATAATTGTTGTTTTGATCTCTCTTAGATCCGCGGTTGACAGACCCATGATGTCCAAATCACAAATTCAATACTATTTTTGACTAAAACCAGCTATAGCCAACCTAATTGGTAATTTTGAATAACGATTATATAGACAAACAGCCAACTAAGTCCTACAGTATTGTTGGATATTTAATAGATGTAGACTTTCACTTTTATCTTTAGAAATTCGGGAGCGAAACTAAGTACGACCGTTACCACTGGCACGCCATCTGAATTCAGATTTTGAATTATCCGACACGGAAAATGAGATTTCAGAAGAAATTTTGGAAGCAGCAAGGAAAGCGACTTACGATATATTGTAAAATCAAAAGCCCGTTACGAGAAGTCATACGACGCATTTAAAAATAATATAAAATAAAATAATTTAATGTAAGTATATCGAAGTGTTGTGCAGGTCTCTCCAAGCTTCCAGGACTCGCCTACGGCTCGCCCTGGAAATGCTTATCTCGACCTGACAAACACTACTTTCCGGTCTTGTAACGTAAATTACTATTTTTTAAAACCGACCAGAAAATTTACACTTTCTGGACAATTTTTCGTCTAGAAAATAACGTTTTTCCGATCGCAAGACCGGAAAAGTGACATTAGAGACCGGAAAAATCTTTTCCGGACTCTAATGTCACTGTCACCCTGTTTTTTGTTTTTCCAATCGCTCTTTGATAATACAAGATACCTTGATTTCGTTATTATGACAACAACATTTCGATGTATTGTCGAGTGACAGTTCGTTGATTTTTAATTTTGTTCTTTATGTCAAACTTGTTTCGCGTAGATTATAAAATATATCGAAGTGTCGGTCTTAAAAAAAATATTGTACGTCACGCAACCGAAAATTAGTGTTTTCCAGGTCTCTCCAAGCTTCCAGGACTCGCCTATGGCTCGCCCTGGAAATGCTAGTCTCGACCTGAAAAACACTACTTTCCGGTCTTGTAACGTAAATTACTATTTCGTGGAAGGAAGAATGAAAATAACTATTTTGCAATTTTCCTGCCAATCCAGTAGCCACGTGACAAATGTCAAAATTAATTTTTAGGTTACTCATGGAAGTAAATTAATCAGAAAATGAAATGGCCTCACTATTCCTAAATATTTCGATACATTTATTTTCTTTTTTGGTCCGCAGCCGACCTGTCCCACTGAATGTGACTAGTCACTGTATTGTAATTACATGTATATTTTTTAAATTACCCCCTATAATGATCATGATTACATCACTTAAATTCCAAGATAATTAGTATGCAACAGCAATCCAGAATAAATTTAATTGGTTATCATTAAAAAACTGGTATGAATAACAAAACAAAACTCTAGGAATAATAAGAAGCAAGTTCTAATAGTAATAATCAATTAGAATAAATCAAATAAAACATTAAGATGGGATTAACGACGCCATTTTCTATCGTCAATTCGATTTGCCTAACTATTGACGGTTCGCATGCGCACTGCAGTGCTGTGTTGATCAGGGTAGTTATTTTTATGCTTTCGGCATACGAAGAAGAAAGACAGACATATTCTGGAGCTGGTAGAGCAAGGCAGATGTTAGTAAGCCGGTCATAGTTTTGTTTACTTTCGTGTTTTGTGCAATTACGGAACCTTTCCCCGTGTTAAAACAAACACGTATTCTCTAGAATTCTTAGGAGAGATGACATCTAGATAGACTAGAAAATATCGTGTTACCAGTAAAAATTGTTGTTTTTACTTCAAATCTTAAAATCGACGTATTTACTTAAAAGGATTTTAATGTAAATTGTGGCAATTTTAATGGTTTCCAAAAACTGCTTTTTTTTTTTTAAATTTCTGTGCCTTTATTTAAAAAAAAAACAGCGGCATACTATTAATTAGCCCGGGAGCTAGTAACAGATTTGTGCGACCAATTTCATCTCGACCGATAATTTGTGGAATGATTCAGGCAGTTGTGTCATGAAGCCTCGTGCACGTCAGCTGCGGCACCAGCGGTGGGTGGGCCAAGGGCAGCCGCAAAATCACGTTAAAAAAAAAACAATTTTTTTTATTTCATCCCGGTTGAAAGTTCGTGAGTCAATAGTTATTATAATACTGAAGTGAAAAAAAAACGTCAGCTGGCTGTAACGCGGTGGATTATACGTCAGCTGCTCATACGAACATGAAAAAAAAAGTATTTTTGGTGATTTCATCCCGATTGAAAATTTGTCAGATGATAGTTTACATAATTCTTTGAATAAAAAAAATCGTCAGCTGTGTATATGTCGGTGGAAAAACCGTCAGCTGACGCAGTGAAATGTGTGGCGCGATATGTAGCTGTGAGTTCCGCTCGTCTATTAAAACACATCAGCTGACGAATTTCCCCCCGGCATACAGTCAGCTGATTTATTTGTTTACTTCAGCTACTATGTCGACTATTATCTGACAATATTTCAATCGGGATGAAATAACTTAACAAAAGTTATTTGACATAACTCTCATTGCACGCGCAGAAATAACATATATTTTAGAATTGTACGGTTTTATCACTTATTAAACCAAATTATATTTTCTATATTTCAAGCAATGTATGTATATACAGGGTGATTCACGTTGAGTGGCCTATTAGAAGATCTCGGAAACGAGTAAAGTTATATTTTTAAAGATTCGGTAGCGGGTATTAGGCTTTGAACTTTTAAAATATTATATTTTGACGTTTGTATTACTTCCGGTTATACCGGAAGTTATGGCCAACTTTGGTATTTTAAATGGAATACCCTGTATGTTTTAGCATTTTTGGATACCTTATTGAAACCTAAGTAATTTTTATTAACAATGATCTATACCTATCTCTAACCGTTTTTGAGATATGAATTATAAAATGCATTTTTTATGTATAAACCTTACCGAGAAGAAAGTTCAGTAATTTTGAAATTAAAAAAGTTAAACATTTAAAATTTTGTAGGGTTTTAACTAAAACATAGATCTTTAGACTACATTACTTAAGTTTCATGTTTTGCATACATTCATTCACGTTTTTAAAAGTGTGCCAATGTGGCCATTTAGATAAATGTGCATAAGTCAATTTTTTATTTTAGTAACGTGTAGAGCAGCGGTTCTCAAACTTTTTTGGTGACGGAACCCTTTTGGGAAGCAAAATACTTGATGGAACCCTACAATAAAACAATAGTTTTTAAAAGTGTATTCTTTATTAATAAGCATAATAAAAGTACAATGTAACAGTTACTAATTATTACTTACTTTACCACATGGCAAGTACAATAATAGAAGATATTAAAAAAGAAAAAATCTAACTAATGGGAGGTATGAAACTGTTTTTTATTTTTCATCAATTGGTTGATATCAGGTTTGATAGAAAACAGTTGAAGTCTCATATCAGGTTCGGCGTCCAGTCTATTGCGATATTTTGTTTTCGTGGCTGCATAGGTTGAGAATCCTGTTTCGCACAAATATGTTGTTGGGAACGGGAGAAGAATATTCAGAGCCATTTTGCCAAGCATTGGATATTCATCACGGATTCTGCACCAAAAATCGTTGAGAGGCGTCGTTTTGAACAGTGACTCCATACTTGTGTCTGATGACATTTCTAAAAGAGATTCATATATCTCGTTTGACATACTTTCGGGCTTTTTCAAGTTGGGTAAAAAAGGATTATGAATCCATGAATTCAGTTTCATTTTTGTATTCTGTTCTTCGGGAAAATACTTTTCAAAAGATGCGCGCATCGAACTGAGATATTGGACCAATTCTTCAAACACATCATCTTGAAACATTTCTGAGTCGTTATCGCTAACAAACTCACTGAGTGACGTAAAGCTTTCTATTTCTTTCTTACCAACGCAAATAATCCAAAAATCTAATTTTCTTTTGAAGGCAGTTATTTTGTTATAGGCCTGAAACACTGTTGTCTGTTTACCTTGCAATGATAAATTCAATTTGCTCAGTTTTTGAAAGATATCCGCCATAAAAGACAATCGGAACAACCAAGTTTTATCATACAAACGGTCCTTCAAATTAAAAGAAGTATCTGCTGAAAGAAACATTTGTAACTCGGCTCTAAGTTCAAATAGCCTTGTTAAAGTTTAACCCCGAGAGAAAAGAACTTTCATATGGATATCTTACGATAACCAGCAAGATAGCCAAACCAGCGACATCAGTTGACTCGTCCATTTGCAAGGCGAATCGTAATTTTTGTAGACGTGTAACTAGTTCTTGTTTGACGTAGCTTGCCAGATCATGGATTCGCCGTGAAACAGTATCGTTTGATAGCGGCACAGTAGAAAGATGCTTTGCAGATTTTTCATCGAGCATACATTTTGTTATGTCTAATACACATGGCTTTATTAAATTCTCAGCGATAGTGTGCGCTTCACCTGCTTGTGCAATGCGATAGCTAACTAAATATGATGCCTCCGTGGCCTTTTCGTTGATAGTTTTTGTTACATGCATCATATTTTTTTGACTTTCCAATAACTGATCTTTTTTACGAACAAAAAATTCTTTATTCTTGTCTTTAGACTCGGGGTGTACAGTTTGTAAATGTCGGCGCAATTTGGCAGGTGCCATGGAACTATTAGGAAGCAGTTTACTACATAGCATGCAGAGAGGTGAGCCGTTGGAATCAACAAATCCGAAACTGATATATGATTCATCATACTTCCTTTTTTTCGTCTTTGAAACCGTCGAGCTTGACGTCGTGGCATCATCGTCTGGATCGGTGATTGCTATATTCTCCGCGCGTACTGCTTTTGAACATTCAGCGTCATTAGAAGATGTTGTTGCAACACGTTTAACACCTTTAAGCCAACGTTCCATTATTCTTTATTTATAATGTTACACGTCAGGATGGTGGGGTCTAAATAATGCACAATCGTTACTGCGTATAAGAGACTAAGTTTAGTACAATGAAGAAATGTATAAAACTGAGACAACAGAATACAGTAGGCAGTAGAACAATGAACACTAGTTTCTCGCTAGCGAGCTTGTAAGTAGGTAGGTAGGAACTTATCGCTCCGAACTCTAATCGTCAACTGACTGACGAGGCGCGACGCGCGATCGCCGCTTTTATACTTAGTCCTAGACTCGATCTCGAATATTCTCGAAAATACTCGAGTCGGCGCCTTTGATAAACAAAAAGCAAAAATAAAAAGAGAAATATAAAAATTGCGTTGTAAACAATTCAGAGGCGGCTTTTATCAAAGGGACTGCGCGCTCACAAGTATACAAGTATACATGTTGATACCAAACTTATGAGATATTGTACCAGCTATTGTAACACATGTTTATACAAATACAAATAAATAAATAAATATACCTACGCGCGGCCGCGGAGTCAAAACGTTCGACCAGAGAGAGGTGTTTTGATTTTTTTTCTAAATTCTTGAGGAACCCCTACAGAGGTATCGCGGAACCCTAGGGTTCCGCGGAACACACTTAGAGTATAGCTGGTGTAGAGAATCAAATTTCCTATCTAAACGTCTAATATGTCAGTATCAATATTTTTAGTCGTTTTGGAATTATGAGCAATTTAAAAAAATATCTTAAAATATGTGTTTGTGTTAGGTTCATAAGACATTATTTTTGTAAAGAAGGCTTTGACTCCGATTTTTGTTTGACTTTGAGCTTTGTTACCAATTAGTAAAGTAGGCTTTGACTGAAATTGTTTTAAAGTTGACCCTCACCTTAATTATTTACAAAAATAATGACTTACGAACTTAACACAAACACATATTTTAAGATATTTTTTTTAAATTGCTCATAATTCCAAAACGACTAAAAATATTGATACTGGCATATTAAACATTTAGATGGGAAATTTGATTCTCTACACGTTACTAAAATAAAAAATATGGTGTTCCATTTGCAAAAATTTATTAAAAACCTATAACCTATTTCGTGGATGTCACACACAAATCTGACAAATGATACCCTTTGACGTCACGACTAGTAGCAGCGCGTTTTTACCCGCTTGGAATAATTTGAATTTTGGGGCATTTTTAAATCTTTCTAGCGGTCTTTTGGGACGAAATATGTTGTTTTTTTTGCTGCCATGTTTTATGACAATATGTACAGGGTTATCCAACCAAGACTAGACAAGGCGATTTTTTGACTTTTCCTATACTTTTATAAAAAAACTGAAATAGCCATCTTAAGTAATTTTCTCCCGCGAATTCGAATATCTTCAGCAAAAAACAATTGAACATCAAACAAAAGTACTAGGGGTCACTTTGATATTTTTTTAAATGGAACACCCTGTATATTTTTACATTTTTAAATTCCACATAAAATTATAATTATTTTTTATTAAATGCACTATTAGTCTATACTTCATAGTTTCCGAGATGTTGACTCTCGAAAAGTGACATTTTTAAACTTTGACAGCTTATAACTTTCTAACAGTACGTCTTAGAGCAAAACGGCTTATCTTTAATTTTTATTATCTTCCCAAAAAAATCAACTTCTAGTTAAACCGGAACAACTATATTTCCTTCTTTCGAGTTACATCCGGTTTAACCGGAAGTTGATTTTTTTGGGAAGATAATAAAATTTAAAGATAGGGACATGTAAGCCGTTTTGCTCTAAGACGTACTGTTAGAAAGTTATAAGCTGTCAAAGTTCAAAAATGTCACTTTTCGAGAGTCAATATCTCGGAAACTATGAAGTATAGACTAATAGTGCATTTAATAAAAAATAATTATAATTTTATGTGGAATTTAAAAATGTAAAAATATACAGGGTAATCCATTTTAAAAAATATCAAAGTGACCCCTAGTACTTTTGTTTAATGTTCAATTGTTTTTTGCTGAAGATATTCGAATTCGCGGGAGAAAATGACTTAAGATGGCTATTTCAGTTTTTTTATAAAAGTACAGGAAAAGTCAAAAAATCGCCTTGTCTAGTCTTGGTTGGATAACCCTGTACTTATGATGTATAGAATTTTTTCCCCATTTAAAATTTTTGTCAAGTTCGCTATTCACAGGCCATGAGAAAATGTAACCATTTATTGACAATTTGACGTTTTCACGACGTTTTATCGGTAAAAGATCGAACTGCAAAATTTCACAGTTGACAGCTTAGTTATCGGCTATCCTTGTCTTATCGCACTAAAGAAACAAAAACAGCATTTTTCAAGACCACAATTATGGTTTAATAGATTTATAAGCAATTTTAGGCAGTAAATAAATAAATAAAATCAGATTAGATACTGCGGTACTGACAATACTTTGTAAATATTGAATTAGGATGATAAGAACTATTAGTTTTTTGTTAGTATTGTGTAAATCACCTATTTTTGTAGGAGCTCATCATCACATGTTTCACAATTAAAAATAACGCGTAATTCTTCCATTACCTTACCATCATAAGCAAACACAAAACATACAGGGACGGGCCAAAGAAAAATGAATCTCTTTTCCCTATCAACTTATAATCCGTTATTCTTACCTTTCCTCTGTATAATTAGCCTTAGCAGCGGTTTGGCATTGACAAGAGCTCTCCTCAAGTTATCATCGTTATTTATTGGCAGCAAGTCTTGATCACTCGGGTCTATGTACGAGATTAAAAAAGGAAAATCTCTAAGTTTATGCAGTCTTTCCAGCAGGGACTTGAAATCTTCGAATTTGGCTTGAGCATTGCGTTCGAGAGAAAAGCGCCGAAATTCAGCCTCAAACTATCAAATCAAATCACAAAATTTGGTTAGTAATTTGTTAAAAACCTTTACGGACGTTAATAACTACAGATATGTATTACCTACTGTGACCAGTAAAGTCCGCATCATATGGGATTTTTTTATTAATAATTTTATTCGAAATTTGACTTTGGCATCAAGTTCTGCTTCAATCAAGATGATATTAAGCAAAAAATAGTTGTCACGTGATTCGCATTATCTGTAAAATTTTAATTTTTTTCAAAAAATAATTCAAAAGTAAGGTTATTTCTGAAAGTATCGAAAAAAGTTATTAGAAATAGTTAGTTAGTTATTAGTTTTATACTAAGGCTGCTAACTCTTAAAATGACAAATGTGGAAGAGCAAGACAATATTCGCTTTTTCACCGTTACATGTAAACTTGTATAGGGTTGTCTACCCCTTGGGCCATCAAATTATTATTTAATTTAATTGAATAGAACAATAAAAGTAACATTTATTTAAAGAAAATTAATTTAAATACAAAAAAATTTAAACAAGGTACCATCAAACAAATATTCTATTTATTTTTAAAATCATATTTTTCAACTCATTGAAATTTGGGTTGGGCGAGATCCAGCGATATTTTTAATGTCGATAACTGCTTAGAGGCGGAACAATTCTAAAGAATACGGGACTGTCCCGCAAAATGCGGGACGGTTGGCAGCCTTATTTTTAACACATGTGGCTTCAGATATCCCCATAAATAAAAGTCGACAATTGTGAGATCGGGGCTCCTACGTGCCAACTGATTTGGACCATAGGTACCATCTAATCCATTTGTTCCCAAAGTGATGATTTAGAAACCAAAAACTGTTGTTTCTGACGAACCCTGTATAGTAATCGCAAATCTAATAGTTGCACTAGTAAAATTCATTTAATAAATCAAGGAATTGAAAAAAAAAATCCAAAAAACTAGAAATGGTGTTTGTGACGAACCCTGTAGAGTAGTGTAGAGTAATTGCAAATCTGATACTCGAAATAGTAGTTTCAGCACAAGCAGACGTTTTTATAAAGAATGACTTTTTCTTCTATACCTACCAATAAAAAAGTTTTTTTCTCTTCCAAACTCTATCCGAGGACACTTAGTCAAATTATTTATAGTTTCCTAATGATATCCAATTATAATGCTTTGAGAAAATCACAACGGAAACGCTGTACGGACGTTCTTACGAGGGACGAAGAATTTTTGATACTCATTCATTATCTAACGATACAGTGTTGGTGAGCTGTATTTGTGATCAATTGCGTTTATCGATTCATTTTTAGTACTTACTTTTTCGCAATAGAAGTGTTTAGTGCAATATATTGTTATTTACAATGGTAGCACAGCACAGGAAAGGCAACACAATCGATCAATGTAGTTGGCCAAGATGTGAATCTTCCATAGACATTTACCTTCAGATAAGCAAACAATAATCACGAAAGTGGCAAATTTATGGCCTCGCGCATGTAAACAAAGCTGCACCGGATTAGGCATGCGCACTGCAACATTTATCATTTGACGAATGGGAAAATATTAGTGTCCGACCGAAACACTGAGTTTCGGCATGGCCGAAGGTTCGGCCGGTTTTTGGCCGAAATCGAAACTAGCAGAAACCGAACCTTCGGCCGGTCTCTAGAAAATATACAGGTTAGGGCTTTAAAATTGGTCAAGAAATTGTCAATTTATTTTTACATGTAAACAGCTAAGATTTGCCCCAAATTCTTGCTTAAAATTGGAATTTTTTCTCAATTTTTGATCAAGTTTTGAAGATAGAAAAGCGTTTCTAAGGTTTTGTTTCTAAAATTTATTTAAAAATGATTCGTCGTCATGTTTTTAGTTTGAAAACGAAGAGAACAAGTCAATTAAACTAATCTTATAAAATCGAATATAAAAAACAAACAAAACCAACAAAATAACCAATCTTAAGATACCTCACTACTCCATACTTACTGAAAATACGAAATACCCGGTATTTTACCCCTAATTGGGCATAATAAAAATCAAACAACGGTTTTTACTAGTCATTGTTTATATTCCAATCCGAGTATCCGAGTGACTAAACGCACAATTGACTAAACTACACAAAAACTAGAAATCCGTAAATAGTGAACACACACAATCCACAATAGCAAAGAAAACAACAAGAAATCCACAGGGAAAACTTAAAACACGACAACAAAAATGGCGCCGAGCCGGTTCTGGAGTGTATTTTGAGCATGTCGCTAAAAGAAGGACAGGCCGATAACGAGAGGTTTGTGCGCATGCCCGATGCTGCTGGGAGGGAAGGCAGCTTGACCGGCGAGCCGTGCGCTCAGGCATATTTTTTCACCCATAAGACGTAACTTTTGTTTGCGCACGAAATAAGCTGTACGTATCTAAAGGTAAATGTCTATGGGATCTTTTAATCATAGGTATTATTTATTATTACCTGATGAATACAATAATATATTTTCATTGAAACCAAGTAGGTACATATTGGTAAACTAGATGCAAAATTGTACAACCAAAACAACTTTCAATATTAACAGTATCAGAGTTTAGTGGATACGATACCACATCATCGTTTTTTAAAGTTGGAAAAAAAATTTGTATAGATATAGGTACCTACATATTTACAGATCCAACAGTGGAAGGAAAATAGGTTAAATTCTCTCCAATGGGATTGAAAGAAAACACAGAATGGATTAAAGCGAATTGTTATAACTGTGTCTCCTGCACCACAATCTCAACTACTATACAAAATATCATTTGGATGTTTGAAAGGCTGTAATAAGGAGAAAAACTAAAAGATTCTTTGCTTTTCAAGACCTGTCTTTTCTCTGAACATTTTAAACATTGTTTTTCGATTAATTCTAGTACCTACTACTTAAAATGAACAAAATTGTTTTAAGAACGCATTTTGATGGAAAATTTGAATTTCTATCAAAAAGTATTTTTGTAAAAACCTCGAATTTTGCTTTGTTTTGGTTATTTTGAAAAAACTAAAAAAGGGACATTTTCCATCCACTTTTAAAAATGCACCTCTGAATTAAGTAGCACTTTGTGATTTTATCATTTTTAGGAGTCCAATGGTCCAACTAACATATTCAACCATAAAAACCCTCCAACGCAATTGTTCCTTTATATTCCTAAATATTAGACATATTCAATAACCTATAATGGCTGTCAATGCCCGAATAATATAATGGGAGATGGGAGATGGTGAAGTTTGCAACTTTTGTTTGCTCTTAACCCTGCTTAAAAAGTGTATCTTACTCTTTTTAATAGAGGTTAAATTCATTTAAAAGAAACCACACTAAGAAAACCTTTTTTGGCAGATACCGCAAACAGTACATCGTACATTATTGTCATGAGGTAAAGGATTCTTCTGCAAGATTGATTTTTGATTAGCAAAGATATCAAGCCCAAGAAATGTTAAGTTACTTGGATTGTTCGGAAAATAAGATAGGTCTTTTTTTTATTCAAGTTTTTCAATGTGGTCACTGAGTATCATAAAATATTAAAGCCAATAATATTTCCCGAGTCCGAGTAGATATGATCATGATAAAAAATAAAAACCAATAGGGATTTTATGAGTTAATTTTCATGCTATTAACTAATTAGCTTGATAATTTACGCTCTCTTTAACTGATTTTTTTAAAAGTGGATGGCACAGTTCAGTGGTGAATTATTATTAGGCTATTGAACTTATGTATCTAATTTTTCCTTGGCCCGACGGTTTCTTCTAAAACTCTAAATAAATGTAGTCAAGAGTTGGATACTATATTCAGAAATTATATTATGTTTTAAAAGGCGTTGCCATACTTGCCTTGCTTTTTACTTCTATTTTGTTGTCCACGATATTTCTTGTTATAATTTTGTTCTTGGACATTTTGGTGCATTTATTTGGCTAAAAATCGTATATCCTAGACACGTACATATAAAGAGGCACTGTTTTTTATTAAAAACAAACAAAACAACACAAAACTTAAAGAAATAAATCACAAAATCCAATTTATTTACGTTTTGGACTTCATTCTTTCAATGGCTAATCACAGAGTTGGATGACTACTCGTTAATCAGTGAACACCAAAAGTTTGATAAAGTTAAGGCCGGTAACCCATTTTTTCAATGCTTAATTATTTCTATTAGTAATATAAATCGGCAGGAATGATAAGCTATTTATAATAAATAATGGCGAAAAGGAAAGATAATAAATTTTAATGCGTCCATGTACGAAAAAAGATAAAATAAAATATTTTCAATAATACGTTTGAACATGTTTAAGACCACTGGGAGCGGCGCTGTCAGTTTTGACGTTTAACTAAAATGACAGCAAGGCGTTGTACGAGGACTACTCAAAAACTTTATCCTAGAAATTATTTGGGAACCCCCGCCGCTTTTTATAATTTGATGGTCAAGATTGTTTTTAACAAGAAGTTTTTAATGCGTTTCATTAAATATACTCTATATATAATTACTGAAAGCATTTATTATATTTTATTTAATTTATAAAAAAATCTTACACCAAATCAAATCTAAAATGAAATTATAGGAGATTTTGTGATCGACAGTTCTGCAAAAAGTTAACACAAAACCAACTTTTTGCGGATCTACGGCTAAAGGATTGCGCAAACCTGCGCGATGAGTGTGAGAGCGGGAGCAGGAACGGGAACGGCGCGACTGCTGCTCAACGCGAAATCCCGCTGCGTACACAGACTTGCGCGACCGCGACGCGCCATTTTTACAATTCGCGGGCAGAAACACAGCAGCCTTTTTCTACCAACTACTTTACAGTAATGTCATATTCTTCGGATTCAGACGAAGAAGAAATACTTTTGATATATAGGCTCTCGCCGAGGAAACCTGGAGGTACCTAAGTAATTATTTTAATTAATTAAATTAATAGCATATTCAATATTTAGTTTTATTTACCTATATATACCTATTATTATATTAACAAAACTAACTTTAAAGGTATAGTATGACAAAAAGTATACTTATTATTTATTCAAAGGAAGAAGAGAATATGGGTTCATGAAATAAATAAAGAACGGACTCGTTAAATTCAAATATTTAGTCATTTCGCAGTTGGTCGCGTGAAAAAACAGTGCATGCAGCGAACAATCTACTACTCGCGGTCGTCCCGCACTACCGTCACCCGTTTGTCGCGCAGGTATGTACAGTACCATAAGAAAGTATGTGCAGCGTCAGTCGTACGGGAGACGCTTCACTGACGCTCCCGCACTATTCGCGTAGGTCTGACTCATGTCTGACTGATCCTTTAACCACAGAATACGGAAGGAATTGTTCCGTATCTTAGACGAGGTAAAGGAGAGGGGACGCGGCATCATAACGTTGCGATTGTGACCAGATGGCACCAGGCAATACTACTATATGTTTCATTCACAAACACAAAAAACCAGCTTGGATACAATAGGATGTTTGGCACCAGAATAATTGCCGCCATCGATTTTTGGTCACACTTCGCTTCTGTCGCTGTAGATGAGCATGCCGCGTCCCCTCCTTTACCTCTCGTCTAAGTTCCGTATTCTGTGTTCGTAACTATCATTTATCAAAGACTGCTGGCCAATCATCGCTTATATATTTAAACGATCAAACGAACTTACCTGTGAAGTTCGATCGTAATTATATGAGTCGCTTCGTCCGAATAGATCACTTGAATTTACTATATATATGTAGTACCGCTTCTCGGTGCTAGATGCCGCACATAATTTAAAGAAGAAAATTTCTTCTCAATTGGCTAACCTGTTCTACCGACCAACTTCATCGAGTTTAAAGAGGCAATTTTAATTTTAAAATTGCAAACAGAAACATTTTTCTTTTAAGGGCAATTATTCTAGGGAGGGTGGGAGTGATCTATTCGGACGAAGCGACTCATATAATTACGATCGAACTTCACAGGTAAGTTCGTTTGATCGTTTAATTATCCCAGTCCGCAGAAGCACGTCAAGATGACGTCAATATCTGGTGACTACTGGTCAATAGACGTCAGTCGACCAAAAATCGACGACATTTTGACGTTAGTTAATTGTCGAATTTCTGACGTCATTTAATTCACGTCATATTGTCGACTTTACTTGGTGATATCTGGTATAATATATTTTTAATTATTTCTACCCAAAAAACTATAATAACTTGCATGACAAACCCTCCTGCCATAGGCAACGAGCGTGAACGGGGTTGCCAGTTTATTAGAAACTCCCTAAACGCCTATCCACGCCATGACGTCATGTTTAATAGTTTTACTTTTATTGATAAATATTCAGTCGGTAGGTAAAAGCAAAAACGATTATAACTTTACACTGTGCTGACTATATTATTAGTGTATATAGTGAAAACTGAAAATGCCATTTTATGTTTGCCAGGAATACAGAAAAGTTTTGCCAATAATTTTGTATTAAACTGTTGGCAACCTTGCAGACGAACGTCGGCTCCCGGCTCGAACACGGGCGGTTAGCTGACGCCATTTTTTCACTGTGTCATTTCAAGTAGGTATTTATTTAATAGTGTTGTGTTTGTACGTTTATTAGTGTTGGTGTTTGTTGTTTACATACTTCAACCAACGAAACCAAAGCAAAGGTAAGTACTGTTGGGGTGTTGGGTTGCTGTTCGTTGGTAAATAGCAAGGTCTCTATAAATAGTACCTACTATTTGCAGGTTATTGCTGCTGCATGACAGGATTTATTGATTTCTAGGATTATTTTACTTAGGTTAACGAAGTTTTAAAGACAAAATCTCTAATTTTTAGTGTATTTTGTGCTTAACTTTGTGTGTATCTTTTGTCCTATCGCCATGCTGGATTTATAAATTACTTAAAATTTTCAATATTCATTTTAGTTGCCAATATAAAGTTAACGCACTTATTTAAGACAATTTTAGGCCCGGTTTATGCAAAAATTCCTTAACTTTAACTTAGAAATAACGACATATTTTGCCGTAAAAAGTGTTTGAATTAAGGTATTTCATATAAGAGAACATGCAAAAAAACCTTTCCATAACTATAATTTTATATAAATAAATAAAGATAGGTATATACTTTTTTAACTTTTGTGAGAGTGCCAAATTTATTGTTAATTTTTGTTACAGGTGCGGAACAGATATTAAACCCCTGCTGCTACTCAAAGTGATATTGAACATGAAATAAAAAATTGGCTAAAACACGCGAAGCAGCGAATGCAGAAGACGCCTGTTGCTCCTGTCGAACATGATCATTATTACAGTGGTGGTGGTGGTGGCGACATGGTTTAGTAGTATGTACCTACTTACCCATAATAAATGCTTACACAATGTATTAAGTAGTTTTAGTTTAAATTGGATTACTGGTGAATACAAAATATTTTAAGACGTGAATTTCACGTCATGAAATGACGCGAAAGTCACGTCAAGAAATGGCGCGAAAGTCACGTCATTTCAAGACGTAAAAATGACGTCAGATATTGACGTCATCGGTCTGTGACATTAGGAGGTCATTTTCACGTCATATTGTCGTCATACAGTCACGTCATATATAGTAATAGGTCACCAGAATATGACGTCATTTTGACGTGCTCCTGCGGACTGGGATATTTCGTCGCTTCGTCCTCTAGATCACTTGAATTTACTATGTAGATGTTTAAAGACAAAAAAAAAATGTTGTCTGAACAATAATGCGAAGATTTAAGGTTCATCTTGTCATGGGTGCATAAATTATGACCCAAAATAATAAAAAATAAACATATTATGTTATAATATATACTCTATTATAGAGTCAAAAAATACAAAATAGTCTATACTACAAACTTCCGGTGTAAACCGTAAACAATATAAAAGAAATAAAATAACATATTATAAGCACTAAGTATGCTAATGATACTAAGTAAGTACCGCTCTAGCAAAACTAAACGTACTGTCCAAAGGCCTGTTGTAAAATTCCGCAAAAACACTAGAATTGACAGACCATCCAGCAGTTTTTCTTATTGTCTCTATGGAAATGCCAGACCTAAACGCTTTCGAAGTGGAAGCATGTCTGGTTGAGTGCACTGAAAAAATTTTTGTATCCACCCCTGCAGCTAGAAGTGTTTCTTTCACCCACCTTCTTAAAGTATCGATTTTAGCCCTACTGTGAGGAGGTCTTAAGGTAATAAAAAGAAACTCCTGCCCAAAATTCCGTAGAGTTGATGTTCTTTCCACATATTCACAAAACAGTGAAGCAACACAAATATTTGGTTCTTTTAAAAAATATGGAAGCTTTAAACAAGGTTGTTCGTTACCTGCCTTCGACGTTTTAATTCTTTCATCAATAAAAATTTGTACTCCCTCCTCAGACATTATCACGTTCTCTACCTTTATTAATGATAGCGTCTGAAGTCTATGCCCTGTTACGAGGGCCAGTAAGGTAATGAGCTTCTTGGAAAGAACGTCCAACGGCAAGGTTTCGTTCGGATATCTAGAACCCAGCCATTTTAAAACACAAGCTGGATCCCACGTTACATTGTACTTGTAATGTTGTGGTCTTAATTTTGAGATACCACGTAAGAATCTACGAACCTGAATATTTTGGCCAACATTCCCTGGCAGAATAAGAGACAATGCGGATCTGCATGTGTTAAAAGTGCCATATGCAAAATGTTTGCGATCATACTGGAGCTTTAGAAAAGTCAAGACTTCGGGTACCTCTGCCTTATAACAGTCTATGCCCTTCTGGGCGCAGTAAGACCACCAATCTTTATACACGGTGTTATACTGTGCCTGCGTAGACTTTGCCAAGGATTGTAACATAATCGGCAGTGTACATTCAGGAATACCTTTTAACTGGAAAGCCGTCCTGATAAACGTCTCACTTCCAGGGTAAGGCTGTTGGCCAACGGATGAGTTTTCCTAAAAGGAGAAGATAATAAGTCTTCTGAAGGACCTAACATAAGGGGTTCACTTAGCGACAACTTCAAAAGAAGAGGATACCACGGTTGCGACGGCCAGCAAGGAACTACTATAATACCCTCTGCTTTGTCTAAAATAATTTTCTTAAGAACTCTTAATATTAAAGAGAAAGGCGGAAACGCATAAAAATAGAACTCTGTCCAAGAAATCGTAAACGAGTCAACTGCATAAGAATTTGGATCACGTGACAATGATACATATAAATCGCACTTAGCATTAGCTTTTGAAGCGAATAAGTCAATCTTTGGTTTACCAAAATAATCAACGATCTTATTGAATTCAGTATTTGCTAATTGCCATTCGGTCTCTAATGAAATTATTCTAGACTCTTTGTCTGCTTTATTTAACTTTGAAGGTATATAAGAGGCATAAATGTAAAGGTTACGGACCTCACACCATTGCCATATCTTCTTTGCTAGTTTGTTAAGCTTTAATTTTTGTACGCTGCCCATACGGTTTATATAGGCTAACGCAGTTGAATTGTCTACTCGAATAAGTACGCTACAAGATCTTTTCTCAGAAACGAAACATTTTAAACCATAATAAACTGCCCTTAGCTCTAAATAATTTATGTGTTGCCCTTGTTCAGATTTGTTCCACCAGCCATGTGCAGTTTGGCCGTGACAATATACACCCCAACCTGTCAGTGAACTGTCTGTGTACAGTTCTATTTCAAAGGAATCCTGCCTAATATTATTCCTGTTATGTAAAATATTATTTTCCCACCAGAGAAAATCATCTTGTAATTTTTCCCTATTTAAAATCATAAAAGAACTATAGTTCTGGTTTGCTTGTTTTAATGCTAAAAACTTTTCTCTTTCAAAGGCCTTAGTATATAACCTGCTATATTTAATTCCTGGTGTAACTGAAATCAAAAGGCCAATAAACCTAGCAAATTGCCTTATGACACAGCATTTCTTAATTTTAAATATTTTAATAAGATTTAAAATTTTTTGTCGTTTTTCCCATGTAGGTTCTATAGTAAACTGCTGACTGTCAAAAATAAAACCTAAATATCTACATCTTTTGGAGGGTATTAGGCAGCTTTTCTCGGTATTTATTATAAAACCCAAAGTTTCTAAAACTGATATGGCTTGATTTGCATTAGAAGTACATTCCATTAAATCCTTACCAAAAATTAATAAGTCATCCAGATAAGCTACACACTGAATATGTTTAATTCGCAAAAAGGTTATTACTGACTTCAAAAGTTTAGTAAATACCAATGGAAGAGGTGCCAAACCAAAGGGCGCACATGTAAACTCATAAATTTGATTGTTATATATAAAGCGCAAGTACTTTCTATAATTACTATCTATATTTATCAAAAAGTACGCATCCTTTAGATCTAGGGTTACCATAAACCAATTTCTTTGAATAAGATTTAAAACCGTTCTAAAATCCTCCATCTTAAAATGGGGAACTTTCAAGTATTTATTCAGCTGCTTTAAGTTTAATATAAACCTATACTGTCCATTGGATTTTTTAACCAAAAAATACGGAGACAGAATCTGCCCGATCTCTTCTTTGCAGGGTATTATAGCACCTTGTTCGAGTAGTAAATTTATGGCCCTTTGCAACTCAGTTTGCTCTCTCTGCGCTTGACAAAAGTAAGACTGCTGAGGTTTTAACAAAAAGGGCAATTTATAACCCTTAACCCACTCGAGAATAACAGTGTTACCTTCTATGAATGGAAACTGTTGCCAAACCTTTAAAAAATGTTTAAGTCTACCAGCGATACTTACTTCAACGACCTCTACTGGCGTCTCCGACGTTGCTGGAATGTCTGTTGAAAGCGACCCTGTGAGGTCTGCCCGTATTGTCTGGGGTCCCTCTTTACCCGAGACGAGCCTTTCCAGTTTAAATTGTTTGTTCTTTTAAGTATACTAGAACGATCTACTTTAATAGATGATTTTACCTCCTTACTATGTTTCTCCACTTCTTTAGCAGTTTTCAGCTGCTCGCTGAAAGTAGTCGAGAATAAAAACTGGTCTATCTCAGTAGACCGAGCCACAGACATAGCCATGGGGTTCAACTGTGGCAATAAAAAACTTCGTCTCTGAACTGAAAAGGTATGAAATAGGTCTGTCAAGATCTTTCCTGTATTGCCTAATTCTGGGACTAACGACCTAGCAAACACACTATCCTCCACCAAAACTTTGGTAAAAATTATACCCAGAGCCGAAATTCCTGATGCAAGTTGATCTTGCATTGAAACCTGATATTTGTCTTTCGTTAAATTTAATTTCGACACTGCCTGAGAAATCTCAGGATTCAAAACGGGGCTTTTCAAGGCTCCAAAATCTTTTGGACAGGGGTATTTCTTTAAAATATCTACTCTGTCTTCTTTAGAAAGACCGTGTTTCAGTATATTGATCCATCTTGGGACTAGGGCCTTATGCAGCTCGATATTTACTAACTCCGAGTCCTCAGGGTCCTCACCTAGGCATTTTAGGATTTCTGTATTAAGGTCATTTTCTAATACTACATCCTTTACCATGAGTATTTCATTCTCTGGTGGTGCATTTCTCTTACCGATAGGAGGGGTGAAACCTTCCGAACCAACAAGGGGGGTGGAACCCCTTGAACCAGGCAGAGGGGTGGAACCTCTCGAACCATTAGAATAGGAGCTACCTCCAGAATGGACCCTATGACTAGAAACCTTATTAGTGCTTCTGGACCCCGAGCGTGAATGACGGCGGGGCCGACTTAAATTTCTCGACCGGGAATGTGTTCGGCGTTCTCGAGACCGAGACGCCGACTCTGCAAAATGGCGTTCCAAACGCCGTAATCGTTCCTCTAACTGGTCAGTTCTTCTGCGCTTAGGGGAACGATTCCCTTCCCGGGAGGATGACCGGCGAGGTCTCTTCTGTTTTCCCATCTGATTTTGTATCTAAAAAGGGTTAATTAATTAATATTATTAGTGAAAATACTCTACCTGATTTGGAAACGCGTGCACGCTGTTCCAGCACAAAAAGCGAGATGAAGTTGGTCGGTAGAACAGGTTAGCCAATTGAGAAGAAATTTTCTTCTTTAAATTATGTGCGGCATCTAGCACCGAGAAGCGGTACTACATATATATAGTAAATTCAAGTGTTCTAGAGGACGAAGCGACGAAATATAATTATTGTTCTGCGTTCCGCTCATGTCAACTAACCCTAAAAGGAATTCGGTTATCGACCGAGTTCCTTTAGTTACTTTTTATCAGCGAAGCAAAGCCAACGGCTGAATAAGATGAGCGTTCCTCAGCTAAGCAATTGATTTTTTCCTCCTCCCTTGCCGCGGTATGCCCCCGGGATTCGTTAAGCGTTCATTTAGCTATAAGTAGGTAAAGATTTTTACTTTGCTTTGCAAAAGGAAGGTTTCTAGGTATCTTGGTCCCTACACGGGCGTAAATTTGACAACGTAAAGTGTGAATAAGTGGTTGGTCTAGTGGACCTATTGAAATGAATAACATGTTTATAATGTATGAATAACATTGTTATTCATTTCAATAAGTGGACCGCAATTTTAAAAAATGGCGGCGATCGTAATCAACCAACCTCTTCATTTATTTATCAAAGATGGGACAGCTCGCCAAGTCGTTAATCTTTTGCGCTTTTATTCAAACATGACGTTTCACGGAGTTCCGCTTTTCCGTCCTACCTCCGTCTTTCCGCGTCCATGTGAACTCGTCATTACGATCAAAAAGATGTCATTACGTCAAGGCTAAGTTCCTTTTAGTTACTTTTTAACAGCAAAGCAAAAGGTAATAAAAATATGGCGGAGATAAAAGTAAAAAAAAACGATGAATTAAAACTATTTTTCAAAACAAGTCACTTAGACCAAACTTATAGAACCATACTTTTAAAACGACTCGTCTTACCATTTTTAAAATCTCCAGTTTCTCAGTTGAACAAAGAACTGCCAAAAATTCCTGAGACAAAATACAATGATATAATGGCATTATGTAAAGGTGAAACTCCAGTAATCAGATAATCAGAAACAGTGAATACGTTAAATTTTACCAAGAATTACCACATTAACTAATATTCTCTTTTGTACTTGAAGTGGATAATTTTTTTTTAATATTAAAATTATACTCTTTATTTTTGATTTTTAAGTTAATTACAATATGTATTTTGCAATATGAACTCTATATTTTAGATTTTTGAGTTTCATGAACATGTATTTTGTCTGTAATAAGATTAAATGTATGAGAATATATTTAAAACGCTCACATAAAATACCTAAACGCGTAACTCATATTTTAATTTCTCACCTTTTACCACTTGTTCCGCGATATAAGGGCGTATCTAAAAAAAAATTATGTTTTTTTTTTCTGTGTAACCACTGGTGTTCAATTTTAGTTAACTGATTTAAGCCATTTTTTGTTGTGAAGCGGTTTTAAACCGTATTTTTTTCTTGCTAAACGATGAAGTCACTTACGTCGCGTATTTCATTGCTTTTAAAAATATCCCGGACAACGGTTTAAAACAGCGCCTAGGGGCGGAGTTAAAAATCGAGCTATGACAAGCTCCAAATAATTTATTTTTTCTACTCATCTCCCAAAAAACGGTAACTACCACACCAAAATATACCTATATCTTCCCTTTTTATAAACTACAAACATAGAACATAACCCTCTATCATTTCAACAAATCGTGTTTTTGTTTTTAAAAACTTGTATTTTCGTGATACTCTTGATCGATGACGTCAACAAAGAATACGGTTTAAAACATTCGTCAAATACGCTGAACAAGAAAAAATGCCTTTAGAAATGGGATCTTTAATAACTAACCATACTACAGAAAAAGGCAGGGACACATTCCTTATTTTAGTTTTGTCACTATATGTGGTCCCAAAAAGTAACAATTTATTAAAAGGATCTCTCCTGAAAAGTTACAATTAATGAGATACGCCCTAATGCGGTATGGGCGACGAATAGTGCGCAGTGGCATTGTTAATACCTATTGTTTGGAACGTTTATTATCACAAAAATAACCACAAATAAACAATAGGCTTAATGATTGGCTCGCCGTAATTCGGCGAGACTCGTACTTTTGGTTGGCGTAAATATAATAATTTTAAATGGGTGCCAACTTTTTCTAGGGGAAAAATTAATTCCCTGGCAAGATAAGCATTCTATTTTTTTTTATAGGCCTGTGATCGTAAGCGGCAATATGAAAAGATCGTTTCTTACGGTGTCCAACTCGGCTCCGCCTCGGAGGATTATTGTCGTCGGATGCAAAACCCCCTTTTCGCACCAATTGCATAATATTTGGGGGGGGGGGGGGGGTAATGATTCTGGTGGGGGTTTATGAAATTTTTTTTATTGATACAGTCTTTTTTTACGAGAAAATCAATCAAAATTTATTGCTCTCAATTTCAAGCTGTCCAATTTAAAAAAAATTTAAGCAAAATAATGGCTCATGGGGGGCGGTAACCACCCCCATTACCCCTCTCCTTCAAATACGCGCCTGATAACATCTGACAGGTTAGTTATTAATTATTATTTAAGTAGGTGTATATACTACCCCTCGTTTTATAATAATTAATAATAATTAATGTCACATATGCGATAAACTGTAACTTTTTGTACTATAGTTGCAAAGGGTAATCATTGGGTACTGGTAGCTAAGTTTTAACGTATTCGTTGTATTATTTAAACTTCCTTTTGTCGAACTTTGTGCCTTTCTTTTTTATTATAAATATCTATAATTAGTGTAAATTATTCAAATTTTTGAGGAGGCTCCTAAATATTGTGAATACTCATTTTATATACATAGCTGATTATTTAATAAAAATTTAAAGATTTTTATTGTTTTTCTTTCATTTTCCGCCTTTTCCCCAGGTATCAACGAGGAATATTGCATTGAATAGTTTTTATATTTTCTACTTGTGAAATTGTTTATAGTTTAATAATAATATTAAATTTTGATGCTATATAGGGAAATCACAACAGCCACGCTGTTCGGACGTTTTTACTACGAGTGACGCAGAATTTTTGATATTCAATGATTATCCAACCTTACAGTGTTGGTGAGCTGTATTTGTGTTCATTTAATTGCGTTTTTCGATTAATTTTTGGTATTTTTTTGAAATAGAACTATTTAGTGCTATTTATTATTATTTACAATGATTCGCCAGTGCGTGGTGTGTAAGAGACCCGACTACTCTAGTCTTGGATTAATATTTCGGCGGTAAAGGTGAGGTTATTCAGGTTATGTTTTTTTTAGCTTAACAGCATCAATGGTGTAGATTGTAGATAATATATAGTTCTGTATTTTAAGTAATTGTCATCATATATATATCGTGCACCCGGAAGAAGATGGTGACATCTCAAAATTACTCATTTTTCAGGAGAGGTGTTTAAAGATTATGTCTTTTTTATTTTTGCTAATATTTTTTTTAAGGCATTAATAGAATAATGATTTTTTGACTTGTGTTACAGACTTTGTGCCTCCATTGAATTGTAAAATGCATTGTTTGTTATTGCTTAACATCAGGGAGAATTTGATAGAAGTAACCTTTTTGAATATAAAATAAGCAAATATATAAGTACATATTTCGTCTTGTCACCTTATTGAATATAAATAAATCTATTTTTCTAAACAGAAACTATCTTTTGCCACATGACAACTAGAAATGTCACCTTTCTCTAAGATAATTCGCGCGACGTGCTCTTTACAAAAAACACAGGCACACTGAGAATACTGAGATAACACCATCTTCTCGATACGATCGTGCGTAAAAATGGCGAATTCAGTAAAGCGACAACACGCCATCTGTCGGTCAATAAGTAAAGCTCATATATGTAACTTTTTTTCTCATAATAGAATACAATACTTTATAATTGATTTCTGTATATAACTCAATTTTGCCAAATTTTGAGATGTCACCTTCTTCTTCTGGGTGCACGATATATGGATTGTTTTTGAAAAAAACCACATGGCCATTCAGTATAATGATATTAATGATAACGAGTTTTTACAGCTTACAGTGTTGCCATTTTTTTAACCCATTTTTAAAGCCATCTCCTTCTAGCTTATATATCTAACACATTAGAAGTATATGTCTGTTGTCTGACATATTTGAAGCATTTGTCATTTCTTTTATTAGTTACAGTGGCGCTAAACAGTGTAAAATTCAGGTAAAACCTACGAATGAAGAATACAAAGGAAGTAGGGTATTGTAGATTGACAGTTGTCCGGGATAGGGGCCGATGGCGGCAACATTTGACGCATGCGCGTTTCCGGTCCACCTGTGGCGTATCATTAAAATGGTAATAATAAAATGATTAATGAAATTTTATTTGACGAAGAAAATAGAAAAAATATTTAGATTCATATATACCTATAAGATACGTTAAGGTTGGTGTAATAAAACAATACAACTACATATTTCTTTTAATTATTTATTTAAGTATCTGGTTAAATAACTTAAAAACACCTCTGTTATTATACATTAAAAAAAAATTGCAGGAAACAAATTGTTTCAGATAATAAATACTGATGAAGGCAAAATTATTGCCAAAACGTCTACGTTAAAAAATAAAATTTTAAAAAACCTTACTATTTCTTCATGAACCAAATCACAAGAAAATAATAAAATATAATATAATATAATATAGTCCTGTTTATTATATGTACCTAAATAATATTAATGAGATTTCTAGTATACAAGAAAATTGTCAAATGACAAACTATGCAGATAATACAAACATTTTATTTATTTCTAGTATCAACAACTTAACAAGTTAATTATAGATACATAAACCCCATTTCTAAAAGCTATCCTAAGCTATAATAAATATTCAATTAGCATACGTGTACACGTGCAATATTCAATTTTTTCACCTGTAAAAAGTCGCCAAAAATAAGCTTTTTATTGAAAATCGCCGCCACACTCTCATAGAGACAAAAAGTCGTCATTTTGGCGACTTGGCGCCCCAAATGGCAACACTGCAAACATACCGACAACTTGGAATTCCGAGATGCAACTCGGAATTTCGAGGTACAACTCGGAATTCCGAGTTACAACCCAGAATTCCGAGATGCAACTCGGAATTTCGAGATACAACTCGGAATTCCGAGTTACAACTCGGAATTTGGGTGTACATTTTTTTTATAAATTGTGGCCCTTCCAGCCTTACTAATTAAAATGCAAAATAACTCAAAAACAGCAAAGAAAGCCAAAATCACAGCTTGACCTGTCAACCACGGTCAACCACCAAAACAAACATGGAGTCATATTAGACATTAGATGGGGGTTCAAAATGGCGGACTTCCGTCGGTTCAGTTGTTAGGCGGTTTATGCAAAATCCTACTTCCTTTGTATTCTTTATTCGTAGGGTAAAACTAATTAAAAAAATTCGGTGAAAACTATTTTTAAAAAAATCGTTTGAATTTTTAATAATAATTGCGATTAATAGTTGCTTATTATTTGACCAGTTGTCTTGGCTGAGCTAACTAAAAGAAATTTCTTGACTAAATTGCAAATAAAACAACCATTGACAAGTTGACAGCGTTGACACATAAATCAGCCAAAACGAACGATCTCAGTTACAAATCCGGTAACCTTAGCGTAGGTAAGGGGGGAGGAAATTTGACAACTTGGAATTCCGAGATGCAACTCGGAATTCCGAGATGCAACTAGGAATTTCGAGATACAACTCGGAATTCCGAGTTACAACTCAGAATTCCGAGATGCAACTCGGAATTTCGAGATACAACTCGGAATTCCGAGTTACAACTCGGAATTTGGGTGTACATTTTTTTTATAAATTGTGGCCCTTCTACGCCTTTTACTAATTAAAATGCAAAATAACTCAAAAACAGCAAAGAAAGCCAAAATCACAGCTTGACCTGTCAACCACGGTCAACCACCAAAACAAACATGGAGTCATATTAGACATTATATGGGGGTTCAAAATGGCGGACCTCCGTCGGTTCAGTTGTTAGGCGGTTTATGCAAAATCCTACTTCCTTTGTATTCTTTATTCGTAGGGTAAAACTAATTAAAAAAATTCGGTGAAAAAACTATTAAAAAAAAAATCGTTTGAATTTTTAATAATAATTGCGATTAATACATCCAAGGTGGTGAGTTTTTAAAAAGGAACACATTTGTGCCAAAATTCCTCAAAAATAATTTTAAATGCCCATCCATCTCCATTTTCTACCTATTATTTCTCTGTGCAACCATTTTCTTTTTTATCTTCTATCGTAAGTTAAAAGAGAAAAGAGTTAAAAGTTAACGTAACCTCAGAAAATAAAACCTGGGTTGCATAGCTTAGTTGGTGTTTTGTGTTGCATAGACTAAAGAAAAATTTCTGTGTACTGTGCTGGGTTGCTAGTGTTGATTATACATAAACATTTTTTTTGTTCTTGTAGTTCTACTGTGTAAAGTATCCGTTGGTTCTACTTATTATGTTTCTTGGAAAAATTTACAACAAAAGAAGTTTCCTAATCTTTTTATTATAAAATATGGAATCCATTTCTGACCAGGAAATGAACATGACCCATTTAATGCACAAGAATTTAGTTGCAGAAGAAGAAACCACAAAGACTAATTCAGGACATCCTGCTAATAAAAAAAATACAGAGCACATCTCTAATCTAAGCTTTTTTCCTGTATTACAAAAACATAAAAATGTATCAAGTGGTGCAACATCAGAATTTGAAAAGGCTTTAAATTTATTAATAAAAGACGAGCCAGAAAGGGATGATTATGAAATTGCAAATGTTCCACTTGAAGTTCCTAAAAGTTGTTATGTCAAGAATCGTAAATTAGGTGCGCTTTTAGAAAATCTAAAAGTAATTGAAAAAGATGGAAATCTTAACGTTGATAATTTGCATGGACTATCTGGTTCAGTTTTAAATAGGTAAGTTATATAATTCTTGGTCAAGATACCTACAATGAACTAGGTATGACAAAATATTCTTTCTTTAATAAGCTAAATATTAAATATACCTACCTCGAGGGGTGTCTCACTAGTCAAAATTTGTACACCTACTGCCAAATTTGGCAGGACTTGTCTTTTTTGCCCTTGTCCTGCCACGGTCCTGCTTGTCCTGCCAGGGTCCTGCTTGTCCTGCCACAGTCCTGTTACTGTCCTACCACGGATACACAACTTCTAAATATTTATCTACTTTCTTAACAAAGAAATAAACTCGGAAATAAACAATATATTTTATCCATAACTTGCATGAACATAATAAATGAGACTGCAAACTCGACTAGTCGACTGTTGTGATTCGCCGGTGTTTACAACAGAACTCAAACAGGAAAATTTATGCGGTGAGGCGCGCCGAGAACTTTAAAAACTGCGACGTCTGTTTCACGCATTTCCATTTCACTTTCAATTAATAAACAAAAGCAAACAAAAATATATTTTTCTTCCCGCTATTTATCCCTACTCCTAAAGTTATTGGAGAAATCTGATTGGATTTAAGAGGTACTGCCTGTCCTGCTTCGATCCTGCCACAGTCCTGCTAGGTCCTCCTACAGTCCTGCCAGGTCCTTCTACAGTCCTGCCAGGCCCTGTCACGTCCTGCTAGGTTCTTCTACAGTCCTGCCAGGTCCTGTCACAGTCCTGTCGGTCCTGCCACGGTCCTACTAAGTCCTGCCTTAACATTTGTACACCTACTGCCACAGTGAGACACCCCTCGACCTACCTATAAATAAATAAATAAGGTTTTTAAGCAAAGTGCTGATATTAAAGAGGCTGGACCCAATTTAATTTTTTTTTACAGGTATAAGGAACATATTTCTACGCAGAACAAGGTCTTGGTCAAAATGGAACCTGAAAATGTCTATAATGACTGGAAAAGTAAAAACGAAGAGTTGAACATTAAAGAAGATTTGGAAGAAAGTAAAACCAGGTGGGTACCTATTACGGCCGTCCAAAAAGGGGCCTTCAATGAATTTTGACATAACAGCTGTATTCACTAAAATTGTCTAAATTTAAAACCGTCTTAAATTAACAGTTCTAGGTTTGAAATAACAAGTGTCAGAATAAGTCAACTAAATATTGTTTTGTAAATATTTTTGTTTGTTTGTCTTAAAGAAAATAGATTTTGATTCAGTAGAATTACATTACGTTACAGTTACATCATATTCTCCATATTTGCGGTACGTCGTAAATTAATTCAGTAAAGGTTTGATTTTTCTTAGGCTTGATCTACATAAAGACGGATGCATGTGAACAAGTAAAATGCAAGCGCGTCTTTTCAAATTTTTAATTATTATTTTTATACTGTTAACTCGACTGTTAATGAAGTCAGAAATAATAATAATAATAATAATAATAAGTAGTTTGTTTAGGGTAAAAGGTATCACGGGATAAAACATTTTGTTTTTGAAAATCAGTATAAAATTTTTAATTGATTTAAATTTACTTAAAAATAAATATGACTCATTTATTAAATTCAAAAGTGAATCATATATTTTTTTGTCTAGTGCATTACTTAGTCTATAAATTTTGTTTTAAATATTTTCATCTTATTTATAAAATCACAAAGAAGAAAATATAATTCAAAATGACAAAACAACAAAATACCGTTTTATACTAATTAAAATAAATTATCTCCACAAGAATCATCATCATCATCATCAGGATCAAGGGGAAGACTATCTAAAGCATCAATAAAATATAAATCTTTCCCGTTTCCACACATCATTTATAATCATTCATTTTTCCACTGTTACATTTTCTATGGCTTTATTTCACAGACCCAAAACTACGTCATTTGTTACAGGATGCATTGAACTTATTTTTGCATCATAATAGCGCTTCCATTCCGACCAAACCATTTCAATAGGATTGATGTGGCAATGATATGGAGGAAGTCTCAAAATTCTATGTCCATGTTGCAATGCTAGTTCGCCCAACCTATTAAAATAAAATAAAAATTAATTTAAAAAATAAATAAATAGCGCTTTCCAGATTACTTTTAACGTTTGGGTGGGATATTATGCTGCTTTACTATTATCCGATCTGATACTTCATTGCAAATGGTGAAACCGCGCAATTTGTCCTTGTTAAAACCATGCAATAAGTAATCTTTTTGACCAACTTGCATTTGGAATTTTTCAGGGTTGGCAGGATATATATCCGTGATAAATATCCTGATATCTTGATAAATATCATGATATTTATGCGGCGATATTTATCCTGATATATATTATCAATACTTTTTTTTTTTTAATTCTATTCATCAGTATAAAAATATGGCCCCGCTGCCGCTGAGCCGACAACATTATGCTGCTTACGATGCGGCGATCCCCATCTTCCCGAGACGTTGACCACCTGTTGTTCTTTGCCGCGTGGCATTTTTATTTAGTTCCGAATGTTCCGATTTCTGATTGAACGGAGCAATATTTTGCTGATTGTTTTATTAAATACAAATTTTACAATGCCAAAAATAAAAAATCCAGTTTGGGTTCATTTTGATTTAATTAACAAGTCCAGTAATTCTGGGTTTTAAGTTGAACCATAGTTAAAAGCAAAAATATATGATGTGTTCATATTCATAAACTTGTATTTTTTACCTACATTTTACATTCCTAACATAGGAGTACTAAAAAACTTGTTATTGTGATAGCAGCTATCATTGAATAGAATTGAAATACAAATTTACAGGTTTATAACATGTTTATATTCAATTAGGTGATTTTGAATTTTTAAAATATACAGTGTGACCAGTAAAGTCCGCATCATATGGGATTTTTTTCTTATTAATAGCTTTATTCGAAATTTGATTTTGGCATCAAGTTCTGCTTCGATAGAGAGGAAATTTAAATAAAAAAATAGAAGTCACGTGATTCGCATTATCTGTCAAGTTTTAATTTTTTTCAAAAAATAATTGAAAAGTGGGGTTATTTATGAAAGTATCGAAAAAAGTTATTAGAAAGAGTTTTTTTAATGCAGCTTCTAGCCCACATGCAAAATTTCAGCTGCATAAGATAATTTTGATTTTTTTACCCACCACTAACATTTATTTTCCACTTAATGAACACTTTACTGATGACACTGTGTTCATTTTTGTTTAAATACTTTCAGACACAAACTACGTTTTCAAAAATACTTATTTTATGAAGTTACCTTATACAGGGTCAAAAACAAATAAACTTTGCATCACATGCGACTAATTTTGAATAGCCCAATTTTGATTTTGTACAAAAACACACATTTAATATGGCGCTACTTTAAAGAAAATGTATCTGAAATAAAGCATTGTCAAAACTAAGAAGTTTTATGTGGGTTGCGTTGAGTCTTATTTTGCAGAAGTGGTGCAATTTACAAAATATAGGTTAAAAATCAAAATTATGTTATGGCTAGAAAATGCATTTAAAAAAACTTTTTCTAATAAATTTTTTCGATACCTTCAGAAAAAAACCCGACTTTTGAATTATTTTTTGGAAAAAATTAAAATTTGACAGATAATGCGATTCACGTGACTACTATTTTTTAGCTTAATTTTCATCTCGATCGAAGCAGAACTTGATGCCAAAGTCAAATTTCGAATAAAGCTATTAATAAAAAAAATCCCATATGATGCGGACTTTATACTGGTCACATCTTTACAGAAAACAAATGAAATAATTTAAAAATAATTAAAAATATAAATAAATATCCAAATTTGGATATATATCGGATATTTGGATATTTATATAAATATCATGATATTTGCCAACCCTGAAATTTTTTCAATTCAAATAAAAAAAAATAAAAAAATTTATATCAACGTCTTCCTAAGGCGGTTCATAATTATTATTAACAGGTAAACGCGACAAACAATCGGCATATTTTTTACTTAACTTTACAAATTCTATGTCGCATTGATAATTTGCTAAAATAACCGCGCATCTACGCAATCTGTTGGCAGAAAACTGCGGTATACCTACCCTTCTCTGGGTGAAAAATAGTTGTAAGCGCCTTATGGTCGGTTATTATAAATTTCCTACCATATAAATATTGGTTAAATTTACACAGTGCGAAAATTATCGCGAGGCCCTCTTTTTCAATCTGATGGCTATAATTTTTTTCTGCAACCGATAAGGCCCGTGAAGCATAAGCGATAGGCTTTTCGGAGCCATCGGCCAATATATGCGAAATTACGCCTTCCACTCCACTTTCGCTGGCATCTGTTGCCAGTTTAACTGGTAAGGCGGGATCATAGTGCATCAAAATAGGTGCTGTTGTTAACAATTTTTTTATTTCGGTAAATGCAATTTCACATTTTATAGACCAGTGCCAGTCCACATTATCTTTTAATAAATTATAAAGTGAACTCAACACGGTTGCCAAGTTTGGTACAAAATTCCCGTAATAATTAATAAGACCCAAGAATGATTTTAATTGTGTAACATTAGACGGAATGGGAGCTTTATTAATTGCCTCAATTTTATCCTCCGCTGTGTGTAAACCATTTTTATCGATAATAAATCCTAAATATGAAATATTTTTCATAAAAAATTCACACTTTCCTAATGAAATTTTTAAACCAGCATTTTGTAAAATTTTAAAAACATTCTGTAACCGCTCTAAATGTTCGACACGATTTCTTCCGGTAATTAAAATATCGTCCAAAAAAACGACTACCCCCTCAACCCCCTGCAACAACGAGTCCATTATCTTTTGGAATTTAGCGGGAATACTTGCGATACCGTATGGGGCTCTATTATATTGGTAAAGACCCTTAATGGGTAGAGGTAGTCATGAGTTCTTTTGAGTCGTTATCTAAACATATTTGCTGGTATGCATTGGATAGGTCTAGCTTTGTAAACTGCACCCCCCCTTGGAGTTTTAAAATAACTCGTTTATGCGTGGTAATGGATATTGGTCCACTTCAATAAATGGATTCACTGTTATTTTCAAATCGCCACAAATCCTGACCGATCCATCTTTCTTAAGCACTGGAACTATTGGGGTACCCCAAGAACTATAATCAACTGCAGTTATTACCCCCAATTTTTCTTTAATGGCAAACGGTAAAGGGCGAGCTCGAAAAAATCTTGGGGTAATTGTATCATCTTTTAGCTTAACTGAAATACAACCCCTTTTAAAAGTACCTAAACCGGTTGAGAAAATAGACTCAACTTTTTTAAACAAAAAATCTAAGTCATCGGGTATATTTAAAAAAATTTAATTAGAAATTTTTAAATTGAAATTGGTAAAAAATTCGCGTCCCAATAAAGGAGGTCCTGCAGCATCATTAATTACATAAAAATTTAATTCTCCTACTTTATGGTCGTAACCAACCCTTGTCGTAATATAACCTAAAGGCACAATTTTATTACCATTATATAGATTAAAAACGTGATTTGTATCATGTAAAATTTTATCTTTAAAATTTTGATTGTAAAAGGATTCAGAGGTAACGCTAAAGCTAGCCCCTGTATCTAAAATAAAATTAAAGTCTTTACTATCAATTTGAATATCAACTGCAATCGCGTTATTTTGACAGTCTAGATTATATACCGAACAATTTTCAGATTCTAAATAGTTCTGAGAAAAATTTGGATTAGGTTTATTTTAATTTCGCGAGTTCCTTTTCCCTGGTCTTTAAAAGCGCACTTGTCAGTGGCATGGTTTTTGCGCCCACAAACAGCGCAGCCCAAACCTGATGATGGCCTCTGGAAGGAAGGTAGTCGAAATCCATTAGGACCTGCTAAAACATTTTGAAAAGATGTCGTACCTCCTTGACTGCGAGTGAAGTGTAATTCAGCAGATTCCTGCTTATATAATGATACCTGAACCCGTAGCAGCGTTGAAGTAGGGTTGTGCAGCCGATTTTGTAGCTGCCAACTCAATTATTTCGCTAAATGTTGCAGTCTTTTTCTCCTCCATCAGACGATCTTGGACTGGCCCCTGCTCGTATTCAATTATGAACATATCTCTGAGAATCACTTGAAGTAATTCCGCTTCAAAGTCACAGCCAGCAGCCAGACTTCTTAAACGCGCGGCCCATTCTTTAGCACTTTCCGAGGGCTGTTTTCGGCCGGTATAAAAAATATATCTATTACCAAAAACCGACAGGGTAGGTTTAAAATGTTCCGACAGAAGCGTTATGAGTTGGTCAAATGATTTATTCTCCGGTTCCTCCGGTATGCATAAATCAAAAACTAGTTTATACGCATCTTCACTTAATAAATTAAGAAGTATTGCTCGTTTACGATTACCATCCGTAAAGGCCGGGACACACCTATCATGCACCCTTCCGATCCGACTCCGATCATACAGTCGGACGAGTGCCTGGACCTCTATTCTCCAATTTAATAGAAGTGAATGGTCTCGCGCGAGAGAGCATTTACTTCTCTTAAATTGGAGAATAGAGGTCCAGGCACTCGTCCGACTGTATGATCGGAGTCGGATCGGAAGGGTGCATGATAGGTGTGTCCCGGCCTTTATGCTATTAGCCGTAAAGTAGTTTTGAATTCGCTCTTTATAAATTTGCCAGTCCGAATTTACCGGATCGAATTCTCTGAGCTGACCTACGTTTTCGGTGGCGGCCATTTTATTTATACACACTACCGACCGTACTGATACTATATTTTAATATCTGGATTCATTGTTTCGTCGTTTTTAATATGAAAAACTAACCGAAAACACGTTTATCTCGTCGCCAGTGAAATGTTTTCTGGTAATTTAATTGAAATAAAGAAAAACTTCGGTATTTACTTAACCCGATTTATTATAACATAAACAAATTCGAGTGCGTACAATATGCAGTGGCGACTCGTTAATGAAAAGCTCTTGGGCGCCGCCCTCCCTGCAATTATTTCAAACAGAATCCAAGAATAATTTACTTAAAAAACCAAGAACGCAATGTATGTAAGCAATCAATTAAAATAATTCAAGCCAAACGTAGCCCTATTCCAACGGGCAGGCTATACTCATAGACAAGCGAGTTGCGCGCTCTCAAGGTTGTACTAAGCGCGGGAGACCGATTTTTCGTCCCGATTCAACGCGAGTTGCCATGACTACAGAGGCGTGACGTTACCTACACATCGCACAACGAGCTGCCACGGATGAGCTCCAATTCTCCGCGCCCAACAGCTGTTCGCGAATCGCGATGCCACGCCACGGTAGAATAATCGATATAGTATGTACTCTGACGATGCGACTTGTCGATGCCGCTAATGGTTTGTTTATTTGTTTTGATTTGATTTATTAGTTACGTTATAAAGTTGGAAAATTATGTCTAATATGAAGGTCAGTGATTTACAGAAGCTTGTGTTTAGTTCCCTGAGGTTAAGTGAAAAACTTGATTTAAAAAATGCAGAGCGGCCACTACCAATATTGAACATAGTACAAGTACAATCAAAATGTAAAAGTAAGGCACAGTTTACGCGTAAGTTTGACAAAGAAATATAATATAATAAAAAATTCTGGATATGCGGTTGTGAGGACAAAAATTCTTTTTTTTTGATAATTGGACTATAAATGGGGTGCAGGACAAAAATATTTCAGAGAAAATAAAAAAAACATGAAAATAGTGCAAAACATCGTCATAATGTGGTAAGTTTTCAGATGTTAGGACAAACTTTAACTTCTTTAAGTAGTGCTGCTTATGTTGATGAAATTAAAATTCACAACGAGAAAGTTAAAAAAAAAACAGAGACGTACTTTCGAAAATAATAGACATTTAAAAAAAAATTTTATTTAAAGTCAGCCCTGACTCGCTAGTCACGAGCCGCCACTGACAATATGGTACCGAGACCATTGTCGAACTGCACATCGATTCTCCCTACCTAAAATCCTAAATCTATAATTAAACCCTAAAGAGAGATGCTTGCAGGACAGATATAAAATACAATATATTACAAGCCCAGAATGATAGGTTGCGTTATCCCCGATAATAAGCGACGGTTCTTCCAAGTTTGGTAACAATTTTTCTTCAAAACATTTCTCAAAGTTTTCACTATTCATCGCATCAATCACCAGATTTCAGGCCAGACTTGAATATCAAACTTGCATTATTCACAAATCCATTTTCCACCAGCATGTAGAATAATATACGGTACACCCTCTGACGATTTTTTTAACTGTATGAAGAGTATCAGCCAACATCGCCTAAAAGCCCCTTTACTATCCAGGTTTCATCCAGAAAAACAGGTTTTAAGGGAAATTGAGAGTTGCCGTTATTCTTAAATTTTCTTTAAAATCCTACTCGTTTTTGGGCTATATGGGGTTGCTCTAATAAAACACGTCTGTTTGAAACAGTACATTTAAACCATCAATGATTTTAAGGTTTAGTTGTGTAATATACTGGTGGCAAAGCACAACACGTTATTATAGAGATATTGGTTTATTTTATAAAACACATGGTCAAATAATGTAACATTAAAATCCGCTGTAACGAGACCCGTGGCTGGACATCGACTGCTGGTCTTTCCTAGTTTCCGTCTCTTTCCATCGAGCAGAGGCTTGCGCACCTCCTTGTCTTTGCTATGTATAGTGGGTTGCCTATACATCACAAGTTGTATTGAGCGAATGGTAACGTGTTCACCTGCTCTATACATCCCATAAATTCGCTCTCATATGGTATGTTCATAAATTTCGTGAAGTTGTCGACCACGGGATGACAAAACAGTTACATTATTGCTATTCTTAAAGTCTATTTCCTTCTCTATCTCTTTTGCCTCAATTCGTTGGGTTGTTGAACACGAAACTCCCCAAGCATCAGAAACTCTCTAAAATAGGTATTTATAAAAACATTGCCACATATTTTGGATGTTTATTATTGATGTTTTCACAATTCCTGCTTTATTATATCTACTTACCTCGTAAACTGCGTGAAAGGTTAAAATAGTTTTTCCGGCATTACTGTCTCTTTGAAAATACTAAAATAATTTTAAAATTAATGCTTGTTCTGAACCATTATCCTACTTGATGGTGCAAAATTTAAATAACTACCGCCATCTGTTGGCGATTCCGGTAATTTCACTACAGCCTCTCAAGTGTGAATAATAATTATTGAAGTGTGTTCGGTACAAACAGGCTAGGTGCCATTTTATGTTCATCTTTTTGCATAAAAAAAGTGCCATCAGACGTGTCCTCAAAAAATGTCAAGTGCCGCTTACCGCGTATAATAGTGCAATCAATTTGGCAAAGTCGGGGAACCTACAAATCACATGCCTTATTTAATTTTTTTTTCTTATTTTTTTTATAATACACATTTTTAGCATTAACCTTCGAAACAAGGCTAAGCTGACATTACTATAATCTATTTTAACAATTAGTAAAATCAAGACTTATATATCTTTTACCCTTTTGGAAATAACCACTTAAAATTCCTTTTTTTTTAATATCTCTGTTCTTTAACTTTGGCACTTCGCCGGTTTGTACCGAACACCCTTTAATTTTTAGTAGGTCTATAATAATAATTACATTTTCTTTTATTTCGGTTTTCTATTTGCAGTATTTCGCCAGATTGCGATTTTCAAGATCACCAGGGTAAATTTGAGCAGTGCACGCCCGAGACGAGTGATCAATTAAATGATGAAATATCACTTAAACAATCTTATCTGCTACAGCATAATGCAGAACAAAAGTTTAAATGCGATCAGTGTTCTTTCAAAACAAATTGGATAAGCCAATTAAACATACACCTTCTGCGACATAGGACCCCAGAGGAAGTTGAAATGTTTAAATGCAATAAATGTAAGTTTCAAACTAAATATAAACATTATTTAAAGACTCATCTGCTTCTGCATAAAACTCCAAAAGAAGTTGAAATGTTCAAATGCAATAAATGTGACTTTCAAACTAAGCTTAAACGATATATGAAGAAACATCTGTTTCAGCATAAAAGTCCAGGGGAAGTTGAAATGTTCGGATGCAGTAAATGTGACTTTCAAACTAAATATAAACAGTGCTTAAAGGCTCATCTGCTTCTGCATAAAAGTCCAGAAAAAGTAGAAGTGTTTAAATGCAATAAATGTAACCTTCAAACTAACCGTAAACAAAATTTAAAGCGTCATCTGCTTCAGCATAAAAGTCCAGAGGAAGTTGAAATGTTCAAATGCAATAAATGTGACTTTCAAACTAAATATAAACAGTGTTTAAAGGCTCATCTGCTTCGGCATAAAAGTCCCGAAAAAGTTGATATGTTTAAATGCAATAAATGCAGCTTTCAAACTGTGCGTCAACTGTATTTGAAGCGTCATCTGCGTCTGCATAAAAGTCCAGAAGAAATTGAAATGTTCAAATGCAATAAATGCAGCTTTCAAACTATCCGTAAACAGTGTTTAAAATCTCATCTGCTTCTGCATAAAAGTCCAGAAGAAGTTGATATGTTTAAATGCAATAAATGCAGCTTTCAAACTATCCGTAAACAGTATTTGAAGCGTCATCTGCGTCTGCATAAAAGTCCAGAAAAAGTTCTAATGCAATAAATGTGACTTTCAAACTAAACACAAACAGTATTTAAAGGCTCATCTGCGTCGACATCACATGTAACAATGTAACTTTTAAGCGATAAAAAAAGGAAAACACAATAAGACAGTTTAAAATAGTTTCAAAGATGCCTGTATCTGGTGAAGGTATAATCTGATAGAATAAATTATTTTTAGGTTTTAGATAGAGTATGTGATTTTAAATCAGAGTCAAGGTAAAGGTTCGATTATTGACCACTTTATTTTTTAATTATTAGAATGTTTATTAAGGTTTTGTGTAAAAAAGGAAAGTAGCCTAACTAAAATGCTGTTTTGAGCGTTTAGAACTATTATAATAGAAGCATTATATATGTATCTGTTAAAATAAAGACTAATAAATCAGAAGACAATCTTACTCACTGCTTTTTCTAATCTACTATACACAGAAACACCAGAATAATTTATAAAAACAATACTGACCCATTTATGAGAAAATAGTAGTTCATTCTCCAAGAGACCCGTTTTTGTTTGTTTAAAAATATCCTTCTCGACGATTTGGCGAATGTTTAAATGTTAACAATTAATTTTAACAGAAACGTTCACCATTTCGTCAATAACGCAGTTTACCATACATAGAAACACAGGTCTACTTTTTTTTCATAGGCCTGTGATTGTAAGCGGCAATGTGAAAAGATCGTTTCTCGCGGTGTCCGACTCGGCTCCGCCTCGGAGGATTATTGTCGTCGTGTGCAAATTCGCACCAATTGCATATTAAAACTATTATAAAAGCCATTTAGTAGACGTAGAGGCCATGTAATAGTTATTAATGATACTAGTTCGATATGAACACTTTAATGAAATGTGTACAACGTTAAACCACGAGGCTTTAGCCGAGTGGTTTAATTGCACAAGTTTCATTAACAAAGTTCATATCGAACGTGTATCATTCAACGACATCGACAGTGCAAATAGATTTTATTCGTCTAAATTTCATTGATATCAGATAACGTTTTCGTAATTTTTAAAATTTTCAGGTGTCCATATTAGTCGATATCATGGTAACCGCATTTTTGATTGTTTCAATTTCGATTTTGACAACGTCATTATTGCCGTCTAATTTTCTATTGTATGCAAAGTGTTGGCCAAAAATAATTTAAATATGAATCCGAAAGTGTCCCTTCGGATGTCGAAGATATCGCGCAAAGCGTAATAGATTTTCACTTTATAAGTAATAATAACAAATAAATAGTTTGCACCGACTTTCTTTTCCTTTTTGTATCTTAACATTTGGATGGTATTATGAATTCATAATGGCACTGAGTGCTATTATCAAGGTCATAATAACATCTGAATGATAATGCTAAATACGTCATAATGGCACTGTCGTAGATTAAGTACATTTATAACATCTGACAGGTTAGTTATTGTTATTAAAGTGAATACTACGCCTCGTTTAATAATAATTGATGTCACATGCGATAAACTGTAACTTTTTGTACTAGTTGCAAAGGGTCATTGGGTACTGGTAGCTAAGTTTCAACGTGTCCGTTGTATTATTTATACTTTCTTTTGTCGAACTTTGTGCCTTGCTCTGTTTTATTATTAATATCTAAACTATAGTGTAAATGATTTAAAGTTTTTCTTGTTAGTAGATGAGGCTCCTAAATATTGTGAATAGTTATTTTATATACATATACCTAGCTGATTATTTAATAAAAATTTTAAGATTTTTATGGTTTTTCTTTCCTTTTCCGCCTTTCCCTCGGGTATCAACGAGGAATTGAATGGTTTTTAAATTTTCTACTGCTCAAATTTTTAATATTTTTCTAATAATATTAATTAATTATAATGCTTTAGGGAAATCACAATAGAACGCTGTTCGGACGTTTTTAATACGAGTGACGCAAAATTTTTGATTCATTCGTTGTCTAAAGTTCCAATGTTATTGGTGACCTGTGTTTGTGATCAATTGAGTTTTTCGATTAATTTTTAGTATTTTTTCGAAATAGAAGATTATTTCAGCGGTAAAAGTGAGGTTATTCAGGTTATGTTTTTTAGCTTAACAGCAATTATTGTGTAGATTGCTTTGTATTTTAAGTAAATGTCGCAAAATATAATGGATTGTTTTTGAAAAAAACCACATGGCCATTCACTAAAATAATAACAGCCAGTTTTTACTAGAGTTGTGTAGTTCGCGAACGAACTAGTTCAAAAGATCGAATCTGACAACTGAACTAAAAGATTCAATCAGTAATTACTGAGAGATTGAAACAAAGCGAACTAAAGTCTAAACGGAATGTACTACGCGAGCGAGACGACCGAGATTATAGGTTTTGTCACCTGACTGACCGATGCATGCCGCGATGATTTCGGACTATTTCGGTATTGAAATGAATAAAAAATATTGTCGGTGTCACGGTGTCTTCTGTATTTTTTGTTAATTTAATATATAATTTAAATTTTAAAATATTTCTTTTACTTCACTATGCCAGTATAAATCAGTGAACTAAACGAACTAGTATTTTGAACTATTCACTTTATTGAACGAGAACGAAAGATTGAAATCGGCAAAGTGAACTAAACTTCCCAGCACTAGTTTTTACAGTGTTGCCATTTTTTAACCCATTTTTAATGCCATCGCCTTCTAGCTTATCTAAAACATTAGAAGTATTATATAAGTATATCTGATTGTAAACTCCAATGATCTGCTACCTATAGATGCCGCACACCATTCATAAACGCTATTTAAATCTGCTGCCAAAATCGTTTGTAGGAGAGAGGAGGTGAAGTACTTCCCCCCGGCCGGGAGTGGGGATTACGTTGCCGCCATTAGAATTTTACCTCGTTACTATGCGCTATCATATGGTCACAGCGGCGTCTCGTGTCACGGTTCACAATAAAATATAATTATCCAATCTGAAATCAAATATTTTTTAACGTTTGTGAAAAAAAGGGTTTGTAGAACAGTAAAGTTTAATGTATGATAGAAAAAATGGTCCGCGGAGCAGTAAAATTTAATGTAAGTTAATAACTATTTATTGTAATAATTATTATAAGAGAAACTTTGGATAGCTATAATTATAACATTTGGTGAACTGAGCTGACCTAAAAATAATTACACTATGTATACTTAAAACACGGTTTTTACGGTTTTATTGAAATTTAAAAGAAAAGCAAAGTTCCTTTTACGTTAGGTACTTTTTAATAGCGAAAAAGCACAACAATAATTTTTTCTTCCCCCTAGCCGCGCTCAAGCAGGATGCCTCTTTTTATTTCCCATCATGCCTACGCACTATACGAAGTTGTTCGCAAAGTTCCTTTAACATAGCTAAGCAAAGATATTTACTTTGCTTAGCTGTTTAAAAGCAGCAAATGGAAAGTAAAGTCAAAATTTTGAATACTCTCGCAAGATGGAGGTAAAGTCAAGTGACACTCTTTCAATTTTGCTCTATTAAACTTTTATAAGTTGGCATGAATTCCAGGACTGGACTTGAAAATTTAACATGTGATACCTTCTAAAACAATTGATGCAATAGTCTCATCGGTTTTACCGTTTTAATATTGCCAAATAATAATAATAATTTATTTTGAAAGTTTTGTTCTATAAATATTATAATTTAAGGTAGGTAAAGTCGATTCAGCCAGTAAACCTGCAAGATGGCCGACCTGTCATATGACAAAAGTAATTGAAAATGCAAAAATCCATTTTATTTAGCTGGAATATGACTTTTGTCATATGACATGCCGGCCATCTTGCAGGTTTACTGGCTGAATCGACTTTACCTAATAATAAACATGAGTTTTTATATGGTTTAAAGATAAAGTGTCAAAATAGATTTAAAAACTATATTATATTACAATTACCTATTCAAACCTTGAAAATACTAAATTAACTGAAACGCAACTTTAAATAGGATTCTGTCACTCATATTTACAACAGAATTTTTTTTGTTTTATTTCTTCATATTATACCCAGAGAACTATCAGAGCCAACTAATATTCTGTGATTATACCTGCTATCTATAGGTAAAATACAATACCTACAGTTCAACATAAACTAATTGAATTCAGTCAGATATTACATTTTTACTGTCGAGGAAATCCCCATATATGACTTACATAAGGTACGTAGACCCAAAAGGGGTTTTTATGAAATTTGATGGTTATGATACAGTTACATTTTTAAATTTGTATGTGGGCTAACATAAAGTTAAAAGCTTCAATTTAGCCAGGGATTTAATTTTTCTCTCAATGGAAACCCCAATTTAACAGTTTTTGACTTACGTAAGGTACGAAGACCCAAATACGGTTTTTATAGAATTTGTTGGTTATGATACAGTTACATTCCTAAACTTTTATGTGGGCTAACATAAAGTTAAAAGCTTCAATTTAGCCAGGGATTAATTTTTCTGTCAGTGAAAACTCTACTTTAACAGTTTTTGACTTATTACGTATAAGGTATGTATACCCAAAAGTGGTTTTTATGGAAATTTTTCTTTAAAATGCAATTTATTGATACGGTTATATTTCTAAACTTGTATGTCGGCTAACTTAATGATAACAATTTAGAAATAAAACCAGCATAAAATAATAATCATAGGTACCTAGGTAGGTATAGGTATATCTTTATTCTCAAGTAGGGGAGGGTCCTGTACCTTGACGCCAGTTTTTTTTTTATGCCTGTAAAGCCCAGTAAAAGAACAAAAGTCAATATCTCAATATCATAATATTAACTTTTAGACTTGTTTTATTAGGTGATAACATTATTTGTGGTTAATATTTTTAAATAAATTTATGATCTTGTATTTAAAAAAAAGTGCAAAGTGGCCCAAGGTACAAGAAGGTATTGAAGCCACCTGTAATGTACCTTGGGCCATAGGCAAAAAAAAGACGATACTGAAATATTTTTTAACATACCTATATTTTACAAAATAACACAAAAAGCTTGAGAACTCATCCACTAACATCTATTCGACTTTGTATGATGAAAAATCAATGCCAAAAGTAAACATATTTTTTTGCCTTTCTGAAAGGCCTCCGACTACAGGCTGTGGCAGAGATAAGACAATGCTATATTTGTCAATTGCAAATATATCTTCACATTCTTTTACAAACTTGCTTGTAGAAAGGAATCTTTTCAAGTATTTTACATGAAATTCATCTGTTTTTTTTACCAGTTACTTTTGTTAATACATAGTCACCCGGTTTTAAAGAACTGCTTACGAAAGCTTGTTCTTCAGACTCAAAAATTTCATGGGATATTTCTGAACTGCCGAAATTCTCTTCTTCAGATGATTCCAGTTATTTTGTTTTTCTTTTTACGACTGTAGTATTCCGGGCAACTAGCTTGCTTTTCTTCAGACTTTATTTTCTTTGTCTTTCATTAAACAGTCGTTCTTCTTCCTTCTCGGGAGTGTCAGTGAAAACTCTACTTTTTATTTTTTTACGATTATTGACTTTTGTAATACGATTTTTTGGTTTTGGATATGGCCTTATTTGTTCCGGAGTTGTGAACTTTAAGGTATTTAAATTTAATTCCATTGATGCCTTATTTTTATAGCAGGACTTTGCGTACTTGTAGACGGCAGTGCATCGTCTGTTATTGGACCAATAGGATTTTAGGTTTGTACCTTGGGCCATGGCTCAAGGTTCAAACCACATGCCGGCTCAAGGTACAAGACCATACATTAAGTAATTTACAAAATCACATAACCTAAATGCATACTTTAAAAGTTAGGAAAAGTGTCTAAGTATGTTAAGTATACATCCACTGTTGCATGCCATAAATAGTTTATATGTCAATCTACATTCAGACTAGAAAAAAATACAATTAAAAAAAAAATTACTTACTTTAAAGTCGCAAAATAGACATTTTTACCACAAGCGGTCGCAATCATTTAAACACTACCGACTACTAGACTATATCAAACGTAAACGTGCAGCTGACAATTTACAGTGATGTCAGCTTTTATCGTAAGAAATACTACCAGATAATTGAGTGGCTTAAGGTACAAGATGGCTCAAGCAGAGAACACACAGCCAACGAGAAGCGACAGCTGGGCGTTTTGCGGGTCCTGTTTTGGTACGCGCATGTCGCAAAGATGTTGTGTATCGGTAAAAAACATGTGCTCGTCTAAATTGTGTTTAGTCCGTGAGCTGACGTTGCGCCTAGCTATTTTTGGTATTATTTTGTTTTCGTTGTGTGTTGTAAAATGTCTGGATATTATTGTGCCTACCCGTATTGTTCAGTGAGAACCGGCCAAGGATTAAGTTTATTTAGTTTTCCAAAGGAGTACGAACGGTAATTATTATGATAATCAATTAATTATAATATGAATGATAGATTTAAAATTTTTAATCTTAAAGTTTTTTGGGATGTAGGTACATATTTGTAACAGACTTGATAAATAAAGATGGAGCTTATTAGTTTTCTTATGTTTTTATGTTTAATCGCGAATAATTGTTGATACGATAAAATAAAATAATAAGATATAAGTTGTAAAGGTCTGGTTAAAATAGTTTTTGGGTAGATTTATTTCAAAAGGGGTAGAAATAATGGATATTATGTTGCTTTAAATACACTATTTTGTTATAGTGCAAAATTGTGGATAGACGCCTGCAGTAGGCCAGATTTATTGCCAAAGATTATAAATGCACACAAAAACTATCGGCTTTGTGAAAACCATTTCGAAGAAAAATATTTTTCAAGAAGTGCAACCATTAAAAAAACCTTATTTCCGCAAGCAGTACCCACAAAGTTTTCTAACCTTTTGCCAACATGTGAAGAAATGCCTGAAGAAATTATTCCTTCATTAGGAGAGCCTCCCAAAAAAATTATTATATTGTCAGGTTTGTATGCTTTATACAGTGACCGGCAGAAAGTTCGCACCAAAGGGTTTTTTTTTTTATTTAAAAACTTACCAAATTTTTTTGGCTGTTGAAAAGTTCTGCATGTCCTTAAGCAAAAAAGAGCATAGACAAAACTAGTAAATATTGCGCCGTATACGAGGAAGAGGTGAAAACGTTAAATTCACTCAAGAATAAATTGCCCTTATTTTTCACTGTGGAATTTTTTTTTTATTAGGAAATGTTGTTTGCACTTAAAACTAATATACCAAATTTTAGCTCGGTAGCACAAATATAAATATTTTTCATGGCTACTAGATTTAAATAAAAACGAATTTTATTGTAAGGGTTTAAACACCAGAAAAGTTGAATTATTTTTGACGTTATTTTATTAAACGTCCAGTTCTCGCGTATTTAAACAAATTTAAGTAAGTTATGTGTCTAATTGCCCAAGAGGTGTTAAAAAATTGAATTTATAGGTTGCATAGCTTCTATCGATTCGTTATACGAGGGGGCGTAAAAAAAAGTAAAAACACTTTTTTTGTGGTACCGAGCTGAAATTTGGTATTTATGAATAACTTTTAAGTGCAAACAACATTTCCTTATAACAAAATTTTCTACAGTGAAAAATAAGGGCACTTTATTCTTGAGTGAATTTAACGTTTTCACCTCTCCCTCGTGTACAGCGCAATATTTACTAGTTTTGCCTATGCTCTTTTTTGTTTAGGGACATGCAGAACTTAAAAAGTTATACGAAAGCTACGAATTTTATCACATATATAAGTAAGCAAATGTAAAACAATATGTAATTATTATTCCTCTAGTAATTTCAGAATTAACATGTATTTCTGAATAAAATTTTTGTTTTTTTACAACAGCTTTTTACTTATTTAGGGTGAATTAACTTTTTTTTAATCCCCGAAGGACCACATTTTTTTTATCCATGGGTAAGTAACTATGACACTAAAGCAATTGTCAAAAACGTCACTGTAGTTTTTAAAGCGCAAAAAACTGTGTAACAAATTACTGACGTTTTAATAAAATGATATTTATCTCACGCCACCCCATATCTACGTATACCTACTCACGATATATTTTGACGTACCTAATAGTGTTCTATAATTTATGTTATAATATGTTTATAATATTATATAAGTACATATTTTTGCCCGTCACAAATCGAAGGAACCTCAAACAAATCTGTAAAAGCGTTAGCAATTTAAAAGTTTTTTAATATAATAATTTTTTTCATTTTGTACTTCAATAATATTCTTAATTCCCAAGACTAACAAATTTAAAACTTTTTTAAAGTTTTTATGTTTGAAAAATAAATCAAGTTATAACATTTGCACCTGTACTAAAAAGTAATGTCGTTCAGTGTAGAAAATAAGCAAGTTTTCTCGGAGTATTATGTTGTGGATCGACCGTTATCGTTGTGTGAAGGTCATTGAAAAACGACCAGTCGATATCAAAGGTGCCGACAGGTATTGTCGCTTCTGCTTGCTGTTAATATTCTGTGGGCTCAAGGTACAGGACCCTCCCCTAACTATAGTTTATTACAGGAATTAACTTACATATCCAAGTAAAGTATTTTTAACAAATAATAAGTAGGTTCAAGAATTAACAACTTATTAAAACAAACATTATCTAGGTACTAGATACCTACATAAATATCTAATTCAAAAAAGTTTTCTTTAAGAGACCTGATTTGAATACAACTAATAAATTTCACAAAGTCATAGTCTCACACGAATATTTATTTTCCAAACAGGTTACCCACTAAGCAAAGAACATCTTTATGATGTTTAGCAACGTTAATAACAAGACACTAAGGCTAACATTTACACAAACATGTTTTCAATTCGTTTTTAAAGTGTTTACGTTTTAATGTTATCAAAGAAACATAATTATAAGGGCAATTACAGTACGTTTCTGCAATTTTCAAAGGTTAACGTTTTAAAATCAGCAATCAAACATACTTAAAACGTTGTCTGAATGTCAACTTTCCGTTTCTCTAATGTTAAAATAACAATAATTAAAACATGGTTTATAACGTTTAATGGTCTGTCGTTATTAAAACGTGTTTGCAATAAATAATTTAAAGACATACTAAACGCAGCTAAAATGTTTTTTTAACGTATTTTTATACATTGAATCGTTAGTTCAATAGTTAGTCACGACGCCGTTGTTAGCGGCCATTTTGGACAATTCACTTTTCGTCCAGTTCGAAGTTCGAACCTTTTTTTTTTTAGTTTGACTGAGTGTATATAATGCCAAAATGGATTTAAAGGTAAGACCGAACAGTGTTATTGTTTATTTATAAAGTAGCTGCTTCTTAGATATCAGAAACAAAATACACAACCTTAGTTACAAGCATATATAGTTATTAATAGTAGACTAGAACTTTCATGGTGAAAATTGTTCTGGCGCTGGCGGGGTCGCTGACAGAATGATGCAAATTTCAAGTTTATTAGTTCAAGGATATCAGATTATTGGCCATCTCATTCATTTTAGACTTGCACGGTAATCTCCGGATTTGCTGATGGATTTCGATATGATATAATATAACTGTTATTATAGTACCTACATAACCTGCAAAAATTTCGATTTCTTAATATCTTTATACCTATATATATTATATGTAGGTATTTATGAATCTCAAAAACAATTTGGTGCAGGGCTTGTTTACCAAATATTTTCTTTTAAATATCAATTTGTTTTGTATTTTAATATTTTCTTTATCTTTTGCAGCGATTAAAAAAACCTATCGGACATTATTCACGTGGATATATAAATAGAATAATTAAAAGACGATTGATATTTCTAAAAGTACAGCATTACTTGAGGCATTACCAGAACCATCTCGAATAGAGGCAGCTGATGAGGAACTAGTTTCTAATTCTGTTCAATCGCAGCCGCTGAATAATATAATATTCCACCTCACCACCACCTTCTACAGTCAAAGTCTGTTTTAGAATCTGATTATTGCAGTGATGAGTATATTTTCCGTGAAAATAAAGACGAAAAGTTTTTAGTAGTTAATAATATGTTTAGAACTCACTAAAATAATTGTTTTAATCAATCAGAATCTTAAATAAATAACCTTTTTCATAAACATGTTTTTTTTATTAAAGTTATTAAGTTGGTAAGCAAAAAAATTATTTTAAATTTTATGAAGTCACAAAAAATACAATGTCAGATTTTTAAATGCGAAAATGTAATTTAAAATGTTGTTATATTATGCCAATAAAATAATAGCGTTACCGTTCCTTCATCCGTATTTAGCGATTAATAAATTTGTATCTAGGTACTTATTTTTCTTTAAAGTTGGGTTTTAATTGTGGCCGCCTGTATAACAATCATTATATAATGAAATCACGGGAAAAATAAATTTTAAGCCATCTTAAGTAAAAAACTGCTACTGCAATTTTTAATTCAGATGGCATATTTTGTGGTTTTACATAATGTCTTTAAACATTATAATGGTGGCTACAAAGTTTAATTTTAGAGAAAAATACTAAACGCATAAGTAAAGTAAGGAAAATGGAAAAGGTACCGCGCAACCGCAACGAATTAAAATTTGAAGGAAACGTTTCTAAATTTGTTATTACAACAGCTTGTAAACGCCTCTTGGTAATATAAATAAATGTTATATTTGTAACATATTTACGTTTCAATTTAGGTAAAAAAAAATTGAAATACGTAATAAAAGCATCTCCGTAACTAGTTTGGGACGTTAAAAAACTGTTGCATTTATGTTTTTATAACGTTAAGATGATGTTAAAATAATGTTTTAATTGTGTTCTTAAGGTGACCTTTTTGTAACATTACTTTTTGAAACGTGTTATAGCGTGTAATATGACGTTGCTATTGCGTTAATTGATTCATCATTCTGACCCCTGGGCTAACGTTACGTGTTACCAAGTTAACAACTTTATAACATGGATGGTATGTTTCTTTGCTTAGTGGGTAGGTACATGTTTCGCTCATAGGTACCTGAGCATCAGAACAAAATAAGCCTAACATTGGTCTGATGATGCTCAGGTATGAGCGAAACATGTAGGTAACCTGTTTGGAAAATAAATATTCGTGAGACTCTGACTGTAAATTATTATATTAATGTCCTATTCCATGAAACAAAATCATTATTTTTCCAAAATACGATATTTGTTGCCACATGCTTTTGAATAATGGGCTAAAAATAATAATATAGTGGCCGGCTAAAATTTGGCCGCATATGGAAAACTTACACAAGTATTTTGTCTGGTACCTACAACATATTATGAAATCCCATGCAAAATTGAAGAGTTAAAGGCACGAACCCACGAACGTCATAAATGACGTTTATGGTTAAAGGTGATCAAATAGTGGCTTCCTTGTTTATTTTAGACTAAGAGTGTATCTGAGTTGTTTAAAGAATTCAATAAGCCAAACCATTTGCAAAAGTTATACCTATACAGTCTATCCATAATGTTCCTTAAATAAATAATACGTTTAATAAAATAAAAATGTAAAGTTTCAATTATTTTTCCCCACCTACCCACGCCTATGAATAGTTAAACCTAACCTACAAATAAAACCCAACTTTTTATGTACTCACCTATGAATAGTAACTGCAGAATTATTATTATTATATTTCGCAGTCTTGCACACTTCAAACCTGTGACCCATATTAATTAGTCTTGAAAAAAATATCACAAAACACTAACAACGCAGCAATTAATACACAAAACCGATAAACCGAAACAAATTTCAAACAACTTTCGAACGAAGAACGACCAAACTAAACCCTTAATTTCTCTGTGGACCACACGTCAAAGAAATTATGAATGAAAAAAGGCAGGCTCTCTTCTGACCAATAGGAACGCAACGTCTTCTGTGTTTGCCAAACTGCATAATTTTTAAGGGAAATGTCTATGGGTTTTTAGACAAAGATTTAAATTTACCACATAACGTCATATTTTTTTCTCTTCTGGAAGGTAAAACCTGTAGATTTATGGCTTTAGGGATGAATAATATGTAAAATTATTAAATAAGTGTTGTTATTATTACTTTTAAAATATTGTTATAGCCGTAATTTATATATTGGTACTCTATGACCGTATGCACCAAGGCCAGTTAATCATGATTAGCTTATAATCATGATTAATGACCGTATGCACCAAGGCCAGTTAATCATGATTAGCTTATAATCATGATTAAATATCTCAATTAAGAAAATTTCCAATGCGCCAGCACTGCTCAGGAACTTAATCAAGATTAAAGTTAACCAGCCAATCTTGATGGGTTATATATTTAATCATGATTAAAAGGTTATTTTCCTGTTTTGTTTTGAAATTTTTCTCGAATTTTCAATAATAAAATTAAAATGGGAGACGAAATCATCTTCCATGATGATTTTAATGTAATGAATATTTTTAATGATAGCTTTCCGAGAGCTAGAAAGACCTCGGAGACAAAATTATTTTGATTTGATAGATAAATAGGGTTTGTTCAGCTAACATTTCTTTTCTTTTTCGCATCTAATATATTATTTTCTTCCTCACCAGTCAAACTCTTTTTTTTCTGTGAGTCAAACTCCATGACTCTAGATGCCGAAGTGTGAAATTGGGGGTTTAATCACCACCACCGATATAACACGGTGGTGGTGGTTTAATGCGCAAAACAGCCAAACTGGAAAAAGTTCTCGGAAAAGTTGAAAAAACAACAAAAAGAAAACATAACCACAACTGTCAATCTGCTTGGTGTTTCTGGTCACAGAAAAATAAAGGGGTTATTTTTCTGGTTGATGGCACGAATTTTTGCATCTGAGCTATGTTGCCAAATCGAGGTTTTAACTTAACCCTGATTACAAAACCCACATATCCTTTTAGTTGGTGCATAGGCTGTTTTATTTAATCACGGTTACCTGGTTAATCACGATCACCTAATCATGCCTAATGGGTAAAATGGTGCATACGGTCATAAATATCTCAATTAAGAAAATTTCCAATGCGCCAGCACTGCTCAGGAACTTAATCAAGATTAAAGTTAACCAGCCAATATTGATGGGTTATATATTTAATCATGATTAAAAGGTTATTTTCCTGTTTTGTTTTGAAATTTGTCTCGAATTTTCAATAATAAAATTAAAATGGGAGACGAAATAATCTTCGATGATGATTTTAATGTAATGGATATTTTTAATGATGGCTTTCCGAGAGTTAAAAAGACCTCGGAGACAAAATTATTTTGATTTGATAGATAAATAGGGTTTGTTATAGAGTTGTGTAGTTCGCGAACGAACTAGTTCAAAAGATCGAATCTGACAACTGAACTAAAAGATTCAATCAGTAATTACTAAAAGATTGAAACAAGGCGAACTAAAGTCTAAACGGAATGTACTACGCAAGCGAGAGCGAGACGACCGAGATTATAGGTTTTGTCACCTGACCGACCTACCTACCGAACTAAACGAACTAGTCTTTTGAACTATTCACTTTATTGAACGAGATCGAAAGATGGAAATCGGCAAAGTGAACTAAACTTCCCAGCACTAGTTTGTTATAACAGTTCTTTTCTTTTTCGCATCTAATATATTATTTTCTTCCTCACCAGTCAAACCCTTTTTTTTCTGTGAGTCAAACTCCATGACTCTAGATGCCGAAGTGTAAAATTGGGGGTTTAATGCGCAAAACAGCCAAACTGGAAAAAGTTCTCGGAAAAGTTGAAAAAACAATAAAAAGAAAACATAACCACAACTGTCAATCTGCTTGGTGCTTGGTGTTTCTGGTCACAGAAAAATAAAGGGTTTATTTTTCTGGTTGATGGCACGAATTTTTGCATCTGAGCTATGTTGCCAAATCGAGGTTTTAACTTTACCCTGATTACAAAACCCACATATCCTTTTAGTTGGTGCATAGGCTGTTTTATTTAATCACGGTTACCTGGTTAATCACGATCACCTAATCATGCCTAATGGGTAAAATGGTGCATACGGTCATAAGAGTGTTAATACCTACTTTTAGGAGGTACGTTTGGCAAACAAAGTGGAGGGGCGCAATTTGCGACAAAAGTTACTTCAGAAATATACGATTTTGGCAATAGGTTCGTTTGTTATTGCTTGATCTATAGCTAGCAGATCATTGGTAAACTCTCTCTGATTGTAAACAAATGGTTATTGATGAATAGAATGTTTTGTCTCCTAATATTAATATTACATGTCTCTATCTACACAACATTTGTCATTTCTTTTATTACTTTACAGTGGCGCTAAAAAAATCGGTTAAAACGATTTAAAAAAAACCGTTTAAATTTTTATTAATGAATGCAATTATAATACATCCAAGGTGGCGAGTTTTTAAAAAGGCACACATTTGTGCGAAAATTCCTCAAAAATAATTTAAAAAGCCATCTAGGGTTGGGCGGTTATTGGAAAATAACCGGTTATTGATTAACCGGTTATTTATTACGCCAGGTTAACCGAGACTAGGTTAACCGGACAAAAAATAACCGGTAATTGAATAACCGGTTAATAACCTTTTCCAATTTTTCTTCCCATTGTGCTTTTCAATTTAACGTTATGACACAAGAATACAGTCTTCAAAGTAGAACTTTTATTTCCATTTTTTTCCTATTCCAGGGTCAGGGTCAATAATGAGACCAAAGACACAAATTATCCCTGTTAATAACCGATCTTCGGTTATTGATAATAAATAACCTTTTGTCGGTTTAACCTGAGCAACAAAAAACCGATTATTAATAGATTTAAAAAAAAACTGTTATCAAATAACCGGTTATTTTTGCCCAACCCTAAAGCCATCCATCTCCATATTCTGCCTATTATTTCTCTGTGCAAGAGCAGCATAGTTCATAGTATACCATCCCTATAAATTTTCTTTGTATGCCATTTCCTTTTCTATCGTTCGTAGTTAGTTGGTAGGGATGTTACGGAATAGCCTTTTCTCGTACCTAGTTGGACCTGTACCTATTCCAAACCCGAACCTATTCCAAATACCTATTACAGGTACAAACTATTCCAGGTCGAACTTAGACGCCGCTCCGTCGATTGGCGCTATTCCGGCTGCATGGCCGACACGAGTTTTTAAAGAAAGCCGCTAGAACTCCAGCGTTACCAGCAGTTTCCGATTATTCGGATTAAATTTCATTATAAATTTTTGCAACAGATTAATATTTTTCGCCCCAGACTTTTTTGGAAGATTTGATTGTAACGGAGGCCTATTATTTAAAGAAACATGAAGAATAGGTATAGGTACATGCACTATATTATATTGCCTTTTTAATTATTTCCTCATTGCTGGTTGCATAATATCCTGCATTAAATACGCTATATTTTGGTGCCCAATAAATTATTACAATATTTTTAGAAATATTTATTATTTATTACTATTTCCCTTTATCTTTATTTAGTGAGATTATTTTAATAATTGCAATGTGCTTGTAACGGCAACGTTTAAAATTCTCAACTGCAAATTCGCCATATTATAGTAAAATAATATTATATAAATTTAAAGCAAAACCTGTAGCCGTTCCACTATATCGTACCTGTACCTGACAACTTGAAAAATAATACCAATGAAACCAGAGAATCAAACATGTGACAGTGCCAACGGACCTGGAATAGGTACCTGGTAATAGGTAATAGGTACGCGGAATAGGCAGATGATACCTATTCCAAAAGAACAGGTCCAGTTCCACTGTAACACCCCTATTAGTTGGTGTTTTGTGGTTCGTAGTTCGTATAGTTAGTTCGTAACGTAACTTCAGAATATAAAACAACACTTTTATCTAATTTATATAAACAATAATAAACATTTTGTTCTTGCAGACCTTGCAGTTCTACTCTGTAAGTATCCGTTGGTTCTACTTAACGAAGTTATAGCATTGACTTAATAACACAAATAATAAGTCAATGAGTTATAGCTGCTCTCTAGAAGGGTCATTGTTATTTTGTATATTATTTTCTTTGCCAATCACCTTTTTTAAAAACTATCTGGTTCTACTCAAGTTTCTTGGCAAAATTTACAACAAAAGAAGTTTGCTAATCTCTATTATAAAATATGGAATCCATATCTGACCAGGAAATGGACATGACCCATTTAATAATTAAGGATTTAGTTGAAGAATCAAAGACCACAAAGACTAATTCAGGACATCCTGCTAACGAAAAAAATACAGAACACATATCTTATCCAAGCTTTTTTCCTGTATTACAAAAACATAAATACATATCAAGTGGTGCAACATCAGAATTTGAAAATGCTTTAAATTTATTAATAAAAGAGGAGCCAGGAATGGATGATTATGAAATTGAAAATGTTCCACTTGAAGTTCCTAAAAGTTGTTATGTCAAGAATGGTAAATTAGGTGCGCTTTTAGAAAATCTAAAAGTAATTGAAAAAGATGGGAATCCTAGTGTTGATAATTTGCATGGGCTATCTGGTTCGGTTTTAAATAGGTAAGTTTTATAACTCATTTAAGATACAATAATGAACTATGATAAAATATTCTTTCTTTTATAAGCTAAATATATAAATCAAGAAATAAGATTTTTAAGCAAAGTGCTGATAACAAGGAGGCTGGACCCAATTTAATTTTTTTTTACAGGTATAATAAGGAACATATTTCTACACTGAACAAGGCCCTGGTCAAAATGGAACCGGAAAATGTCTATAATGACTGGAAAAGTAAAAACGAAGAGTTGGACATTAAAGAAGATTTGGAAGAAAGTGAAACCAGGTGGGCACCTATTATGGCCGTCCGAAAAGGGGCCTTTTATGAATTTTGACATTAACAGCTGTATTCACTAAAATTGTCTAATTATCTGTTCTAGGTTTGAAATAACAAAGTGTCAGAATAAGTCAACTAAGAATTGTTTTGTAAATATTTTTGTTTCTTTGTCTTAAAGAAAATAGATTTTGACTCACATTGACATCGGCTAAAAGCCCCATTACTATCCAGGTTTCATCCAGAAAAACAGGTTTTAAGGGAAATTAAGAGTTGCCGTTATTCTTAAATTTTCTTAAAAATTCTACTCGTTTTTGGGCTATGGGGTTGCTCTATTAAAAAACGCCTGTTTGATGCAGTACAGGGTGTCCAGTTTTCGTAATTTTTACGGGTTATCTGCGTTATTAGTGAAGATAGAAGGTTGCGGTTTTCGCGGCACTGTGTTACTTTTTTGAGAAACAAACGATGCCACAAACAGAATTTTCATGGCCCCCTTAGTTTTTTAGATTTTTTTGAAAATTTTGCATTTTGGGACACCCCCAGTATGTCGGTTACGCTGCAACTTATCAAAAACGTAAAAAATGAACTTGTTAGTTTTTTTCACGTAGAATCTTCTATGTTTAATTGTTTTCGAGAAAAATAGCAAACTTGCATTTATTTTAATGGGGCACCCTATATATTTTTAGCTTTTATGATTCAGGAAAAAAAAGAAAAACTAAAAGTCTTCCTCCACAAAGTTTAATTGAATGAAACAATCAAAGGTCTCTACATGTTTCGAACGTAGAAACGTTCATCATCAGGAGACAGAAAAGCCACATAATATGGAGAAAATATTAAACTTTAAAACATACTAGGTATGTAAGAAGTCAGTAAAAGGGGTCTAGACCAACCCTATAAACTGGGAAAGAAAAAAATAAAACCTTTCTACAGGGTGTTTCATTAAGGTCAAAGAGCGGCCATATCTCGGAAACTACTGGGCATAGAAACTCAGGAAAAGAAAAATGATAATAAAAGTGGCCATGAGAAAATTCTGGAAATAATTTTCAAGTTCCGTATTTTGCCGCAAGAGGGCGTAATTGAAAAGTGAATTTTTAAATTTTACATAACTCCGAAAATTCCACATTAAGGTATATGTTTAATAACACCATTTTAAAGCTTGAACAATTATGCATCATTTTGGTCTTATGCTCATTGGCATACCGACTTTAATAAGAGTGGGGGAAGCTATTATTTTCTTCTTTCCCAGTTTATAGGGTTGGTCTAGACCCCTTTTACTGACTTCTTACATACCTAGTATGTTTTAAAGTTTAATATTTTCTCCATATTATGTGGCTTTGCACATCAATTTTTATTTTCATGAAAGCTCCATTAAGGTCCTTCACCATTTTCTCTTTTGCTAAAACCATCAGCACTTTTAAATGTTATTTTCTGTCTCCTGATGATGAACGTTTCTACGTTCAAAACATGTAGAGACCTTTGATTGTTTCATTCAATTAAACTTTGTGGAGGAAGACTTTTAGTTTTTCCTTTTTTCCTATACTATAACTCCACTTTAAGCATGGACTACTTTTTCAAATTTTATGATTCAGTTTATCACAAGCTTTTTAAAAATATATAATACTTTATAGCTGTGTTCGATGTGAATCTCAAAATTTACATTTTTCAACAAACTTACAGTTGTGTTCAAAAATTAAAAACTACAATTATTTGATGATTTAGGAAACTGTCTCATAAATATTGCTGAAACTGTTCTCCATTATGTCTAAGACATGTTTCACACATTGTTCTGATTCACCTCGGTGCATTTAAAATAATAAAAGGCCGTGCCTGTAACTTTCTAAAGGCTCTTTCAGTGGCTTCTCTTAAATCTGCCATCGTTTGGTACTGGACGGTATAAATTTTATTTTGTAGGTAGCCCCACAAAAAAAAAATCCAAAACCGTTAAATCGGGTGACCTGGGTGGCCACCTTACAGGTCCATGTGTTCCAATCCAGCGGTCAGGAAAATTATTGTTAAAGTATGCTCTTACAATATGAGCATTGTGAGCGAGAGCTCCGTCCTGTTGCAAATATATGCTATTAAGATGAGCTAGGGGCACATTCTCTACTATTTCGGGCACAATGTTTTCCAAAATTTCTAAATATTTATTTGCAGTAAGACCACCTTTAAATATATTATTTAAAATTTTACTTCCCAGTATGAAGCATGAAACGCTAAACCCAAATCTGCCTTGCCGTTCCCGTGGAAATATAACATGTTGATTTTCCTGACACCAAAACCTAGTATTTTGCCGATTAAATATACCGGCACTGGTAAAAATAACTTTCATCAGACCATATATTCGTTCTTTCAAAATGATTTTCTCTATTTACATTTTGTAAATACCAATTACAAAACTCTACGCGGCGCTCTGCGTCACCGAGATGTAAGTTTTGTGCGACATGAAATTTGTATGGCTTAAACTTGTGGTTTTTTAGAATAGTTTTGAACCCTTGATTTTGTAACACCAACAGAACCTTCCACTGTACTACAAGAACTACTTTGATTTGTTTCAATTGAAGCCAAAACGTTTACTTCATCAATGTCCTGGTTTTCCTTATTGTAAATACTAGATCGGGGTTTGGAAAATGAGCCGACTTCAATTAAGTTTGATTTTATTTTTTTAAATATTCTTTTATCCGGCTGTCTTCTTTCTGGGAATCTGCGAATATTACATTTTTATAAATTTTAAAATATGATGAAAAATATAAAAAGATGCACATACCTGTTAAAATAAACTTCTAAAGCTTCATCAGAAGTTTCGTTACACTGAATATAACAAACGAACATATCATACTTTTCAAAATTCTCGAATTTTGCATTCGCAGCCATAATTAAGAAAAAACTGCTATTTATCGAAACTGAATAGAAATAACGAACAGAAAATGGATAACCTATAAAATAAAGATTTTTTCAGATAACAAGCCTGTCATCTTTTGTTTTCTTAAATACCCGTCATGGTCTACTAAAAAAAAATGAATCTTTGTTGAAAAATGTAAATTTTGAGGTTTACATCGAACACAGCTATAAAGTATTATATATTTTTAAAAAGCTTGTGATAAACTGAATCATAATAGCAAAAATATATAGGGTGTCCCATTTAAAAAAATGCAAGTTTGCTCTTTTTCTCGAAAACAATTAAACATAGAAAAAAATCTGACTACGCCACTGAATTCTACGTAAAAAAAACTAATAAGTTCATTTTTTACGTTTTTGATAAGTTGCAGCGTAACCGAGATACTGGGGATGTCCCAAAATGCAAAATTTTCAAAAACACCCTGTATCTAAAAAACTAAGGGGACTATGCAAATTCTGTTTGTGGCATCGTTTGTTTCTCAAAAAAGTAACACAGTGCCGCGAAAACCGCAACCTTCTATACTAATAACGCAGAAAAAACATACGAAAACTGGACACCCGGTACATTTACGCCATTTAAATTAAAATTTTTTTAAACAGTCCGCTAATGAACTGCGGTAGATATTTCAACACCATCAATGATTTTATGGTTTAGTTGTATTGAGCGAATAGTAACGTGTTTACCTGCTTTATATACATCCCATAAATACGCTCTTTTATGGTATGTTCATGAATTTCGTGAAGTTGTCGACCACGGGATGACAAAACAGTTACATTATTGCGATTCTTAAAGTTTATTTCCTTCTCTATCTCCTTTGCCTTAATTCGTTGGATTGTTTAACACGAAACTCCCAAAGCATCAGAAACTCTCTAAAACAGATATGTGTTAATAAAAACATTGCCATATATTTTTGATGTTTATTATTTATGTTTTCACAATTCCTGCTTTATTATATCTACTTACTTCGTAAACTGCGTTAAATGGCGAAAGAGTCTTTCCGGCATCACTTTCTCTTTGAAAATAATCAAATAATTTTAAAATTAATGCTTGTTCTGAACCATTATCCTACTTGATGGTGCAAAATTTAAATAACTACCGCCATCTGTTGGCGATTCCGGTAACTTCACTACAGCCTCTCAAGTGTGAATAATAATTGAAGGGTGTTCGGTACAAACAGGCTAAGTGCCATTTTATTTTTTTTCACCTTTTTGCATAAAAATATTCTAAGTGCCATCGGACGTGTTCTCAAAAAATGTCAAGTGCCGCTTACCGCGTATAGTAGTGCAATCAATTTGGCAAAGTCGGGGAACCTACAAATCACATGCCTTATTTAATTTTTTTTCTTTTTTTTTATAATAGACATTATTAGCATTAACCTTCGAAACAAGGCTAAGCTTACATTACTATAATATATTTTAACAAATAGTAAAATCAAGACTTATACAGGGTATTAGTGAATAAGTGCGACAAATTTTAGGGGGTGATTCTACATAAAAAAATAATGATAGTTTGCTATATAACTTTTGTCCGCAAATGCTTTGATTTCCGAGATACAGGGTGTTAAACTTTTTATTAAAACGTGACGATTTATTTATTGCTCTGAAACCCATCGAGATATGCAAATGAAATTTGGTAGGTTTTAAGAGGTAGTTATTGCGCATTTTCTGACATGCAATTAAGAATTTTATGTTTATCATTGGCGCGCATAAGGGTAATAATATCAATTTTTTTAAAGAAAATGTGTGAAGGGGTACTCTACGTCCTGGATACAACTCAGCATACAATCGTCGAGCTTGCCGACCATTTCCATTACTTCGACCATAGACAAAATGCATGTCTGACAATTCCGCATTTGTATAATATAATATGCGTTAAGATGTTTTATTTTTTTTTGCCTAAAAACGGCGCCCAATACGAAAAAAAGGCAAGAGAGATTTTTTGTCACAAATTGAATGAGAAATTCAAAAATTGTTTTTAGTTTGATATATCTCAGTGGCGTATCATTTTTTTCTTTAAAAAAATTGAGATTATTACCCTTATGCGCGCCAATGATAAACATAAAATTCTTAATTGCATGTCAGAAAATGCGCAATAACTACCTCTTAAAACCTACCAAATTTCATTTGCATATCTCGATGGGTTTCAGAGCAATAAATAAATCGTCACTTTTTAATAAAAACTCTAACACCCTGTATCTCGGAAATCAAAGCATTTGCGGACAAAAGTTATATAGCAAACTATCATTATTTTTTCATGTAGAATCACCTCCTGAAGTTTGTCGCACTTATTCACTAACACCCTGTATATCTTTTACCCTTTTGGAAATAACCACTTAAAATTTCGTTTCTCTTAAATACCTCCGTTCTTTAATTTTGGCACTTAGCCTGTTTGTACCGAACACCCTTCAATTTTTAGTAGGTCTATAATAATAATTACATTTTCTTTTATTTCGGTTTTCTATTTGCAGTATTTCGCCAGATTGCGATGGTCAAGATCACCAGGGTAAATTTGAGCGGTGCACGCCCGAGACGAGTGATCAATTGAATGATGAAATATCACTTAAGCAATCTTATCTGCTACAGCATAATCCAGAACAAAAGTTTAAATGCGATCAGTGTTCTTTCAAAACAAATTGGATAAGTCAATTAAACATACACCTCATGCAACATAAGACCCCAGGGGAAGTTGAAATGTTTAAATGCAATAAATGTAAATTTCAAACTAAAGATAAATGTCATTTAAAGACTCATCTGCTTCTGCATAAAACTCCAAATAAGGTTGAAATGTTTAAATGCAATAAATGCGACTTTCAAACTAAAAGTAAACGGTCTTTAAAGAATCATCGGCTGAGGCATAAAAGTCCAGAGGAAGTTGAAATGTTCAAATGCGATAAATGTAACTATCAAACTAAACATAAACGAGATTTAAAGCGTCATCTACTTCAGCATAAAAGTCCAGGGGAAGTTGAATTGTTCGGATGCAGTAAATGTGACTTTCAAACTAAATATAAACGGTGTTTAAAGAGTCATGGGCTTCGGCATAAAAGTCCAGAGAAAGTTGACATGTTTAAATGCAATAAATGTGACTTTCAAACTAAATATAAACTGTGTTTAAAGCGTCATGGACTGCGACATAAAAGGCCATCAGAGGAAGTTGAAATGTTCAAATGCAATAAATGTAACTTTCAAACTAAATATAAACATTGTTTAAAGAATCATCGGCTGAGGCATAAAAGTCCTGAGGAAGTTGAAATGTTCAAATGCGATAAATGTAACTATCAAACTAAACATAAACAGGATTTAAAGATTCATCTGCTTCGTTATAAGAATCCAGAGGAGGTCGAGATGATCAAATGCAATAAATGTGACTTTCAAACTAATCTTAAACGATATATGAAGAAACATCTGTTTCAGCATAAAAGTCCAGGGGAAGTTGAAATGTTCGAATGCAGTAAATGTGACTTTCAAACTAAATATAAACAGTGCTTAAAGGCTCATCTGCTTCTGCATAAAAGTCCAGAAAAAGTTGATATGTTTAAATGCAATAAATGCAGCTTTCAAACTATCCGTAAAAAGTATTTGAAGCATCATCTGCGTCTGCATAAAAGTCCAGAAGACGTTGAAATGTTCAAATGCAATAAATGTGACTTTCAAACTAAACATAAACAGTATTTAAAGGTTCATCTGCTTCGGCATAAAAGTCCAGAAAAAGTTGATATGTTTAAATGCAATAAATGCAGCTTTCAAACTATCTGTAAACAGTATTTGAAGCGTCATCTGCGTCGGCATAAAAGTCCAGAAGAAGTTGAAATGTTTAAATGCAATGAATGCAAGTTTCAAACTATATATAAACAGTATTTAAAGGCTCATCTGCGTCGACATCACATGTAACAATGTAACTTTTAAGCGATAAAAAAAGGAAAACACAATTAAGATAGTTTTAAAGATGCCTGTATCTGTGAAGGTATGATCTGATGGAATAAATTATTTTTAGATTTTAGATAGAGTATGTGATTTTAAATAAGAGTCAAGATAAATGTTCGATTATTGACCACTTTATTTTTTAATGATTAGATTGTTTATTAAGGTTTTGTGTAAAAGAGGAAAGTAGAGCCTAACTAAAATACTGTTTTGAGCGTTAGAACTATTATATCGAACCATTATATATGTATTCGTTAAAATAAAGACTAGTAAATCAAAAGACAATCTTACTCACTGCTTTTTCTAAACTACCATATACAGAAACACCAGGATAATTTATAAAAAAACTATACTGATCCATCTATGAGAAAATAGTAGTTCATTCTCCAAGAGACCCGTTTTTATTTGTTTAAAAATATCGTTCTCGGCAATTTGGCGAACGTTAATGTTAATAATTAATTTTAAAAGAAACGTTCACCAGTTCGTCAAGAATGCATTTCACTGCTGTTTTTATTTTACCATACATATAGAAACACAGGTCTACTTTTTTTCATAGGCCCGTGATTGTAAGCGGCAATGTGAAAAGATCGTTTACGACGATTATTGTCGTCGTGTGCAAAACCCAATTTTTGCATCAATTGCATAATAAACTATTATAAAGGCCATTGTAGTAGACGTAGGCCATGTAAAGTAAAGTCGCCACAGTGGATCTTTGCCCGTGCGTCATCAATCAACGATCAGCACTCAACGTGGGTAATAACTCTGCATCCTTGTTTATTACAGTAAAAAGTTTGAATAAAAGCATAAAAGAACGTCTCCAAGATTCCGCAATAATATAATGTGCTAGACAAGAATAAAACTATAAACGTCAATTAATTACTTTTTTTTATTCGTTTAGTTGACAACCGTTGTATTTTAGAACGTCATTGTCAACCTTATTTTGATCTGCCAATCTAATTCGTATTTTGTAAATCTGTGTGCCTTAAAACTGTTCCTTTTTCTAAAAATAGTTCTTTTTAGATCTAATTATACCCACCATCTGTTTTGGCGGTAAGTATTTATGAATTTTTATAATACCTAATTTATTTATTTTAAATATTCTAACCGTGAAAGTTCTTTGAAAAGTTTACGGCAGTGGCTAAATTCCCTTAAATGAAAGGATGTTAAAAATTTGACTTTTGCGATTTTAATAGTCAATAAAACACCAAACTTTTCTAGATTTTAAGCTGAGGCATAAAAGTCCAGAGGAAGTTGAAATGTTCAAATGCAATAAATGTAACTTTCAAACTAAATATAAACACCGTTTAAAGTCTCATCTGCTGCGGCATAAAAGGCCATTAGAGGAAGTTGAAATGTTCAAATGCAATAAAGGTAACTTTCAAACTAACCAGAAACAAAATTTAAATCGTCATCTGCTTCTGCATAAAAGTCCAGAGGAAGTTGAAATGTTCAGATGCAGTAAATGTGACTTTCAAACTAAATATAAACAGTGTTTAGAAGGTCATCGGCTGAGGCGTAAAAGTCCAGAGGAAGTTGAAATGTTCAAATGTAAGAAATGTAACTTTCAAACTAACCGTAAACAAAATTTAAAGCGTCATCTGCTTCTGTATAAAAGTCCAGAGGAAGTTGAAATGTTCAGATGCAGTAAATGTGACTTTCAAACTAAATATAAACAGTGTTTAGAAGGTTATCGGTTATGAGGCATAAAAGTCCAGAAAAAGTTGAAATGTTTAAATGCAATAAATGCATAGCGAACAAATATACTTCTTAGGAACAACAATATATTGCTAAGAGGTCATGACTAAACTGTCAAAAGAGAGATGTGCCAGGCTTCCAAGCAAGAATTTTCTCAGCAATAGGGTCGTTTACCCCTGGAATAGCTTACGAGGTGATACTGTCAGCGCTCCCTCAGTCAACAGTTTTAAAAACAGAGTTGGCCATGACCTTAAAAACATAATTGCTCGCTTGGTCCACTATCTTTAAATTTTAAAACGTGTGTGATTGACTGCCTGTACCTATGTAATCTGTAATATACTGTGATAATGTGTTGTGATTTATTTATTTATTTATTCACGGGCACTTGCCCAATTTCCCAAAAATATAAATAATCTTAATCCTAACGCAGAGTTAACATATTTTAATTTGAAGAAATAGTCCATACTTAAAGTGGAGTTGAAAGTATGAAAAGGAAAGAAAAACACAAAGTCTTCCTCCACAAAATTTAATAGAATAAAATTCTAACATATTTTAATAAATTTTAGAAAAACGTAGCATTCAGCAGTGTGATAAAATTAGAGAGATTTCACATTATAGTATAAAGTTTTCGCATAAAAATAGATCAATTAAAAAGAAATCAAGTGTGGGATGCTCATTGGCCAGTCTGCCGGACCTTGATATAAAACTATTTTGGCCATAATTAGTTCTATGAGGAACTATCGAAAATGTATTTCTTAGACGTGTTTCCCTTGAAGGTGCATGTAACCCTATTTTTTCCAGCAAAAGAGGGCAGTTATATTTATTGTGTAATATGTTATATAACATTTTAAGATCTTTTAGATCGCGGAGTTGAGAGAGTGATCTGATCTGAATATTATATTCCAGCTGAGAATATGTTAGTTGTGGTGCATTAAGTTTAAAAGCTATGTATTTTAAGAATTTATGTTGAACTTTCTCCAACTTCTGAATGTGTACATTATAGCACGGATTCCAGACACAAGAAGAGTATTCAAGATGAGTTCTTATTAATGAGCAATATAGTTGCTTAATAGCTTTAGTAGTCGTGAAGTCAACGGTAACGCGCTTTATAAATCCGAGAAGTTGGAGAGATTTAGAGAGGGTGTTCTGGATGTGAGGAATAAAAGTAAGCTTTGAATCCATAATCAAACCTAAATCTTTTATTTCGGAAACATTCGTAACTATATTATTTTCGATTAAATAAGGCTGTTCAAACGCTGACCTAGTCTTATGAAAGATGATCAAGTGGCACTTAGATGCATTCAGCTCCATACCATTGTTCTTACACCAAGCTACCAATCTGTCCAAGTCGGACTGAAGATTTAGCAGTCATCGAGGGAGGAGATTTTCATGTACAATTTTAAATCATCAGCAAAGAGGAGGAATTGACTGTATTTGAATTGCGACCCCAGGTCGTTAATAAACAAATTAAATAAAAGGGGGCCCAGATGAGACCCCTGGGGAACCCCAGATGGAACTTTTATACTTGTGGATTGGAAATTGTTAAATCGGACTATCTGGGAGCGCCCAGTCAAGTAACTACGTATCCAGGACAGCAACTGGCCACCAACACCCAGACCCTCCAGCTTAGATAATAGAACCGCATGATTGACCCTGTCAAACGCCTTGGAGAAGTCGGTGTAGATTGAGTGTACCTGAAAGCCATTCTCCAAGGCTTCCGAAATGAAGTCAACGTAGGTTAGCAAGTTGAGTTCAGTATTCATTCCAGTCCGAAAGCCAAACTGTCTGGAAACAATATAGGGGCTTAATAAGGAGGTCAAATACTTAGTTAAGATATGTTCAAATACTTTTGGAATGGTACTCAGGATGCTAATTGGTCGATAATTCGTTATTAAATCTTTCTTTCCTGATTTATGGATTGGTGCTAGATAACTTAGTTTCCAAAATTCTGGAAATATTCCCTTAGTTAAAGATAGGTTAAAAACGGTATGTATATAAGGGCCGGGCCAGAATAAAGCTGCAGTGCTTAAGAAGTAAGGGGGGAATACCGTCAGGACCAGGACCCTTGTTTATATCTAAGGAATTTAAATGTGAGTATACATCGGATATGGAAATGTTGTACTCTGTGTGACACTAGTGTTGTTGTACTCAGAAATTGGTTGTTGGTAATCAGGACAGTGTTGACTCAAGGTCTCTACCCTTTAGAGACCTTGGTGTTGACTACTATAAACTTGAGAAAAATAATGGGCAAACATATTGGCAGTTTCGCCAGTTTCTTCTCCGGAAGCACTGCAGTCTCCATTGTATTGAAACTTATTGGGGTGATCGTTACTTATTTTTTTTGAATTAACCATCCGTATTCTGTGGAATTAACGTAGTTCCAAAATTGTTTGGGATTAGTGGTTAAAGAGTTTTCTGTAAAAGCAACAAAAGTATTGATCTGTCAGTCGTCAATGTATTGTGATAACGCGCCATTTGCGTGCTGTGATAGCGTACCGTATAAGGAGAAAATGAATGTATGGACTTATTATTATTATTATTCCAGAAGCAACAGGCGGCACAGCCGATACGTTGCACGATTTTAATGAACGTTTGTTTTGTTTTAATGCTCGAGTTATCACAGAGAGTCTAGTCTATTTTTGAAACTGTTCTTTGACACTGCTGTCACTACTTCTTCCGGGAGACTGTTCCAGTTACGCACTACCCTGTTAGTTAAAAAGTTTCGTCTGGGGAGACGATTGCACCTCTCACTCTGAAGTTTATGACTGTTGCCACGTAGATGTTCGTTGTGGTTGTAGTGAAATATGTTTAGGGGCACCGAGTAATGATTATGAACAATTTTATAGGTCTCGATAAGATCCCCTCTATTCCGTCGTTGGCTCAGAGTAGTCAGTTTTAGCCTCAACAGACGTTCCTCATATGGTAGATGTCTAAGGGTAAATGGTAGTTTTGTGGCGCGTCTTTGCACCCTCTCTAAAGCCTCGACATCCTTAGCAAAGTATGGTGACCACGCAGCAACAGCATGCTCCAGAACCGGCCTAATGTAGGTTTTATAAAGTACAAGTAGCATTTTTTCTGTGATTCTCCTAAAAGCTTTTTTTATTCTGTATATGATGGAGTTGGCCGATTTTATAACTCCCGCAACTTGGTCTTTCCATTTAAGGTCTCTTCTTATAACGACGCCCAAGTCCCTTTGCTGGCTGGTTTTGAGGCGAGTTGTTGGTTGTTATGTAGTACACCAGCTCAGGGTTGTTGCTCCCAATATGCAGTACCGAGCATTTGTCGGCATTGAGTTTGATTAACCACTCTTCACTCCATCCCTCAAGTGCTGCTAGGTCATTGACTTAATTTCCTTTAAACTAAATTATATAAAGAACACACTCGCGCATAGACATATTGTGAAAAAGCAGTTTCATCGGACTTCCGCCTACTGCTTTAATCCTAATAATAATAATAATAAAATATATAATTCTATTTTCTGTGTCTACGTACCTTAGTAACATAAGTGAAATTATTATTTGATATTACTATTTATTGTTTGTATGACAATAAAATAAAGTTTTTAACATAAAGTTAGCCTACATGCAAGTTTAGAAATGTAACTGTATCAATAAATTGCATTTTAACAAACAAATTCCATAAAAACCCCTTTTGGGTCTACGTACCTTACGTAAGTCAAAAACTGTTAAAGTAGGATTTCCACTGACAGAAAAATTTAATCCCTGGCTAAACTAAAGCTTTTACCTTTATGTTAGCCTACATACAAGTTTAGGAATGTAACTGTATCATAACCAACAAATTCTATAAAAACCGTATTTGGGTCTTCGTACCTTACGTTAAGTCAAAAACTGTTAAATTAGGGTTTCCATTGACAGAAAAATTAAATCCCTAGCTATATTGAAGCTTTTAACTTTATGTTAGCCCACACACAAGTTTAGAAATAATGTAATTGTATCATAACCAACAAATTCCACAAAAACCACTTTTGGGTCTACGTACCTTATGTAAGTCAAAAACTCAAGTAGTGTTTCCACCAGAAAAATTAAATCCCTGGCTATATTGAAACTTTTAACTTTATGTTAGACCACATACCATAGCCAACAAATTCTATAAAAACCATATTTGGGTCTACGTACCTTACGTAAGTCATATATGGGGATTTTCTTGACAGTGAATGCAATAACTTGAATTCAATTAGTTTATGTTGAACTGTAGGTATTTTTCCTATAGGTATAATCTGAACAAATAAAACAAAAAAAAATCTGTTTTAAATATGAGTGACAGAATCCTATTTTAAGTTGTGTTTCAGTTAGTTTAGTATTTTTAAGGGTTGGATATTTATAATATTATAAACTTTTTAAATCTATTTTGACACTTTATCTTTAAACCATATAGAAATTCATGCTTATTATTACCTACCTTAAATTATAATATTTATAAAACAAAACTTTCAAAAGAAATTATTTAGGTACCTATTACTTATTATTTGGCAATATTAAAGCGGTAGAACCGATGAGGCTATTGCATAAATTGTTTTATAAGGTATCACATGTATAGTTTTCAAGTCCGGTCCTGTAATTCATGCCAACTTATAAAAATTTAATAGACCAAAATTGACAGAGTGTCACGTGACTTTGCCCCCATCTTGCGAGAGTGTTCAAGATTTTTACCAATCTAGAATGCTAAAAATCACCAGATTTAAAAAAAAATCACCAGAAATTTTAAAAGTGTATTTTTACGGTTGTATTAGTTAAATAAGAAAAAAAAAGGTTTATGGAACAAATACAAATTAATAATTTTGCAAATTTATTTAATTACACAATTCTTCACATAATCGTGAATGTACATTTTTTATTTATTTGTATCTATAGGACATATTCGTATAATACGGTATCTCCCCGGCCGGGAAATCCCAGTAACCCAGTAGTTCTCCGAAAATAACGACATAAAGAAATAAAGCGTCATCCTTTTCTATCGCATCTTAATAACGGTTGCGACATACATTTCGCGCGCCAATCAATCACTCCACTCATTCTGCGCAGTTCCTTCGCCTACTAGGGTCGATAGCCAAATAAACAGGATCCTAAATAAACTAGAATGGAAAAGTGAAAAGTTGAAAAATACGGTAAATTTTTTTCGAAAACGGTATATTCGCCGATAAATCGGTACGTTTTTTGAAATAATCTGAAATCACCAGAAATCGGACCTTTTTAAAAAGTTTTTTACCAATCACCAGATTATTCATAAAATCACCAGATCTGGTGAAATTTCACCAGACCTGGCAACACTGATTGTACTGGTTTAAAGGATCCTTTAATGTTGGAAGTGCACCATATACGAATCCTTGGTGTTTTGCTGATAATTTGCACTTAAAAGAACAAAACCATGTTTTTGTGGTTGCTGTAAAAGGCCTAATTTAATAATTTTGTTAAATTATACCTTAAATATATAGGTATTTTTTATTACCTAGGTAGTTAATACCTTCAAATTTATATTAATTTTAGTAATGCTTATGGGCGCCAGTTTGCATTGAGTGCGTTTGTGTTCATACGGGGCTTTTATTTCAAAAAGAACCAAGCTATCTCTTTATATGATTTGACAATAAACACGTCGTCAAATTTAATTTTAAGGGGAAAGGTTAGACGTTTAATCGAATTTTACCGTTTACCTCTTCACATCCCCCAGCCTCACATTGAAATGTCAAACGGCGCCACCTAGTGACACATCGTTACCCGATTTGACATTTTTCAGCACGATTGGATGGATTTAATAATAACAATAAAGGTATTTCTAGTGTTCATGTTATAGTTAATTCTAATTTGAATTTTTTCATATAAATCTGGTTTTTAATGCCCCCTGCAACGATGTATCGTTCGATAGATGGCGCCATGTGACATTTGAAAGTGAGGTTGGCTGGATGAGGTGCGGAGGTAAATGGTCAAATTCTATGAAATATATGTAGCTAACTTTTTTTAAAAAGCAAAACTAAAACTGTTTATGCCACGAAGTCTGCGCCCTTTTTTTTATTTTCCTATGTCTTATCTGTCACATGCCTTCTTCGGGGGCATGTTTTTGTTATACACACGGTGAGTTTGTAACTTGGAATAAATTCAGTAAATGCAGTGCATTTTTTTTTTTGGAAAAATGCGTGGACACGGGTATTAATATTTTAAGTAAGTATTTTAAGGTCTTTTTCATAAAAAAAAATTGATACAGTGAGTCAGTGATTTTTTTTTAATTGGCAATCCTAATTTTTTATTGTCATTTAGAAAATATTAGACAAACAAAAATTAATTTAATTGAAAAATAAAAAAACTTCTATCCATCTTTAATACTTTTTCGTCAATAAATGCTTAAAATGTTGTCCATGTTGGCAATGTACTAAACGCAGCTAAGTCCTTTTTAACGTTTCAAATTACTTCGGGTTGTTCGGATGGTTCAAGGGCGCAGACAAGCTAAGAACTTCATAGCCTGGCCCAACGAATTCTTTCTTTATTGACGTTTCTCTGGGTTGTTGCGAGTTTCTTTAAATTAATTTACATACAGTGTGTCCACGGATAGAGTTTGGAAGAGGAAAAACTTTTTTATTATATAGTAGGCATAGAAGAAAAAGTAATCTATACAGTGTCCGCAAGAAAGTTCGCATCAAATGGGATTTTTTAAAATTATTAGGTATGGGTAAAAATTGAAAAAGCAGTTAGTTTTTACTTACCTAAAAACCAAAAATGACGTATACTGAAGCAGCTGCACGACTTGCGTTACCTGTCAAGTTTGACATTTTTAATAAAATAGGTTCAAAAATGCCATTATTTGTCAAAATATCGAAAAACTTTATTTGAAAAAGTTGGTTATTTAGGCATTTTTAGTCTCTATACGAAATTTTGACAGTCTAATACAATTTTTATTTTTTGCCAGGTTTTTGAAAATTTTGATCAACACTCGTAGATTAACTTTTATACATCGATGTAAAACCATTTGCCTTTACTTCATTTGTAATCTTAATGCAATTTTGTGTAAAATTTTTGTTTCCTATTATTTATTTTGGTTCAAAAACTGAAATTGTTATTGATCAGTATGTAATGTTTGATGCAAAGTTTATCTAATTACATCAGTTTTGCCAAAACCGACGTTTCTCATTTCTCTTAAGTTAGTAAACAGATGTACAAAAAGAAAATATTGGAAGCTTTCGTTGAAATTTTACTTAATTAATATTAAATTAAATTAATTATATTAAACTATATTTTTGTTGAATAAAATGTTTCGAGCGATTAATATATATTCTTTTTAATCCAATATTAATTAAGTAAAATTTCAACGAAAGCTTCCTAATATTTTCTTTTTGTACATCTGTTTACTAACTTAAGAAAAATAGGAAACGTCGGTTTTGGCAAAACTGATGTAATTAGATAAACTTTGCATCAAACATTACATATACTAATTAATAACAATTTCAGTTTTTGAAGCAAAACAAATAATAGGAAACAAAAATTTTACACAAAATTGCATTAAGATTACAAATGAAGTAAAGGCAAATGGTTTTACATCGATGTATAAAAGTTAATCTACGAGGGTTGATCAAAATTTTCAAGAACCTGGCAAAAAATAAAAATTGTATTTAGACAGTCAAAATTTCGGACAGAGACTAAAAATGCCTAAATAAACAACTTTTTCGAATAAAGTTTTTCGATATTTTGTTAAATAAGGGCATTTTTGAACCTATTTTATTAAAAATGTCAAATTTGACAGGTAACGCAAGTCGTGCAGCTGCTTCAGTATACGTCATTTTTGGTTTTTAGGTAAGCAAAAACTAACTGCCTTTTCAATTTTTACCTATACCTAATAAAAAAAAAAATCCCATTTGATGCGGACTTTCTTGCCGACACTGTATTATATAAAAATGAATGTCTGTCTGTCTGTCTGTCTGTCTGTCTGTCTGTCTGTCTGTCTGTCTGTCTGTCTGTATGTCCCGTATGCATTCCTATACTATTTATCCGATTACGATGAAAATTTGGTGAGTTGTTGTGTGCAGGCCGAGGAAAATTTTGGCATAAAAAAGGTGGCATTTTAACAACGCATGCCGGGTACTAATATATTATATACAGGGTGTTCCGATGATCATGTTACAAAATTCTAGGGTAGATAAAACACACGAAAATAAGAAAAAAAGTTCATGTGAACATGGGTCCGGAAACGCTTCTTCAGGGAGCTAGGGCCCTTCGAAGATAACCTTCAAAAACTACTTTTCGTTTTATAGCTTCGGTACTACTGCAGCTATCGCAACCAATTTTGGGACATGAAATCTAGTTCGTAGGTTCATCAATTTGAGCCTTCCGGATTTTGTCACCTTTAACCAGGGGCGTACAAACCAAGGGGGTATTTGAGTAAATTTGACCCTACTCCTCTTAGGCTTTAATTTCTTACCATTTTTATATCTGATTATGATTCTCCAATGCCTTTTACATAAAAAAGGTACTCTTAGTAAAAATCGCTATCGGTCACAGTTTCCTCCGAAAATGGCTAAATCCAATCAATAATAAATTATTGGTCTTAAACCAATTATTACGTTGAAATATGAAAATGAGGTTCAGTACAGATAGTGAGCATTATAAGTTAGTCAAATCTTTTTCTTTAATGAAAATAAATTAGATTAGAGAGATTTATTGCCTTTTCGAAATTGGGGGTATAAAAAGTAAAAGGGAACGTATACAAAATATTTCAAAAAAAAAACAATTAAACAGGTTTAACGAGTGAGTCAAGGATAAGGCAGAGTAAATTTTTGTCTTGAAGATGAATTTACTAACGCTGTCGTTGACTGACCCTGTACGTACCAAAATAAATTCAAAATAACAATTGTTGAAAATGCCTGCCACCACGTTCAATACATGTATTACACCTACGTAGCATATTTAAATTGACGTCAGTAAAAACATCAGGCATGGTTTGGATCATTTCAGCCGCAACAGAAATCCTAGCCACCAAATCTTCCTCCGACTGAACTGGAGTTTCATATACAAGGCTTTTCATATGTCCCCAAAGAAAGAAATCCATAGGAGTTAAATCTGGGGACCGGGCTGGCCAGTTGACATCGCTTCCACGTCCAATCCAACGTCCTCTAAAACGATCATCGAGGTGCTCACGTACGACATGTGCAAAATGAGCGGGTGCTCCATCATGCTGGAACCATAGATTCCGACGTATGTCGAGGGACAGCTCATCCAATAACTCAGGTAAGGTGTATCTTAAAAAATTGAGGTACACCGTCCCAGTTAGTCGAGGAGGCAACATGATTGGTCCAATTAGACGTTCTCCAACAATTCCAGCCCACATGTTCACCGAGAATCGATGTTGGTACCCTCTTATTTGAAGAGCATGAGGGTTTTCCTCCGCCCACACATGGCTATTCCGTGAATTAAAAATACCTTCTCTCGTAAAAACAGCCTCATCAGAGAAAAGCACAAATTTCGGAAATTGGGGTTCTTGTGTACACTGTTGAAGAAACCACTCGCAAAACTCTACGCGGGGTGCATAATCATTTGGTCTCAATTCCTGTACTTTTTGGCGATGGTAAGGATGAAGAAGTTGTTCGTTAACAATCTCCCATACACGTACATGACTTACATTCATGGATTCTGCAACAGCTCGGGTACTAACACTAGGATTTTCCTCGAATTGTCGGAGTACCTCTTCCTCAAATTCTGGAGTTCGTACAGTTCTTTGAGCGCCATTATCTGGCCTCGTTATTTTCACGGAGCCAGTTTCCCTTATGCGCTGATTTACCCTCTCGAATAGCGTGTGAGCAGGTACACGCCTCTCAGGAAACCGCTCCTGATACAATCTTGAAGCGGCTCTTCCATTGCAATGAACTTCGCCATAAATTAATTGCATATCGGCATATTCAGCGAAAGTATAATCCATGATTCACTGGCGACACAATATTTTATTGACAGATTTTTGACAACTATCTGTACTGAACCTCATTTTCATATTTCAACGTAATAATTGGTTTAAGACCAATAATTTATTATTGATTGGATTTAGCCATTTTCGGAGGAAACTGTGACAGATAGCGATTTTTACTAAGAGTACCTTCTTTATGTAAAAGGCATTGGAGAATCATAATCAGATATAAAAATGGTAAGAAATTAAAGCCTAAGAGGAGTAGGGTCAAATTTACTCAAATACCCCCTTGGTTTGTACGCCCCTGGTTAAAGGTGACAAAATCCGGAAGGCTCAAATTGATGAACCTACGAACTAGATTTCATGTCCCAAAATTGGTTGCGATAGCTGCAGTAGTACCGAAGCTATAAAACGAAAAGTAGTTTTTGAAGGTCATCTTCGAAGGGCCCTAGCTCCCTGAAGAAGCGTTTCCGGACCCATGTTCACATGAACTTTTTTTCTTATTTTCGTGTGTTTTATCTACCCTAGAATTTTGTAACATGATCATCGGAACACCCTGTATATATAGCTGGGTCTGGAATTAATTTTAGAGAAAAACAAAAAACACGTATATTTTCTTTTGTTTTTAACGTAAAAAAAAGTTAAAAAAAAGTATATGTCAATCTGTCAAAATTTGACAGCTGTCACATAAAATCACGTGTAACTTTCTTATTTGAAGAGGTAACAAATTTTTGATTTCGGATTAATTTAAGTACTTACCTGGGAGAAAAAATGGTCGTTACAAATTTGACATTGACAGCTGTCAAAATTTGACAGGAGTGATTTCAACTTCTTTTAATTGAAATATTTCATTTGGCATTATTGTAGCTACCATCCCGGACAAGAAAAAAATGAAAAAAAAATTGACACTTACCTGTCAAAATTTGTCAGATCAAGTATAAAATTGTTTTTTTTTTCATATTTTTGATATCGAATTCTTGCAGCTACGATCTTGGACAAAAAAGAAATGCAAAAAAAATTTGATATATTAGACCTGTCAAAATGTGACAGCAGTGATTTAAAGTCTTATTATTTAAATTTTTAACCTCTCAATCTTGCAGCTATGATCTAGGAAAGGAAAAAAATGAAAAAAATAAAATTTGACAGGTCAAGTATAAACTTTTTTTCCCTTACTTTTGATATCGCATTCTTGCAGCTATGATAGTCGACAAGAAAAAACCAGAAAAACGAAATGGATTTGTGAAAAAATTACACAATGTTTTAAAGCAATCTTTGGTTGTGAAAAAATTATACATATTTGATAAGACGATCTTGGGTTATGAAAAAACTATACATAATTGATAAGACGATCTTGGGTTATGAAAAAACTATACTATTGTGAAAAAACTACAGATACCCGAACAGTGCCGTGCCCGAAGGGTTCGGAACAATATTATTGTCTGAAATACATCATGGATTGCGGATAAATTGACACATACCCAAACAGTGCCGTGCCCAAAGGATTCGGTATAATAGTATTGTCACCAGTGGCGGTCCCAAGGGGGGGGGGCTTTCTTTGGGGGCTTAAGCCCCCCCCCCCCATGAGCCAGGTTAAAACACATGTAATAAAAATAATTTGCAACTGAATCCACTTATTTTATTTGCTGCTGCTCCTGTGTATGTATTGTACCGATTTTTTCCCGCTAATCAGGATCCTATTATTAATTTTTGCCACTCTTCCTGTCACAACTGCAACACCTGAGAGAAGTTTCTCAACTAGACTGGGTACATATCGCTAATCGTCAGCCGAGAGTGCATCTAATATTAGTACTAAAAAGATTTACAAAAATTTACAATAAAAAAATAATTTTCTTTTCTTTTTTTCTATTTACTATTGCTTTTTTTGCCTCACCTTCCTGCGGAACGTGAAGGGAAAACATATCGCCAAATTGTCATTATAACAACTGACTAAAACTACACAATGGTGCAAAATTTCCGTTTTCTCGTATAGGTAGGTAGTTTTCTGAGACGGCGCCGTATAGGTGCTCTTTAAACTCGCACACCTTTGTGCAATGTGGGATATACTTTCCATATTTGCTCTATAAAAATATGTAAGTATTCAATCGATTAAAACATAAGCAAAAAATTATTCTTACATGGAAGCTATCAATTATCAGCTAATAAATTTGTAGAAATATTATTGTGCCGAGCCCTTCGGGCACGGCACTGTTCTACTTCGTTCGTTTAATTATACGAGAGCTGTCACTTTGACAGGTAAGTGTCATTTTTTTTTAGCTTTTTCGTATCGAGGGTTATAGCTGTAAGAATTCGAAATTAAAAAATTTTCAGGTATCTAAATAAGAATGTTTTATACGATAGCTGTCAAATTTTGACAGGTAGGAGTCAGTATTTTTTATCCTTTTCGTAGCGAGGGTTATCGCTGTAAAAATCCTAAAGTGAAAAATTTTTCAGATCCTAAATAACAAAGTTCTATACGACAGCTGTCATTTTGACAGGTAACTGTCAATTTTTTTAAAGCTTTTCTTATATCTAGGATTAAAGCTGTAAGAATCCAAAATTTAAAAAAAATTCAGTAGTTAAATAACAAAGTTCTATACGACAGCTGTCATTTTGACAGGTAAATTGCAAGTTTTTTTTAAGCTTTTCTTGTATCTAGGATTATAGCTGTAAGAATTCGAAATTTAAAAAAAATTCAGTACCTAAATAACAAAGTTCTATACGACAGCTGTCAAATTTTGACAGGTAAGTTTAAATTTTTTTTTAGATTTTTCGTAGCGAGATTTATAGCTGTAAGAATCCTAAATGAAAAATTTTTCAGTTCCCAAATAACAAAGTTATATACGACAGCTGTCATTTTGACAGGTAAATTGCAAGTTTTTTTTAAGCTTTTCTTGTATCTAGGATTATAGCTGTAAGAATTCGAAATTAAAAAAAATTCAGTACCTAAATAACAAAGTTCTATACGACAGCTGTCAGATTTTGACAGGTAAGTGTCAATTTTTTTTTAGCTTTTTCGTAGCGACGGTTATAGCTGTAAGAATCCCAAATTAAAAAAAAAATCAGTACCTAGATAACAAAGTTTTATACGATACCTGTCAGATTTTGACAGGTAAGTGTAAATTTATTTTAACTTTTTTCGTAGCGAGGGTTAAAGCTGTAATAAAACTAAATTTAAAAAAATTTCAGTACCAAAATAACAAAGTTCTATACGACAGCTGTCAAATTATATATACTTAAATAGTAATTCTTATTTTTTATAATTTGCTACCATTTCTATGCTGTTTAGGTATAGAACAATATATTTGAAAAAAGTAGTATTTGAGATGACCTAAACGAATATCCAAACCAAAATTATATCGGACGCACCCAATTCGATTTATTAACGATCCAATATGACCCTACATTGATTTTAAAAAAATCAAAAAAATTACTTCCCAACTTTCGATCGCCTTCGCAAACAACAGTGTTTTGTAGCCCAACGTCGTCTACATGTCGAAAAAGTTTAAATCGATTAAAATGATTTTTGCCACCTGTATCGCCCTACAACGAAAAAAAACATATTTTTTAACTTTGACTTTAATAACTTTTTTCCGGTACACCCTGTATATTTGAAATTGTTCCCAGAACGTGCCCCGACTATTCCTCTCTACGTCCAGAAAGTTTGAATCGTTTTGCTCTAACCGTTTCCGAAAAAAAAATTCGCGAATATCGAAATGTCGAATAACCTTCTACCACGTGGCGACGGATTTATCAATGTCGAAACGCCATCTTTAAAATCGAGATTACAACCATTTCTGAAACATTTTGGGCAAATATTTTGGTCAGTAAAATTAGCAGAAGGTTCAAGGTAGATATTCCACCCGATTTAAAATCTGGAAATGTTCTTATTATTCTAGCAAGTCACGCTGAAAACACCCATTTTTCGCCATTTTTGACAGCCGGAGTTTTAGAATTAATAATTAATTTAGATACATTAATATCAAGGCACTCTTAGTCAAAAGTGAATGCTGTTAGAATTTGTAAAAATTTGTAAAGATTGCCTGTTTCCGCACCCAAAAAAGCGACTTTTCTCAATTTTGCGAATATATTTTAATGATTTTGAATATGTAGAGGTGTTGCGAAGAAATCAGCGCATTTTTTGAGAAAAAAATAAAACGGTTTTGTTAAAAATTGAATAAGCTACAGTCGATATAGTAAAAAAAAAGCTGCCGTTTTTTCCGTATTAAAGATAAAGAAACGAAAAAATATCTCTTAAATACAATTTGACGAGCTCTATCCGCTAAAGTTTACAACGTTTCGATCAAAAGTCGTTTTCAGTACGAAAAAAAATTAAAACCGTGAAAAAATCAGGCCTAACTTTATGATTTCCACTTTCTTACAATTTTCGGCAATTTCCATTCCAGTTAGGTATAGAACGATATATTGGAAAAAGGTAGATTTTGAGATGGCCTAACCGATTATCCAAACCGAATGTCGATTGGATGCACCCAATTCGACTTATTAGCGATCCAAGAGGTACCATTTTCGACCAAATTTTGACTTTGAAAAAATCAAAAAAATTAGTTCCAAACTTTCGATCGCGCTCACAAACAATAGGGTTCTGTAGCCCACGGTCGTCTCTACGCGAAAAAGTTTAAATCGAAAAAACTAATATTTGTGGCCTGTATCGAATGCCAACGAGATCCCGATATTTCTCGACTTTAAAAATTAATAACTTTTTTCCGGCACACCCTGTATATTCGAAATTTTTATACAACGTACCCCCACTATTCCTCTCTAAACCCAAAAAGTTTCAATCGTCCCACTCTAACCGTTTCTGAGAAAAAAAATCGCAAATGTGAAAATGTCGAAACTGACGGCGGCGACGACGACAACAAACGCACATTATTTTCACCGAAGCGCCGTATAACATATCGCGGTGTAGCGCGATATGTAACAAGCAAACGCCCTAAAACGTATCTACGTTTAACAATGTTGCAGGGAAGATTTAGTGGCTTGGCATTGTTGAATGTCCACAAAGAAATTGATATTGATCATGACAAAATCATCAATAAATTTGCGTTGATGAAGCCAAGGCGAATGCAATTGAATGATTGGTATCAACAAGTTACTAATAAAGCCAAATATTTTTATGTACCTACAGTGGCGTATATAAGGGGGGGGGGGGGGCAGGGGGCCCGGGCCCCCCCGAAATATAAAGGTTTAAGCATATATTCAAAAATACTTGAACCGAATTTTGTTATCGGCCGCCTTAAGACAAAGCCTAAGTTCACCGTTGATCCCACCCCGATTGATTTATTGTCTCTGTCTGTAGTCGGGACTCTCTGCTCTGGTATCTTGTCGGTCAGCTTAGTTCAACTGTGAATTTGATACGCGATTGTTGTGCGAGTTGATTAACCGGTTTGTCCACGTGGTTACGTAGAATACGTTGTGTACATATATGTCTTGTATAGTGCGCTCTGCCCTAATTCTTAAATTTTGGCTGGTTGTGAGTTGATTAATTGGTTCTCGACATGTGAGTATACGCTTTGTTTTGTGTTTGCCAATATTTTAATTAACTTTAATATTTCTTGTAGCATTGGGTCCCCTGATTTTTAGAAAAACATGGGAGATAAACGGAAGAAAAATTTGTATGATTTTTTCTTTAAAAAACCTCGTACAAATCTATCTGCAGAAAACGATCGTGATCACCCTTGTACAAGTACTTTTTAATCTGTTGAGTTAGAGCCAAACGAGGAGCCAAATAACGTTCAGTTAAAGACACTGAACAGGTTAGTATTGAAAGTATTTTAGTTAACTGTACCGCGTTTTAGATGAGCAAACTTCTTGATTTGACTAGTGGTCATAATATAGCACTTCTATTTTTTTTTTAGGAAGAAGCACATGTTGCTGATATTTTTGATATTGGCAACTATGTTTGCAAAACAATTACCGATGACGTAAGGTTTAATGCTATTGCAAATATATGGGTTCCAAATAAAAATTATGATTTCGAGGAAAGTTTGCAAGTAATTGGCAGCAAGAGACGAAAATTTCAGTTTAATTGGCTAGAGAAATATCAGTGGCTTTCATACTCTAGTCAGTTGCGAGGAGCCTTTTGCAAATACTTTGTATTTTTTTGTCATGATTGCGAACAAACTGGCAAAGGTTCCCATGAGAAGGCCCAGTCAATGGTGTCAGCCCCATTCAAAAAGTGGAAGGATGCTATTGAGTATTTTAATGAACATTAAAAAAAGAAGTATCATTTAGCAAGTCCCTTAAAATTTGAGAATTTTCTAAAAATTAAAAACAAACAAGAGGCAAATATATTAACGGTTTTAAGAAAGAAAAATTTTGAAGAATGTCAAAAGAACCGCGAAATTCTTAAGAAAATAATTGAAATACTTTCTTTTTGTGGGCGACAAGAAATGGCCCTTAGAGGCCACAAAGATTCTGGCAAGTTATCCTTAGAAGAACCAGAATTTAATGATGGTAATTTTAGAAGCTTATGTCGATTCCGTGCTCACTGCGGGGATACTATTTTTATAAGGAACACATTCGATCATCTGGTGGTAAAAGTATGTATGTATCTCCCGGAATCCAGAATGAACTGATTTCGATTATGGGAGTTCAAATTCAGAAAAATATTATGAAACGGGTCCAGACGAATAAATATAGTCCGTCTAGAAAGTATCCGGAATTTTATGTTTTTCCAAATTTTAATATATTTCCTTTTTGTAACATTCGAAGTCAAGAGCAATGCATCAAGTAGGTTATGCCGATAGTAGGCTATGGCTAAAATTGCATGACAACACGATTTGTAAAATATTGTTGATTGTAAACAGGTTTAAGATTTGTGAAATAATGTCGCAAGTAGAAAAAAGAAAGAAGGTGGAATTTTTGTATAGAAAAGGTGTTCGAAACGTTAAAAAATTAGTGCAATTGACTGAACTCGGAAAAAGTGCGGTATATGCGACAATACAAGAGGATAAAAAATGGCGCAGATATGAGGCATAGACCAGTTTCGGGAAGACCGCGTAAGATTCGTGGAAACAATTTAAACGCTTTAGTAAACTTAGGACGGCAAAATCCACGTCTAGGGTTTCGAAAATTGGCTAATAGATTTAGAAATACACGAAGAATAAAAGTGTGTCCAGAAACTGTCCGCATGTCACTGAAAAGACAAGGCTACATAACAAGAAAACCAAAAAAAATCCGGCAATGACACCTCTACAAAGGCAAAGAAGAATAGATTTTTCTCAACGTTTTCGAGAAGATAATTTTAGGAATGTTTTTATATCTGAAGAAAGTTTTTTTCAGCTTGGTTCAAATCAACTAAAAATCCTATCATCAAGAGAAAATGTTACCGTTCAAATTTCCAAATTTCCCACTAAAATAATGGTGTGGGGATCAATATCTTAGCGTAGTACTACTCCTCTTTGTATAGTTGATGGCACCGTTAATAGTGCAAAGTATTGTGACATTCTAAATGGTTTCCTTCTTGAAACGACTCATGCTTTATATCCAGACGGGTGGCGTTTTCAGCAGGATAATGCAAGATGCCACACTTCTGCCTATACTCAAGCTTGGATGCATGAACACCAATTGGTAACAATTCCATGGCCAGCAGCTTTACCAGATCTTAGTCCTATTGAAAACATATGGGGACTAATGAAGATTGAAGTGGAACGAGCAGCGCCACGAAATAAAACAGATTTGATTCGGTCGGTTTTACAGGCCTGGACCACCATCACCGAACATTATGGCGGTGACCTAGTTTCGGGTGTACCTGTACGTTTAGTTAAGTGTTTGGAGTTAAACGGAGGTTGTATAAGTAAAGGAGAAGAATTATTTGTTGTAATTTTATGATTCAAGTAAGAAAAATATATACCGAAAAATTATAATTGTGCTTTCTTTTTTCCGGATACTTTCTAGACGGACTATATTTTAGCGTTTTAGCAGATGAAACTACTGATGTTTCCAGGCAGGAACAGTTCTCAATGTGCATCCGATATTATGATGAATCCTCAAAAATAATTCGAGAAGACTTTCTTACTTTTGTTGTTGTCAATGACGTCACTGGGCAGGGTTTAGCGAAAACATTAAAAAATACTTTAATGTCTATTGGATTCGACATGAATTTTTTTAAGGGGTCAAGGTTACGATGGGGCTGCTATACAATGCGTGGTGCTTTTATAGAGGAGTTCAAAGTATTATTTCGGCAGAATATTCCAATGCCATTTACACCCACTGCGTATCGCATTGCTTAAATTTGTGCCTTAGTGACGGATCAAAAATTCCCCAAGTGAAAAATGTTATTGGGACCCTGGGAGATGTTTGTACATACTTTCGATTATCTGCAAAACGAAGCGAGATTTTAAAACGCGAATTAAGTAATTCAGAAAAAAAACATTTATCACTTTTACCCCCCGCTGTATTCCCGGTTTGACGTACCGGTGGGGCTTGCGAGCTTCATTGACTCAGGGAGCTATGTCGGCGGTAGGCAACTACCAGAAGGGTCTCCCATGCCGAACAGGTCTCTGTGGGTAGAAGCCAGACAAAGAGGAATACAAACGCACAGTGGTGCCCACACACACGCACACGCATCATTACACCTACACACATAATACACTGTCTCACAGGCTTAACCCCAAGGTGTTATGCGAACCGTGCTGAGGGGGTGGATGGTGTTGAGCCTGAACCAATCAACATCTTTTACGGAGCCTTCGAGATACCAGGCGACCTCTCGAAGTAACTTGCCTTGCACCTGTACAGGAGGCACTGCAGGTGTTGACCTTTACTTCCTCCATACTCGTGGGAACTATATGGATAAAACACCATCAAAAGACGACCAACTGGTAAGCAGGGAACTTGAAGACGCCCTACTTAACAGTCCTGCATCAATTGACGTGGATGACAACAACACGACGTTGATAGCAGATCCGCAGGGAGATTCAGTTAAGGCCAACGAACCTGACCTGAATATCGACCTGAAAAAACTCAGCCTGAAGCGAATGTCTGGAGCACAGCGACAGAAATTGGCAATTCAGGCTGCGAAAGAAAGAGGCGAGCCGATTCGCTACAAGAACAAAAGACCGGCTCGTAAACAACCGGACTCCTCCCGTAGAGAGGGCTCTTACGCCCACTCCGAATCCAAAGACTCCGCCAGTACCTCACGTGAAAGGAGCCCACACGCTCCCTCCAAAGGTACTTCAAATAAAAGAACACGGTCTGACGGCAGCACCCCCGATGCTCAACAGACCGCAAAGAAAAGAAGGGATGACAAAAGCACGATAGCTTTTAGAGACGCCCTAACAGCCATAAAGCTAGCCGTTGTTCCTCAGGACTTCCCTGAGACACGCCTGACAGAGGAACAAGCGGATCAAGTGCAAATGGCACTATTGGATGCGATCGAACCCGGACCGCAAGGATCTGGGCCCGCATTCAATAGCTGCTACTTTGACAAAGGAGCAGTCATCCTATCATGCATAGGCGAAGGGACTAAAACCTGGGTGCAAACCGAGGCCCCTAAGCTGAAGCTATGGAAGGGGGGAAAGCTTAAAGGTAGGGATGGCTAAAGACCTACTACACACGTCTAAAGTCATCATGATGGCCCCAAAAAACCTACGGATGAAAACGCCGAAGGAAATCCTGCAACTGGTGAAAACCCAAAACGCAGGACTTAACACCGATGACTGGTATGTCTTGAACCATACCAAGGACGAAAACGGGGTCACGTTGGTTATGAACATCGACGAACCATCTCTGAAGAGCCTAACAAAGTCCAACATGAAGGCGTGTCTCGGACTTTGGAAGGCCTCGTTCAGAGTACTAACTGCAGCAAAGGGAAAGAAAGATGGCTCCAACACCGTCCGTCAACCTGAATCTGCTGCAGGTCAATCTACAACACAGTAGAGCTGGGTCTGCGGCTTTATGCCGCAGACTCATAAACGAGTCCACAGCGGTGGCACTGATCCAGGAGCCAGGATCGTTGGAGGTCACGTTAGAGGACTCGGTCAAGCAGGTGGTAAGCTAATATATAATTTGTCATCTGGTAATGTGAGAGCTTGCATCTACGTCAGGAATGATGTAGACTGTGTGCCTCTGTTAAATTTCTGTTTTAGGGACCTAGCGACCGCAAAACTGAGGTACAAGGAGGATGGGAACGTGAAAGAGCTAATAATCTCCTCTGCCTACTTTCCTTACGACTCGGTCGGACCACCACCACCAGCAGAGTTCAAAACACTCGTGGAACACTGTGAGGCCAACCGCCTTCAGCTACTGGTAGGCTGCGATGCAAACTCGCATAACACTGCATGGGGGAGCACCAATGACAACCCACGCGGCAACAGCCTATTAGAATTCCTGGTAAGTAACAATTTATCTTTACTAAATCAGGGAAACGAACCGACTTTCGTAACCGCGAGGCGGAGAGAAGTAATCGACATAACCTTGGTCACAACGCGTTTATTAGACGCGGTTAAAGGCTGGCGAGTATCGAACGAACCGTCTGCGTCCGATCACAGACACATTGAGTTTGTACTTCAGAATTGCAGCGGGGAAATAACGCCCTACCGCAATCCGCGTAATACCGAATGGGAATCATACAGGGGTCAACTGAAACAGGGTCTGACTTCTGTTAAAACCAATCTGCAAAGTACCGTAGATATAGACTTATCTGTGGATCAACTTCAGGACGCCATTACAACAGCGTATGAAGAAAACTGCCCTCTAAAAGTACGGGGGAGAAAAAGGGAAGTACCATGGTGGAATCAACACCTGCAAGACCTGAGAAAAGAAACCAGGAAACTTTTCAACAAAGCTAAAATCACAGGCGACTGGGACAAATACGCCCGGTCTCTCACTGAGTACAACAAAGCCCTAAGAAGAGCCAAACGAGATTCATGGAGGAAATTCTGCGGGGAGGTGGAAACAACCTCCCAAACGGCCCGCATCCATCGAATTCTCGCTAAAGACACGTCAAACTCAGTTGGCACAATAATGAAACCAACAGGCGAATATACCACAAGCGGTAAAGACACCCTTGAAACTCTTCTCCAAGTGCACTTTCCGGGGTCGAAAGTTATACAACCGGAAACTCAACATCATGAAACGAACCTTGTGCACAGAGCCAAGAAAGCAGACTGGAAAACTGCAGTTACAACAGTCAGCTATGAAAGAATCAAATGGGCCATAGAGACATTCGAACCCTATAAGTCTCCAGGGCCGGATGGAATCTATCCCATTCTTCTGCAAGAAGGACTCGAATACTTACTACCACACCTAAGCAGAATCTACCGAGCTTGCATAGCCATGGGCTATGTTCCAGAGGCATGGAGAACAGCAAATGTCACCTTCATCCCTAAGCCCGGACGTGCAACATACACCGAAGCCAAGGCATATCGACCCATAAGTCTCTCCTCATTTTTACTAAAAGCGCTGGAGAAACTTATAGACAGGCATATTAGAGACGGGGCGCTCATGAAGGAACCCCTTCACGAACATCAACATGCTTATCAACCAGGCAAATCTTGTGAAACTGCCTTACACAACCTAATAACAAGGGTCGAAACAGCGCTATATCACAAAGAAATTGCCCTAGGCGTTTTCATTGACATACAGGGGGCTTTCGACAACGCCTCCTGTTTCGCAATGATGTCTGCCGCAAAAAGACATGGAGTCGACGATACCACACGAAGATGGATCCACAACATGCTTCAATACCGGCAAATCAAAACTAGCCTACATGGGGATACTCTAAAGGCCGATGTAACGCAAGGTTGTCCGCAGGGAGGGGTATTGTCACCTCTTCTATGGAACTTGGTGGTAGATGAGTTACTAGCATGTCTTAACGCAGAGGGCTTCTACGCCCAAGGCTATGCAGACGATGTGGTAATACTCATCATCGGTACACATGCCACTATATTAGCAGAGCTTATGCAAAGAGCACTAAACATCGTGCAACGCTGGTGTGAGAAGGTAAACCTCAAAGTCAACGCTGCTAAGACTGCAACATTGCCATTCACCAAACGAAGACAGGCAGGGAACTATAACAACCTAAAAATCTTTGGTGAACAGATAAAAACAGTCAGCGAAGTCAAATATCTAGGACTAACCCTGGATGCGAAACTGACATGGAACCGACATATCAACAATAACCTAAACAAGGCAAAAATGTGTCTAATGAGATGCAGAAGACTGTTTGGGAAAACCTGGGGACTCAAACCGCAGATGGTGCTGTGGTTATACGTCACAGTCATCAGACCCCTGATGACATATGGGTCTGTAGTTTGGTGGACAAAAACACAGCAAATCACGACAGCCACAAAACTTAACAGTGTACAGAGGCTGGCCTGCTTGTGTATCACCGGTGCAATGAGAAGCACCCCCACCGCAGCAATGGAAGTTATACTAGGACTAACACCACTAGATATACACATCAAAATGGAGGCCAACTGCAGCGCTTCTAGGATGAAAGCAAATGGGGAATGGAAACAACGCCCCGAGAAAATAGGGCACACAAGAGCCACGGACCTTATCAACGACGAGCTCTTGGAGATGCAAACCGATCGCATGAAAGCGAGATATAACTTTACAAAACCATTTAATGTCAGGTGCGACCCTGATATGTGGTCCAAAGGAAGATCTCCGTCACTAGACAATGGCCTAGTTTGGTACACTGATGGATCGAAAACGGCCAACGGAGTAGGCGCAGGTGTATTTGGGGAAAGACCCAGAATGGAAATCAGCATCCCTCTGGGAAACTACGCCACAGTATACCAAGCTGAAGTTCATGCGATACAAGCATGCGTACAAAAGAATATCGAAAAGGGCTACCACGACCAAAAGATACATATCCTGTCGGACAGCCAAGCTGCCCTAAAGGCTCTGAACTCCTTCCGATTTACATCAAAAATCACAATGGAGTGCCTTAACGACCTAAAAGACCTGGCAGCCAGAAACAACAGGGTTGAACTCCTATGGGTTCCTGGCCATTCAGGGATAAAAGGCAACGAAAAAGCAGATGAACTGGCAAGAACCGGATCTGCTCAAAATTTCAGGGCCCAGAACCCGCCCTTGGAATATCAAAAAAGGCAACCAAAACAACATTAGACAGATGGGCACAAAAACAACATCTATCTCGATGGAATGGTACACCTGGCCAGGCACACGCACGGGCCGTCATCGATAGGCCCTCGAAGAAGCTATCAGCTGGAATGCTGCTCTTGACGCGTACCCAGCTAAAGCAAGTGACAGGCCTACTAACAGGCCATTGTCACTTAAGAAAGCACCTTCAACGAATGGGAGTCTATAATGGACCCATTGAATGTAGACTTTGCGGCGAAGAGGATGAAACCGCCTCCCATATCATATACAGCTGCGAAGCGCTAAACCGAAAAAGATTTAAAATCTTCGGAAACATTCGACGTGGCGATAACCTCCCGCACGACAAACTTGGAAGAAAACTACTGGACCTCATAGAAGGAACAAATCTTTTCTAACAAGACTGGGGCGCACAATAAGCCAGAAGGCTGCAGTATAAGAAGCTTGGGCCATACGTCGAACCCGACCCCCGCCTTTAACCAACCAACCAACCAACCAACGTGCTGAATTCGAATTGTGGAAAATGAAATGCATTAATTTTCAAAAGCCAATGAAAACGGCTGTAGATGCCCTTCCAGAATGTCAAAAATATATGTTTCCAAATGTACATACGCTATACTCATAATATTATCAGTACTTCCTGTAAGTACTGCGTCCTCTGAAAGAAGCTTTTCGACTCTCAAAAGGTTGAAAACATACTTGCGAATCAAAACAGGGGAAGACCGTTTGGTGGGACTTACTTTACTGACAATTCATCGAAATATTCGCATCGATATTGGTGATGTTATAGATGAATTTGCTAGAAAAAATAGAAATCTTGATTTTACTATTAAGTAAATAATTGTTTTGTTCGTTGTTGCTTAAATGTTCTATATTTTTGTCAGCTAATAATAAACAAATAGTTTTAACAGTTAATAATAAATGTAGTAATCAGTGGCGGCTCGTAAGTTTCGAGCCAGGGAGGGCGTAGGGCCGCAGGAAGAAAAAACAAAGTGCGTTACGAAAATGTTTGCACATTTCCTCATTTTCCAAAAGAAAAACAACACTAACCTAACATAACACTGTCAATTGCCGATGTAGAACAATTACCATGTAAGTAAACAATCAACAATCGCGAAATAGAATGCCAATTGGCTTCACCCACGTTGAGTCCCCAGAACCACTTCTCTTACCTCTCCCAACCGCGGATATCTGCTGCTGCTGCTTGTCTGCCTGCTTCTGCGACAAAAGGACGTTCGCGTAAACGTCCGCTCCATCGAGAAAGTGTTGGTTGGAGTTAGTTTCGTAAGTTAAGCGGTGGAGGTAATATTAAACGAATTTGTTTAGGTGAAACGATTTAATTTATTTAAAAATATTAAAATAAAGCGTAAGCCTTATAGTAGCTAACTAGTACTTATATATTTATGTATGAAATTAAAAAAAACACGATTCTTACTGGAATTCTTGGGGGGACGGAGTCCCAGAGTCCTCCCTCACCAGCCGCCACTGGTAGTAATTGTACCGTAGTCAAAACATTTTTTTTATTTAGGCCCCCCCCTTCCGAAACAAATTTCTATATACTCCACTGTGTACCTACCTATCCTATCATCAAATATTTTAATAACCTTTGTTTCACGTTATTTTATTTGAACTTGGTTTATTTTTAGGCGCCAGCCTATAGGTTTGCCCCCCCCCCCCCCCCTTCCGCGCACAAATTGACAAACTGTGTCTGCAATAAGTGATCCAGTCCCCCCTTTGAGAAATCCTGGGACCGCCACTGATTGTGTGAGGCCTACCACGTTCCTAACTTTCATTTAAGGGAGCAATCAGGTTGGCGCTAACGGGTAGGTTACAAATACTGTTCACGTGGGTTCAATAATCTCGACGGGAGCAATATTTGTTGTTTCATTACTTACATTTGGTTATACTATTAGCTTGCCTCTGTATCTACGCCTTACAAAAAGACGCCGCTGTACTCTTGAAGATCTAGCAGAAAATTCGCACCATTTTTGCCAATAACGATTTGGAAGTAAATTCGCAACTCATGTAAAATTTCGTCGTCATTTTCAAGTAATATTTTATTTCGTAGTAGAAATCATAGAAACACCATTTTAAAGTTTTAAACGACACTTGTTATATTCAGTAATAAAATATGGAGCCACCAACATTTCACAAAATTTTCTTCTAAGTCTAAATAAAAATAAAACCCATATTTCTTAACGCAGCACTTACTTTGTGGGCGCAATGTACATATAACTTTGTAGACTGTCTAAAACCCGCAAAAGAAACTTATTTTCGACAAAACTACTTTTTGACTTTTTACCGAACTTTTAACTATCCCGGACCGACGATACTACGGCGATTTTAAAATCTCGAAAAACTTTTAAAACAGAACTGAACTGAACTCCCTAAAATATTCACGTTTTTGCTTATCTAGACTTCTATCTCCCCCATAGGAAAAATGTTGGTAGGGATTTTCAAGAAATCCCGCCCAAGATGGCAAGATGCCCAAATGAGGACAGAAAAGTATTTAAGTCAACCATCGCGCATCTTTCTCGCTTACTACGTTGTTTCCGTAAATTTTCCGTCGAGTCTAAAAAGATCTATAGTTCATTCGCTTAAGATAGAAAATATTAAAAATTCTTAATTAATTTCCTATGGGAACCGAAATCTAGGTCAACGCATGGACTATATTTTATTTGTCATCGGATGAGTCGGTCTTAGATTTGTTATACCGAAGGTTCATTTTCGTCTAACTTTATTTGACCAATGACATGAACCTAAACTATTCAAGCGGGGACTCGCGATTTGGATGTTACCGATCTTTGCTTTGTTAGTTGAATTGTGAATTTTATATTTAAAACTTCTTAAAATAAAATAAAATGTTATGGTAAGTTTTTAAGAGAATTAATTTTTATTTTATTTTTAAAATTCTACAAAATGATTGCCCTAATTTTCAAAAGTTTTAATTTACTTTTTGAAAATTAATTTTTGAAAAATAATTTTGCTTGTGCTGAAACTAAAACTTCAAACATCACATTTGCGATTACTATACAGGGTTCGTCAAAAACAACATTTTTACTTTTTAGGATTTTTTTTCAATTCCTTGATTTATTAAATGAATTTTGCTTGTGCTGAAACTAAATAAATAGCAAATATCACATTTGCGATTACTATACAGGGTTCGTCAAAAACAACATTTTTACTTTTTAGGATTTTTTTTTCAATTCCTTGATTTATTAAATGAATTTTGCTTGTGCTGAAACTAAATAAATAGCAGATATCACATTTCCGATTACTATACAGGGTTCGTCAAAAACAACATTTTTACTTTTTAGGATTTTTTTCAATTCCTTGATTTATTAAATGAATTTTGCTTGTGCTGAAACTAAATAAATGGCAAATATCACATTTCCGATTACTATACAGGGTTCGTCAAAAACAACATTTTTACTTTTTAGGATTTTTTTCAATTCCTTGATTTATTAAATGAATTTTGCTTGTGCTGAAACTACAATTTTAAATATCACATTTGCGATTACCATACAGGGTTCGTCAGAAACAACATTTTTAGTTTTTGGGATTTCGTTTAAAATAAATTTACGTAAAAACAAACAACTATTGTTGCTTTCTTATTTCGAATATGATTTTATATCTGGCCCAGTAACGATTTTGTTGTAAGGAAACCATTTTTTTATTTGCCTACTTTTGAAGTATTTTTATTATTACCATGTCATATTTCTTCAATTCATTTAATCATAAATTATAAAACTTTCAAACGTGGTACCACCGAGTTAGCGCATAGTTCAACTCGACATCTGAATTCCCGATAACAGTTCCTAACTTGCTGTATTGGGATATTTGCAATAACTACTCTTATTTTTTCTTTCAAGAGATCTAATTACTCAAATTGGTTTTATATATGTCGTAGGCTGATAGTGAAATCCGTCATTTCATGAAAAGCCTAGTCACTTCATGAAGCGTCGGCAGATTGTGTAAAAACATGAAATTACACGATCTGCCGCGTCACTTCATGAAGATACCTTGACGTTTCGGCATATTATGTATAACACAATCTGCCTAATTTTAAATATCGTCACTTCATGTAGTACCTAACGATGTCATGTCAGTCGGCAGATTGTGTAATTCCGCCTAAAAGGTATATTGGCAACTGGTTTGTTCGTTGTTCCCTAGAGCATTTTTTTTTTAATTAAATTTTTTCAACTAATATTATTTTATAAAAATAAAAAAAATGCTCTGACAAATTTGAACAAACCAGGTGCCAATATACCTTTTAGACGGAATTACACAATATGCCTTGTTTTTGTGGCATTTCATGAAGTGACGATATTTAAAATTAGGCAGATTGTGTTATACATAATACGCCGAAACGTCAAGGTCTCTTCATGAAATGACGCGGCAGATCGTGTAATTTCATGTTTTTACACAATCTGCCGACGCTTCATGAAGTGACTAGGCTTTTCATGAAATGACGGATTTCACTATCAGCCTACGACATATACACATGTGGCATCAGATATCCCCATAAATGAAGTGAGATCGGGCCGGCCTTCTACGTGCCAACTGATTTGGACCATAGGTACCTTCCAATGCATTTGTTCCCAAAGTGATGATTTAGCCAATCATCAAAATAAATTGAAAATTAGAATTGAAAAAAATCCAAGAAACAAAAACTGTTGTTTCGGACGAACCCTGTATAGTAATCGCAAATCTAATAGTTGAAATTATAGTTTATTCAATACTAGCAAAATTCATTTAATAAAATCAAGGAACTAAAAAAAAAAAGATCCAAAAACTAAAAATGTTGTTTGTAACGAACCCTGTATAGTAAACGCAAATTTGATATTCGAAATTGTAGTTTCAGCACAAGCAGACGTTTTTATAAAGTTTGACAGGGGGCGGGGGCGGGTGGGCGAGCGCCCAACCCTAATTGTTCTCGCCCAACCTGCTAAATTACGCATTTGAACAAAAAATATAGAGAAGTACCTATTTCAGCACATTTTTTAGATGGCTTTCAATTTTATAGATCTAACTAGTTCCAATGAAATGAATTAACCAATGTGTTTCCGGCATCACAATAAATAAATTAATATTTGTTTTAAATTAAGTCCTCTAACATAGAGCCGAGAGACACACGCATTCTTCTAGCTATAAGTAGGTGTGCCACAAGACTAAGTTCTAGGACCTGTCCTGTTTATAGTAATATTTCTAGGGTCTGAAAATGAGCATACATTAATTATCACCCTGTGCCGACCAATCACAAACAGCGTGCTTCGGGACTCATCGAGATAACATCGTGGAGACTCGGTGTCTCGCCACCCGGCTTGCTTTTCGCAACAAGCTTGTTTACTGTTTGGTTTTGTTCAGATTTTGTAGAGCTTTTTGTGATTTTTTAGATTAGTTAGTGTTAAAGAGCAAACTGCCCACAGAATTCTAAAACAGCAATTTTTATTGCTATAACCTTTTTTTTGGTAACAGATAGCGGCAATGGATTCAGATAGGTATGTTTTTAATGCCCAAACTTTAAATTTAGTAGGTCTACATTTTATATTTTGTAGGGTAAAACCAACTTGTGAAGTTTGCCAAAAGAAATTTGCCAGTAAGTCTGCAAGAACTTCCATCAGATGACAATTAAAAATGATAAAAATGAACATATTTTGTGCCCAATGTGTCCCGGAGAAGAGAAGTTATCGTCCCACATATAAGCCATTTAAATCAAGTTCATGAAGTAAATTGTAAAGAGTCTTCTTTAACTTTTCCGAACATCGAAAAATTTGAAGCGTGGAGAAAATTGGAGAATAGGGAAGTTGACTATGCGAGTCATAGGAAAAATAAAAATCTAAATAATGATCATGTACTTATATACTATACATTTGTAACCGAAGTGATATGATAGGTATTTTTTTTTACAAGTAGTGTATAAAATTTTGTCTTATTATAAATTGTTGTTTAAGGGCGTGTTAGTACCTGCCAAAAACGTAATATGAAATCTGGTGGAAGTATAAGAATTCGAGGAGTTTGCCCTTCAACAGAGTAGTCGTGAAAATTTTCAATGAAGGTAATTTATTACATAATAATATTATAAAATAATGTTAGTAGAAATATTTTTAACTCCATATTTTTGAGTGAAGTAAATATATGTGTGCCTAAAAACTATACCCGGGTCCTCCAAATATGAAGTCAGATTCTCATGGTACCATATTTTTCTTTTCTTGCCCCTTGTTACACTTTTTGCACCAATCTTTTATCTGTGCCTTACATCAAGATTAAACACAAATTTACCTAATGATATGCACAGGGCAAGGATAGAGATCATAAATGACTGCTGACATACAGCGAGTGTACATTAGTCAAGGTGAATGAAAAATAGCCATCATTATCGCTTACCAATACCCACTTTCAGCCCAACCTAACCTGATACCCTTAGCACATACAATACATTTTTTATATTATGCTGGTGTTTGTCTAATTATACATCAATATTTTATAACTTATACATTTCATCCTAATTATTCTTGATGAAACAAAAAAGAATGATATATGATTGGCTGTACAGATTTTTTCACAATATTATTATATTTCTAGGATCAGTTATGGCAACATTTACTGAAACACACGTAGGGCATGCTGATGAATTGAGAACTGAAAGGCTAACAAAAACTCAACAAAATATCATCGTCGAACAATTGAGTGGGGGGATCTGATGATGAAATCCAAAACTGATGGTTCAGTGCAAAAAGCTTTTATTTAATTACATTCTTTTTTAAATATTTTAGTTCGGTTTAGTTCATTTCATTTTTACCATACTTATTTATACTTACTTAATAGGTTCATATGGTTATTATAGTTTATTTTAAATAATATATTGTTTTATTTGTTCTCGACTGTTTACAGTATTAACATAAATAAATATTAAGTTTTTATATTATTCTTATTTGTTTTATTGAATTATGTTCCTATTCAAAGGTAATACCTAGTTATTATAAGGTTTAAAAAAAAGTATTTAACTTGTTTTTAATATAAATAAATTAAAACCGATAATTTAATAACATAATCAGGAATATTGTCACAAAAGGAATTTATTTAAAAATGTTTCATGGCTCAATATTCGAATTTTTAATAGATTTCTATAGTTAAGGCTAATGTCAGGTCATTCCTACGTAACATAAAACATATATTAAATTTATTAAACAAGTTCGAAAAGTTGCAATTATGAAACATTATACGCGCATCCCGATCTATCAATGGTTTTGTCAAGTCAGCAGAATCAAGGTTCACGACCGGAGTTCGTCGTTTCCTTAAAAGAAGGGAAAACTGCTGGCTGACTTTGTGAACGGCACACTATTGATAGTAAAAATATCGTTCGGCACTAGTGCTTAAGAGTCCGTAATAGGCAGTTAAAAATTTTGTGATCATCTTTGTTGGTATATTTGCTGGTCCCCCAAGAAGCGATGCTAATAAATTTAATGTAAGTAAAATACTTATATTGAGTTGAATTTGTAAAAGGTTTAAATCCGATCTGTTCATTTTGTTATTTCATTTGGTTATTTCGTTTGGTTATTTTATTCCTTGTAAACAGATCAGGTGATCTTTATTTAATTTGTTAATAAATTTGTTTTCCCAAAATAGTCATTAAGGTTCCGCTACCTCTACGCCCTCGTCGCACCCTAAAAACTGGGCGTGACATATGGTGGAGATGCCGCTCTCTTTATTCTGAAGATTTTTTTTTATAAATATTAAATAATTAAGTACCATTTATTTTATCTCCAAATTTTTTTTTCTTTCCCCCACAGCATAATTTTTTTTAAAAAATACCATAGCAACACTGCTAGTATTGTCTAAAAAAGATTTTTCTTTCCTCCCAATTATTAAATCTAATTTATCTTTATTCTATAAAACGAGAACCTTAAACTATTATTCTCAATTCAATTTTATTTCCTTTCCCCGCGTATAAATATAATAAAAATAATAAACATATTTAAGAACAAGGATTTAAACCTTTAAAATATTTATTTCTTAGGGCAACAATTTAATATTATTTTTGTTGTTTAGCATGACATATTAATATTAATTGTTTAGTGTGAAATATTTTATTGTGTTTAGCATAACATATTGATTTGTTTTTGCGCACCTACGAATTTAAACAGCGTCTCATTTTTTTAAGTTGAAATACATAGGTATAGGTATGCAGAAAAACAATAATAAATGAAACGTAAATTATTTCCGAGATTATTTCTATAAATGAGCGGTGACAATAGAGTAACCGGCGCCTCCACCATATGTCACGCCCAGTTTTTAGGGTGCGACGAGGGCGTAGAGGTAGCGGAACCTTAATGACTATTTTAGGAAAACAAATGTATTTTGAAAACAAATTTATTAACAAATTAAATAAAGAATACCTGATGGGTTTACAAGGAATAAAATAACCAAACGAAATAACCAAATAAAATAACCAAATGAAATAACAAAATGAACAGATCGGATTTAAACCTTTTACAAATTCAACTCAATAAGTATTTTACTTACATTAAATTTATTAGCATCGCTTCTTGGGGGACCAGCAAATATACCAACAAAGATGATCACAAAATTTTTAACTGCCTATTACGGACTCTTGAGCACTAGTGCCGAACGATATTTTTTCTATCAATAGTGTGCCGTTCACCAAGTCAGCAGTTTTCCCTTCTTTTAGGGAAACGACGAACTCCGGTCGTGAACCTTGATTCTGCTGACTTGACGACTTGACAAAACCATTGATAGATCGGGATGCGCGTATATGTTTCATAATTGCAACTTTTCGAACTTGTTTAATAAATTTAATATAGGTTTTATGTTACGTAGGAATGACCTGACATTAGCCTTAACTATAGAAATCTATTAAAAATTCGAATATTGAGCCATGAAACATTTTTAAATAAATTCCTTTTGTGACAATATGATTAATCGAAATAAACAAATTATTCGAACTTTAAATTTTCGTACGGTAAGCAGAAAGCAAATAAATGGCGAATGCGCTGGAATATACAACTCTTCTCCCTGGATGATCATACTGCAATAGAAATTTAAATTTCGCGCCTTGGAAGCCACGCCTACATGATTCTCATTGATCGGCACAGGGTGATAATTATCAACGATTATACAGGGTGTTAATTAAGTACGTAGACAAACTTTAAGGGATAATTCCTTGTATAATTTTAAGATAAAAAGTTCATATAAACGTATATCCTAAAATGCTTGGTTTTAGATATACAGGGTGCTAAAGTTTTAATTTTTTTTGGTTTTCTTAATATTCCTTTGGAATCTTTAAGAATAATTAATTCAAATAATAGAAAAACAAAACTGAAAAATCTCTTACTTAAGTTGACAAAGTGCAAAAATAAAAATGTGTAGCAAGTTTTGATAACTAAACTGTCATAAATGTTGATTTTATTATTTTTATTGTTTGTCAAAGCCGACTTAGGTTATTTTTGGCTTAAGGACGCTGCCAACTTACCATTTGCAAATTATCCAATATTAACAATGCAATATTTTATTTTTCTCAAGATATCTTCTAAGCCGTAAGAGATAGTAAAAAACTTCAAGATAGGTAAATGTTAAAGAATAAAATGACAAATTAGATTTTGTTCTTAAAATTAGTCAGTGACGTCGTATTAAGTAAATTGGACAGGCGTAAAGGGGTCATGACCACAAAAAAAACGAAGACCCTGTAGATTAATTTAAATATTAATAATGTTAGTTCGTAGATACTGGTAAATCTATTATTTGTGCAAAATTTGAATTAATTATTCCTAAAGATTCCAAAGGAATATTAAGAAAACAAAAAAAAATTAAAACTTTAGCACCCTGTATATCTAAAACCAAGCATTTTAGGATAAAATATACGTTTATATGAACTTTTTATCTTAAAATTATACAAGGAATTATCCCTTAAAGTTTGTCTACGTACTTAATTAACACCCTGTATACAAGATTACAGTTCTTGGATAATTATAGCGTTTTCGGTGCTCCGAGAGCGCTCTGTGACGTCATCGATCGGCCCGAGGTTTGCTGTCACTCCAAAGGTGGTTGCCCTCGGACGGAGTGTAAATTGAACGTGATTGCGCTTGAAAATTTGACAGATGTCAACATACAAAAATAAACAGTTATTTTTCAAATTTAAATCTACTTGAGCGCGTTTATGACGTATTTCATATTATATACAATATTCATCGAACTAGACGAAAAACAAACACAGAAAAACACAACAAACGATATTACACATCAACCAAAGAATAGAAAATGGTGTTGGTTTGCGGTTCTGCGCAAGCGCTGCCTCTACTCTGTAAACATTTTCAGATCGAAAGAGCATTCTCACACGGATTCAGAGTAACCAAATTTGTAAATCGAACGTGCTACCCCGAGTGAGAGCAGTGGATTTTGATAACCGAACACGCAAATCTCGGGGAGAGTACTCTCAGAGTGCGCGAGAGCAGTAAATCGAAAACGCTATTAATGTATGCTCTGAAAGCCTGAAAGCGATCTTGAATATAACAGCTCTTCATTTTACCCTCTGGAAGAGAAGATTATTTTTGAGGCAGTGTGTCATATGCTGGCATGAATGATGTTATAAACTACAATAAAGGCGGCTGCACAAATTGTCCGGAAACGAGAACGTGAACGAGAACGGGAAAAAAGTTAAGATACACGTACATATTTTAATGTTCCCATGCTTAACCAATTTTCGGTAACGAGAACGAGAAGATACCAGGGAACGAGAACTAGAAAGTTGGCCAAGTTTTAACATTCCCGTTATAGTTGCATTCCCGGAGCCAATCACAGCACAGATATATGATGCTAATAGCCGAGCCAATAGGAAAGCAGCCATGGTCATTATGTTTCATATAGCCAAATAAATTTGCAAAGGCTCCTTTTTTTTCTCTCTGTAAATATAGGTCTAACCCACCATCTAAAAAATATACAATTAATTATTATTAAATATTTGTTTATACACACCTAATTGTAAGGTACATGCATTGTAGTAACAGTACAGGGTGTCCCACATAAGATCCTCTATCCCCTTATCTCGAAAGATATTCGATTTTTGAAAAAAAAGTTAAATACAAAGTGTTATTGTTTTAAGGGAACTTTTATATTATATACCTTTCACGTATACAGGGTGCTCAGTTTTTCATGGTCAGGAATCAACTCTTAAAAATTAAATGGAACACCCTGTATATTATTTTGGATATGGATTCCTCATAAAAAATAAGGGTGACTTTTAATAAGATATTATATAGCTAACTCTCGTGGTTTAGGATTTAATAGCCGTTTTATTTATTTTTTTGCTAAAAACGTATTTATTTAAGGTAGTAGGAAAAAATATAAGTATATCATATTTGGTGAAACTGCCATTTTTATATTAAAGACAATACCACAATATATAATTCTGCTTGTTTACTTTGGCTACAAATTATACAGGGCGATGTCAGAAATTTATCCGATCGGGATATATAAAATCATCTGTAAGTCGATAATTTTAAATGAAACACCCTGTATATCATTGCCGATTTCGATTGTTCACAAAAAATTAAGGTAACTTTGTGTAAAATTGCCTATACCCATCTCTAGCCGTCTAGAAAATATTCGCTCTTAAACATTTTTTATGCATTAAAAAATACCTTTCGTTTAAATTTAATGAGGAAATACGTTACAAATATTTTTTTAACGAGCTGACTAGTAGATTTTCAACAATATACTGTAGTTTATTATTTTAACTAATTTCTATATTCTAAATTTCCATGGCAGTTTTGATTTTGCAGCGTTAGTTGGTTTTGATTACATGCAATATTTGAATTAATTTTACGATTTCTAGTGAATTATTTTCTCAGAAAATACAGATATGTTAGTTAAAATTATAAACTACAGTATATTGTTAAAAATCTACTACAGTCAGATCGTTAAAAAAATATTTGTAACGTATTTCCTCCTTAAATTTAAACGAAAGGTATTTTTTAATGCATAAAAATGTTTACGAGCGAATGTTTTCTAGACGGCTAGAGATGGATATAGGCAATTTTATACAAAGTTACATTAATTTTTTGTGAACAATCGAAATCGGCAATGATATACAGGGTGTTTCATTTAAAATTATCGACTTACAGATGATTTTATATATCCCGATCGGATAAATTTCTGACATCACCCTGTATAATTTGTAGCCAAAGTAAACAAGCAGAATTATATATTGTGGTATTGTCTTTAATATAAAAATGGCAGTTTCACCAAATATGATATACTTATATTTTTTCCTACTACCTTAAATAAATACGTTTTTGGCAAAAAAAGAAATAAAACGGCTATTAAATCCTAAACCACGAGAGTTAGCTATATATCTTATTAAAAGTCACCCTTATTTTTTATGAGGAATCCATATCCAAAATAATATACAGGGTGTCCCATTTAATTTTTAAGAGTTGATTCCTGACCATGAAAAACTGAGCACCCTGTATACGTGAAAGATATATAATATAAAAGTTCCCTTAAAACAATAACACTTTGTATTTAACTTTTTTTTCATAAATCGAATATCTTTCGAGATAAGGGGATAGAGGATCTTATGTGGGACACCCTGTACATAATTAGAAGAAAATACATATGAAAGTCCAACATTTCTTCATCACTAACAACATCATCCATTATATCGAAAGTTATTAATATTATTTTAATATTCAAAAATTCAACCGTTAAAGCCCAGCTGACAGTGTTTCCCCAGAAAACGCCAAACATCCCTACTGTTTCCGTTCCCGTTGTTTGTGAATCTGAATAATATTTCAGTTCTCGTTTCCGTTCTGGTTCTCGTTCCCGGGCAATTGTGCAACCGCCTTAAGATGTTACGGTGAACTTGATGTGCTAAAAATAAGACATCGGGACTTCTATGAGAAATCTTAAAGATGCAATAGCGTCGTCACGTAATAACGTGAATACCCCAGAAATACCCTTGTTGCGATTAGAGTAGGAAATTCCCGTTATGACTTTCTATTATTACCTGCGCAACGAGATTATCTATGTGGCGGACATTTCGCGTTGATAGGAGACCTCTCGGCGACGGGCGAAGTAATAAAAAGCGTCACATATTCCTTTACATTTTTCGCCAACATCGCTGTAAGTCGTGTTTGTGCTGCCTTGGCGAAGCTAGATAGCTAACTTTACTAAATACTTTTAATTTAATACTGCTTCCTGTTATAAACTTATAAACTTTTTACGTTTTTTCATCTCGCGCAATCCTTATTAATATTTGATTGTAGTAGATAAGACAGAGTTGGAGATAAAAAAATAATGCAAGCAGGTAGAAATATCTGGGATTCACAGTAGGAAATTTGCTGTACCTAAGCTGTAAGTAGGGTTCGAACTATCGACCTTGTTAGATCGATACCAAGTACTAGTATTAATTGGTTTCATGGTATCGCACACAGGCAGCAAAAAACCATAGACACCCATATATGTATAGGGTATATATACCCTTTAGATCAGAAATCAATAATCACGAAAGTGGCAAATTTATAGCCTCGGAATCCACAAAGAAAACTTAAAACCATGCAACAACAACAATGGCGCCGAGAGTGTTCTGGAGCGTATTTTCAGCATATCGCTAAAGAAAGACAGGCCGATAACAAGAGGTTTGTGCGCATGTCCAATCCTGCTGGGAGGGAAGGCATCTGACCGGCGAGCCGTGCGCTCGGATAAACAAACGTCCAATTTTGTTTTGAAATCGATGAATTTGCGCTTATTTTCTTTCTTATTATTAGTACAGAAACGCGAGGAGGTAAACGCGGAATCATTAAGGGCCTTTCCTACTCGTGCTAAGCGGTGTTGCCAGAGTGCACAAATTTTCCCTATTTCCAAGAAAATCTGTATTAGGAGCAAGGTTTAACCTTCCGTTAAACTTGTTTTCTGTTTTAATAATGCTATACTTGCTACTTGGGAGGAAAGTAAAAAACAACAATTTTGTTTTATAACAAGTTCATTATATTATTTTAAAGTTACATAAAACCGCTTGGTTTTAACTTAATTATGCCGTTAACAGTATAGGTATGAGTATGAATGAAACTTACTGGAAGTTATTTCACAATAACAATAAAAAATAACTGAAAACTGACGAGCGTACATATACCTATTTAGCTCTGGTGACCCATAACAAAAGTCATCAGTAATTTATTTTAAATCAAGACGTTTATTTATTGTATAAAATATTTTCGGTAGTATTAAAGTAAAGTTTAAAGGCTATTGCTGGGTTGCAGAAAGATTTTTAACAATAATTAACTGACCAGGCCACTTCGACTGTGCCATAGAGAGATATTGGCAGAGTTGCCCGACTAGTAAATCAAGAATCAAGCCTGTTCAACAAGCCACTTTGTGAGAAAATCATTTCTTATTTATGAAGCAATCAAAGTTGCCTGGAAAATCTTATGCAACATCCAAGACATAATACAGATCGTAGAGGAATAAATTAATACAAGCTCCTAATGTACCGTTAGTTTCGAGACAAACTCCTACTCAATTATTAAGGCCAATTGAATGTCCATAAATCGCAATAAGCATCTTATTTTATTATAGTTTGAGATAAGTATTTGTGATGGCTTTGGTCACACGTGATGCCGACGCAGATTAAGCTTTAAACTTCGTTTATGTTTAGTTAAAAAGTAACATTTATTGCATTTGAACATTTCAACTTCCTCTCGGCTTTTATGCCGAAGCAAATGGGACTTAAAGTAATATTTATGCTTAGTATAAAAGTTACATTTATTTCATTTGAAAATTTCGACTTTCTCTGGATATTTATGCTGGTGCAAATGATGCTTTAAATTTCGTTTATGTTTATTTTGATAGTCACATTTACTGCATCTGAACATTTCAACTTCCCCTAGACTTTTATGCCGAAGCAGATGAACCTTTAAATATCGTTTATGTATAGTTTGAAAGTTACATTTACTGCATCTGAACATTTCTACTTCCTCTGAACTTTTATGCAGAAGCAGATGAGTCTTTAAACTTTGTTTACGTTTAGTTTGAAAGTTACATTTATTGCATTTGAACATTTCAATTTCCTCTGGAATTTTATGCAAAAGCAGATGAGCCTTTAAACACTGTTTATATGTAGTTTGAAACTTGCATTTACTGCATTTGAACAATTCAACTTCCCCTGGACATTTATGCCGAGGCAGATGTCTCTTCATATGTTGTTTAAGCTTAGTTTGAAAGCGACATTTATTGCATTTGATCATCTCAGCCTCCTCTGAATTCTTATGACAAAGCAGATGAGTCTTTAAATTATGTTTATATGTAGTTTGATAGTTACATTTATCGCATTTGAACATTTCAACTTCCTCTGGACTTTTATGCAGAAGCAAATGAATCTTTAAACTTTGTTTACGTTTAGTTTGAAAGTTACATTTATTGCATTTGAACATTTCAACGTCCTCTGGACTTTTATGCCTCAGCCGATGACTTTCTAAACACCGTTTATATTTAGTTTGATAGTAACATTTATTGCATTTGAACATTTCAACTTTCTTTGGAGTTTTATGCTGAAGTAGATGAGTCTTTAAATAATTTTTAACCTTAGTTTGAAACTTACAGTTATTGCATTTAAACATTTCAACTTCTTCTGGACTTTTATGCAGAACCAGATGAGTCTCTAAATAATACTTAACTCTAGTTTGAAACTTACATTTATTGCATTTAAACATTTCAACTTCTTCTGGACTTTTATGCAGAAGCAGATGAGTCTTCAAACTCTGTTTACGTTTACTTTGAAAGTTACATTTATTGCATTTAAACATTTCAACTTCTTCTGGACTTTTATGCAGAAGCAGATGAGTCTTCAAACTCTGTTTATATTTAGTTTGAAAGTAACATTTATTGCATTTGAACATTTCAACTTCTTTTGAAGTTTTATGCTGAAGCAGATGTTTCTTTAAATATTTTTTAACCTTAGTTTGAAACTTACAGTTATTGCATTTAAACATTTCAGCTTCTTCTGGACTTTTATGCAGAACCAGATGAGTCTTTAAATAATATTTATCTTTAGTTTGAAACGTACATTTATTGCATTTAAACAATTCAACCTTTTCTGGAATTTTATGCTTATGCCACAGCCGATGACCTTCTAGACACTGTTTATATTTAGTTTGAAAGTCACATTTGCTGCATCTGAACATTTCAACTTCCTCTGAACTTTTATGCAGAAGCAGATGAGTCTTTAGACTTTGTTTACATTTAGTTTGAAAGTTACATTTATTGCATTTGAACATTTCAACTTCCTCTGGACTTTTATGCCTTAGCCGATGACCGTCTAAACACTGTTTATATTTAGTTTGAAAGTTACATTTATTGCATTTAAACATTTCAGCTTCTTTTGGAGTTTTATGACGAAGCAGATGTGTCTTTAAATAATATTTAACTTTTGTTTGAAACTTACATTTATCGCATTTGAACATTTCAACTTCCTCTGCTGGGGTCCTATTTTGCAGGTGGTGTATGTTTAATTGGCTTTTACAATTTGTTTTAAAATAACACTGTTCGGATTTACACTTTTTCTCTGGATTATGACGCAGCAGATAAGATTGTTTAAGTGATATTTCATCATTCAATTGATCACTCGTCTCGGGCGTGCACTGCTCAAACGTGCTCTGGTTATCTTGACAAATGCAATCTGACGAAATACTGGAAAGAGAAAACTCACATGTAAACTTAGTAGAAAACTATATTATCATCTAATAAAAAAATCCACAATTGCTTGAAAATCTACAAGACGTGGCAACGCTGAGTAACGTTCGAGTTTTCAATGACTTACGCCTCGTAGTTAGAGCAGACAACCACAAATACATAAGATAGGACCATTAGAAATTACTGTTGAAGAAATGTTAAAATAATTTATTCCACCAGATTATTATGTTCACAGTTGCAGGTGCCTGTAAAACTATTTTTAAATTTTTTTACTTGCGCTTTTCATTTTTTTCTTAATGTCGCAGAAGGTGTATGTTTAATTGACTTATCCAATTTGTTTTGAAAGAACACTGATCGCATTTAAACTTTTACTTTGGATTATGCTGTAGCAGATAAGATTGTTTAAGTGATATTTCATCATTCAATTGATCACTCGTCTCGGGCGTGCACTGCTCAAATTTACCCTGGTGATCTTGACAATCGCAATCTGGCGAAATACGGCAAATAGAAAACCAAAATAAAAGAAAATGTAATTATTATTATAGACCTACTAAAAATATATTATATTCACACTTGAGAGGCTGTAGTGAGGTTTCCGGAATTGCCAATAGATGGCGGTAGTTATTTAAATTTTGCACCATCAAGTAGGTTATGTAATGGTTCAGAACAAGCATTTATTTTAAAATTATTTGATTATTTTCGAAGAGAAAGTAATGCCGGAAAACCGCTTCTACCCTTTAACGCAGTTTACGATGTAAGTAGATTTAATAAAGCAGGAATTGTAAAAACATAAATAATAAACATCAAAAATATATGGCAATGTTTTTATAAATACGTACCTCTATCTGTTTTAGAAAGTGTCTGATGATTTGAGAGTTTCGTGTTCAACAATCCAACGAATTAATGCAAAGGGGATAGAGAAGGATATAAACTTTAAGAATCGCAATACTGTAGCTATTATGTCATCCCGTGGTCGACAACTTCACGAAATTGAACACGTTACATACGATTCGCTCAATACAACTAACCCTTTAAAATCATTTATGGTGTTGAAATATCCACTGGTTCATTAAAGGAGTGTTTAAAAAAAAATAAAATTTAAATGGCGTAAATGTACTGTATCAAACAGGCGTTTTTTAATAGAGCAACCCCATATAGCCCAAAAACGAGTAGAATTTAAGAATAACTGCAACTCTCGATTTCCCTTAAAACCTGTTTTTCTGGATAAAACCTGGATAGTAAACTGCGATGTTGGCAATATGATACTGTTCATACAGTTAAAAAAAATCGTCAGAGGATGTACGGTATAATATTCTACATGCTGGTGGAAAATGAATTTGTGAATAATGCAAGTTTGATATTGAAGTCTGGCCTGAAATCTAGTGATTATCATGATGATGAATAGTAAAAACTTTGAGAAATGGTTATCAAACTTGGAAGAACCGTCGCTTATTATCAGGGATCACGCCACCTATCACTCTGGGCTAATTGAAAAAGTTTCAAACACAACCCAGTAAACACACAAGGTCCCTGGGACGTCCCATATAGATCCGAACGTCCCACAAATGGGATATCCCGTCGAGTACGTCCCAGAGACGTCCTTGGGATCAATGGAACGTCCTAAATATATCCACACTTACACGTCCCAGGGACGTCTTTATAATACATCCGAGGGACGTCCAACCTGGACCTTTTAAGTAAATGAATGTCAAAAGATGTCGTATGTAAGACCTATTTCGGACATTAGTAGGAAAGAGATAAAAATGAAAATTTCGGCGAAAACAATATTATTTTTATTTTATATTCATAATTCGCCAAACTTACAGGTATTAATATTGTATACACGTACAAAATTCTTAATATTTTACATAATTTATTAATTTTTCTGTTTTTGTGTGTGTAACCGAAAAAGACAAAGTATAATAATATTAAATATAACAAGCATAATTATTTCAAAATGACAACAATAATTTACAAGACATCGAAGACTTAGTTCTTTTCTGTGTCCTAACCAAATAATCCCTTAATTCCTTTTCTGTGGCCCAAATCTGTCACTAACCCCACTTTTACTTTTTTACAAAGCTTTTTTTTCAACGCGTGCCTTCCGAAGTCGGGTTTTTGCTTATTTGTTTGTTCGTGTTATCGTGTTTGGAGTTATTTTCAAAAAAAGTATTTGGTAAGTATACAAGCAATAATTATTAATTACGTTAATATTTCAAGCATGCCTAAAGAAATACTATTTGCACGTAGTAAAGCTACTTTTAAGCGGAAAGTAGCTGCTAAAGCCAACGAAATTTTAGACACAGATTTTAGATATCTTAATCCCTAAGGGCCGGTATCTTCATCCTTGGTTAAAACTCGGTTATTTTTATTGCTTAGTTAAACTTGTTTTGTGACACATAAAGCATGTTATAAACATCAAATGTCAAGTTTAACCGAGGAATTAAAATAACCGAGGATGAAAATACCAGCCCTAAATGTGCTTTTATTGCAGGTTAACTATGTTAAGTCACATTGGCGGTAACAGCACATTATCTGAGATGACTTCTCGACGTTTGTCAAGAACATTGAGGACTGAATTAGCTATCAAGTATTATAGCTGGGCGGGACGTAAAGGAAAGAAATCATTCTCTAAGCTTCAATTATGTAGAGGAATTTACTGGTAAGAAATAAGTATTGCAGAGTTTTCGGTATTGCCCTCAACATAACGGTAATATTGTATAAATGGAACTCCTGCAATTCTCAGTTCAAATAACATTGTATTAAGAAAGTTATCAATACATTTTAAATAAAAGTATTTTTTTAAATATAGCCTACTTTTTATTTATAAACACAGTCCCATTAACGTCCCAATCTTGTCCTCTGATGACATTGATGGGACATCCTAGCAATGTAAGAAACCGACCCAAACTGACCTAAACGGGACATCCCTGGGTAAATACGGGACATCCCAGGGACGTTGAAATATCCCATAAAAATCATCCCTAGGACATCCTAGGGACGAGTTTGTGTTTACTGGGAAGTTGGTCAAAAAGATTATTTATTACATGGTTAGAACAAAGACAAATTCCGGTTTCACCATTTGCAATGAAGGATCAGATCTGATTAATAGTAAAACAGCATATCTCACCCAAACGTTAAAAGTAATCTGGAAAGCCTTATTTATTTTATTTTTTAATTATTTTAATTTTATTTTAATAGGTTGGACGAACTAGGATTGCAACATGGACATCGAGTTTTATATCATTGCCACTTCAATCAATCAATGGAAGCGGCTATTATGATGCAAAAATATGTTCTAGGCATCCTGTAACAAAATGACGTAGATTTGGGTCTGTGGAATAAAACCATAGAAAATGTAATAGTGGAAAAATGGAAATATTATGCAACACACACTAATAAAATTATAAATGAAAAGAAAATAAAAACACAAAGTCTTCCTCCACTAAATTTAATAGAATAAAAAAATTCTTAGTTTAAAGGTCTCTACATGTTTCGAACGTAGAAACGTTCATCATCAGAAGACAGAAAAATTTATTTTATGCTGATGGTGTTAGCAAAAGAGAAAATTGGAACCTTAATGGAGCTTTTATAGACTTAAAAAATTGAAGTGTAGAAGAAACATGATATGAAGAAAATTGATAATGGTTAAACCATACTGAGTATTTAAAAACGTTATTAAAGGGGGTCTAAACCAACCAAATAAAATAGGGAAGAAGAAAAAACCTTTCTAAGAAGGTGTCGAAGATTATTAAATTTTTTTTTTAATTTTAACCCTTAACTGGTATCGTCATTTTAGTAGTCGTAACTGGTATCGTCGGGTCAATTCTGACCCGACATTTTTTTTTAAGTATATAAAAAAAAGAACTAAATCAAATTGAAGTTCTTATATATTTAGTATTATTATATCCTTATGTACTTAAGAGCATTTTGTAAACAAAGAGCTGGCTGCTAAAGTTTAACATAAAAATGTATCGTGCAAAAGTAAAAAAACTGTATATTCCTTATATAAAAATGTACTGATCTATAATAATGTACTAAAACTAAAAATGTAAATTATTCAAAAAAATTATTTTTTTTAGTTCAAAGAAAGTGCTTCAAATAGTTAATACTTATTGATATAAAACCAAAAACAAAAAAAAATTCCAAGCACCTTTTAAGACCAGATTAGACACTAGAACCGCCGACTTAGAGTGCTATTAATCGACTGCCACTTAACAGGCTAACGCATCTGCGTGTTTTAGGAGAACTCCCGATAGCTGTGATTATTTCGCGCTTATTTGGAAAAAATACTGTAGCGGTTTACGACACTCTGTATAATTTTAGTTTTAGAAAGCTTTTGTAAATTTTAATATTTTATTAGTTTTAAGTCTGTAACTTTTGTTAGAATTGTTGCGTAGGACATACCAGATTTTTATTGTTGTTCATTGTCAATACCTAATAAACGCCAGATGCATTTTTACTGCTTTACACAGTCTACTAGAGGGTCGGTTTGTGACCTGAAAAGGGACTCTGGTTTCAATCTTCGTACTGGCACGTTGACTTCGGTTTTTATATTTTGTACAGTGTTTTAAATAAAGTTGTTACTTCCCGTTTCTTGTTTTCCGAACACCGAGTTTTATTTCCATAACTAACCTGCACGCCTAACAAAACCCCAAAATACGATGGGAAATTTATCAGCTCGGGTCCAAAGTGACCCGACGATACCATTTAAGGATTTTAAAAAACTTATCAAACATATGTCTGTAAGACATTAAGAGGATAAAATTGTGGTATCACAATATTATTAAGTGGTAAAAAGCGTTTTTGGGGTACTGAGGATTAAAATTAAAATAATCTTCGACACCTTCTTAGAAAGGTTTTTTCTTCTTCCCCATTTTATTTGGTTGGTTTAGACCCCCTTTAATAACGTTTTCAAAGACTCAGTATGGTTTAACCATTATCAATTTTCTCCATATCATGTTTCCTCTACACTTCAATTTTTTAAGTCCATAAAAGCTCCATTAAGGTTCTAATTTTCTCTTTTGCTAACACCATCAGCTTAAAATAAATCTTTCTGTCTCCTGAGGATGAACGTTTCTACGTTCGAAACATGTAGAGCCCTTTAAACTAAGAATTTTTTATTCTATTAAATTTTGTGGAGGAAGACTTTGTGTTTTTCTTTCCTTTTCATACTTTCAACTCCACTTTAAGTAGGTATGGACTATTTCTTCAAATTAAAATAAATGATGTGTGGAAATGGGAAAGATTTATTGATGCTTCAGATACTCTTCCCCGTATTATTAACTTGGGACAAATCTGATGATGATGATCCTTGCGGAGATGATTTATTTTAATTATTAAAAAAAGGTATTTTGCTGTGTTGTCATATATTTTCTTCTTTATCATTTTATAAATAAGATGACAATATTTGAAACAAAATTTATAGACTGATGCACTAGAGATGCACTATATAAAAAATATACTTATCATTCAATTTTAAATTTTATAAACGAGTTTTATTTATTTTTCAGTAGATTTAAATGAATTAAAAGTTTCATACTGATTTTCAAAAACCAAATGTTTCATCTCTTGATACCTTTTACCCTACATAAACTACTTATTTCTGAGTTCATTAAACAGTATAAAAATAATAATTAAAAATTTTTAAAAACGCGCTTGTATTTTACTTTGTTCACATGCAACCGTCTTTATGTAGATCAAGCCTAAGAAATATCATAACCTTTACTGAATTAATTTACGACGTACGGTCAGCGGTCATTGAACAGACTTTATAACCTTTCCGCGTTAATTTGATTTTTTGCATATAAATCGTTTTACCAATTAATAGGTACTTTTACTGGGATGTTTTTACTAAAACAGTGTTAGTTCTACTAAAGAAAACAGTACATATTAAAATTTATTTTCATTATGAATTGAAAGAGAAACAACCAAATTTTTTTTTTTAAAACCGACCAGAAAATATATACTTTCTGGACAATTTTTCATCCAGAAAATAACATTGTGTCGATCAAGACCAGAAAAGATTTTTCCGGTCCCTGTTTTTTGTTTTTCCAATCGCTCTTTGATAATACAAGTTACCTTGATTTCGTTACTATGACAACAACATTTCGATGTATATAAAAGAATTGCCACTTCCTAAATTCAAAAATAGTATAAGATCCTTTTTGCTTAACGGAGCATTCTATTCAGTGGATGATTTCCTGAACTCTGAATGGTAGACTTAGATGTGCTGTGGAGTGTATTGTTAAAATAGGCGCATTTTATGCTATTGTATGTTTTATATTATTGTATAAGTCTGTTTTTTAATTTGTTTGACGCTCAATCACCCTATTTTATTTAACTGTTATATATTTATTGATATTCTTTTCAACTTGTCCTGTGGCCACCGGCCTTATTTTAAAATTGTATGTTCTGTGAAATAATTATTAGAATCTTATCGATAATAATTGTACTAATTTATTTATTTATTTGATACAAACTCTACAGATTTACACCAAATTATAGAGTATTGCATAATGTATTCGATGTATTGACCTGTGTAAGTACTATATGTATATTTGACACCAATAGATGATTTGATTTGATTTGATTTGTATTGTCGAGTGACAGTTCGTTGATTTTTAATTTGTTGTTTATGTCAAACTTGTTTCGCGAGTGCGCAAATTTAACAATATGAATTCAGATTTTAAATTATCAGACACGGATGACGGCAGGGCCGTTTCTGAGTGGTGTGCTGGGAGTGCCCCCGCACAAGGGCGGCCAAAGTTATAGGGCGGCGAAAGCCGCCTGCAGTTTCACAGAAAAAATTCTAGGAGTTTTCATAAATATGAAGGGTCAAATAAAAATGGTAAATTCAGTTTTCAAAAAAAAAATGATGCAGTAGCTGTCAAGAATGAGGCAGCCGCCCTTTGTGTTAATTAGAGATTTCTTTTTAGATAGATAAGTATCGGAAAAATAAAAAGAATTCTCAACGGAGGTGGCCGCCCTGCAACCCACGTCAATTACATTTTGTCTTAGGTTTACTAAAAAAATTAAAACTAATTGATATTATTTGAATAATTATGTAGGTATAGTTGAATTCACATAAACTATTAATGCCGTGACATTTCAGTTCTGTCATACTTGTCAAATACTGCAGCAACTCATAAAATATAAATTTCTAATGGCTAAATTTAATTAGTATAATTGTACTGCACACAAAGTATGTCTATCTTGTATTATTTCATACGATTAAAAAGAGATAGAAATAAAAAGAGTTGGCCGAACAATTCCCGAAAAGAAAAATTGAAAACACTGACCAATCTCAGCTGTATAAGAAATTTAGTAAGTTGGTGAAATCTAAAGTAACTAGACAATGACAAGTCTTGACATTTGGCATTAAAACTGTATGTGAATTTAACTATAGGTGGGGGCACAAATACCCACAGGGCAAAAGAACGCACCCTATTTAAATTTGCCGCCGATATCCGGTTTCAAATGCTGTTACAAATAACTTTTCCGACGCCGAAAAAAAGTACCCAGACATTTTGATTACGAATTAAAAGATGACCCCATTGTCGAGACCAAACAGAGTTTCAATTAGAATTTTTATTTTTCGATTTTGGATATTTTTTTTTTGCCAGGGGAAACCCTTTATGGGCACCTGTTACTTGTTCTTTGGATATTGCGATAGAATCAATTAAGGAGAGATTCGTTTCACTTAATAAGTGTAATAAAACTTTTGGGTTTTTGTCGAATTTCTATGAAGATAATGCCATAAATGACGAGAAGTTGTTAAAATCCTGCAAATATCTCGATATAGCGCTTCAATAGCAAGGAAGTCCCACAAACAAAGATATTGATCGCTCAGAGCTCGACCAGGAAATTTTGTCGTTCCGAGAAATTTTTCCAATAAAACGTACAAAATAATAATTGTAGATACGCTCAAATTCATAGCTGAAAAAGATTTAATCTCATCATTTCCAAATCTTTGTGTTGCGCTGAGAATTTTTATTACTCTGCCGGTTACTGTTGCATCTATCGAACGTAGTTTTTCAAAGTTGAAATTAATTAAAAACTACTTGCGGTCAATTATGTCCGAAGAAAGGATTAGTGGCTTGGCCCTTATCGCCATTGAAGGCCAAATTGCTTAGTCCCTCTGTAGGTAAGTATGAATAAAAGAAAAATATTAAAAATAGACACCTATTAAAGATTTATTTTTCTGACAATTGCTTTGCGCCATAATTTCAGGTAGGTAATTGTAAAATAGTAACTGATTTGATTTAAAGGGCAGCCAGCTCATATGACGCACAAGGGCGGCCAACAGGCCAGAAACGGCCCTGGATGACGGACGATATATTGCCAGTAAAATCAAAAGCCCGTTACGAGAAGTCATACGACGCATGTAAAAATAATATAAAATAAAATAATTTAATGTAAGTATATCGAAGTGTCGGACTTAAAAAAAATATTGTACGTCACGCAACCGAAAATTAGTGTTGTGCAGGTTTCTCCAAGCTTCCAGGACTCGCCTACGGCTCGCCCTGGAAATGCTCGTCTCGACCTAAAAAACACTACTTTCCGGTCTTGTAACGTAAATTACTATTACACAACAATACTTAGTTGACTTATTCTGACACTTCTTCTTTCAAACCAGAACTGTCAATTTAAGACGGTTTTAAATTTAGACAATTTTAGAGAATACAGCTGTTAAAGTCAAAATTCATAGAAGGCCCCTTTTCCGACGGCCATAATAGGTACTCACCTGGTATCACTTTCTTCCAAATCTTCTTTAATGTCCAACTCTTCGTTTTTACTTTTCCAGTCATTATAGACATTTTCAGGTTCCATTTTGAACAGGGCCTTGTTCTGTGTAGAAATATGTTCCTTATTATACCTGTAAAAAAAAATTAAATTGGGTCCAGCCTCTTTGATATCAGCACTTTGCTTAAAAACTTCTGTTTTGTATTTGCAGGCTAAACGTGGCGTTCTCATTCTTGGTTCTCTTGAATTTCTGTGTAAATTTTGGGTATTTTGTAAGTTAAAAATAATTGAATATATATACCAAAGTGAATACTTGCTGACCTTATAGGAAGAGTACCTACAAACAAACTTTTAAAAAAGCTTAGGTAGGTAAATATCCTTAAATAAATATAATAAAGAACAAGTATTTCACAGCTGTGATAATTATTGTTAGAATAACTTTTGTTTGAATGTTTGCAAAGACTGAAAATGTATATTTTGTATCATTTCTATTTGTATTTTTTATTTAAATAAATATGAAAAAAAAAATATGAAAAACCTTATTTATTTATATATTTAGCTTATTAAAGAGAGAACATTTTGTCATAGTTCATTGACCAAGAATTATAAAAACTTACCTATTTAAAACTGAACCAGAAAGTCCCTGCAAATTATCAACGATAAGATTCCCATCTTTTTCAATTACTTTTAGATTTTCTAAAAGCACAACTAATTTACGATTCTTGACATAACAACTTTTAGGAACTTCAAGTGGAACATTTTCAATTTCATAATCATCCATTCCTGGCTCGTCTTTTATTAATAAATATAAAGCATTTTCTAATTCTGATGTTGCACCACTTGTTACATTTTTATGTTTTTGTAATACAGGGAAAAAGCTTGGATTAGAGATGTGTTCTGTCTTTTTTTCATTAGGAGGATGTCCTGAGTTAGCCTTTGTGGTCTTTGATTCTTCAACTAAATTCTTAAGCATTAAATGGATCATGTCCATTTCCTGGTCAGAAATGGATTCCATATTTTATAATAAAGAGATTAGGAAAATTCTTTTGTTGTAAATTTTTCCAAAAAACTTAAGTAGAACCAACGGATACTTACACACACAAAATATTAGAGGTATATTTTGTGCTTACACAGTAGAACTATAAGAACAAAACAAAATCATAACAAAATGTTTATGATGTTATGCCAACTAAATCAGTGTTGCCAACTGTTGAACATTGGATTTTACCAAAAGGACATTGAATTGAAATGTTACCAGAATTTTACCAAATCATAAAAAAAATATTTTTTTTAAAGCATAAATAGTTTAAAAAAACCTTTTGTTTTGGGCGTAGGCGTAAATAATACAAATATACCTATTATAGGGAATCCAACAATCTATCAAAATCAAAATTTTTGCGCCCTGGGAGGTTGGAGTGCCAATAGCATCACTTTTTTGTTGCGTTATAACAAAAAAGAGGTTATATTGGCACTCCGAGACCACCCAATACCCTATTTCAGAGGGTATTGGACCACCACCTAGGGCGTACTAGAAATTTTGGTTTTGACAGATCGTTGGATTCCCTAATACTAGATTAATGACTGTATGCACCATTTTACCCATTAGGCATGATTAGGTGATCGTGATTAACCAGGTAACCGTGATTAAATAAAACAGCCTATGCACCAACTAAAAGGATATGTGGGTTTTGTAATCAGGGAAAAGTTAAAACCTCGATTTGGCAACATAGCTCAGATGCAAAAATTCGTGCCATTAACCAGAAAAATAAACCTTTTATTTTTCTGTGACCAGACACACCAAGCAGATTGACAGTTGTGGTTATGTTTTATTTTTATTGTTTTTTCAACTTTTCCGAGAACTTTTTCCAGTTTGGCTGTTTTGCGCATTAAACCCCCAATTTCACACTTCGGCATCTAGAGTCATGGAGTTTGACTCACAGAAAAAAAAGGGTTTGACTGGTGAGGAAGAAAATAATGTATTAGATGCGAAAAAGAAAAGAACTGTTAGCTGAACAAACCCTATTTATCTATCAAATCAAAATAATTTTGTCTCCGAGGTCTTTCTAGCTCTCGGAAAGCCATCATTAAAAATATCCATTACATTAAAATCATCATCGAAGATGATTTCGTCTCCCATTTTAATTTTATTATTGAAAATTCGAGACAAATTTCAAAACAAAACAGGAAAATAACCTTTTAATCATGATTAAATATATAACCCATCAAGATTGGCTGGTTAACTTTAATCTTGATTAAGTTCCTGAGCAGTGTTGGCGCATTGGAAATTTTCTTAATTGAGATATTTAATCATGATTATAAGCTAATCATGATTAACTGGCCTTGGTGCATACGGTCATTAAACTTTTTAGATTTTTATTTTGAAATATTCAAATCTACAACAGATACAACAGAGAAACGAAAATAAACACATACAAATAATTAAAAAACGGTAAAAATTTCGGTCCGATTTTACCAGAAACGTCAAACGATTTTACCAGAACTTTTACTAGGTAAAACTTTGCAAAACTACGTTACCAGATGACCTTTTGATTTTACCAGATCTGGTACAAAATTTACCGAGATGGCAACACTGATTACGAAATAAGAATACAAAGGAAGTAGACCGCTGCATCCGTGTGTGTGCTCTCACTCTCACTGCCACAAAACACCAACTAAGAGAAACGTTATTTGCATGTTAATTGAACGAAACGGGAATGACGTTTAACCGATCGCCATGTTAGGTGGCAGGGGGTGAGGAAGGCGGGGAACGCTTAATTTTAATTGCAGGTTAGTAAATTAATTTTTTTATGTTTGTTTACTTTGCTTTCTAATTTTCTGAGACAAATTATGTTTATTCAACGATTAAAAACAGCAAAGCAAACAACATTAAAAAAATTAATTTACTATAAAAAACAATAAGACTTTTCTAGAAAAAAAAAACGACCATATTTTGTTTATAATTTATTTCAAGTTTAGATCAAAAAGATCTTAATGCAAAAGGCATAACTTCCAATGAGTCTAACACAAGACGAATTTCTAATAACTATGAACTTCTGGTACGAACTAGTTACGGAACATTGTACTATCAAAAATAAAAGTTTCCTAAGGGATTAAAGGTGGTATTCAGAGTCGACTAACTTCCTGGGCCTGTACAAAAATATAAGCCAAGGAAGCATCTAAGGTATCCACCAGTGATTCTTATATCACCCTTCTTAGTAGGTACAAGTTTAGAGTCACAGTGGTGTCGTTCAACCGCTTCCTTGCCTATGCTTTTCAATTTTGCACTATAGGGCTGGTCATTATTAAATTTAGGTCTTCATGTGGGGCAAGTCTTAATCCGGTGGAGGTTAACATTGGGCTAGTCTTGTAGGTGTGCATTAACATGAAACAAAAAAAAAATTGGGCAGAATAATCTCATACATTAGTAAAATGTTTTAAAACAAGAATTATTTTTAAATAGAAACTGAGAAAACTGTTTAATTGGTTTAAATCTTTTATAACTGGGGTCATTAACTTTACTTTTATTAAAAATGTTATGCTTTTTATAGTGTCCAGCACTTAAAGTTTGATTTTGAGTATTTTTATCTCTCAAATATTTGTAAACTGTTAATCGAACATATAATTTAACAATTTCATTACATATGTCGTGTTGCTCACAGAAGTTAAATTTTTGAAATTCATTTCCATAAATATCTAAAAATGTATCTTCTAAGTGAGCAATGCACTATTATTAAGGAAACGATACAATTTCTCGTGGAATTACATCGAGTAAGCGAACTAGTTTATCACTGGCATAAGTAAGTCTAGTATTTTCATCATATTCTTTAAATAAAACACATAAATACTGATTAGTAACGTCGCTAGAATAAAAATTAGCAAGTTTCACAGTCAGGTACAGACTTTCAATTTCAAAGGTTATAAAAAATCATCCCTCCAAGAAACATTATTTGGAAGTAAAAGAAATATTCTCGGATGCAATATTTTTAGCTTAATAATAATATTACAATATTTAGTACTTACTCAGAGAAATACTAAGAACTTCAGTGACATTTTTAACATAAATAATAATGCCGGTGCGATAAAAATCACAAAAAAATAAAACATTTCCACAAGGCGGTCTAAAAAAAGAAAGGTTACGAAAACGAAACGTCAACGATGTCAAATTTTAATCGCACGTACGTCTCAATTGCTTTTGCACATACGTTCAAATATGGCCAGGTGGCTGACATATCCGGTGGCAAGATGTTGCGGGTTGCCCAATGCCACCTTCATCCCCGTGGCTCACTGCTCTGTTCCCTGGCTGGTCCACGCCACCACGCCGCATGAAAGAACAGCCTGTTCTTTCTACCCAACTGTTCTTTGACTAGGTTCAGTTCGTTCATTTTATTTTATAAAGGCGAGGTTGGGCTGGGCGATTCCATTATTTGTGGCCGAGTTCAAGAATACACTGAACGTTTAAAAATAATTTAATGGCTCGGGTAATTTGTAGCATAGATCTGTCTCTGTCTGCATCAAGTTACCTTCGCTATATATAAAGAGGGACAAGTATAGCTTGAACGAAGAAAGGTCGCGTTTCTTAGTAAACACATTCAGTTTAAACAAATAACGACGTAGGAGTTATATTAACTCATAAATGATGAGGACCTTAGACGAGGATAGACGACAAGGATGGGGATGGTAAACGTAGGGCGGTTCTATTGACAATTATCTGGCATGTGACGTCACACTCTGACGTCACATGTTTCCATTCCGCCAATCTTTGTCTCACCGGGCTGGTCCAAACCGCATTGTATGCAAAGAAGAAAAGTCACTGGTCGTGATATGGTACATTCCAGACAACATCACGATCACCCCTAATGTGCTGGCAAATTGCCCCCAGGGAGCAGATCCATTAAGAACAAGACAAGCATAAGTTAACGTAACCCAGTGTTGCCAACCGTACGGTAATTACCGTACATGTACGGTAATATGTACCAAGATACGGTAATAAGGTCATTACCGTACGCAAATGTACGGTAATTTAAAGGATTGAAAAAATTGGAGTCACTCAAGACTCTCGAGATAAGATAAAAAGGATCGCCAATGCAAATTAGTGCAATAATTAATTTTGCATTTTGACGTACCAGAACTCTCTAGAAATCGATTACTTTGGCAACAGCGCAGAGCGCGCATGACAAATGTTATGAACCGACAACACTGCCAAACGTCAAAATAAGGATTTGCTTGTATGTTTACAACTAGTGTTGGGGCACTTTTTTTTGCGAAGTAGTGCGAAGTGGCAAAACCAACATAATTTTACACTAACAAACTAACAACAGGTAATTCCATCCTCGGTGAGTTGAATTAAATTTGACCTACACTTACTTAAATTCGATCTTCACTTACTTTCTAGCATTTTTTATCCATATTTCATACACTTATTACGATTTAGCACACTTTACACATGGTAGGGCCGTCCATAAAATCCCAGACAGCACAAAGACATCTTAAAGATATCTAAAAGATGTCAACAATAGACATTCATGACGTCTTATGGACGTTTCTTAACGCCATCAAGACATCTTATGGATATCTTAAAAAGGTCGTATGTTACAAAACCCAACGTCTATACCACATCTTATGGACGGCTTACAGATATCTTATGGACACCTTATAGATGTCTCATGTATACCTTATAGATGTCTTATGAACATCTTATGGATGTCTTATGAATACCTTATACATGTCTTATGGACACCTTAGATACATTGTATAGGCCAAACCGCAGAGCCCTAAAACATTTTGTTTTGTTTGTTAAACATGAAACATCATATTGCTTAATAATTGGTTTTATTAACGTATTACATAATTAAAACTTTTTTAATAATGAATTTCGCCTATCTGTGGCTCTTCTTAGCCACGTCGCGATGGCATCCTCGGCATCTTTTCTACTGTTTTGAAGCCATGTTTTGTCAGCAGATTTATTGACACTGCATCCACTGATTATAGACCAATTTTAATTATTCGAAAACTAAGAACAAACACCACACCACAGAAAAATATGTACCTACCGTACAAAACGTTTTTTAATCTACAATTCGTTTTCTTTTAACGGTTCACTAAGTAGAAAGTAAAAAACTGCAAGTCATCATCAGCAAAACTATCAAAAATCAAGCCCATCGACAGTTGACAGTGTTGACCTTGCGTCAATTTCAAATGGCAAAGGGAAGCGCTTTGTTGCCAATCCTAAGTTGTTCGCGATGTTGCCAAATCTACCGATTCTAAAATTTAACTCTATTGTTTGTCGTTTACAAAAAAAAACTATTCAAGAAAACGTCCGAATTGGTAACAATCATTTAAATTCGATTAGACAAGTATACAAAAAAATAATAAAAGTTCTGAGAACGGCGACGGTCGGGTTTGTTCGGGCTGACGATCCGAGATGGCGGCAACCCAAAGTGTCCATTTAAAAAATATATAAGCTAGAGAAAGACAGGGATACTACAAAGACAGAAGAGAGACAAATCTCTTTCTGTGCTATAACCTAAAAAAACACGAACGTCATATTTACGATATTTTAGCGACATCTTATGGACGTCATCTTACAACATCTTATGTATGTCTTGAAAAAGACGTCTTTAAGATGTCTTTTGTAGGTCTGCAGGCGTTCAGACATAATTAAGACCTAAAATCGACGTCTTTAAGACATTGTGTGCTGTCTGGGATGGACGACCCCGAAGATACCGGCGGGGGAGGGGACCCCCTAGTTCCCTCCAGAGATAAAATACGGCGAATTATCGGAGTCACTCCACAATTAGATAACAGTATTCACAAAAAAGACAAAAAAAACACAGTTAAACCAAACAAACAAACTCAAATAAACCAACAGGCTTTGGAACAAGATATTTCTTACAGAATGGATGATACAATAGATAACGAACAATTATCTCAATCCAAAAATCCACCAAACACGCCTTCTGACGAAGGCACAAGGAAAATACACAACCTATACAAAAACACAGACTCTTCACCTTATATCGTGTATATTAAAACCTCAGAAAACTCTTCCCTCAACGTAGGTAGATTTAATAACCTGAAAATTGCTAAGGATATCTTTGACCTGAAACTCAGAGATGTCCTGAAAACAACCAGTAAAGGAAAAAAACGACTAGGCATAGAATTTACTACCCCAGAAGCGGCCAACAACTTCACAAAAGATAAAACACTTTTAGAAAAAGGATACAATATCTTTATTCCTAATAACTATACTTCAAGCAAAGGCATTATAAGAAATGTGGACCTAAGTTTTTCTACCGAAGAAATTATAGCCGCTAGCGAGATCCCAGACCCCATAAAAATACTGGAAGTAAAAAGACTGAACCGCAAAGTACTCAGTACTAATGAAGAAAACAAAACACTAGCCCGATACATTCCCACAAGCACTATTTTAGTAACGTTTGATACAGCTCTTATGCCGAGAAGCATTAAAATATACGGCCTTCCAGTCCATGTAGTTCCATATATACCGCCAGTAACACAATGCTTTTCATGTCTCTTATATGGCCATATAAAAAAGCACTGCAAAGGCAGAGAGAAATGCCACAATTGTGGAAAAATTCACCAAGCAGACACAACAAAAGTTTGTCAGACTAAATGTCTTCACTGTAAAAGCAATGAACACAAATCCACTTATAAGCAATGTCCAGAAAACGTAAGACAGCAAAACATCAAAAGACTGATGGCTCTAGACAACCTGACATATTTTGATGCTAACAGTATTTGCAAGAAAACATACACAAGTGATGAGTATACATACCAAGCAACAGATTTTCCTACATTAAGAAACACTAACAAAAATAACACAATACAAGAAAATATAATATTGCCCTCTCAAAGAAGGGAAGCAATAATCAATAATAACCAAGTTAAGCGTTCCTACACGGAAGCAACACAGACCACATCTAAACGTAGATTTATTCAACGAAACACCGGTTATGACAGGGAAGCGCACAACAGCGCACTGTATTACCCAAATTCTAGACCTCAGAAATCGAAAGAACATCCCAGCACTTCTAGTGCAGGATATGTAAATAGTCAAACTAAGATGCCTACAAGTGCCCCGCAATATACAACAAGACAAATTATGCAAAATTTTATACACATGAGTGAAGAAGAAAAACAAATACTTAAAAATTTCATCCTAACACACTACAATTTAACATCATATATGGATCCAGATGATCCATATGAGCCTTGAAACCAAACCACCCACTTGCTAATAGGACAAAATCTAATAAAAACATGAAAGTCATTCAGTGGAACATTAGAAGCGTGAACTCAAATAAAGGGAACCTTGCAGCAATGGTTAGAGACTACAATCCAGATATTATCTTGCTTAATGAAACTTGGCTAAAACCTAACCTACATTTCAGTCTTAAACCCTACAACATAATACGATCGGATAGAGGAGATGGCTATGGCGGACTAGCATCCTGCGTCAAGAAAAATCTGAAATACAACGTAAATAAACTCAATACTAATTTAGATGAAAATGATATGCAAATACTATCAATAACATGTGGCAATCTAAACATAGTCAACATATATGCCAGCCCACAATATAACATCCCTCCAGAAATTTTTAACAAGATATTATCGACAAGTCAACATACACTTCTCATGGGAGATCTTAATGCTCACCACCAGCTATGGGGTAGCCATTCTGCAAACGCTTCCGGAAGGACTTTGGCTGATTTTCTTGAAAAAAATGATTTTGTAATTTTAAATGATGGGACCTCAACCAGACTTAACTCTCCAGGTGAAAAACCGAGCCCAGTGGATATATCCATTATTAGTAGCCACTTAGCGCCTATGGCTGACTGGAAGGTACTACCAGACTGTGGATTCAGTGACCACTACCCAACCTATTGTATAATCGGTGATAGAACCAGCCACACCCAACATTCCTACTACACTTCCTATCCAGTTAAAAACTACAAAAAAGCAGACTGGGAACTATTCTATCATAAAGTCAATCTACAGACCCACCCCCTAAACGAGAATATGCCCTACGAACAACTAGAAACAATAATTCACCAAGCTGCCGAAGCCTCAATTCCGCTAAAATATACCAACGCTTTAGGTAAAACTGGTAACCCTTGGTGGGATCAGGAATGCACAAATCTACTTAAAGAAAGACGAAGAATAATCGCTGAATATAATGACAACCCCTCGTTAAGCAAATATCTGATGGTCAAACACACAATAGCCAGAACCAGAAGGCTGTTCAACAAGAAAAAAAAGGAGAAGTTCATAGAATTCTGTGGTACACTAAATAAAAACTCTAATATCACGGAGGTCTGGCGCAAAATTAAGAAGTTCTCGGGTACAAGTAACAACCCTGTATACTCCTCGCTCTCCCAAGAAACAATAAAAATAGGCATATTAAAGAAAATGGCTGTAGTAAACATTGACCCCTCATTCCAACTTCAGGCCCCTCCTGAGGACCCGGCATTTTTCACAAGAGATGAATTTTTAAATAGTCTGCAAGGGAAAAAAGATTCTGCGCCTGGGCTAGACAATATCAATTATAAAATGCTGAAAAACCTACCTCTTAAAGCCCAGAACATCCTTTTAAATAACTATAATGAATTTCTAAGTGGCAAACCACTGCCTGCTTCTTGGAAGAAATACAACATTGTCAATTTTTTAAAACCGAACAAGGACCCAAACTCCATAGATAGCTATAGACCAATAGTCCTATCTGCTTGTTGCTGCAAAGCCCTAGAAATCATGATTAAAAATAGAATAGAATGGATAGCAGAGAACAAAAAAATCTTTCCTGAAAATCAAACCGGCTTTCGGAAAGGCACAGGCATATACAAAAATATTGCATTAATAACCTCCAATGTTACACTGGCCTTCGGTCAGAATGAATCCGTTCTAGCGGCGTTCCTGGACATTAAATCAGCGTATGACGGAGTGAACTTAACCTTACTTTATAACAAACTTATTAAGTTAAAAATTCCCACTGAACTCGCTAACCTTATATATAGAATTATGCAAAATAGGCTTTTATACTCAAGAAGCGAAGACGGAAACCTGATAGGACCGCTACTGGCTACAGCAGGCCTACCACAAGGCTCCCCACTTAGTACCATACTTTTTAATATATATCTGAAAGACCTTTTTGACATTTTACCAATAGGCATACAACTGCTGAGTTATGCTGATGACCTAGTCCTGTTTATAAAAGGCAAAAACTTGCAACTAATGGCTAGGCGAATCAACGAGGCACTGGCACTAATTAAAAACTGGCTAAGCAATAACAATCTATCCTTATCCTACAACAAATGTGAGGCCATATGGTTCACTAAGGGAATCAGAAGAGACACACTACCAGTGCTACGGATCGAAGATAACATAATTCCATATGTAGCCCAGACTAAATACCTTGGAATAATTTTGAACAAGCACTTAAAATGGGATAAACATATAGAATACATCACGAACAAAGCTAGAAAAGGACTCAATGTAATAAAATGCTTTAGTCGAGTTTGGTGGGGTGCAGACCCCAAGATCTTACTGTCAGTGGTAAACAGCCTCGTTAGATCACATTTAGAATATGGGGCAATATTCCTGAAACCTACTAACAAACAAAATCTGGACAAGATAAACGCTGTGTTCTATCAGGGACTCAGAGTTGCACTTGGATGTATGAAATCAACACCTACAAATGTACTGCTCGCAGAAGCTGGCGCTTGGGACCTGGAGTTTCGAAGAAAATGGCTTGCAACAAAATGTTTGGCCCAGAATTATGCATTTAAAAATAATGCCCTTTTAACAATATTGAAAGAAATCAAAATACTTCATGCTAGAAATGCGGACTACTGGAGAACAAAAGACATTACATACCTCATGCAAGCTTCAAATTATCTACTACCCTTCCAAAACAAAATAGAAAGAAACGACAAACTTCCATGCTTTGATATAGAATTTATTCATCAAATAAGGAAAATTAAGACAATCAATCTGAACATTAGGAAGAAGGACATAGGCAACAAAGAGAAATTCTTAAGCTCGACAGAGAGATTCAAGAGTACACACACTTTTATCTACACAGACGCATCAAAAAAGAAAAACCGGGTAGGCTATGGAATACACATACCTGATCTAAAGTATAACTACTCAGCTAGGTTGCCTGACATACTAAATATCTGTTCAGCCGAATTAACGGCCATCAATGAGGGAATTAGAGCAGCACTCTCCAAGAACATTCGAAATATGCTAATAATTTCAGACTCTAAAAGTGCCATCGATAAACTAAACAAAACAACTATATGTACTAAAAACGACTATATATGTCTTCGCACAAAAAGGCTGATTCTCGAGTTGATGGATGGGGGCCATGATATAATTTTGGCTTGGGTTCCAGGACACGATGGAATTCCAGGTAATGAAAAGGTGGACCAGTTAGCAAAAATAGGAACCATACTAAACGTTCCTAAACCTCTAAAACCAGCATATATAGAAATAATACCCATCATCAAAAATAAAATAGACGAAGAACACAAAACTTACTGGAAGCTATCCACAAGAAACAAAGGAAGCGGCTACGCAAAAATTCAAGGCACATTTCCAAACACAAGATGGTTTGACTCCCTACCATTCCTGGATAGAAGACATATTACCACTATAATTAGACTACGTTCAGGACACTGCTTAACAGGCAAGCATCTACACAGGATTGGAATAAAGGATAGCCCACTCTGTGAGTGTGGTCAAGTGGAAGACCTTGACCACATATTCTTTGAATGCCCGATTAACTTCATTCCGAATTTTGACCTCTACAAGGAAGCTACTAACATTCTGAACTACAACCCACTTAACATCCAGTGTGTTTTAAAAAATATAAACTCAATCACGATAAATCTCCTAATAAAATTTCTATCTTTCAACAAAATTAAACTCTAATCATCTCACGTAGACACATATTCAACTCACCAAAAACATCATATCCCTTTTCCTTTCCGACGCAGCTCATTTGTGTAATGCACCTCCGCTGCGCGGGTGCGAGAAGAGTCATATCCTTTTATGTAATAACTCCTACACATCATGCCATTTTTACCTTGCTTGATCGTTTAATATTTTGTTTTGTATGCGCTTAAGTTGCATTTTGTAGGAAATCAGCGACTTCGATATATGGTTTAGAGCCAGGCTGAATCGTGGTCGCCCTAATGTACTGGCGAATTGCCTTCTGGAGCAGACGCCATTGAAGAAAAGACAAGACAAACTAGTGTTGGGAAAAATCGACTTATTTTAATAATCGACTACCGAGCATTCGAGTGATTTAAAAAATCGAATGATAATCGATTTTTTTTCACTCAAATGCTAATATTAATTATTAATATTGGCGGTTCATCGTTCATGTTGATATACAGCATTTGTATTGGGAATAACTGACTCGGTGTTGTTAATCGATTTATTTTTTGCGGATTATTAAATGTGGTGGAGATATTTGTGGATTTTTTGGCATGGTTCTCAGATATTACAACTTACAATTTAATTTAACTAACCACTTGACTACTTGACCTTGAGATGTCACGATATTGCATAACTCATGATATTTATGAATACTGAATACTCACCACTATAATAAATCCTATTATCCTACGCAAGCAACCCGTAATGCAGTATTTAAATCTAAATAAATCATATTCATTATCTTACGCAGGCAACCCGTAATGCAGTATTTAATATGAAAAATATCGCCATCAATAACCGAAAACCACTCGGTGTAGCCGCTCGCTACGAGATGGCTCTGGCCGCAGTGAGTGATTGACAGGCGGGCAGCAACTTTGGAGACGCGTTGAAAAATAAAAACCATATGTTCGTCACTCATTTTGTCACTCGAGTTATTTCCGAAGATAATCGAATAATTCAAGTGATTGAAAAAATCGAGTGATCGGTTATTTTTCACTCGAGTTATTCCATCACTATTTACAACCACGATTCCTAGTTCCGACGGCGGCCGGCTGTCTGTTTGGGATTTCCCGGAATATCTTGATCATCAAGATTATATATAAATATTTATATAAAACCAGTAGCCACGGAAATATAGCATTCTTTTACCATGTGGAAAGAAAAGGATACTTTTAAACGGTATTTAAAATAATGTACGGTAATTGGGCGAAAAATACGGTAATTTTGGATTGCCGGTACGGTAAATCGACTGGGAAAGGTTGGCAACGCTGACGTAACCTCAGAAAATGGTGTGTGTCTCCAGTCTCCTGTGTTGTGTATGTCTGACTAACACCCGAAGAAAAGGCAGGAAAGAGCAGTGAAAAACACACAAACAGCACTTAACACTTAAGAACACTCGAGACCAGAGTATGACCAAGAGTCAGACCCCCTCTGGCCTCACAAAAAATGAGCTGGCAAATTGATCTTTAAAGATCAGAAGCCAATAAAAAGGTGGATTCATAGTCGCCGTAACGTAAGCCGTAAGACGTAAGCCGTAAGAGTTAAGACGTAAGAGAAAACATACCATTCATAGTCAAAAGTTAAGACGTAAGAAATTTCAAAATTGTAGGTTATGATTTTTTGTTGTTCCTCAACTACCTCACTCATTTTAACCGTTAATATATTATAATATTACTGTAATAACAAAACTGGAAAATGCAAATACTCTAGACAAAAAAGCAAAACGGCGTTAAAATGAAATCACCAAAAATAAACAAAGGAAATCTCCCTCCCGTCCCGTCGACTGTCATTCAAAGTTGGTAATGACGGCCGGGTATGCACGAGTAAGGCCGATCCCGACCGAAACTTAAGACGTAAGAAATGGAAATAAACCATTTCGTGTTACGGCTTACGGCTTACGTCTTACGTTACGGCGACTATGAATGCATGTATTTATAATCATATGTTTATTTTTCTTACTGCTTAACCTTACGTCTTACGGCTTACGTTACGGCGACTATGAATCCACCTTTTTAAGGAACCCACGCAAGACAAGACAATGGTGTGTGTAATATAAATGATACATAAACATTTTGTTCTTGTTCTACTGACTGTGTAAGCTGTGTGTGTAAGTATCCGTTGGCAACAAAAGAAGTTTCCTAATCTTTTTATTATAAAATATGGAATCCATTTCTGGCCAGGAAATAGACATGACCCATTTAATGCACAAGAATTTAGTTGCAGAAGAAGAAACCACAAAGACTAATTCAGGACATCCTACTAATGAAAAAAATACAGAGCACATAACCCTTTAATTTTCTTTGGAGCACATCTCTAATCTAAGCTTTTTTCCTATATTACAAAAACATAAAAATGTATCAAGTGGTGCAACATCAGAATTTGAAAAGGCTTTAAATTTATTAATAAAAGACAAGCCAGAAAGGGATGATTATGAAATTGCAAATGTTCCACTTGAAGTTCCTAAAAGTTGTTATGTCAAGAATCGTAAATTAGTTGTGCTTTTAGAAAATCTAAAAGTAATTGAAAAAGATGGGAATTTTATCGTTGATAATTTGCAGGGACTTTCTGGTTCAGTTTTAAATAGGTTAGTTTTATAATTCTTGGTCAATGAACTATAACAAAATGTTCTCTATTTAATAAGCTAAATATATAATTAAATAAATAAGGTTTTTAAGCAAAGTGCTGATATCAAAGAGGCTGGACCCAATTTAATTTTTTTTACAGGTATAATAAGGAACATATTTCTACACAGAACAAGGTCCTGGTCAAAATGGAACCTGAAAATGTCTATAATGACTGGAAAAGTAGAAACGAAGAGTTGGACATTAAAGAAGATTTGGAACAAAGTGAAACCAGGTGGGTACCTATTATGGCCGTCCGAAAAGGGGACTTTCATCTATATATATTTTCAACTTATTTATAAAATCATAAAGAAGAAAATATAATACAAAATGACAAAACAACAAAATACCGTTTTATACTAATTAAAATAAATTATCTCTGCAAGAATTGTCATTATCGGGATCAAGGGGAAGACTATCTAAAGCATCAATAAAATATAAATCTTTCCCGTTTCCACGCAGCATTTATAATTTTATTAGTGTGTGTTACATAATTTTTCCATTTTTCCACTGTTACATTTTCTATGGCTTCCGAGGGGTAATTCACTGAGAAAAATTTGTACACCATTTTCCATATTGCCGAATTTTCTTCGTATTTTCCGAGGGGTTGTAACGAAGTTACCAAAATTTTACCGAATTAACGACAAGTACCTAATTAACACCGAATTACTAGAAAGTAATTATCTCCGTAATTTTTCAATTAATTTTTCCGTTTCTTTCATGCAACCGATTTATTGAATATTTTTCTAACCGCTGGTAACAAAAGTTTTTGAATTTAATCAGAAAAATGAATTAATTCCCTCTATAACAGAAACCGTCTTAATTGGCAAACCAATATACGGCATTCCGATACAAGCAATTCGGCGTTATCTCCTGTACCGATTCGAAAAGATAGCGAACGCGCACCGTTTATAAAATCCCCAACACCTTTGACCATTTCGGTGGTGGGAAATAAAAAAGTTGAAATCGGAGATCGAACCAAAAATGCGGGCCCTTCTCGATCCAGCCTTGCAGCCGACCTAAAGTGATTTTTCAAAGTGCTTATATAGTTTCAACCAGTGAACCGTTTGCCTTTTCATTTTGTTTTTCATTCTGTTCCGCCGTTGTCGAACACACCGTTATTATCTGTGGTAAGCAACAGTTTATCTTTTTAAAATTTGATATTTTGATTTTTGCTAGATTTTCCTGCCGCCTTAAAACTATTTTCATTTACCTGTATTTAAGATTAATTTTATCCGATATTTCCCCGGATTTGCTTTTACTTAATACCGCCGCATTTTAACCCTTTTCATACCGACCGTTTATAAGTTTTCCGTTCTCTAAATTATTACCGGACTTTCTCCCGTTTAACACCGCCGTCTACAGACACATTAACACCGCTTGCTTAATAATTTGTTCTACCGAAAAGCTAACTTGCATATTACCGCTGAAATTCCTTTAGAACACCCGCCTAGCATTTTCCAAAAATACCCGCTTTGCCATCCGCTTTGTAGAGATTTGGTTCCTGTAATTCAACGTAGAAATTTCAGTTTATTTGACTTAGAGAATAGTATTTTTACATTATATTATAACTGTGTATTTCTCTCATTTGCCGAGAATAAATTTATTATATTTTTTTATACTATTATAGGTGTGTTTTATTTCCCGAAAGCTAGAGACGTAAATGACTGATATCTATATGCGCTAGTAGAACTCTGTCTCCAACTGTTTAAAGGCTACCTAGGGCTCCGGGGTTTCTGATTTTCCCAATTTGAATAAAATCGGTGGCGCTCGAGAATAAAACCGTTTAGTTTAATAGTTTGAACTCCGACCACAGAACGCTTTAGCAGTTATTCAATTTAGACCCGACCGAATTTACCACCGAATCACCGACCGCCAAAAAAAAAAAAGAAAACCAGGAATTGAATGACTTCCGCGTCTGGGGAATAAATTGATTATTGCGAATAAAATAAGAATTAATTTTTCTTAAATACCGTTAATAGTAAAATCCTTTTAAAATTCAAAACCGAAGAGTAGCCAAGTAACGAAGATAAAACGAAACGTTACAAAAAGTAACACATCACGTTACAGGGTAAACCGCTGGGGCATTTTGGTGTACAAGCTCTTGGCATTAGTGGCATTAATGGCAGTGTTGGCAGTATGGGCATTATGTAGGCAGTATATTTGGCATTATTTAGCATTATTTTGGCAGTATTAGCATTTGTTAAAAATAATTAGTTAACAATTTATCAACATCCTTACGACTCGGCAACACTGCTTATCAAAAGTCGTAGCCGTTTGCTTCAAATTAGGTGGAGTGGGGGTGAAACCCAGGGGCGGTTCTAGACCCAAAATATTGGGGGGGGGGGGGGCATTACATATTGGCGCAGCCACAATTTTTGGTAGCCTTCGCAAGCAAATAACGCCGCAGCCCAAAATTTTTTAGGATCACGCCCCAGATCACTGCAGGCAGATAATTAAAATGCTAGACAAAATTATCTACTTCCCCGCCAGAACAATTAACATTGGTCAGCACTCAGCAGCAACGAAACACAAAAGTACCCGTTGAAACGGGGATGATTTGCGCAGCGTGTATAATAAAGCGAGGTTGTCATTGTTGCCAAATTGATTGTATTTCTCTATCGCAAGGCAATGCGAGGTTGTCATTGTTGCCAAATTGATTGTATTTCTCTCGAGATATTTTAAAGTTTTTTTCAGAAATGTTAGGGGGTCCTGGGCCCCAGTCATGTCATATTCTTTCACTATACAATTCTCCCAAAATTAGCAATGAAATAAATTGATACTTTTGTAATATATCAGATATTACCTAAATAATAGGCCGACGATATTGATTTTATTTAAAAGTTAGTAAACAAAATAATAAACTAAAAAAAAGAACGCGAAATAGGTTAGGTATAGGTTGGCAATAGATTGAATGACATTGAAAATTTCACCTTAAGTGCAAAATATCTTATTAAAATACCATTAAGATGGTTCCCTCTTTAACAAAGAGTTTGCCTATTAAAATGGCCCTAAAACTTTGAATTTTTAATATGTTTTTTTACATTTATTTGTTGTAATTTGTGTATTGTTACCTACATAACTTGACAAAGTAGTACCACAGAAAATATAGCTACGCAACAGAACGCTGATGAGAATAGGAAGACAGGCGACAAACGAAAACGGCCGCGAATGGTTACTCGAAAGGTTCGAGGTGGCGCTGCGAGTAACAGTACAAGCATTTTTCGTATTTCGCCGATTTCGCGCTGTTCTGAGAAAGAATTTATTTGGTGATGTTGCCGCCGTTCAGATACACTCTTGCAATTCGATTTACACTTACTTGGATTTTCGCAAGTTTATTTATTATTTTATATCATAATGCGGTTTATTGCATGACAGACCTATCAAAATAAAAATAAAAATGTACTTACATATAATATAACAGAAAGGGTCACATAATATAATAATAATAATAATAATAATAATAATAATAATAATAATAAAGGTCGCAAATTTTTTTTTACATTATGAGATGTCGATGTTTTGGGGGTCCCTAGATGACGGAGAATGATAAAATTTTGTATATGGATTAAGTATTAACACTGCTTCAAACCTGTTATAAGTAATTTGATTGTGCTATACCAGCGCGTTATATGGGTATTCTGTGATCAGAGTCTAGTAGATTCAGGGTAAACAACTAAAAATGTATATCGACTATCGAGCGACAAATAAAGTGCTGGGCAAAGGTGGGTATTTGGCAATTTTTTAAATTGGAATAACTTTTTTATTTTATTTTTGTTATTCTAATAGACTAAAAACCGATCAATGTTTTGTTTTTTACACTTTTCGTTTTAACTATCTTTAAAAAATAATCGACATCGATTATTAGCGACCCTGTTGAAATATAAAAGTAACGCTGACTAAGAGCTTATTCTGTTTATGGTTTATCTGAATGTCGAACCGATTTGTTTATGTTTCGACGATGGCGGTTCCATTTTCCATTTTCATGGCGTAATTCGAGACGTAATACCTATTTGTCAAGGGTTCTTTCTGTTTGTTTTAAGAAAGAACAGTAAGTTAGAGTTCAATTATTGTCTATCACAATAATTCACAAGCCCGGTCTTTGTAACCATTCGTTTTTGTTCGTAATAAAGTATTTTACATTTTACCTGAGTTTCATAATTATTTCTCTTAGTACCACCACTTAATCTCAACAGACCCTGTATATAGTGTAAAAAGTTATGTTAACCAACATAAAATATTTTGTAGAAGTTCTTTTTTAATTACGAAAAACAGTGGTTTATTTGAAAGATTTTAATGACGAGTTTTCTAATTTATGAATTTAGTTATTTAAAATCACAGCATTTTATTTTGTCCCTGTAAAAATAAATAATTTTTTATATTTTGGCTAGTGTCCGACCGAAACAAGATTTTCAGCCCAAACCGAAACCGAACCTTCAGCCTTGGTCTCAGTTTCGGCTGAGACCGAAACTTTTATACATGTTAAAAATTTTATTGTATACTAAAATCTAATTTATTTTATATAGGACGAGATCGATCTTGGGAACGGATTGAACTCTTCCCACCTAAAAAAAAAGGTCAACAGCGAAAAAACATTATTTATATAGACAACACTGCCTACGAACTCACCCAAATTTAGGCGAACGGTTCGCGACAATTCACGAACACTGAGTTTCGGCGCGGCCGAAGGTTCGGCCGATTTTTGACCGAAACCGAAACTGTCACAGATTTTTTGGCCGAAACTAGCCGAAACCGAACCTTCGATTGGTCTCTAATTTTGGCATTGCTACATAATGAGAGTTTAAAACCTTGCCGCTAATAATGTCGGAGAGACTTCAAACGTTTTCCCGGAATGCCGCTTCCTATCGGCGTTTTTTCCGGCGGCTAAAGTGGTAGATCAGAGAGGTTTACCTTTTACCCTCTTTTAGACAAACCAAGGTTCGCCCCCGCTACAACAAAAACATACATTTTATGCGAAAGCCACCTCTATAAATTAAAATCAACCAAATCAATTAAGGCTCCTTGATCTTACAGACTGCGAAATTACCTACTACCAAAAATTATTAAGTTATTATTATACGGGGTGTCCGCTAATTAATGGTACATAGAAAAACCACAGACTCCTTAAGTAAAAATATTAGGATTTATTCATACATACATATATCCGAAAGTTGATTTTACCTGAGGTAGGTTAAAGAAAACTTTATTTTCGTTTTTCTCCAATAACTTTAAGAAAAACTGACGTTTTTTCAAAAATTTTGCATTAAGGGTTTTTTTAGGTCAAGAAATTAATTTTTTTATGAAATTTTAATGTACAATGTAGGGGGCGCTCTCTGCGGTATTTTTCGCACATTTATTAGGTCATAACTTTTTTGTGTCTCAGTGTATTTAAGTTTTTAATGAAGATAATAAAAACATTATATTTTACTTGCCTGAGCTAGTACACTGAATAATTTAAATGCAAATATCTCTGAAACGGTAACTCTGTAAAGTATTATTTTCGTTAAAAACTTAAATACACTGAGGCACAAAAAAGTTATGACCTAATAAATGTGCGAAAAATACCGCAAACAGCGCCACCTACTTTGTACATTAAAATTTCACACTCAAATAAACTTCTCGTTCTAAAAAAAAAACTTAATTGCAAAATTTTATGAAAAAACGTTTTTCTCAAAGCTATTGGACACAAACAAAAATTAAGTTTTAACTTGTAACCCTGTATCTCAGTCAATATCAACTTTCGGATGTAGATAATTAAGTATGATTAAATGATAATATTTTTTACGTAATGAGTCTGTGGTTTTTCGATATACCATTAATTAGCGGACACCTGTATATCTATAATATAGATAAATACCCAGAAATAAAATATCACCAGCACTTTTTATGCGTTCGGATTCGCAATTCAAGTACAGCGGTAACTAAGACTTAAAAACTAAGATTTAAAAAATCTTAATTTTAAACCTGCAATCTCTAAAATAAATTGTTATTTTTTAAGGGCAAAGAGACATTATACCTAGATAAGATTTTTAAAATAGTCAGTTAAACTGTAAATAACTACCTTTCAAAATACCCATAACATGTATTTATTTTAAACTTGGAGGAATATTCAATTTAAGGCTTTCCTAATGTCATTATTAAAATACCACAAATTCAAAGGAGATCCGTAATGAGAAATATTTTGGCTTTTGAAATTAGGTGGCCTTATACTGTTACATTAATGTCCGACATTTTTTCACTAACGTGGCAACTTTAAGGATTGTAATTATAAGAGATTGGATCTATTTAGTGAACATTGAAATAATTCAGTCAGCTTTATAGGTACCTATATAAAATATTAAAATTCCCACAAATGCAACGTTCAATCGTTATCGGTGAAAAGTCTAAAATTTATATAATAGTTTGACACACACAAACTTTCCGTTTTATCCAGTTCCAGTAGGTTTTTTATTTTATATTTACTTTCAATGAACATTAATTTTACAAAATAATGAACTTGCTTGTTCTAGAACGCAACTTTAAATTGTAGTTTAATTATTTTACTGATTATACATTATACAACTCAATGTACCAGGTGGTGAAATAAGCAAGGACGTAGGCTTTATCTCCGAAAACAATATTTGCACAACTTTCGGAAATATATTTTATAAGTAAAGTGGTCAAGAGAAATTGCTGGAAATTACTTTTAAGTTCCTCATTTCGCCGCAAGGGGGCACAATTAAAAATGGTTTTTTTAAATTCTAAATTTCTCCGAAAATTCCCATATTACGGTATAACTCTGATTACATCTTTGGAAAGCTTAGACAATTCTGCATTATTTTGGTTTAAGGCTCATTGGCGTATCGACCTTGATAAGAGTGGGAGAAGCTATTGAAAGTGTAAACATTTAAATCGCTGTAACTTCTAAACGACTTATCCGATTTTACTAGATTTAAGCTTGTTTGGAAGGGGAAAACAAGTATCTTCAATTGTCGTATCCAACAGTACACGATAGTGTTTAATAAAATTGCTAGAGGGCGCAATTTGTAATAATAACAGTTTTTTCGATTTTATCCCGAAAATTCAAATCATACGGTATAACTATGACATCATAATCGAAAAGTAGATGAAATTTGCAACCAAAGATGTAAAGACCGCAGTTCGATATCTTTGTTCGTTTCAGAGTTATTGCCAAAACAATAATTTTCAATACAAATTGCGCCCTCTAGCAATTTTATTAGAAACTATCTTGTACCATTCGATACGACAATTGAAGATACTTACCTTTTTCTTCCAAACAAGCTTAAATTTACTAAAATCGGTTTAGTCGTTTAGAAGTTACAGCGATTTTACTGTTTACAATTTTACTTGATAAGAGTGGGAGAAGCTATTGAAAGTGTAAAGATTAAAATCGCTGTAACTTCTAAACGACTTATCCGATTTTACTAAATTTAAGCTTGTTTGGAAGTACCTTCAATTGCCGTATCTAATGGTACACGATAGTTTCTAATAAAATTGTTATAGGGCGCAATTTGTATTAAACATTATTGTTTTGGCAATAACTCTGAAACGAATAAAGATATCGAACTGCGGTCTTCACATCTTTTGTTGCAAATTTCATCTACTTTTCGATTATGATGTCATAGTTATACCGTATGATTTGAATTTTCGGGATAAAATCGAAAAAACTGTTATTATTACAAATTGCGCCCTCTAGCAATTTTATAGAAGAATATATAGAATATTGTACTGTTGGATACGGCAATTGAAGATACTTATTTTCCCCTTCCAAACAAGCTTAAATTTAGTAAAATCGGATAAGTCGTTTAGAAGTTACAGCGATTTTAATGTTTACACTTTCAATAGCTTCTCCCACTCTTATCAAGGTCGGTACGCCAATGAGCCTTAAACCAAAATGATGCAGAATTGTCTAGGCTTTCGAATGATGTAATCAGAGTTATACCTTAATACGGGAATTTTCGGAGAAAAGTAGAATTTAAAAAAACAATTTTTGATTGTGCCCCCTTGCGGCGAAATGAGGAACTTAAAAGTAATTTTCAGCAATTTCTCTTGACCACTTTACTCATAAAAAATCTTTCCGAAAGTTGTACGATTAATGGTTTTCGAGATAAAGCTGACGTCCTCGCTTATTTGACCACCCGGTACATAATTCCCATATAGCTCGAGAGGCTTATGATAAGTGATAAGCCTTTGGGATTATCGCTTTTGGTGGAACGATTGTTACTGTCATGGTAACACATTATCAAATATTTAATTGTGACATAATCAGGCTAGGATAACTTAAATGGTGAAGGTCGTCCCCTGTTCGTTTAATTTAGCCCCCCGGTCGCTAGTGGCGCTATTGTAGGAATTTTGTTTTATAAGGTTGTTCATCTCCTAACGTTGGTAGGAACAGAATATTCATTTAGAATGAGCATGGCCAACATTCTGTACCTCTCTCTCTCTCTCTCTCTGTACCTGCATAATATGTGCGAGAAAGATAAAAATATGGCTTGTTGTGACAGATCCTGAAGTCTTACCTGGACTGGTGAAAGATTGTCATTGTTATTTTATGATTGATTTGTAAAATATATAAAAAATAAAGTTATTATTAAATAATTATTCATATATAATTTATAAACTTAACATGGCGCAGTCGGTAGTTTGAGAATCGTAAATAGGTATATATTTAATATGTCGCGACCAAAGAAATCGGGAAGAAAAACCAAGGCAATTAACAAGAGCGTGGAACCTCCTGAAGACTTCATTAATGTCGCCCAACGATTGGAAAGTACAGCGAAAGCTATTAAAGATATAGAAAGAAACTTTACTTCACAACTTAATGAACTACAAGGTACAATAACTAGTTTATTAAATAAAAACTTTGAAAATAACACGGAATTGTTAGAAAAATCTACAGAAAATAATAATATAATAATGTAAGCTGTTTTTTATGTAAACCATATTTATGTAAATATCTAATATTAATAAATCTTGTCGCCATATCAAAGAAACGTTGTTATAATTTCCTCTCGTTCTCCGAAATTATTTTAACTTGAATCAGATGTTTCGCGCTTCAAACTTTTCCGTTAAGTTGGAAGCGCGAAAATTTGAATTCAAAGTAATAATAAAATTTAAATTTTTATGCTTGGCGCCTACCCCCACCACGACTATATTTAGTTTTTCCCCCGGTCGCATGTGGCGCTATCAGGGAACCAATTTAGTATGTTAAGTTGCCTATCTATCCTTGAGAGCGCGCAACTCGCTTGTCTATGGACATAATTTAAAAAAAAATGTCAAACCAAACGAGATTTGGAAGTGTTTCGTTGTCCGAAGTGAATTTGAGGCCAAAAAATACAGAAAAATCGCACTGGAGTAAATAATATTTATTATAATAATTGTAACTTTGTTATCAATAATAATAAAAATGAATAATTATTCAAATTATGGTTCATTATATAATCTTTTGAATACCACTCGATGTTTTGGGATTACCTAATACTTTTACCTGGCACTCAACGAGTTACCATCAGCAACACCACTCCTCCAAAAGTATTATTCGGTAATCCCGAAACATCTTGTGGTAGATATTACATTCGATAATTACTGAGTATACAAAAATATGGCTTTTAAATATTTTGTTAACTTCCAAAGGTTTAAGGGTATTTTCGTAAGCTCCTCCCGATGCAGTTATTCCGTAGCTTAACAGAGACTGAACTAAAGCAAAATATACTGTTCGCATACAACTTATGTCAGATATTTTTTTGATATGTTTGAACAGATAAAATAAGGACCGAAGTTTCTTAGTAAGTTGCTATATATGATTGTTCCATTTTAGCTGATGAATGATTATCAAATAATATTCCTAAATAATTAACAGAGTCAGATTTTTCGAAGTTCCAAATCTAAATGGTAAATCGACATTTATTTGCTCATTTTGCGGAAGGCCTGAGATATTACTTGCAAAGGGTAAATACTTGGTTTTACTTAAATTGATGGTCAACAAATTATCATCCAACCACCGCACAATTTTTTGTAAATTACAATTAATTTTTTGTTCGACTCCTTTCCATGTGTTACTTTCAACAAACAAAACTGTGTCATCCGCAAAAGATATTACTTCACCAGTATAATTTTGAATTAACAAATTATTTATATAAATGTTGAACAGTATTGGACCCAATACTGTCCCTTTTGCGGTACACCATACTTAATTTCCTGTAAACTACTAAATTCTTGTTTTACTTCAACTTTTGTCTACGATTTAAAAGATAGCTGCTTAGTAGGGAAAGTGCCGGATCGCGAATTCGAAAATCATATTATAAGTAAAAAGTAAATGTAGAAACTGCATAATTTTATCCTGTACACAATTTAGGCACTAACAAATCGATGTTTATGTAATTCAATTTGGTAGGAAATTCTGCAAAAAATTTGCTTGCTTTTACAAACTTAAAATTGTCAGTAAGTTTGACGTTAAAAGCATAAAAATTAGCATAATAATCCTAAAGTACACCTACCTATATACTTATATTTCAACAAAACTGACAAAAGTTATATGTAAGTATATACATTTAACGTAGAAATAAAAAAGTTGAGTTTACTTACCTATCGTTAATGATCTAAATAATTCCATTGGAACATCCCCATCCTTTAACTGGCCCTGTACCTACTTACATTTTCGATATATTTTTAAAAACAAACATTTTGGAAGTACTATATTATAATATATTTGTTTTGTTTCACTTATAATTGGTAAACTTAGTGAACCAAGAAATTCGTTTTCATCACAACCAACCCCTCCAAAGACTTATTAAAAAATTAATCTTAATAGTTATTATTGAAGTAGGTACCCATTAATAATAGACAAACACATATGTCGCCTACACCGCATTGCCTGCGGTACACCTACTTTATATAATAAGAACATTTTTTGTGGTAAAAACCCTCCCCTAGGTGGAATTTCTCGCTGCGCCACTACTTAGTCTGTGTTGGCATTAATTATCGCCTAAATCTTTTCCATGATAATAAAATATGTTGTATCAAGGCTTTAATGTTGGTAATACATAAATTTAATACACTCTTTAAAATCAGCCCTTTAAATTTTATAATTCTACATTTTCTATAAGATGTACATACATACTTTGATTTATTAAAATACTTTTCCTCACATTTAAATACACAACGGTACGTTTGGCAACGTGGGACTTGCACGCACGACATCTCTTAGGAAATCTTCCCATAGAAACCGCCTGAATCTTGTAGGGAAGCCCGCTGCCGGCAGCCGGCTTCTTTTTTCGGGGGCGATTTGTTGCCACGTCTCCATCGTTCTGTTGCGTAGCTATATTTTCTGTGGTAGTACTGATGATGGCCTAACAGCCGAAAGCGCTCTACGGATTTATAAAGATATTTTGCACTTAATACGAAACTTAATACAAAAGTTTCAATTTTTTTCGTTATTCATTATGACCCACTCAGCCCTTCACTAAATTTTGAATTTCAAGCTCGAAGCTCGGCTTAAAGTTAAAGTATAACGCTAGTGGGCATCGGCATACCTTAATGATTTTTATTTTGTATTGTAACTTTTGTTGTTGCTCCAAATAATTTTTACCAGAGATTTTGTTAATAATAAATAATCCATTGTTGTGAAAGTTACTCTTGAGTGTTTTTTCTTTATATAAATAGGTCGTACATAAGTCAATAAGTAAAGTACACTTCTATTGTTGAATATTTTTATGCCTAAGTACGTTAAAGTAAGTTTAACGAATATGTAAGTACCCTTCTAGTTTTACCGATACCAATGATTTATTCAAGTATGCGTAACAGAGAGCGGCATTATCGTGGCATTAGTGGCAATATTTATTTATTTATTTATTAACAATATACGGGATGCCCCATTTATAAATTTACATTTCTAATTATAATAAATAATCTAATCATAATTAAAATAATTTAAATATCTAAATATGTCCAAAAATAACACTTATTCATATTTTTGATCGCATAATACTGTTTTGGAACCTGTTGAGTGAGCTTCCGAAGGGATCAATTTCAGGATAGGCATTTAAAACTGCTAGGCTACGGGTTAGAGGAGAATGAGCGCCGTAATTAGTTCTATGCACATTCAAAGAAAATACTTCATTTCTTCTAAGAAGTCGGGACGGTACTCTAAGAGAAATTTGACTGAGAAGATGAGGACAGTCTATATAACCATTAATCAATTTGTAAATAAAGTTCAGGTCAGAAATTTTTCTTCTGTACTCAAGGGTTGGAAGATGAAGATGTTGTTGAACCTCTTCGAGTCTATTATTCATGTTAAGCTTATAAGCACAGTATTTAAGAAACTTTCGTTGAACTCTCTCAAGTTGTTCTTTATAGATGTTGTAGAATGGTGACCACACAACTGAGGCATATTCCAAATGAGATCTTACTAGTGAGCAATACAGTAGACGAAGTGAGTCGACCGACAGATCTTTACCAACCCTAAAAATGAAGCCCAATACCTGGAGAGCTTTTCCTGTTATGTATTTTATATGATCTCTAAAAGTAATTTCCGAATCAAAGAATACCCCCAAATCCTTAATTGAGTTGACAACATTCAATTCGTTACCGTTAATGTTATATGTAGGATTGCCATTTCTATTCTTGTGTTTAGAAAAACAAATAGAAGAACATTTAGTAGGGTTTAGGGAAAGTCCATTGAGTTCGGACCACTCTACAAAGGATGTTAAAGATTCCTGTAGTAATGTGGAGTCACCTTCATCATTTACAATTCTAAACATTTTGAGATCGTCGGCATAGACCAGGTACTCGCTGCAACCAATGTAATTTTCAATGTCACAGAGAAATAGGTTAAACAATAGAGGCGAACAGTGGCCACCCTGAGGCACACCAGAGGTCACCTCTATGCTATCAGATTCAAAATTTCCAATCCTAACCCTCTGTGTACGTCCTATCAAGAAGCTCTGAAACCATCTCACCGATTGCGTACCAAAACCGATCGCACTGAGCTTGGCAATAAGCAATTTATGATTCACCCTATCAAACGCCTTGGAGAAGTCAGTGTAGATCGCATCCACCTGACAACCCCCCTCCAAGGCGCCCAGCAGGGTAGTCTCATATGAGACTAGGTTCGAAACAGTAGATCTTCCACTAATAAAACCGTGTTGACGATTATCAATAAACTGCTTACATTTTCAGCTTAACTGATCATATACAAGGCCATCAAGCAGTTTAGGAATTGCTGACTGCTTAGAAATGCTTCTGTAATTATTGACACATTCCCTTTCCCCAGATTTAAAAATAGGTATAATGAAGCTCTTTTTCCAGATCTCTGGAAGCTCACCCTCAACCAGTGACTTATTAAACAGTATACAGAGTGGTTTAAGAAACACTAAATCTAAGGTTACTTAATAAATACCCTGGTATATTGTCAGGTCCAGATGGCATTTTTAATGGTAAGTGGGAGATCTTCTCAAAAACATCAGCCAAGCTTATAGCGCCTATCTCAAAGTCAATAGGGTTGTTTATTTTATAATCAGGTACAGTTGTATCACTGCTACTATATACCGTTGAAAAATACTCACAAAAAAGATTTGCGATATCCTGACCATTATCGGCTACTTTGTTATTATAGTACATACAACTAGGCAATTCATGTGACTTTCTTTGAGAATTTACAAATGACCAAAAATTTCTAGGGCTCTCGGAAATATCACGCTCAGCTCTTGCCAAAAAAAGCGCATAATCCCTCCGCGCTAAAGATCTACACTTAGCTCTAATGGCAGAGAACTGATCGTAATAATACCGAGATCCAGATCCACAGAATCTTATGAGCAATTTTTTTTATCTATTATGCAACTTCTCAGTTCAGTAGAAAGGTAATTAGGAAAATTAGAGCTTTTGTACTTTTTTAATGGTACAAAACTATTCAAAGCCTCGCTCATTATTGTGTAAAATAGCTCGGTAGATTCATTTATATTTTTGTTTGAGAAAATCTTGTCCCACTGAACACGTACCAAATAATTGTTTAAAGATATAAAGTCAGAGTTTCTATAATCACGATAGGTTAACTCGAGGCTTATCGGTTTATTTTCTAATACATTTACTTGACACACATAAGCATTGTGATGCATGCTGCAAGGAAGCAAAGAGTCACTGGCCAGTGTTACTGAGACGTTTTTTAAATGGCTAAAAATTAAATCCAAGTACACATTACGACTGTTAGGTATTGTATTTAGCTGGTTCAAATTCAAGAAAGTAAAGTTCTCAGCAATAATTTCAGCATGATTCTCGGGAGGACAGTCCACTTGAAGTCCGTGCTCTTCGTTGCTCCATTTCGCTTCGGGTAAGTTGTAATCCCCACAGAGAATAAGATTAGCAGAGGTGTAGTTATGGCAAATTTGTTCAACCGCTTCACAATGATATAAATATGACTCAGCCCCATCTCTTGGGGGTATATAAACTCCACCAATAATTAACTGCGAAGATCCGTGTTTAATAAACACGAAAAGATGTTCAATTGACGTATAGTTAGTCTTAATCAGCCTAGAACACAGGGATTTTTTTACAAAAATAATGACTCCTCCTCCCCTCTTCTTCTCACTGGTTAGTTCAGACCTGTCACTACGAAAAGAAGTGTAGCCTTTAGCACATACCTCCGCATCAGCCACTCTGCTATTCAGCCAACTTTCAGTCAATACAATTATGTCGTAATCACAAAGAGAAATTGCTTGTTTTAAGTCTCTAATCTTGGTATTCATGCCTCCAACATTCTGGTAGTATACAGTCAATGGGGCTATTGGGCGTTTTTTGAGGGTCTATTTGTATTTTGATTTGGTGCAGAAATTTTAGCAATGAAAGGGTTACCATTTCTATATCGGATTCCTATGTTATTCTCGCCATTCGTTTTTCTTTGATGTCGTAGCGTTTCATACAACGACCTTAAATATTTCCTCTGCATAATAGTAAGATCGGGTTTAATGTTAATATTACTATCCCCTATATTACGCTTTGATTTGAGACACTGTGTCACATTTCGAGAGTCGGAAAAAATTATCTTCATAGGGCGTGGGCGGTCACCTGATTTTCCTACACGCACCACTTTGTAATCAGCGTCTTGCTGAACTCCCAATTTATTTAGTAAACCATTGACATGCGTTTTATCACAAGTCACTCGTGTATCAGTGTCTTTCGAAGGGCTTTCCTCAATATTAAATACCATTAAATTTTTTGATCTCGTTGACCTCTCTTGTATTTCTACAAACATATCACAGCCTTTGTCAGACATTTGTTTGGATGAGAGTACACCTGGGTTACCACAATCACCTGCTTTAAGTAAAGAAATCTCTTTCTGAATCTCCGTCATTTTAGTCTCCAACATACTATTCGTTCATTTTTAAATTGTAAGTTCGCAGTAATTCCATCGAGAGCAGTTTGAAGTCCTTTATTCTGTTCCAAAAGTAGTTCAACGATCCCAGAAATAACAAGCAAAACATCCTTGTTGGATGTGTTAGTTTTGTTTAGCATGTTATTTATTTCTTTTCGAATCGTAACCTCGCAGATTCCGGGGACCGTTGGTTCCTCTGTGACAGACAATAGCATGGCATTATTATGGCATTAGTGGTATTATTATGGCATTATAGGCATTATTATGGCATTGGAGGCATTATCGATGGTGTATTAGGGCATGTTTGCATTAGGTGTACAACATTTTGGTCAGCGGTTTACCCCTCGGTATTTTCCTTGTATTTTCTTAATTTTTCTCGTATTTTCCTTGTATTTTCCGTATTTTCTAGAACTTGTACACCATTTTCGCCAAAAAAATTACAAAAAATTGGCTTACTAAATCAACATCCATTGGAAAAAAGTTTTTTTTTTAATAATAACGGAACTGGCGACCTTTTTTTTTTTAGAAGTCAAACTAATACTCGGCAGCGTTGTTATTCCAGAATCTTAAGTCGGTTATTCCCATCACTAAAACCGTCGAAATCCCGGCAGCGTTGTCAAATCTTCCAACGATTTTACGCCATTGTCAAATTGATTGCCGCGTATTTTCTATATTTTCCTTATGTTGCCTGTATTTTTCTCGTATTTTCTTTGTATTTTCTTCGTATTTTCTGTATTTTCTTCGTATTTTCTCCCCTCGATGGCTTCATTCCACAGACCCAAAACTACGTCATTTGTTACAGGATGCATAGAACTTATTTTTGCATCATAATAGTGCTTCCATTCCGACCAAACCATTTCAATAGGATTGAAGTGGCAATGATATGCAGAAAGTCTCAAAACTCGATATCCATGTTGCAATGCTAGTTCGTCCAACCTATTAAAATAAAATAAACATAATTAAAAAATAAAATAAACAGCGCTTTCCAGATTACTTGTAACGTTTTGGTGGGATATGCTAATAATAATACTAATAATACTAATAATACTAATAATACTAATAATACTAATAATACTAATAATAATACTAATAATAATAATAATAATAATAATAATAATAATAATAATAATAATAATAATAATAATAATAATAATAATAATAATAATAATAATAATAATAATAATAATAATAATAATAATAATAATAATAATAATAATAATAATAATAATAATAATAATAATAATAATAATAATAATAATAATAATAATAATAATAATAATAATAATAATAATAATAATAATAATAATAATAATAATAATAATAATAATAATAATAATAATAATAATAATAATAATAATAATAATAATAATAATAATAATAATAATAATAATAATAATAATAATAATAATAATAATAATAATAATAATAATAATAATAATAATAATAATAATAATAATAATAATAATAATAATAATAATAATAATAATAATAATAATAATAATAATAATAATAATAATAATAATAATAATAATAATAATAATAATAATAATAATAATAATAATAATAATAATAATAATAATAATAATAATAATAATAATAATAATAATAATAATAATAATAATAATAATAATAATAATAATAATAATAATAATAATAATAATAATAATAATAATAATAATAATAATAATAATAATAATAATAATAATAATAATAATAATAATAATAATAATAATAATAATAATAATAATAATAATAATAATAATAATAATAATAATAATAATAATAATAATAATAATAATAATAATAATAATAATAATAATAATAATAATAATAATAATAATAATAATAATAATAATAATAATAATAATAATAATAATAATAATAATAATAATAATAATAATAATAATAATAATAATAATAATAATAATAATAATAATAATAATAATAATAATAATAATAATAATAATAATAATAATAATAATAATAATAATAATAATAATAATAATAATAATAATAATAATAATAATAATAATAATAATAATAATAATAATAATAATAATAATAATAATAATAATAATAATAATAATAATAATAATAATAATAATAATAATAATAATAATAATAATAATAATAATAATAATAATAATAATAATAATAATAATAATAATAATAATAATAATAATAATAATAATAATAATAATAATAATAATAATAATAATAATAATAATAATAATAATAATAATAATAATAATAATAATAATAATAATAATAATAATAATAATAATAATAATAATAATAATAATAATAATAATAATAATAATAATAATAATAATAATAATAATAATAATAATAATAATAATAATAATAATAATAATAATAATAATAATAATAATAATAATAATAATAATAATAATAATAATAATAATAATAATAATAATAATAATAATAATAATAATAATAATAATAATAATAATAATAATAATAATAATAATAATAATAATAATAATAATAATAATAATAATAATAATAATAATAATAATAATAATAATAATAATAATAATAATAATAATAATAATAATAATAATAATAATAATAATAATAATAATAATAATAATAATAATAATAATAATAATAATAATAATAATAATAATAATAATAATAATAATAATAATAATAATAATAATAATAATAATAATAATAATAATAATAATAATAATAATAATAATAATAATAATAATAATAATAATAATAATAATAATAATAATAATAATAATAATAATAATAATAATAATAATAATAATAATAATAATAATAATAATAATAATAATAATAATAATAATAATAATAATAATAATAATAATAATAATAATAATAATAATAATAATAATAATAATAATAATAATAATAATAATAATAATAATAATAATAATAATAATAATAATAATAATAATAATAATAATAATAATAATAATAATAATAATAATAATAATAATAATAATAATAATAATAATAATAATAATAATAATAATAATAATAATAATAATAATAATAATAATAATAATAATAATAATAATAATAATAATAATAATAATAATAATAATAATAATAATAATAATAATAATAATAATAATAATAATAATAATAATAATAATAATAATAATAATAATAATAATAATAATAATAATAATAATAATAATAATAATAATAATAATAATAATAATAATAATAATAATAATAATAATAATAATAATAATAATAATAATAATAATAATAATAATAATAATAATAATAATAATAATAATAATAATAATAATAATAATAATAATAATAATAATAATAATAATAATAATAATAATAATAATAATAATAATAATAATAATAATAATAATAATAATAATAATAATAATAATAATAATAATAATAATAATAATAATAATAATAATAATAATAATAATAATAATAATAATAATAATAATAATAATAATAATAATAATAATAATAATAATAATAATAATAATAATAATAATAATAATAATAATAATAATAATAATAATAATAATAATAATAATAATAATAATAATAATAATAATAATAATAATAATAATAATAATAATAATAATAATAATAATAATAATAATAATAATAATAATAATAATAATAATAATAATAATAATAATAATAATAATAATAATAATAATAATAATAATAATAATAATAATAATAATAATAATAATAATAATAATAATAATAATAATAATAATAATAATAATAATAATAATAATAATAATAATAATAATAATAATAATAATAATAATAATAATAATAATAATAATAATAATAATAATAATAATAATAATAATAATAATAATAATAATAATAATAATAATAATAATAATAATAATAATAATAATAATAATAATAATAATAATAATAATAATAATAATAATAATAATAATAATAATAATAATAATAATAATAATAATAATAATAATAATAATAATAATAATAATAATAATAATAATAATAATAATAATAATAATAATAATAATAATAATAATAATAATAATAATAATAATAATAATAATAATAATAATAATAATAATAATAATAATAATAATAATAATAATAATAATAATAATAATAATAATAATAATAATAATAATAATAATAATAATAATAATAATAATAATAATAATAATAATAATAATAATAATAATAATAATAATAATAATAATAATAATAATAATAATAATAATAATAATAATAATAATAATAATAATAATAATAATAATAATAATAATAATAATAATAATAATAATAATAATAATAATAATAATAATAATAATAATAATAATAATAATAATAATAATAATAATAATAATAATAATAATAATAATAATAATAATAATAATAATAATAATAATAATAATAATAATAATAATAATAATAATAATAATAATAATAATAATAATAATAATAATAATAATAATAATAATAATAATAATAATAATAATAATAATAATAATAATAATAATAATAATAATAATAATAATAATAATAATAATAATAATAATAATAATAATAATAATAATAATAATAATAATAATAATAATAATAATAATAATAATAATAATAATAATAATAATAATAATAATAATAATAATAATAATAATAATAATAATAATAATAATAATAATAATAATAATAATAATAATAATAATAATAATAATAATAATAATAATAATAATAATAATAATAATAATAATAATAATAATAATAATAATAATAATAATAATAATAATAATAATAATAATAATAATAATAATAATAATAATAATAATAATAATAATAATAATAATAATAATAATAATAATAATAATAATAATAATAATAATAATAATAATAATAATAATAATAATAATAATAATAATAATAATAATAATAATAATAATAATAATAATAATAATAATAATAATAATAATAATAATAATAATAATAATAATAATAATAATAATAATAATAATAATAATAATAATAATAATAATAATAATAATAATAATAATAATAATAATAATAATAATAATAATAATAATAATAATAATAATAATAATAATAATAATAATAATAATAATAATAATAATAATAATAATAATAATAATAATAATAATAATAATAATAATAATAATAATAATAATAATAATAATAATAATAATAATAATAATAATAATAATAATAATAATAATAATAATAATAATAATAATAATAATAATAATAATAATAATAATAATAATAATAATAATAATAATAATAATAATAATAATAATAATAATAATAATAATAATAATAATAATAATAATAATAATAATAATAATAATAATAATAATAATAATAATAATAATAATAATAATAATAATAATAATAATAATAATAATAATAATAATAATAATAATAATAATAATAATAATAATAATAATAATAATAATAATAATAATAATAATAATAATAATAATAATAATAATAATAATAATAATAATAATAATAATAATAATAATAATAATAATAATAATAATAATAATAATAATAATAATAATAATAATAATAATAATAATAATAATAATAATAATAATAATAATAATAATAATAATAATAATAATAATAATAATAATAATAATAATAATAATAATAATAATAATAATAATAATAATAATAATAATAATAATAATAATAATAATAATAATAATAATAATAATAATAATAATAATAATAATAATAATAATAATAATAATAATAATAATAATAATAATAATAATAATAATAATAATAATAATAATAATAATAATAATAATAATAATAATAATAATAATAATAATAATAATAATAATAATAATAATAATAATAATAATAATAATAATAATAATAATAATAATAATAATAATAATAATAATAATAATAATAATAATAATAATAATAATAATAATAATAATAATAATAATAATAATAATAATAATAATAATAATAATAATAATAATAATAATAATAATAATAATAATAATAATAATAATAATAATAATAATAATAATAATAATAATAATAATAATAATAATAATAACAAATAAACGACGGATTAAAATAGGTTAAAAGCATTAAAATGTAAAATTAAAATCGTACAAACACTTCTCCTGTAACAAGTTCAAGACATATTTTTTGAACTTTTTAATATCTTCTATTTGCTGTATTTGAATTGGTAGCATCCTATAGGCTTTTACTGCTCTGTAGTGGGGGCTTCTTTCATAGTAGATGGAGCCATGAGCGGGAATGTTGAGATCCATCCTGCCTCTGGTCACCATGCTGCTTCACTACTATCCAGATCTGATGCTTCATTGCAAATGGTGAAACCGCAATTTATCTTTGTTAAAACCATGCAATAAGTAATCTTTTTGACCAACTTGTATTTGGAATTTTTTTAATTAGCCCAAAATGATAGGTGGCGTTATCCACGATAATAAGCGACGGTTCTTTCAAGTTTGGTAACAATTTTTCTTCAAATCATTTCTCAAAGTTTTGACCATTTATCGAATCATGATAATCACCAGATTTCAGGCCAGACTTGAATATCAAACTTACATTATTCACAAATCCATTTTCCACCACCACCAGCATGTAGAATAATATACGGTACACCTCGCGGTACACCCTCTGACGATTTTTTTTTTAACTGTATGAAGAGTACTTATCTTTCCAACATCGCCTAAAAGTCCCTTTACTATCCAGGTTTCATCCAGAAAAACAGGTTTTAAGGGAAATTAAGAGTTGCCGTTATTCTTAAATTTTCTTAAAAATTCTACTCGTTTTTGGGCTATATGGGGTTGTTCGATTAAAAAACGTCTGTTTGAAACAGTACATTTAAACCATCAATGATTTTAAGGTTTAGTGGTATTGAGCGAATGATAACGTGTTCACCTGCTCTATACATCCCATAAATATGCTCTCATATGGTATGTTCATGAATTTCGTGAAGTTGTCGACCACGGAATGACAAAATAGCTACATTATTGCGATTCTTAAAGTTTATTTCCTTTTCTATCTCTTTTGCTTTAATTCGTTGGATTGTTGAACACGAAACTCCCAAAGCATCACAAAACAGAAAGGTACATATTTATAAAAACATTGCCATATATTTTTGATGTTTATTATTTATGTTTTCACAATTCCTGCTTTATTATACCTACTTACCTCGTAAACTGCGTTATAGGAAAGGGTAAAATAGTATAGTTTTTCCGGCATTACTTTCTCTTTGAAAATAATCAAATAATTTTAAAATTAATGCTTGTTCTGAACCATTATCCTACTTGATGGTGCAAAATTTAAATAACTACCGCCATCTGTTGGCGATTCCGGTAACTTCACTACAGCCTCTCAAGTGTGAATAATAATTGAAGGGTGTTCATTTTATTTTATTTTTCATCTTTTTGCATAAAATATTCTAAGTGCCATCGGACGTGTACTCAAAAAGTGCCGCTTACCGCGTATAATAGTGCAATCAATTTGGCAAAGTCGGGGAACCTACAAATAACATGCTTTATTAAATTTTTTTTTCTTATTTTTTTTATAATACACATTTTTAGCATTAACCTTCGAAACACGGCTAAGCTTACATCACTATAATATGTTTTAACAAATAGTAAAATCAAGACATATTTTTTACCCTTTTGGAAATAACCACTTAAAATTTCGTTTTTCTGAAATATCTCTGTTCTTTAATTTTGGCACTTAGCCTGTTTGTACCGAACACCCTTTAATTTTTAATAGGTCTATAATAATAATTACATTTTCTTTTATTTCGGTTTTCTATTTGCAGTATTTCGCCAGATTGCGATTTTCAAGATCACCAGGGTAAATTTGAGCATTGCACGCCCGAGACGAGTGATCAATTGAATGATGAAATATTACTTAAACAATCTTATCTGCTGCAGCATAGCCAGCATAATCCAGAACAAAAGTTTAAATGCGATCAGTGTTCTTTCAAAACAAATTGGATAAGCCAATTAAACATACACCTTCTGCGACATAGGACCCCAGAGGAAGTTGAAATGTTATATAATGAATATAAAGCGTCATCTGCTTCGGCATAAAAGTCCAGAGGAAGTTGAAATGTTCAAATGCAATAAATGTGACTTTCAAACTAAACACAAACAGTATTTAAAGGTTCATCTGCGTTGACATCACATGTAACAATGTAACTTTTAAGCGATAAAAAAAGGAAAACACAATTAAGACAGTTTAAAATAGTTTCAAGGATGCCTGTATCTGTGAAGGTATAATCTGATGGAATAAATTATGTTTCGATTTTAGATAGAGTATGTGATTTTAAAAAGTCAAGGTAAATGTTCGATTATTGACCACTTTATTTTTTAATGACTAGAATGTTTATTAAGGTTTTGTGTAAAAAAGAAAACTAGGTAGCCTAACTAAAATGCTGTTTTGAGCGTTTAGAACTATATATTATACCTATAAGTATTCGTTAAAATAAAGACTAGTAAATCAGAAGACAATCTTACCCACTGCTTTTTCTAATCTACCGTTCACAGAAACACCAGGATAATTTATAAAAACTATACTGTGACCCATCTATGAGAAAATAGTTCATTCTCTAAGAGACCCGTTTTAATTCGTTTAAAAATATCCTCTAAGAGACCCGTTTTAATTCGTTTAAAAATATCCTTCTCGACAATTTGGCGAACGTTTATGTTAATATATGCCTGTGATTGTAAGCGGCAATGTGAAAAGATCGTTTTTCGCGGTGTCCAAGTCGGCTCCGCCGCGGAGGATTATTGTCGCCGTGTGCAAATTCGCACCAATTTGCATATTAAACTATTATAAAAGCAGGGTGTCTGGGAGCCGGGAAATCCGGGAATTTAACAAAGCCGGAAAAAACCGGGGATTCGACGGGAAAATCAAGTTTTAAGCCGGAAATTTTGAATGAGCAGATAATTTCGAACTTAAAAATTTGAAGTAGGTACCTACCTACTTATTCCTATAAACTGCATTCCAAACAACATTTTGAATCTCCCCTGTAACCGGAGCGGCATCGGCACCTTGCGTTGTTTAGCTGTGTATTTATGGTTGCATATGAACTGCAATTTAATTTGTTTTGGGATTCCCTAAATCGCCAAGTTTCGTTTGGCGTTTGGTTTTTTAGGTTACCAGTTTATAATAGTATAGTTTATTTTTCGGTTTATTTTTTTGTGAAATGGCAACTTTTTAAAAGAAATGCCTATTCAAGGTACAACACAGGACAAAAAGATAAAAAGGCAAAAGAGGTTGACAGCGACTTGAAAAAAGCAGAAAAAAGGAAGCTTCGAAAGCAAGCAGAAGAACTGGAAACTAAAAAGAAAAAAATTATCGAACAATCACAAAAAGATTTGGCAGCTATAGAACAAGAAATCGTAAATTTAAAAAGGTAACTATATTATTTGGTTGTGTTTAAGCCATGTGTTTTTCAAATAAATGTTTTAAAATTTAACAACGAAAGTGTAGTTAATTTAGGAAAACCCAAGTTACAAACTCACCATGTATAACAAAAACATGCCCCCGAAGGCATGTGACAGATAAGACATAGGAAAATAAAAGAAGGGCGCAGACTTCGTGGCATCAACAGTTTTAGTTTTGCTTTTAAAGAAAAGTTAGCTACATAATTTCATAGAACTTAACCATTTACCTCATCCGCACCTCCAGCCAACCTCACTTTAAAATGTCAAATGGCGCCACTTATCGAGCGATACATCGTTGCAGGGGCATTAAAAACCAGATTTATATGAAAAAATTCAATTTAGAATTAACCATAACATAAACACTAGAAATATTTTTATTGTTATTATTAAATTGCCCATCCAATCGCGCTGAAAAAGTCAAATCGGGTAACGATGTGTCACATAGGTGGCGCCAAATGACATTTCAAAATGAGGCTGGGGGATGTGTAGAGGAAACCGGTAAAATTCGATCAATCGTCTAACCTTCCCCCTTAAAATTAAATTTGACGACATGTTTATTGTCAAATCACATCAAGAGTTAGCTTGGTTCTTTTTAAAATAAAAACCCCGTATGAACACAAACGCACTCAATATACAAACTGGCACTCATAAGCATTACTAAAATTAATATAAATTTGAAGGTATTACTACCTAGGTAATAAAAAATACCTATATACACTCCCGTGCAGAGAAAACGGGCACTCCAAAATTTTGATTAGGTATTAGCCTTGATAACTTTTTTATTTTTCATCCGATTTTAGTGATTTTTTTATAGAATTGCAGATACAATTATCAGCATTAACGTGTATTTTACTAATCTTAAGTAACTTTGGTTATTTCACATATTATACAAGGATAATTGAAATGCTGTTTTTTTCTCTAATTTCAAAACGCCCTGTGGAATAATTAAGTAACAAAATTATTTTAAATTGGCAATTTTAATGTAGAGTCATCTATTCTTTACATTTTATTTTTTGGTTTATGTCAATACATGCATTCAGTCTCACATAATTTAAATTTAAATAAAATAATTTAAATTTTTACATAATTTCTTTATTGTTCAAACGAAAACAAACTTAACAACTACAAATTAATTAAGTATGCGTCAATACTTTGTATTGCCTCCTCTAGCGCTAATTACTGCCTGTACACGTCGGTTCATACCATCAATAAGCCCGCGAATATTTCTTCTTGCGGAATACTCTCCCATTCCTCCTCAAGTGCCGCACGAAGCTCGTTTAATGTCGTTGGTCGACTTCTAACGCGTCTTCCGAGCATGTCCCACACATGCTCTATAGGGTTTAAATCTGGAGAACATGCTGGCCAGTTCATTTTCTCAATCCCAACTTCTACCAAATATTGAGTGACGCACATTGTGGAATGTGTTCGGGCATTATCTTGCATCAAGATAAAATCATCGCCGATAAATGGAGCAAAAGGAACTACATGATTCTCGATAACCTCCTCAATATACCTCTGTGCGGTCAGCGATCCTCTATCAATAAATACTAATTCATTACAGGCCTCCCGTGATATTCCTGCCCAAACAAACAGCATTTCGATTATCCTTGTATAATATGTGAAATAACCAAAGTTACTTAAGATTAGTAAAATACACGTTAAAGCTGACAATTGCATCTGCAATTCTATAAAAAAATCACTAAAATCGGATGAAAAATAAAAAAGTTATCAAGGCTAATACCTAATCAAAATTTTGGAGTGCCCGTTTTCTCTGCACGGGAGTGTATTTAATTAAGGTATAATTTAACAAAATTACTAAATTAGGCCTTTTACAACAACCACAAAAACAAGGTTTTGTTCTTTAATTAAGTGCAAATTATCAGCGAAACACCAAGGATTCTAATGGTGCACTTCCAACATTAAAGGATCCTTTAAACGCCATCAGCCAACAACTAAGTTGAGCGTTCTTTTTACAAATATAACAGCACAGCAAAAATTTTGCCTCCCCCCTTGCCGCGGTTAACCCTCTCTAGTTGTTCGCGAAGCATTCCTCTAACAACTTAGCTAAGCAAAGATTTTTACTTTGCTTTCCTGTTAAAAAGAAGCAAACGGAAAGTACCTATCTATTTTATGTACCACAACTCCCTGACCTAGTTTCAGGCAACTTACAAATACCTAGCTAGGTACTTTCCATTTGCTTCTGATTCCATAAGATAAACCAAATAACTTTAACTATGTACTTACTTATTTTTATTATAAATATAAATAATAGCATCTTAACATAATAGGTAGAGGCTCAAGTATATATATATAGCATGTTGCTATAACAAAAACATAACCACCAACAACTTATCAAACTATAACAAAGTGCAACTTACCCGTAGAATATGTTGATATACCTACAGTTATAAATATGTAATGGACAACTTACACTAAAAAAGATTATAATTTTTAACTCAATATTTTTTTGATTTCGTAACTTGCAGCCAAATCAACAGCTTTTTTATTTCTTCTGTTGCTTAAATTAATATCGGCACCAGCTTCAATTAAAAGCCGAACAACTTCGACACAGGCATGTCTAGCGGCTTTCATTAAGGCAGTTTCACCAAGGCTATCAGTTAAATCAATATGAGCACCGGCTTCGATAAGCTGTTTTACGCATTGTAAGTGATCTTTTCCTGCTGCCCAAGTTAAAGCCGTTTCACCGTAGGCATTTTGAACGTCAACAATTGCTTTGGCATCTATCAAGCAAGTAACAACATCAATATGCCCTAATGAGGCTGCCCAAATGAGAGCCGTATTACCCTTACAATCTTGAATTTCAGTATTAGCTTTAGCATCTAGTAAAAATTTAACAACATCAACATGGCCTCTTCCTGCTGCCCAACTTAAAGCCGTACGCTGTTTCGAATTCTTTAAGTTAATATTAATACGTTTATCAGTTTCCATAAGCATTTTAAGACATTGTAGGCTACCGCTGTATGCAGCAAACATAAACGCGGAAAACCCATTCATGTCTTGACGATGTACATCTGTGTCCTGTTGCAGGAGGATTTTGAGACACTTGTGGTGTCCACCAAAGGCAGATTTCAGAACAGCAGATTGACCGTCTATATCTATATCGTCACTTTTGGCACCTTGTTGCAACAAATATGTAATACATTGTTCGTGTCCGAAATTTGCTGCCTTCAACAAAGGAGTGTCCTTATATTTGTTTATTGCATTGACATTTACTAATTTTTCCTCTATTAAATACTTAAGACAATTTAAATGACCATTTGTTGCTGCCAAGTGAACTGCGCCGTCTTCAACACCGTTACAAAGATTAATGTCGGCTCCATAACTTTCCAATAACTTCATAATATCGAGATGGCCATGCTCGGCTGCCACCAATAGGGGTGTTTTTCTTTTATGACATTTGCCATCTATTCTTACTCTGTCATATTTTTGAATTACGAATTTGACTTCCTTCAAGCGTCCGTGGCGGGAGAGAATATGCAAAATTCCTTCGCCGTTGTTGTTTCTGCAGTTCTTATCGATATTTGGAGTTTTGAGAAAAATTTCGAGAACTTTACAGTTTATTTCTTCCATGCCACAAATGTCAAAAAGGCAGTTGTAAACATCCCAATCAACCTCTTGTTTCATAATGGAGCCTAGAGTTCTGTAGTCCTGGTTTCGGATGGCTGACATGATCTGGCATCTTTTACTGTCCTGAAAAGAGATTTAGAATGAAATATATAGGTTCGATTATATACCTCAATCCGATTCTGACCAATTAAACGCTGTTTTGCGACCAATCAGATGCATATTATACTGAATATACCCCGCATAAGTGGATATACCCCGGGCCACCTGCCACAACAATGCCAATGCATAACAACATCATAACAAGTTTAAAATATTTGATGGTTGCTATAGACCGTTTCTATAATAACAAAAATCCCTTTCAACAAATCAAGTTTTTGATGTTGTCAGATTCATGTCACATTTTTTTAAAAATGGAATCTTGCCGATTCGGTAATGTTTCAGTCGAAAATATAAGAAAAAACGCTGAAAAGACTATCCCAGAAAATACAACAAAAACAAAAAAGTATATATGGACCCAATTCGAGAAATTCTGCGAAACACGGCCACATATATTGACCAACTAATTTTCTGTTAGTTTTATTACTTTGTCAATTGTTGAGGGTTTGTTTCGTTTTGTCCGTTTTTCTAGTAGCTACTTGCATTTCGTTGTATTTTTTCTTTTTTTTTGGTATATAATCTCAACATATACCACTCGAGGTAAATATTTTATTTAGAATATTTTTTGACATTTTTCCGCAAAATTTCTATAAAAATTGCCCTCGACAAAAATTCTTTTAAAAAAATATCCCTCCAGCTTCGCTGTCGGGATATTTTTAAAGAATTTTTGTCTCGCGAATTTTTGACAGAAATTTTGCACAAAAATGTCAAAAAATATTCACTTCTTGTGATATAACTTATGATTATATATCTCGCCTGTCTTAGATGCGTAAGGTTGAATTCTCAACGTCATTCAATCCATTGCCAACCCATAACCTATTTCGCGTTGATTTTTTGAGTATATTATTTTAATAACTAACATTTAAAGAAAATCAATAACGTCGGTACATTATTTAGGTAGTATCTGATATATTACAAAAATATCAATTTATTTCATTGCTAATTTTGGGAAAATTGTATAGTGAAAGAACAATGAGTGACAATGACATAATAATGTTAAAAAAAAATCTTACCCGATATTTTTCGTTATACAATTCTCCTAAAATAAGTTATGAAATTCCTTGATATTTATTAAATATGTCAATTATTACCTATAGAATATCAAGTCGATACTGATTTTCTTTAAATTTTGTATAAAAGCTAGAAAACATAAATAAATCTACGCGAAATAGGTATATAGGTTTGGCAAGCATGTTGTAATGACCGACCCATGTAGTCAGATTCATAACCATTTTATTGTTACTTTATGTTGGCCTAATAATCACTTTTTATACACATGGGCGACTTAAATAACACGAACACCCAAACTTGTTTTTAAAAAAACAATTTATTAATTAAAAATACAAGTAATAAAAAATAGACTGAACCGAATCGAATCTAGCCAAAGAATGTTATTTAATTTTACAATAAAAGTAGAGTTTGGCTTAGAACAGAGATAACAGCTTTTCGGAATGATGGTCTTGGGAATACCCACTTTCTGTTAATTCGCCAATTATCGACCACATAAAAAGTTATATAGTCATTGAAATTTCGGTATGTACATAATAAAGAACACTTGCCTATAATATTAATTTTTGAGCCTGTATAAGTAGTTATTTTTGAATTCGACGACAGTAAGTTATTTTTATGAATTTTTAAATTACTCAGAAATTTTGCAGGGATTGCGTTGATTTGAGCACCAGTACAGTAGAACTCCAATTATCCGAATTAATGGGGACCGGGACCCATTCGGATAATCAAATATTCGGATAATCGGATTTTTTTTTAAAAAATTGCCATTGGAGAGAATAAAAGCTACGTTTTGATATTGCACTATTTTTTTATTGAATTATGTACTAAATGAAATTTTCACATGTTTTAAATAGTATAAATAAAATGTACTTATGTACAAGTTTAGAAATAAAAATCATTGTTTTTTAAACATCTCCGTCAATGTAAGCTGTTTTGCGGTCTTCAACCGTTTTCGGGCAGCCAGGTCACGCATTCGCTTGACGGTGAGCAGTTGTTTGTGATTCGGATAATCGGCGATTCGGATAGCCGGAGTTCGGATAATTGGAGTTCTACTGTATCTAGTTTAAAACTGATTGAAATGTTATTATCAACAATTAAGGTGACATTCCAATCATCTTTTAAATGTTGATTTACAGACATTACATAATCTATGCAAATGTTGGAATTTTCCGATAAACATGAACTATCGGAGTCAGAGCAAATGTTTATTTCATTTATTTTAGATCTACAGCATTTTGCGAAATGATTTGATTTACCGCAGTTCCGACATCTGTGGCTAAAAGCAGGACATTGATTAAGTCCATGTTTTGTCGCACAATTGCGGCATAAAAACTGTTTTACTTTACCCTGCGAGCGTTTATCTTGGCTTCCACGTCCGCACATTTGACTTGAACGCCTATTTTCCAAATTTAATTGATGGTGTGAGTTATGGCTGCTAGTGGAGCCGGAACTCAAGGCCGTGTGCCTCGCTCCTCTGTCATTGTGACGACTTCCTGCAGCGGACATCTTGGCGGGATCACGTTCATGGAAATTTACTTTTTGGATGGATATGGAGGACATTTCTCCCGTGAGGCTGTGGAGTTGTGATTTCGCGCGTTCTGCCGTTCTACAAATAGATATTGTCTTGGACAAATTAAGATCTTTAATTTGGAGGAGTCTATCCTTGACAGCTATGTCAGTGATCCCCAAAATTAAACGATCCTTTATTAGGCTATCACGTAGATCTTCAAATTCGCAAGTTGAACTTAAGTGTTGTAATTCAGTTACATAAGCTTCAATAGACTCACCCTCTTTTTGGCTTCTTAAAAAGAATACATGTCGTTCATAGGTGACATTTTTTTCCGATTTGAATTGTTCCTCGAACCTTTTGACAATTTCTTCGTAGTTCATTTTGTGGGTGTCCTCCTCGAATTTGAAATTGTTGTAGATTTTTAGGGCATGGTCTCCAATTGTGGTGAGTAAAAGAGATGCCCTGTATTCTGATGATTTTTTTGTAGCTTCAATGGCCTTTATGTATAGCTCAAACTTTTGCCTGAAAAATTTCCATTTTTCGTCAAGTTGGCCCGTTGCTTCCATTGGAGATGGCGGCGAAATTCCAGACGCCATTTCTTATAAGCCTGAACGCGAAAGTTGTCGTTAGAATTTGAGTATCACGAATTTTAATACTGTGAAAATCGAAATTTTGATTTTACAAAGTAGCCGGTGTTCGCAGCGCCATGTTAAGGTTGCATGGGAACAATGAAACAACGATGTTAGTTTTGAACTGAGCTCACATTTTATTTCAGCATTGAAAGTAAGCTTATCTACAAATTCAGTGGGAGTTGTATAGTCGTGGAATGATCTGTACAGTAATACATGACATGCTGCATCTGCGGTTTCCGTGAGATTCTGTGCATGTAACTCCTCCCATCCTAAGCTGACAAAATCGGGGATGGATTTTGAAAGTTATCGATTTCTTCGGTTTTTTCGGATTGATTGGATTTCTTCCTAAACAACCTGATAATGTAGTGTTTCTTCTTGTAAATGATCCATACTAATAGGACCAGAATGAAGAACGTCAATAGGCTGAATGTGATTGGACTATCGATTGATTGATTGGTTTCTTGTATTGGCGATAGTTGATTGGCTAGGTCTTTTAGTCGGTAGATTTCTTCAAAATTTATTTCGGTGTAATTTGGTGTTCGGTACAACTGTGTTGTGTCCATAGTGGCTATTTCGACAGTCGGTAGTATTAATGGTTTTCCTTGCTGTAATCTGACGTCATGGATGAATTTCTTGTTTTTGGCTTGAATGCTGCAAGAATTCGGAATTTTGATCAATGTTGGGTTCTGGATTTCCAAATACTGATCACTTTTACATTGGGCAAAAATTCTTTCCTTTTGTGATGGTAGGACAAGAATTTCTTCCGGTGTGACTTGCTCAAAAATTGACTCTGTCGTTTTTATTTCTAAAATTTGGCAACCATTAGTGGAGGTGCTTTCCATTAGTCGAAGGGTGCAACTGTCTGGTGGGTAGAATTTCTCCATGCAGTAATGGGTATATTCTAATGATGGACAGGTATTTTCTTCGAACTGGACTTCTTTAAGAGCTTGTGCCAAATAAGGGTATTTTGGGATAAATACTTTGCTTGGATCACAGGATATAAATGGAAAAAGGTATAGGTCTCAGGCTTAATTATAGGTACATGTATAGCAAAAATTAATTTTGTTTTCGAAAATGTAACTTGAGTACTCAAAATTTGATAATACGATAAAACATTTTTGAAATTTGGAATTTGGTTTTCGTTGTATATGGTTTTTAAATATGTAATCATTGCTAATTTATGACTAGATATTATAGAGTTATGTAGTGTATTTAACTTAGCAAACATTATTATTGCATCTTCCAAATTGTCGATAAAAGTAATTAAATTTTGGCAATCTAGATTTATCTGAGATAAGACACCTTGAAAAGTTATGTAATAATTAAGGTTATTAAAAGAGTTTTGTACTGCTGCTTGAAAGATACTTAAGCTGTATTCCAGTTCTTTCTGATTTTTATTGAGAATCGATATCGTTTTGTTGTAATTATCAATCAAATTTTTCGATAAGGATATTTGTAAATTAAGTTATTTTCTTATATTTTTCTGATTTTGAGCTAAGTTTAAGATCCCCTCGTCGTAACGTTTACCATCGTCAGCATCTAACGTGCCAAAAAGCCATTTATGTGTTTTACCGATTATATTAATTAAACCTCGTTTATTGCGTATGTGTGGGTGAAGATTTTCGAGTTTTTCTTGTGTAGTTTGAGTTTCGATTTTCCGCTAGGCCTTGATAAGAGATTGGGTTAGTGGTTTTTTAGCTGTAATATTGCCTTTTATTATAAGTATTTTTCAATATTTTGTAACTGCGTTATTATTGGGTGTAAATCTATATAATGCAAAAAGATGTGTTTATTATAAATAATTTTTGCATTGCCAAGTTGGATGGGTAAAATAGGATTTTTTATTGTCGTTATTTGTATGTCTGTCTGTTCACTGTTGGTTGGAAGTATCTGAAGGACCGGAAGCAGTATTAGAAGTACTAGCTTCATTGTTTACCTGCAAAGAGGATTTTTGTTTAATTTTTGGTTTTCTAGCACAGCTTTTATGGTATGTTCCCTTGTGTGTAATTAATTTAATACGACTCTGTCCTTTTATTGGTGACTTTTTAAATTTAGGTAATGCTTTATTTCGAGCTTTGGTGTTAATATAAGCTACTTTTTCTTTATCGAATTTGGGTGGTTCGCAGCGATTTTCGTTTCTTTTTGATATTATTTTTTCTTTAGTTACCGCGTTCCGTTCTTGAATTTTTCTATAAAGTTCTTTAGCCGTTTCTTTATGTTTCTGTACATAATTCGATATAATTATTTGGTCATTAATATCAATTACTATTTATATGCCCTTTAACTATTTCAAAAGGTGTGAATTTCGTTACGCTGTGTATAGAATTATTATAGCCTAATATAGCTCGTTTTATCAGTTGTTCAGGGGTAAAAGTACTAGTTTCTTCCTTTAGGCACCGATAGTTTTCGATTATTGTAGAGTGGAATCTTTCTACGGGGGAGTTTGAATTACTATTTTTGGGGGTGGTATAATGTAATTCGATTTTATATATCTTACAAAAATCTTCAATTTCTTTGTTTTTAAACTCAGTGCCTGAGTCAGCTGTTATTTTTGTGGTAATCCGTGGTGTGATATAAAATTCAGAAGGTTTTCTATTACCATGGGTCCTGTTAGGCTTTTTAAAGAATATGCTTGTCTATATCTTGAAAAGGAATCTATTATAGTTAAATAGCTTTCATTTGAAATTTTAAAAGTATCAATATGAATGTGTTCGAAAGGTTTTCAGCTAGTGGGTGTCAAATTAAATTTTATTACAGGGGGGTCTCTGTCATATTTGTTTTTTAAACATGTCTCGCAATTATTAACATAATTTTCTATGTCGATGGACATTTTGGGCCAATAAAATTTTGCACAAAGAGACATTTTCATTTATTCCACGGTGACAAGTTTTAGTGGTGTGATATAATTCTAGTTTTTCTTTTTGGTCATTTAAACTATTTAAAGTTTCGATATCTTGTAAGAATTTCGTACATTGGATTAATTTAAAGGACGAATTTTTAAATAGGTTTTGGACCGTAATAACGAAATTTTGGGCAAGTGTTGGGTTCCTAAAGTATACTGCATATACTTGTTTTGGTTCTATATATTCTTTTAAAATTTGTATAAAATGAGGTGTTGGATTTCTATTAGAAACAGATAGGTATAATCGTGTATTTTGAAATATTTTATTAAACTTACATTGAATCTTGTCTACGTCACCTTCGGTTATTACTATTTGGTTTTTAAATGTATTTAGAGATTTTTCCGATATCGGTATATTAAGGATTGGTTCTTCTAACGAAGTATGTACTGTTTGTGAGTCTTCTGTGACATTTTGGTCTTGGGATGTACCGGGGGGTGCAATTTGAATGTCCGAAATTACATTAATTCGGGGTTGTTCAAAATGAGGGTCAAGTATTTCTTGGATGATTGACTCATCAATATTTGGGAGTATGTCTGGGTTTTGTAAGTAGTCTTCGACAGTGATGTCTCCGGGGTTATTGTCTATTGATTGTGTTTCTAGTGCATTTAGATCATTATCGATTGGATATCTAGATAACGCGTCTGCGGCTTGATTATTTTTGCCTTTTTGTACTGAACGGTGTAATCGAACTCTTCGAGTTTTAACCGCCACCTTACGAGTCGAGAACTGGGTTCTTTTAGCGAGAAAAGGCACTGTAAGGGTTTGTGGTCCGTATAAATAGTAAAGTTACGACCAAACAAATAAGGTCTAAAATATTTACAGCTCCACACAATTGCAAGTAATTCTTTTTCAATAGCGGAGTAATTAATTTCCGCTGGATTAAGGGTTCTAGATGCGTAACATATCGGGTGATTATCTTGAGATAAAATTCCGCTTATTGCGTACATTGATGCGTCTGTAGTTACTTCAAAGGATTTTTCAAAATTTGGGTAAGCTAACACGGGTTCAGATGTTAAGACGTTTTTACAGATATGAACACAATCTAAAAATTCTTTGTTATGAACTACTTTTTCATTCTTTTTTAACACTGGGTTAGTGGTTTTGTCAATTTAGCGAAGTTTTTTATAAAGCGTCTATACAACCCTAAAATCGATTTTATTTCTTTTTGCCTTTTTGGTATGGGGAATTTTTTATTGCTTCTATTTTACGATTGTTTGGTTTTATCCCTTCTGGCGTTATTATATGACCTAAAAATTCAACTTCTTTACGAAGAAACTCGCACTTGTCTAGCTGAATTTTCAGATTAGCCTCGCGTAATTTTGAAAATACTAATTTTAAATTTTGTCTATGTTCTTGCAGTCCTACACTAAAAATAATTATGTCATCCATAAAAACCATGCAGATTTTATTTTGGAACTCTTTTAGTACTTCATCGATCACCCGCTGAAAAGTGGAGGGGGCATTTTTCAAACCAAAGGGCATTCTAAGATATTCATAGTGCCCGTTAAAAACCAAAAAAGCTGTTTTTTCTATAGAGTTTTTATCCATTTCGATTTGATGGAATCCGCTTGCTAGGTCAAGCGTGGTGAAATACTGTGCTCGGCCTAATCGATCTAATATATCGCTTATATTTGGTATTGGGTATCTATCGGAAATCGTTTTTTCATTTATTTTCCTAAAGTCGCAAACTACGCGCCATTTTTGTTTTCCCGACGCGTCCATTTTTTTCGGGCGATCTATATGGGAGATGACCACGGACTACAAGACGGTCTAATTATTCCTTTTTCTAGCATTTCATTAATTTGCCGTTCAACCTCCTCTTTATGAATGTAGGGGTATCTATATGATTTGGTATGTATAAGAATTCCGTCCGTTGTTTTTATTGTATGTTTTATTTTTGATGTAAAAGTTAATTTATCTCCCGGTTTTAGAAAAATATCTGAATAGTCGTTTAATATTAATTAATTATACATAATTTTTTTAGAGCTGATTTTTCTTCTGCGTTCATATGATCGAAACGAATTAATTTTTCAATTTCTGAAATATTTTTATTACAGTTAAAATTATTTTTATTTTTGCTAAAATTTTCCATAGTGTAGATCTCGAATAAATTTGTATCGAACGCTTCTACTGGGATTGGTTCGGATAATGTTACAGATATTGATTTATCAGTAGGATTTTGTATTTCTAGGGCAGCAAAACCATTTTTTGAAATTGTCAAAATTTGGGGTATGAATAAATTATTAATATTTCCGGGTCTTGTTAAGATTTCACCGTTATATATGCTGACGGGAATATTTTTTATAATTTTTTCATGGGGATTTACTGAAAAAGAAAAATTTACTTCGGTTGGTTCTCTGTACTGAAAAGGAATTTGTATTTCCTTGCCGACTAATTTTTTGTTAACTAAATCGATATTTAAATTCATTTTTATCAAATCTGAAAGTCCTAAAATTCCATCAAAATAATCATGAAAATCAAATAAAATAAAATAAATTTCGTGATCACTACCAAATTCTGCGAATGCTGGTATTGTAGCTTGAAATTGTGTAGTTTGGCTCCCTAAAGCCGTTTTGATTGTATTATTTGAACTACAGATACAATTCGGATAAAATTTTTCAACTATAGATGGTTTTAATATTGATCGCGAACTGCCGGTATCAATTAATAGATTAATTTTTGGGTTTTTTATTGTTACGTATGGTAGTGTATTATTTAAAGAAATATTAATTTCATTAATCAGGCTTGAGGGTTTTCTGGGCCCGTGTCCTGAAAATTTTCGGAAGTATTTTGTTCATTTTCGTCATGGTTTTGGTTGGCGAATTCCACTTGATCATTTTCGATACTTTCGTTTTCATTATAGTACGGCATATTTGGGTCATATTGATAATAAGACTCGGTATATGGTGTCGCTACACCTTGTTCTGTGCTATCATCAATTTCGTTTGAAAAAAGTTCTTCAAAAACCAAGTGAGGTTTTTGATATTGTGGGTATCTAAAATTTTGATTTTGAAAATTTTGATGTTGGAAATTTTGATTTTGAAAATTTTGATTCTGAAAATGTTGATTTTGGTTTCTATTTGTAGCCACGGAAGGGTTTCGCGAAGTTATCGACATTGGGGTTGGTTTTGGCAGCTGATTCTGGGGTGTTTGGTTGGGTCTAAACACGTTTTGTGGGGGTCCAAGTACTTGTCTGTTTGTCGGGTATTTACGTGATTGTACTGGTCTAGGTTGCAAGTTAATTGGTTGGCTAGGCCACATTTTTTCTCGAGTAATATTGTTGGTGTGGAAAGTTTTGGAAAAACTGGGGTCGTTGAACTGGCATATTATGGAATTGGTTTGGAATAAAATTAGGAAGATTTTGCGAATTTTGAAAGTTGTTTGGTTTATGCATGTGTGGTAAATTTATTTTTTGATTTGGTCTTTCCAGGATAATTCCGTATAATTTTTTGAAATGTTCGTATTCTTTAATATAAGCCATTGCGTCCTCTAAAGATGTTGGTTTTTTAATGTACATATTATTACGCAAGGTTCCCTTACAACCGCCTATAAATGTATTTAATGCTGTTTTTTCGTAATGAACAATTTGGCAATTGCGCTGTTCGTTAGATAAAGTAGTATCATTACTAATACGTTGGATAACGTTACTGCGCAAAATTTGTAATCTGTTACCGAAATCTACAAGGTGTTCATTTTTATAAGGTCTGGTACGCGTCAATTCTTGTACCAGGCAATCGATATATCTTCTATCAGAAAAACATTGGAATAATGCAGGTTTTAGTTTATCCCTATCATCTAATTTAACACGTCTGCCGACCACAAATTCGGCTTTATCAATTAATTTTTCTTGAATACATTCAAATACATGTTGATTTAGATCATCGTCATTAAAAGTTTTATATTTATCAACAAGGTCGTCACATCTTTTGACAAATCTAGCTAATAAGTTACTGTCCCCATTAAATGGTTTAATATTTTCTATTTTGGATTTAAATAAATCCCAATTGACAGCTTTGGCTACACTTGGAGCCTCTTTTGTAGACATTTTTCTTAAATCTAATTACTTTTTGTAAATTAACAGAATAATTTACTGTACTGTAAAATGAACAATATTATTTTTAATAAAACAAAAACAATTTTTATTTTCTCTGCGAGATGCGTATTTTGCTTCGCTTTCTCTGCAAGATGCGTATTTTTTTCAAATCCTAACCTATATGTCTGCGATAGACTGCAAAAATCTAAAACTAATTTGTCTACGATAGACTGAAAAAGTCTAAAACTAATTTGTCTACGATAGACTGAAAAAACTGTGTGCTATACACTGCCCTATAACTATCCCTATTAAAATCCTAATCGAAGGGGTTTAACAAGGGTGAAAAGGAAATGGCACTTACTCTTTCCGAAATCTTTGTTCAGAGCCTTGTCCTTTCCCGATCCTCTGGCCTCGTCAGTGGTTGTCCTGGGTCGTCCAATGCTGGTTCTTTCGGATCAGCACTTAAGGGTTGAAACCGTAAAGTGGTTGGAATTCTTCAAAGATTTGGAAAAAACACCACCGTACTAATCCTACCGACTGCGCCACTTAAATAACACGAACACCCAAACTTGTTTTTAAAAAAACAATTTATTAATTAAAAATACAAGTTATAAAAAATAGACTGAACCGAATCGAATCTAGCCAAAGAATGTTATTTAATTTTACAATAAAAGTAGAGTTTGGCTTAGAACAGAGATAACAGCTTCTCGGAATGATGGTCTTGGGAATATGCTGCATCTGCGGTTTCCGTGAGATTCTGTGCATGTAACTGGCGACCTGCAATATTTATATGTGGGTTCGTGGACTTTGGGTATTAATTGTTTTTCAGGTTCGACGTCTTATCTGTATAAACACCATTAAAATTAATCACTGTCAGATAAGGCATCCTTTTCCTTGCAATGACGACCTACGACGGCCCTGTCCTTACGGGAGTCGTTTTGAAAGTAAAAAAGATCAGAAATGTACTAAAGTTATTTATTAGAAACAGAATAGTCTAGCACTGTATAGAGATTCTACGTTTCACATCCATAACACACAGTGGTTAAAATTTCTTATCATCGTCAAAATTTGGAAATGTCTAGGTACTAACAATTATCTGGCACTAACCTATTTGTTGAATTTGCAACCCCATCGTATTTCTTGCACAAAATCACAATTCACAAAAATTACTTATTTGGTAACACTCCGTGATTCTAACATCTAACAACTTTTTATAAACCAGTAGTTATAAAAACACTAACTTGCCCTGGTTGAGAGTTTCCCAAGCAGCAGACTGTCGTCTAAATCACGTCATTTTTTGGTATTTTTACGTCTTCGACGTCATATTACCAAATGACGTGATAATGTCGTCATCATTTTTACGTCAATTAGACGACATAAGTTATACGTCAATATAACGTCGTTTTTTGGACATTTTCTATCAAGCAGCTGTCGTAATGTGCGCGCACGCCATGCCATCGTTCTTACGTTCTCTCTTTGACTCGGCATCGGCCGTTCCGTTTCTTTCTCCTCTCTCCGAATCTCCGCCGTTTTGCGGAATTTCGTCCTTTTGTGTTTGTTCGTATTGTAAATAATGTAACCTTGTTAATTTTGGTCTAAAAGAAATCATTGTTTGGAAGAATAGTAGGTAAAGAATAAAGTAAAGATAGCCATATAGCATCGGTTTGTTCTAGTGCTTGGTATGAGGTTCTTTCAGTTGTGTGTGTATGTGTGTGTTTTTCACGGCGGCGTGTTAAAGGGGTAAGTAAAACAGTATAATAATAATAATAATAATTTCTAATTATAATGCTGTAAGTTCTCCTTCCGTTGCAAACATTTACAGTGCCACTACTAACAGCCAAATAAATTTAGCTATGCAGCGATTTAAATTAATAATTAATAAAATATTTTTGATAGCAGTTCCCATTTTAAATTGAGAAGGACCAACTGAGTACCCTAGATTTTATTAAAGCAATACGTTGCAATGAAAAAAAAAGTGAAAACATAACAATTAAGCTTCTCCGTTACTTATTTTTTGTGGTTTTTTCTGTGGTATTTCTCTAAACTTTTCTGTACCTAGTCCTAACCTATAACTTGTTTTTTTTGTTTTAGAAAAAGATGGCATATAATTGTAGAACGGGAGAATGGTGTACTTTCAGTGGTGTCTAAAATATGGTGAACAACATTAAAAAGAGAAGCCTTTTGGCCTTCTTACAAAGATCAAAGGATTTTCAATAAATTACTTAAAGAGAAAGAAGTCCACATTGATGAGTCTTGGAAAATAGGGACTTTCAAGAAATGGGTCGAGGTTAAGTAAAATGTATTTTTAACTAAGCCTACTAAGTTTTGTCATAATAAAATTGATTAAGCTATTTTACATTTAAGTTAGTACATAATATACCTTGTTGTAAAATGGATTTGTCGTGAAAAGAATTTAAAAGTCATTTAGGTAAAGTCTTCCACTTAGAGGTCCTGTACTGTGCATACATAACCACATACACAATTAAATAAAAAGAAATTAACAATTTAAGACAAAACAAATAATTTCTGATAATTTTATACTTATATAAAACATGTTTTTAGACGATATAGATAAAGCTATAAAAAATGCAAAGATGCAGAGGATACCTCCAACTTGGATACCGACAAACCAACACTACATATTATAAAAAGGAAACCAAAACCAAAGCGAATATTAAGTAGTTCCGATAAGGAAGTACCTACAACTAAGAAGAAAATACTTATTGAACGTCCACCCAATTTAAGTAAGTACAATAGAATTAACCCATGATTTTCTGCATGGTAAGAATTTTAATAACTAGGTATATATAAATAAATTATATAATAAATAATATTGCTTGGTAATTTGTCTTTTTTCTGTTTTATTTTTAGATGGGTCACCAACTCAATATGTCCCTCCTGCAAGGACCCCTAAATATATAGGCATATAAAACTATGTTTCAGAAATATAACTGTTTTAAATTAAATATTAAATCTTTCCCCTTTCTTAGTTAAATTAAGTTTAGGTGTACAGAGAGAAAAAAAAACAACATATTACTAAAAAAATTGTATAAGTAGTGTCTCTACTACTTATATAATATACAGGGTAGTGTAACCATGATTGGTTGGAGTATTAAGTAAAATTTATATTTTTACATATTTTAATTACACATAATTATTGCTGTTAAAATGAAGAAAAAATATTTTTAACCTAGGTCCCTCTGCAGTTTTTTAACTATAATCTAATCATCATCAGTAATCAAGTGCAGTGAAAACGTATAAAAAAAGTTTTAAACGTTTTGTGCCTAATCCTCTACCCTATCTTGGTTACCTAACTACTAACGAAGCCACTACAGGTTAAGAGCAAACACTAGTGACGCCTTCGCCATTTCGTTTTTTCGTCAATATTTCGTTACTTCGTTGTTTTATCCAAAAATCGGCTAAATATTCCCCTTTGGGTACCTACAGTTTAAGGTTAAGAAAAATTAATTGCTTAACTAATAAAGGCAAAAAACGAAATTTTGTCGAATTTGATTATATTTCTTTTTCTGCTTTTATTAATTTATAAATTCACACTTTTATTAGGTACGTAGGTAATTGTACCCCAAAGAGTGGTATTTGGACGATTTTTTAATGAAACAAAGAAGTAACGAAATGGCGAAGGCGTCACTAAGGTTTGCTATTAAATGGCTGGCAAATTAATGCTTTGATGACGTGATATGTCGGCACTAATCACGTCGTTATAACGACACTAATGACGTCGTTATAACGTCACTAAATGACTTCCTAGTCACGTCATCGGTCCGTGACATAATCACGACATCCTACCGTTATTATCACGTCATTTTTAAAGTACAGTTGACGTTTAAGATGACGAAATAGTTACGTCAAATTGACGTCAGTCTGCTGTCTGGGTTGCTAAGTCACAACTTGACTTCTTAACTGCTGAAGACTGAATTGAATTACTTTTCCAGCGTTATGCGCCGGTTTATATAGTAAAATATATGCAGAGAGGGACAGTTTTCACAAGTTTCCACACATGAACTCGTTGTCAGCAATTTGACAAGAATTTTCCTGCAGAATAATAGCCGTAATTACAACAAGTTTCCCACACTTAAAATACTAAGAATAATACATCTTACAGGTATAGACCTGCGCTAAAAGTGGTTCTCACCGCATACCTTCACGTACCAGGATTCTGTGAACCGTTTACATTGTCACCCTAATACCTAAAGTTCCTAGTACTAAAGTCATAAATTACCTATTAACATTACGAATATCCGTACGTTGCTTTCCCAGGGTGTTACACCAAGATTTATAGCGCATGATTCTAAGAGAGCCGCGATAACACATTTTTCAAGTAGTAGTTTTTCATTCTCACGCTAGGGTGATCTCATTTTCGGGAGCACCAACGCGCAGACAGTTAGTCAGCATAAATCCTGTGAGAACAAGTCTTTGCGCGATTTGATTGGGTAAACACAAGTCGAGAGGAGGGACTTAACGCTCCGCGAATAAACATTCAAGCTTGCTTCGCTTTGGTTCTTTAATTTTTCGTGTGTCGTTTGTGAAAGCAAGGTAAGTCTTTGTACTTTTGATATTTTAATATTCTGACTTAGAACTGTTCTCTTTCCCACCAAGCAAAATGTTGTTGCAGCAACGTTGTAGTAACTTTTCAAAGAGAGCTGCAATGTTGCTCTTTTTCTTGCGGCGTGAAGTTGGGGACATCCCTGCAAGCCTTAATCGGCCGTTCAGGAACGTTTCAATTGCAATATTGACAAATATATCGCTTCGGCAACATTCTAGCGATATTGATATTTAAATTACAGCAACGTTTCACGCAATTAATTGCAGCAACCTTGGCACAAAAACATTACAGCAACCTTGGCACAAAAACATTGCAGCAACCTTGGCACAAAAACATTACAGCAACCTTGGCACAAAAACATTACAGCAACCTAATTTTTTGAAATTATATTCGTTTATTCATTATTCATGTTATAAAAAAAAACAAATGTATTTATTTTGCTATATATAATATTATTATAGGAATAACATATATTCGGGGTGATTCACGGTGGATGGTGCGTTAGACGTTTATGGAGAACAGGCGATACGTTTTATTTGAAAATTTGGTCGTCCAAATAAACGACCATGGTATATCGTTCTAAAATATTTTCAGCATTGCGGCGTTGCCGCTTCTGCCCAAAACAGGTGGCAACATCGGTATTGTAAATGAAACCCCCCATATATTTTTAAATTTTTAGATTCTACGTAAAATTCAAATAATTTTTTTAATACAATATTCATTGTTATACGTTACGTTATATATATACTTAATAGTTTTCGAGATATTGGCTCTTGAAAAATGACAATTTTAACCTTTAACATCTTCTAGCATTCTAACTGAATGTCTTAGAGCAAAACGGCTGGTGTTCCTTCCTTCAAATTTTATTATCTTCCCAAAGAATCAACCAAATCAATCAATCAAAGTAATTAATTTCCTGCTTTCGAGTTCCATCCTGTTTAACCGAAAGTTGACAATTTTGGGAACATAATAAAATCAAGGACATCAGGAACATGTGAGCCGTTTTGCTCTAAGAGACATATATAGTTAGAATGCTAGAAGCTGTCAAAGTTGAAAAATGCCATTTTTCAAGAGTCAATATCTCGAAAACTATTAAGTATAGACTAGTAATGAATATATTAAAAAATAATTTGAATGTTACGTAAAATCTAAAAATATATAGGCTGTTTTATTTAAAATAACGATGTTGCTACCTGTTTTGGGCAGAAGCGGCAACGCCGCAATGCTGAAAATATTTTAGAACGATAGACCATGGTCGTTTATCTAGACAAACAAATTTTCAAATAAAACGTATCTCCCGTTCTCCGATTCACTGTAAATTACCCTATATATATATTAAGTAAACACTTTTCTTATATTTAATTCCTTCAAAGTTTGGTTTCCTTAACCCCTAATCTGTTTTAATTACTTCGTTCAAAACGTGTCTTAGCATGCTGAAACCAGTTTTTGTAAAAATTTTCAAAATCTTGATCTGTAAGTTCTTTAAAATTAGTTCGGACAGCATCTAAAATAAAAAAAAATGACAATCACTAATAGATACAGTGATTAAGTTATTACCGGAAAATTTTCTGAAGACTTGAATATTCATGATCGAGGAAAAATTTACCGTTTATTAATTTAAGCACGTGGGATTTCGGTTAGAAAATTTTAAACTCATTTATTAAAGAACCTACGTACAAATTAATTTTTTTATTAGAAATTACATATATTCTAGAAATGTCTTTGAAATGGCGTTTCAGGAAAATTTTCATTTATTAATTTTACCACAAACGTAAAAAATTTCCGGTTATTCTGTGGGTTTTAATGGTAACCGAAGAAAAATCAAGCTTCTGATTGGTTGAAATTAAGAGTGTAAAATTTTCATTAAAATTTTTAATTTGATTAAATACAAATCTAATGTAATTAATATAATATAGTATTGCCAAAGAAAAATTAAAATCTACCTGTTATAAGTGAAGTGAGTTTTAAAGTTTTTTTTTTGAAGAAGTAGTCCATACTTACTTACTTAAAGTTTTTGTTTTGTAGTTCCCCTTGGCACCAGTCCAACTTAAAAACTGCCCCACATAATTGGTGAATACCTTTTCCAAACATCTGTACACTGCATCTTTCAAATTTCTTCCTCCAGTTAGTCTCAAAAAATGTATCTAAAATTTCAAAACACTGCTATTCTCACTTATGATTTGTGTGCAATTTCTCATAATAATTTTCTTTTTAAAAATAGCAAAAAATGGACAAAGGTCTAGGGTAAACTATAGGGTATTGGAATTGGCTTGTGACATACATTCTCATTCTACTGATTTGGAACCCGTAACTATATAAAATTTACTCGTGTATAGGTTATACGAATGAAAAATTTCTGTGTAGGTTTCGCAAACACATTTTTTACTAGTAACCTATTACTAGTACTAGATGCCTACAAATTCAACTTCAATTAACTTTAGGGAGTACACTATCTTAAGTTGTCTATTGAATTAACTTGCAAAAATTGTGTCTGCAAGCCTATCCAGTGAAAACTTTGGAATATCTGCAGTTATAATATACCGTATGCATGCGCTTTTTGCTTTAATTTTGGTAATTTTTTTGGAAGGGGTTCTTTCAGTTTAGTCTCCAGTGACGTGTAGTACCACACACAAGACACACCAATACAAATTAAATAATAAAATACCTAGGTTATGTTTTGTGTTTAATAGCACGACCTCCATTTCCAAAAATTACCTACCTAACAGAGAACAACTTGTTCTCTGCTAAAAAGTACCTAAGCATGCATAAAACTTTTATTAAATTTAATGTAACCTACCTTATTTCTTAATAAAACACTGTCCTTCACTCTTTTAAAAGAAATGCCAAGCCAAAATAAAAATGGCCGATCCGATCTGACTCTGAGACCGAAAACATAACCCCCCCGACCGACGCGTGGCGTACCTATTTGAAGCAATGATTGGGCAGCACAATTGCAATTACAAAAAGACATTCATAAACCAACATCGCTGCTAAGTTGCTATGTAATTTGCCTGAAACTTTCTAAACTGAAGATTGCTAAAATATTGCACGTTACAGGTTGCCCTTGAAACATTTCTCTAAAGTTATATATCGAACATAGCATAGAGAATCCGAAAGCTAAGTTGTGACAATATTTAATATGAAAGGTTTCAAAAGTCAACGTTGCGGGAATTAACTAAATAGAAAAGTTGTTTTAGAGAGTTCCACGGTGTTTACCTACAAGCTTTCAAATACAATATTGCTCTTGCAAGAATTTTGAAGGAAGATTGCAATGTTGCGAATGCGAGTGCGAGGTTTTTTGCTTGGTGGGTTTGAATTCAATTAAAACATTTGAGCCTTCAATAATAGTTTTGCTGATCTATTTTATAAAAATACTTTTTCTAGTAGTAACCAACTTTGACTTTTATAATAACTTTGCATTCTCGGGTGGTATATTTAGTACTTAATCATTTAATAATTATTTAGCTGTACCTATCGCGTTCATAGTTTAAGGTATTATCATATACTATTTTAATTTATTTAAATAGTTTTTGTTCTATTTCAAACTTGACTTTTAATTATTTTATTTACTATACTTTTTAAACTTTACTTTTAATAGCTTTAATTAACTTCTACTAACCGGAGCGACTATCGATTGATTATCGATTAACGTGATTGTTTAAATAAAATATTTATTATTATTTTCTTTTAACTTTGTCTAATAAAATATGCTTGCTTATTTTATTTGGCTGGGACACTACAATGTTGATACTCCCACCTTAAGCTATAAAATCTTCAAATCTGACAAACTTTTACCGTTGTACCAAACTTTAAAATAACCTGAACATAAACACAACGTAGACAGGGTCGTACCACAATATTTGACGAGTACAGCTAGATATGACGGATTTCTTCAGGTGATCAACACACCTGGGGTCGGTTAGTTTCAGTTCGGATATATTATAATGAACTTTTTAAAATTGTTTATGAGAAACTGTTGTGATGTCCAGATATTATTAGCTATTATTTTTACCTTTCAGCAAACCCAAATGACATAACCCTGTATTCTCAAAGTTAGGGCGCGTCGATCGCTACGAAGTTACAGTCAGTTGGAATGATGCTGCCAACTCAAATAGGAAATTTGCATGAAAATTAAATTTGCAAAATAATGCTCTTAAGCCCCAGCTTATTATTATGCTATTATGTCAATAATTTTTAGTAAATATTTTTAAAATTTATGATTAGGTATACCTACTTATTTTATAGAAAATGAAATAAGATAAAAAAAACAAAAAAAGGCCAATTTATTTTTCATTAGGTAGTGGGTACGTTGTTTAAAAGTAAAGTTCAATCTTCTGTTTTTATTTGCAGCAAACTTATCAATAACAATAAAGTCCCTAAATCTACACTTTGTGATCTGTTACAAATTAATTTCGGGTTTAGGTCTTCCCTCAATTTTAATTTCAATTTTTTGCTCAATACTTAATGAGCTAAAATTGTTTTTCAAATATTCCACATTCATAGTCGTTTTGGCATTAAAACTGATCATTTTTATTAAAATAAGTCTTTACTGCCCCAAAATAATAACAAAAATATCAACTCAAACTCCAAATGATAAATCCATACAGAAATTAACACGCAATGAACTGTACGCCGCACATTTAAATTGTGCGAGTTTTCCTATTAGAATCGCGCTTTCCCCCACCACACCTACTAGTACAAGATGCATAGAGAGACAGCAGAAACCCCGCCTACTTTAACGCACGTGCGACTTGAATTCCTACGCGCTACAATCGTTAACAAAATATTTTAAAAAAAAGGGATCTGTTGAAATTGTCACTATTTAGAAAATAAGACGGCAAAACAAAGGAAATTAATTTTGTTAACTGGGAATTGGAATGGTTCAAACTTCAAATATACATAGGAACGTACTTAGGCAAAACGGGGATTTATGGCCCCTGTGGTTTTTAGATTTTTCATGCCGCTCTCCCAACTTGCCGCCCTGGGCAGGGGCCCAGGTTGCCCCCCCCCCCCCTAGAGCAGGCCCTGGCACCACACAATCCCCAGGATATCCCTATATAATCCTAATATCCTGGTGTGAGATATTTCAATATGGGATATCCTTCGGATATTTATAGGATGTTTGAAAATCGTGCCATTTTGAAATATATCTCATAAATATTCTTGAAAAATATCCATTAGATATTTCGAAAAGTCCTGCGATTTGTTTTTAAAGCGAATATCCTACAAAGAGCATTTTATAATATTGTATGAATATTAATACAAACGTTTTAAAAATTGGAACAAAAACGTTAATAATTTTAAGTTTTACTGTTAACCTTAAAATAATGTATGGTTCGCATAAGCACAGAATATACGCATAGTACCTATACGCTGCCTATATTTCTGTGGCATATGGTTATCGTAAACTCGTAATAGTGCAGTAAAAAAAAATTATGACCTCGGCAAAATTGCAACACAAATGATTCTTTTTGCATTCTATTGTGAAAAGTGTCTATTTTAATAACATATTCAAAATCTCTATTAATCTTGGCCCCGGAAATTAGTCAAAATCCAAGATGGCGGCTGAATTTTGTATCTTTAATTACAAAATTTACAACTTTGTTTTTATAAGGTGTAACTTCGCAAAAATGTTTAAAATACAAAGATAAAAGTATAAAATAGGTATTGAATAGGTAAGATAAGTACACTGAAAGAAGAATTTATTTGATCTAAACAAAAATGTAGTTCGCCGAAACAAATATTTGTTCCCTATGGCCTGAACAAATAATTATTTGAAATTTTGTCCAAAATTATTTGACTTTTGAGAGGGAAATATATGATATTCAAATAAATATTATTTAAATAAAATAATTCCGTTATTTAGCACGAAGCAATATAGGTAACCAACAAATATGTATTAATTTCTATTAAATAAATATTTATTCTGTCCAAATAATAATTTATTTAAATCGGCAACACATTTATTTAATCCAAATCACGAATTGTTTATTATACTTTATATTTATTTCTATTAAATATATATTTATTCTGTTCAAATAATAATTTATTTAAATCGGCAACACCTTTATTTAATCCAAATCACGAATTGTTTATTATACTTTATATTTATTTCTATTAAATAAATATTTATTCTGTTCAAATAAATAATTTATTTAAGCCGGCAACACATTTATTTAATCTAAATCACGAATTGTTAATTATACTTTATATTTATTTCTATTAAGTAAATATTTATTCTGTTCAAATAATTTCGAAATTAGGATGTGTGCTTTTTGGCATTTAATTTAAATAACTTATTGTTTCCTATAAATAAATAATTATTTACTATTGAACATAATCATATATAATATAATTATTATTAAATATTTTTTGGTAAAAACTATATTTGTAATAAACAATAAGGTATTTAAATTAAATAATTAAAATAGGGTATAATCTCCAAAACTATTTAGAAGAGGAGCTGCAAAAAGAAATAAATCATACCACATCAGTTTTTATATATATTCTGTTTATTGTTACGAAAAATAACATAACTATATAAGAAAAGAAAACAAAATTGTAATAATTAACATGACAGTTTATAAACTCGGTCTGCGCCTACGGGAGCCTTATTATCCTTAAACATCCATATTTACTGCAATAATTAAATGTTCCTGTAAAATATCATCTTGTTTGAGGGAAATAAATTAAATTTATCACAAATAATCAAAAATGGTTATAAATAAATAATTGTTTCCCCGAAATATTTATTTATTTAAAGCAAATAAATATTTATTTGTTTTAAATTTTATTTATTTCACGCAAATAAATATTTAAGGCAAATAAATAATTTTACACAAAGGGGCTGCAAGAGACGCTTTCGCGGCCATCTTGATAGTATACAACATGAATATTAATAATTATATTGAAAACAGAAATCAAAACAATAACGATATGCATGTTTATAAAATAATATAACAATATGGCAAAGACAAATTTGTAATTTTTTCTATTATATACAAAAATAATTGAAACGTTTTTAAATGGGCATTTCTCCATATGATGCATGATTTAGTAATTATTATTGTGTATGATATGTTTTATCTGTCTTTTTTAAGTAATAAACATTAAAATTAAAATCTTACCTTCGAAGGAGGGCCACAGATGTCCCATGTTATGGCCAACTAGCCAATCGCGAACATCCATTGCCACACAAAATTATACATCATCTTGTCGAAAGACGCTCACTAAACTCTCCAGTCTCTACCTGCCTAGATCTCGACGCTAACCCTTCCCTTTGTCTTGTTCGCTTCGCGGAATCCGATTAAAAAGCAGTGACGAAATAAAAAGTTATTTGCAGGAAATAATATTTTGTTTGAAATGTAGACGTTTAAAGGCAGAGGTGTAGCAAACAATTTCTTGTTTGGCGCGAATAAGTTTTATTTCACATAAATAAACAAAAACCAAACAAATATGAAATAAAAGTCAAATAATTCAATTTATTTGATGCAAAAAATATTTGTTTGAGCTAAATAAAGATTATTTGTGGCTAACAAAAATAAAGCAAATACATCATTTATTTGGGATGAAACGGACTTTTTTTCAGTGTATTGAATCACTCAAATTACCTATTATACATTAGAGAAAACTTCATTTCACATTAGACTTACAAGAAAAAAAACATTATTTCAATGAACAAAAATTTAAATGATTTGGCTGTTTTTTCACAATTGATCATAATCTTCATCTGTACTTTCTTCATCTTCTATTCGCTGCGGACTATTTTCACAATTTGTTTCTTGACACTGATCGCATGAACTGGTACATTCCAAACCATATTCTTTCGGCAACTATACATTTCATGGCACCACAACCGGTTTTGCACTTACATCTTACTATGTGTAATATACTTTCAGGTGCTGGTGGCAAATCCATTGTTTTCGGTACATACATATTGTCATGTATACTCCATCCGCAGTCTGTTGGGTTCAAAGCCTTCTTGCATTTGTTTCCATATACAAATTTGCAAATATGCACGGAAGCTATATGGTACTTGACATCTGATTCCGTTGGGGAAAGGTTCTGTTGCTGAACGAAACATTTTGCCTTTGATACTTTATCAATAATAGTTCTATACCTAAGTGTATTTAGTGTATCATCTAGATTTCCACCAAAAATACATACCATTAATTATCTTCTTTCCAAATTCTTCAACCTGACTGGGATTAAGGTTTGTTGAGCTGAACGATAGTGCAAGTTCACGAAAGTATTGATCTTCAACAACACTTTTCAAAACTGATTACTTTCCAATATGGAATATTCTGGATGTGCTGTCACATCCTGTATACGAATGTATAAAGAATAGACTGTTTGCTAAGTCATTTCCGAGCGAATATCTAATGGCATATTGATATATTCTGTTTGAAATATTTTTTATTACTTCTGAAAAACAGCTTGTGGTATGCTGGATTACACCACTAAATCAGCAATACCAATAGATCAGTGTCTTCTTCTATCACTGTTGTATTTTTAATTTTTGAAGATTCCATTGCAGTTTTAACAATGTCAACATCAGCATCATCAACTGAATGAATTACTGAATAACCATGTTGTCGTATTTGTTCAGCGATTATATTAATTATTTTCTGTTTGTTTTCCTTATTAGTGAGAAACATTTCCTTACTTCCTGTTAATGTCATATCTGGTGTGAAGTTCACGGCGGGGAAAATTTGTTCGACGATTATGGGTTATGGGTCATGTATTTTATTGTGTTTTCTGATGTATAACCAAAGAGTAATGCACTAATTAATTAATTAGTACATTACTCTTTGGTATAACCATCAAAAAGTACAGTTGCTTGCTCATAATTAGCTGTCACAAACGACGCATAACATCTTGCTATATCCCTAAATGTATTGTCATTACGCCATGGCAGGCGATGCAGTAAAGACCCTCCATCGAGTACATAACTTGCATCACCTTCTTCCGTTGTTGCAAATGGCAGAGAATTATTTGCAGTAACATGCGCAATCAATGCCCTTGATAGCTTTCAAGGGCGGATCCACGGGGGGGGCTTTGGGGGCTCAAGCCCCCCCCTTTAAGAAGACTTGTTATGTCATAAAAAGTCAAACATTGCTATAAATACTAATAATAAATAATAAATCCAGTAATTATATATTATGTTTAACAAAAGCTTTATTTGAGAATAATAAAATAAATATGATTTTATTAAAATAATAATTTAATTTTATTTATTTTACATCCACAAAACCAGCCGCGCGGTGAGCGTCTGAATTTAGGTAGTCGGCAAAATGCTCAAACGCAGCGCTTCCCGATTGAAGTTTAAGACAATCGCGGGCCGCGTCTTTGGTTTGCAGAACATTGAAATAAAAATGTGTTTTGATGCATTTTTTCTCTGTGAAATGGCGAAGAAATGACTTTAAATAATAAATCTATATTTCTGGAAGATAAGAAGAAATTTATTGTATTAAGTATTCAGATTGTGTTTGACGTTCATAGCGAATACAAGTTATTTTTTGTCTCATTTGGACCTGCGTAAAATGAAGCGATCACAAACGACATTAACATCGTTTTTTACAAAAAAGCCAAAAAATAATACGGTTGTGGAGGTGGGACATTGTGGTAGTAGTGTTATAGAAGAAAACATCGTTATAGTAGCATCAACAAGTAGTGGCAGTACTTGCAGTACTGGCTGCAAGAATATATGAAAATGATATGTCAGGATCCATGCTGGAATTACAGGCGGAATTAGCGATATGGAGACATAAGTGGAGTGACACTGTCAGTGTTGATCTACCAAAATCATCAACAGAAACCTTAAAAAATATGTCCAAAGAATGCTTTCCCAATATAGAGATACTACTAAAAAATTTTGCCACAATCCCTGTAACAAGTGCTACGGGCGAGAGAAGTTTTTCATCGCTAAAACTACTAAAATCCTATTTGAGATCAACGATGGGACAGGAGAGACTCAATGGGCTAGCTTTGACATACATTAATAAATCTAGAGAACTTAATATAAATGATATAGTTAAAACTTTTTGTCAAATGAAGTCCAGAAGAATTAAAACTTGTAATTGGTCTACTTAGATTATCGTTGATATAATTTGTTGTATTTATGTATATATGTACTATATTATAATACATTTTTTTGTCAAATTAAAAAACTTTAAAAAAAATTATTCAAGCCCCCCCCTTTGTTAAATCCTAGATCCGCCCCTGATAGCTTTGGCTTGTCTGGTTTCAACAATACAGTTGGACTTTGAAATAACGCAGGAGAAAAGGAGCACAGTTCATATTTCATTACTTCCGCAAGATCAATTTCACTGGAAGAAGATGACATAACGGTTCGTATGATGGTAATACAAAAGTACAATGTAAATGGCTGCAAAATGGTGGCCTTTAAATATTTGAAAAGTAAATACCTAGTTATTTAAATGGCCGCCATTTTGAAAAAAAAAAGTAAAGTCTTATCTTTGTATTTTAAATTAATTGATTCAGCCGATACTAGGTGGAAATCCATAATTATAGTATTATGGGATACAGTAAAACAAACTTGAACTTGTATATTTCCACTATATATTAACTAGAAAAATTACATGTTTCGCCAACACTGTAGCTTCGTCAGATGACAATAATGATTTAATAAAGGTGAAAATTAAAAATTGGGGTGCAATAAAATTAAATTATTGTATTTGTATATATGTACAGGGTGTCCCAAATTCGAGCCTCATCATGGGGATCTCGAAAACTATAAGAGATACAGCATCGGTTAAATTGTGGCAAAGTTGCGCAATTTCGTATTGAGCAATATCGCAAAAAAATATCTTAGCTATCTTTTTTAGTTTTTGAAATTTTTGCAAAAAACTAAAATTTTGAGTTTTTGTTTTTTTAAATTGCTCGACTTATTTTATCCGCTACAGAAAAACCAGCACAACATTGTTAAGACAACTTTTTACGCTCCATATAAATACGGACCTGCATTTTTTATTTTATTTTTTGATAGCCCTTCAAGCCCTGAAATAAACCATGTACCACACTTAATAATATTTAGGCGTTTTGATGTCGTTATTACATCTTCAGGAATGTGATAATTATTTTTAAATACGGTCCTGGTGTTAGTTACTTAATCTTTTTACCACATACAACATGTAAATGGATCCGGAGTTTTATACAAATAATTTACTATATTTAAGTTTTTATATAAATTGTAACAAAGTAAAAATAAAACCAAACAAAAGTTTGCTAAGACAAGAACTTTTACTTGATTGTTTGGCTTAAGGCCCGACTTTGTTGAGAAAGGAATTTATTTGCGACAAAGACTCATCCGAGCTGGACATATTCGCGATATCACGCCGTGTAGGAAAATATTCCATAAACACCGATATACACTGAAATCAGAAGTCTTCACCGCGAGCGAGGCGATCGAATTCCGAGAATTTGTTATTTTCAACGATTTATTTCTAAATAAATGAAGATACATTTGACTTGATTTTATTTCGTAAACGAATTTTATTTTATAGAAAATAGGTAGAATTAGACAAAATAATATACCTTATCCTATGGATAGTATGATTTTTATATTTTTTTGTTTTGTTTTATTTTATTTAATTTTATTAATGAAATCAAAGAAAATTTGTAAGTTTCATAGGTATCTAAAAAATAAAATTTGGGATAGCAAAAAGTTTTGTGAGTAAAGATCTGTTATGATTCTAATTACCTACATCTATTAGGTATTATGAATTCCCTGGAAAACTCTACCTATTATAATGATTTATAAGAAGGTAGGTAATAAAAGTTTTGAAATCTTGGCCCATCCTGAAACTAAAGGTGCCAACTTAAATTGTATTTAGAGGATAACTTCATACATAACAAAATGTAGAAACTGTCATTGACTCTCGTGCGTTATTTTTTCTGTCGCGTTCCGTTATATTTAATTCTTTAGAGCATTTTATTTTTGAGGAACCGTTGTGCTGCCTGCCCCTGAAAAGAGAACAAGGTAAGTAATCGTTTTACATTTGGCGACTTTTTTTTAAACAAGAAAGAAGGTACCGTATCGTCACACTTACGAAAATGAAATAAAGCATTCCAGTATCAGTGTCGATTCAATACAAAGTCGCGGTATTTTGTTGCGGTATTTTTTTGGAGTTATTGCAAAAGTAATGCGACAATAGGCGGGAACCGATGGATATTCCCGTCTATATAACTGCATCATAATGAAAGCGTCAGCGAACATTTGACCATGCGGCGAAAAGTCTTGTACTTACTATTTAGCTGCTAAATTGTACTTTTCGTCTAGAGAAGTAATAAAAATGTTCCTATGTTAAAAACCTAAACCGCAAAAGATCACATCTGCTACAAAAACGGGGACAGAGCATCAACAGCTATGGAATCCGAAATCATTGTTGAAGGATTTTTACAAAGTAAAAAATTACGTAAAAGTACGTTACGTAAAAGCCATTCCTTATAGCAATTTCACAGACAACAGTGCTACAAATTGGGGCATAATAGGATTTCTATAAAAAAAAATTAAAGTTTAAAAAAAAAATGTCTGGCCTGTCGGTAGGTTTACCATTACGTTGAAAGATTTTCCCAGCACTTTGCTTGTTTTTCCATCATCTCGTAGCTCCGTTAGAACTGTTTGCACCTATTATATTTCTAAACTCCTTATTGTATTCTCCTAATGCGTTCGAAACATGTAGATAATTACCCTGTATTAAACCCTGAAACTTATGTTTTTTAATATACCAATGGAGAAAGACTTAAAGTTTATTTATTTTCCTTTAATAATTATTTTGTTTCACATACAGAGATGACCGGTTTTGGCAAGGAAAAATGGAAGAGCAGTTAAAATTTTGTTTTCAGTTGCCTTCTTCCCGAAATAATAAATCCACAATACTCAAACAAGAGAAAAATTAAAGACGATTTTCATTTATTTCTGCTATCTAATAGACTGTCATTGTTAAATCATATTTTTAATAAAAATTTACTATAATATTTATATGTGCCTTATTTAGGGTATTCAACCTAATAATACCACTTGACTGCTACATTTCAGAAGGGGGCAGCCAAAAAACCGTAAAACTTCTCCTATTAAAACCTGGCTGTAAAAAATATAGACACTGTCCCCCTCCCTGTGAACGGCCATGCCTACCAACGCAATGTCTTTTTATACTCTACATGACATACTTTCCAATTTATTAGTGGTGGACAGAGTCGGATATTCTCATGAATCGGATAGTTTAAAATTACGTACTTTTAGGAATCGATTACTTTATTGAGTAGTGATTATCAGCTCGCAAGGGGCCAGAACTTCTAAAAAGATGGTCGTCAATGCCGTATAAACATCTTCCATTTCTTGAAAAAAAAATCCACAGATCTTGCATCTTACGCAAGTATCATAGGCATATTGAAAATACTTACCACATACAGTATATTCACTTTTGAGTTTTTTTCGGTTTTTTTTTTAAATATTCTCCCCCAACTTTCTGTGTAATACGCCAAGACCGCCGCGCTATTTCGCTTTGTTTCAGCGACATTCACTGTTTAGTTTTTTCCAATTTTTTCAATTCTTTACCCCCAACTTCCTTTGTAATATTTCAAGATCGCCGCGCTATTGTTCTTAGTTCCAGAGATATGCATTTTTTAATTTTTCCAGCTTTTTTGCAATCTTCGCCCCCGACTTTATTTGTAATACGTCAAGACCGCCGCGCTATTTCGCTTTGTTTCAGAGATATTCACTTTTTAGTTTTTTCCACTTCTTATTACTTCCTTACCCCCGACTTCCTTTGTAATATTTCAAGACCGCCACGCTAATATTCTGAGTTCCAGAATTATTCACTTTTAATTTTTTTCTGCATTTTTGAAATCTTCACCCTTGACTTTCTGTGTAATACGCCAACACCGCCGCGCTATATCGCTTTGTTTCAGAGACATTCACGGTTTAGTTTTTTTCCACTTTTTAAAATTCTTTACCCCCGTGCAACCTTGACCTACCCACACCGCCAAGCCGACGCGGTCTCTAGCGTGACGCTTGCTGATGTCGTTAATTTTTCATGAAATGGACCCGTATATATGCGACCAGTTAGTATTTTCAATACTAAAAATGGCTTCTTAAAGAATCTAAAAAAAGGTCGCCACACATAAAGATTTCCTACTCGAAAAAGGTATTTGTAATAAAAAAATCCATTCCAGAGAATTACTGATTATCATTATAATCGATTCCGAGCGGTATTCGAATCCCATCGATTTTTTTGGGAATCGAACTTCACTTCACCTCTTGTAGTTGTACTCCCATTACTAAAATTGATGTTTAGTATAGCTTTTTAGCCGCCTTGTCAATACACAGAAATCTCGGTACATGTGTTGTTAATTGACGCAAAACACACACAAAGCAAATTATTTTATTTAATTAAAAAATTAACCTAGATTTGTCTTTCCAAGGCCGCCGCCTTGACAGAAACCGCGCCGAACCCATAACGTGTGTCTTGTCACTGCTGCAGCAGCGTCGGCCGCCGCTTCGGCAGAAACCGCTACAAAAACGCCGTGTGTCTCATCGCCCTAACAGTTCGTTTTCTTTTTACGCTCCCGTACCAACTAAGAAAGTTCATAAATAGCTTAATTTTATTGCACCTGTGAACCTTTACCAATGCACATGAAACTTTTAACAATTAATATAGGGTTTCCATACGTCCCGGTTTACCGGGACATATAACCAGTTTCAATGGCTTTGTCCCGATGTCTGTTGCGATCAGCTATTTAACTTTATATATTTGTTTTACTATCAAGAGACTTCACTCACTTCGAGGAAGAACGCAACATAAAAAATTAAAAATCCGATAGCCCATTTTTGATTTCAATACACAAACAAATCGGCTGCATTTCGTTTAATTTTTATCCTTTACCAAACATTAAAGACACAATTTTAAAAGTTAAAACATCATTTGTTGAAAAAATGGCGAACGCGCTTTGTAACTTTTGGTCCTGTGTCACGTTATAAACCGTTCCGGTCTAAGCCGAAAGATGTATGCTTACCCAAAATTAACAGGTACGCCTTTAGTGGAGGCGAAACGAATCACCTCCTTCCTTTACTACCTCTCTAAAATTAACGCTCCTATATTCTGTTATTGGCAGACAATACAAAAGAAAATTACAATTAGCACGAAATCATCTCCAAATTATTTAACCTATGTAACATTTTCTCAGTGTATCATGATTTTATCTAGTATCACGTCGGCAGGAAATAAATAAAGCTATAGATAGGCAACTTCTAACACATTTTAACAAAATTTACCTGAAACACGTTTCGCGCGCTGCAGGATAACGGGCTTATTACGCGATATTTAAGTCTCAATTTTTGGAATAGTAAACATAAGACATGGAAGCTCTAAGGTATAGAGCGATTTTTTTGAAAAAAAAATTATTCGCGACGGTATTAACCCTGGAAAATGCCTAAAAATACGTACTTTCAGTGAGCATTTTTTCATATATTTTCTTATTTTTTTGCAAAAAGGGCTCTATACCTTAGAAATAGAAACATTCCTTTACTAAAATATGATTCGTCCCGACAGTAATTTCAAATAGGCTTTCCAGAATCCTGCAGTAGCGAAACAGTGTTAATCATCCTATAATTTTGCGCATTGTAGAGCCTTAAGGTTAAATTCTCAACGTCATTTCATCTATTGCCAACCTATAACCTATTTGGCGTTGCTTTTTTTAGTTTATTATTTGATTAACTAACATTTAAATAAAATCAATATCATCAATAGTTCTTGTCATAGCAAACTTTTGTTTGATTTTATTTTTACTTATTTATATAAAAATTTAAATATAGTAAATTATTTGTATAAAACTCCGGATCCATTTACATGTTGTATGTGGTAAAAAGATAAAGTAACTAACACCAGGGCCGTATTTAAAAATAATTATCACATTCCTGAAGATGTAGTAATGACATTAAAACGTCTAAATATAATTAAGTGTGCTACATGGTTGAATTTAGAGCTTAAAGGGCTATCAAAAAATAAAATAAAAAATGCAGGTCCGTATTTAAAAAATTAAAGTTGATAATAGTTCCACAAAAACGAAACGTTGTAACGAAATTTTAAAAACGTCACAATATGGAGCGTAAAAAGTTGCCTTAACAATGTTGTGCTGGTTTTTCTGTAGCGGATAAAATAAGTCAAGCAATTTAAAAAAACAAAAACTCAAAATTTTAGTTTCTTGCAAAAATTTCAAAAACTAAAAAAGATAGCTCAGATATTTTTTTGCGATATTGCTCAGTACGAAATTGCGCAACTTTGCCACAATTTAACCGATGCTGTATCTCTTATAGTTTTCGAGATCCCCATGATGAGGCTCGAATTTGGGACACCCTGTATATTATTTGTATTTTAAACATTTTTGATAAGTTACACCTTATAAATACAAAGTTATAAATTTTGTAATTAAAAATACAAAATTCAGCCGCCATCTTGGATTTTGACTGATTTCCGGGGCCAGGATTAATGGGGATTTTCGGATTTTGAATATGTTAATATAGACACTTTACACAATAGAATGCAAAAAGAATCCTTTGTGTGGCAATTTTCCCCAGGGCAAGGGAATTTTTGCAATATACTGACTGCACTATACCGGGTGTTTCTCAAAAGATGTTCACCCCTATAACTTTTCTGTATTTATAGATATTAAAATAAAATTTTGAGATCATGCATAAGAGATTAGTCTGCATTTATTGGCATAATTTCCAATTTGTTAGCACTTCCGGTTTGACCGGAAGTGACCTTGACTTTGGTATTTTAAATGGGACATCTTGTATATTTTTACTTATTGGGATTCAGTATAACATTATGAGTGAAATGACACCTCACTTGTCATTTTTTGACGTGTTATAACATTTTTATGTTTATTTTTTATTTTAAATCTAGAGTGCTACAAATTAATTAAATCTGTTAATTTATAGTCAAGTAGTATATAAAAATTAAAATAATTGACTTTCACAGTTTTCAAGTTTCACAAGAGTTTAAAAAATGAAATTTTGTTGTCTTGACGTTTACTCCATTTTTCCAAATCGAACGATGGTGGTTCACTAGGATATTTAAAACGAGCATTTTTTTCCAACAATTTGATATCATACAATCCTATGCGATTTTAAAATTGACACTGAAAAATTTGCCTTAAATCCCATTCGCAAATTTAAAAGCGTTATGCGATAAACGAAATATAAAGGCGACTTTGAAAAACAATGGAATGGTTTTAAAAAGTAATATGGCTTTAATGTTGTAATGTCAAAATGTCATTAGTTTATAAAACAAACAATACATACAATCTTGCGGCTTCAAAAGCATTTTTCTGGTCACTCCAAAAATTAGGAGCATATCAATATTTGTTCATTTCAAGTAAAACTAACAATTTTATCTGATTTACAATATAAGTTTAATAAATGAATGACATTACAATTTTAATTTAACCATGTTCGTTTTCAAAACCATTCCATTGTTTTCCAAAGCCGCCTTTATATTTCTTTAGAAAAGACCATAATGCATAACGCTTTTAAATTTGCGATTGGAACTTAAGGCAAATTTTTTCGTGTCAATTTTAAAATAGCATAGGAGTGTATGGTATCAAATTGTTGGATAAAAAAGGCTCGTTTTAAATATCCTGGTGAACTACCATCGTTCCATTTGGAAAAATGGAGTAAACGTCAAGAAAACAAAATTTCATTTTTTAAACGCTTGTGAAACTTAGAAAGTCAACTATTGTGATATAATTTTAATTTTCATACACTACTTGACTATAAACTAACAGATTTAATTAATTTGTAGCACTCTAGATTAAAAATAAAAATAATCATAAAAATTTATAACACGTAAAAAAATTACAAGTGAGGTGTCATTTCACTCACAATGTTATGCTGAACCCAAATAAGTAAAAATATACAAGATGTCCCATTTAAAATATCAAAGTCAAGGTCACTGCCGGTCAAACCGGAAGTGCTAACAAATTAAAAATTATGTCAACAAATGCAGATTCATCTGTTATGCATAATCTCAAAATTTCATTTTAATATCTATAAATACAGAAAAGTTATAGGGGTGAACGTCTTTTGAGAAACACCCGGTATACAGGCGTCTTATACAATTTATTGGCGCATTTTGCATTATTTCACGAACGTTTGCAACAAGTTCTTCTGTTCTTACAGATGGTCTTCCTGCTCCTTTTTTGTGTTGTATAGAACCTATTTCCCTAAACACAGCCACGGTTCTTTTTAGGCAATGATAAAAATCCCTAGCAATAAAAGCAACGTTAGGAAAATGTTCGTGAAAATCGTCCATGCACAAACCCGGATTGTATTGCCACTAGCCATTTACTCTAACCTCGTTTCGAAAATACGCTTCAACCATGAATGTTTTGTGCCGTTCCGTAAAGCCCATTGTGTGAATTGTTCAAGAAATTGGAAAAATTAGCAATGAATCAAGTCTTGTAACGACTGTCAAAGATGACGGAATAACTGATTGATTGTTAATTCAGGTAGTTACTGACACCCAACAGGTATAAAGCTCTATGCTAAGCATTACGTTCTTAGATGCAAGGCCCTCTTTGATGCAAATGATTTTTGCTCGCACGGTCTTAGTTTGGCCAAATATGACATGACGATGGTTGATCGTTACGTTCGGACAATTTTTTGCATAAATTGTATAGGTAAGCAGCATGATTTTAATAATAATAATAATAATAATGTGTTTATTTCTACATTACAAAGGTTTAAATGTTAACATTTATTATACTGTATTAATTGCAAGTGTAGTGTAGAAAAAGGCGAAGTTCAGTAATAGACTGTCCCTTAAGGCCAGCCCATTCTGCTCTACTCAACCCTAGCAGGACTTTAGTAAATGTTTTACTATATTTGGCGCAACAAGCTCTAAAAAATTTTGAAATAAACTAGTTCCATTATAGATAGACACACAACCAACATATTGTATCATTATCTTTAGGTAGTTTTGAATTGTTAAAAACATTTACGATAAGTTCCTAATTTTCATGTGTTAGTTTGTTTATTGAAAAAGTATTTAAAAATATGGCGATAAAATTTTTTAGGCTCCATTGATTTGAAGATATTTGGAAGGGGATTATACATATTTGCTATGCTATACGTAAAGCTTCTTTCAAAATACGCGGTTCTATGAAAAGGCGGTGTTATGAGACGTCCAAAACGAACGTTAATATTATGTACACTGGAACGAAATATAATTTTTTTATACAAATAGGCGGGAGTTTTAGAAGCAATAATTCTGTGATAGAAACAAACTGAGTGGACCTTTCTCCTGCTCTCCATGTTCAACCACTTTGCTTCATTCAATTTATAAGAGATTCTTTCAAATTTACGAATTCCATATATAAGTCGAAGACAAGAATTTTGCACTTTTTGTATTCTATTTTTTTGTATTCGAGTTAAACAATTACCATAAACTACATCTGCATGGTTGAAGATTGAGAGCACAAGAGAGTCACACATCATCTTTTTGAGTCTCACCGACAAATCATGTCGACTGGAGTAAAGTAATTTCAATCTGACATAAGCACGTTGTATACAGTTTGAAACATGTTTCTCAAAACTCAAAGAACTGTCGAATACGAGCCCAAGGTTGCGTACATTGTCTTTAATTTCCAGCTCAGTAGACTCAATTTTTATATTAATCTGGTTTTTTATGTAATTAACTTCATTCTTTGGACCGAATAGCATCAGACAACATTTTTTAGGATTCAGGAACAGAGAATGTTTCAAGGCAAGAGATCTAAGACTTTCTAGGTCGTTATTTAATTTTTGACAGGACTCAAGCAAATTTTCTTTTTTAAAAGAAATATACAGTTGGGCATCATCCGCGTAATACTGATCTTTGCAGTTTTTAAGAGCGGTGGGAAGACTGGAAGTGTAAATGGCATACAACAGTGGACTTATGATTGACCCCTGCGGTACGCCATTGGAAATATATAGTTCCGCAGATACATTTGCTCCGATCTTAACACACTGAGACCTACCAGTAAGGAAACCTTCAAAAAACTTTATTGCACTTACACTCAGGCCTATATAGTGTAAAATTGCAAGGAGAATTTTATGATTTAAAGTGTCGAAGGCCTTTGAGAAATCAAGTAATGCCAACACCGTAACCCTTCCATCCTCTGTAGCTCTAAAAATGTCATCGCTCACGTTAGTTAAAGCGGTGGAACACCCATGATGACGCCGAAAGCCCGATTGTGTTTCCGGAAGAATTCGGTTTTGCTCGACATGTTCTGTAAGTTGTTTATTTATGATTTTTTCCAAAACTTTAGATAGACACGGAAGGACACTTATAGGTCTCAAATCTTTAAGCTCTTGAGGATTATTTGTCTTAGGCAATGGCAATACCAGAGCCTTCTTCTAGTCATCCGGATACACCGAGTTCTCCAAACAAAAGTTTATGACATCTGTCAGATATGGTAGAATAAAAGGACAGCAGAGATTTATGATACGTATATTTAACCCATCAGATCCACAGGCATTTGATTTTATTTGAGTAATAACATTTAAAACATCTATTTCCGTAACCGTGGAAAACTTTAGTAAAGATTTTACGGTATTTTTAACATTTTTTGTGTAATATTTAATGAGATCTGTAGAATCAACCGAGGTTTGAGGTATTGAAGTTCTGAAAAAGTTATTAATTTCATCAGGTTTTTTTAAAGATTCCGGTATCTCCGTTTTATTTTTTTGAACTCCACCACAATATTTTTTTAAGTCGCCCCAAACATTCTCTGTTTCCGATAGTTTAGTGTTAAGAAAAGCTTTCTTTTCGTTTTTAATTGTTACGGTTGTTAAGTTACGAAGTGATTTATAATAGTCTTTATTTGCATCTGTTTTATTCTTTTTGTATCGGCTCAATGCTTTATCCCTACACTGAGGAAAATCGGTTAATTAAAGTACAACCCAGCTATTTTATTAATAACTATAATTAAACCTTTAATTGGCACAGCTGTTTTTTTAATACTGGTACTAAGATGATCTATTTGTAACAACTAAACTCATCTTCCTGAAGTTTTTTTATTACTGCCAGCATATTTCTACATAATAGAAGTAACATGGTTAAGTTACTATCAGATTACGGGTTAATTGGGATTTATAAGACTACCCTAATGTAGGTGTTTAGCATTGATAATTTATACTGTTATTAGTTATGTTAATTATAGTCTAATAATAATTTTCGTTTAATAACTGCCGTAAATGACATTACTACTATAACTAAACCTTTAAATTATTCTAACTTAAGTCTTTAATAAGGACAACTAAAGTCGCTGCTCTGTTTAATACATCGGACATGATCGACAACGTTCGGTGGCTCAAAAAGCGAATCATCGCTGTCTGGTCCGTCTGGTATTCATTAGTCTGCAGTATTTTTGAGAGAGGTTCGAGTTTAGCGGTTTGTGCTCTGTTGGTGAGAAGAAACAAATGGCCTATAAATCCACTTCTTGGTGATTGGGGTCTTTTTGGAAGCATTTGAAGGTAAGAAAAATATTCTGTATTATTAATTTGTAGTTTATTAAGTTGTGAAACACGCATGACATTAGTTGCTTTTGCGCACTTCTTGGCTCAATTTACTAATCACCCACCATTAATTATTTCTGCTATTAGATATTTTTTAATACAATTCGTAGGTAAGGTTGTAATGTTTATTTGATAGTTTGAACCCTAGCCTTTTCTTTAATACGATAGGTACACTCAGTTGACTCAGTGGCGGATTTCGTCAGGGGGGTTCCCAAAGAAAAAACAGTAGCTTAATTTTATTGGTATTTATTATTATTTGTATCAATGGACATGTCGTAGGCTAATGGTAGTTTTAGGCAAATGGCTTTACCTAGATAAATGCTATATGCATTCCTATATCGGCAACCGGTTTGTTCGTTACCCAGAGCAATTTTTTTTAATTTAGCTTTTTATTAATTTAATATTATTTTATAAAAATTAAATTAAAAAAATGCTCTGGGTAACAACGAACAAACCGGTTGCCGATATATACCTTTTAGACGGAATGCATATAGCATATGTAGGTAAAAGCCATTTGCCTAAAACTACCATTAGCCTACGACAGATACACCGAATTTTTCGAATTTTGGCATAGGCCCTTATGTGGAGTCGGGGCTGAAATTGAAATTTATGAAACTGAGCAAAAAAAATGTTATATTATTATCTATAGAATAAATACTATTTCTGAAATTTAAGTTTTCCAATTATTGTTAATATTTCTTTCTAGACTGCAGAGACTGAATCAACTTGTTCAACTGATACTGTCGTGTAATGACTAGATGTTTAATGTTCCCGCCAGGATCATTAGTGCCAACTTCAGGGCAGTTAGTTCCTAGCCAGCAAGCTATAGTCATCAGTTGAGAGTTACGTGTAAGACCAAGAAAACGAATAAAACAAGTTTATAAACATTCCATTCAATTATCATATATACCCATGAGTCATAGATGTGTTTTGTACTTCCATTGCCTTTAGTTATTCACATCACAACGTTTCAACTGGTAAGTATCTCCAGTCGTCTTCAGGTGATACCTATGAACCAGATACTATATTTTTGTCTGCATCAAGTGTATTATTTGTTACATAATAGTAGTTTAGGATATCTATAACGTATTTTTATATACCTAACTACTTTACCTATGATGTTTATATTTTTTGTAGAAAATAAACAAAAAATAAAAATAAATATTGTTTTTTTACACCTTGTATAGGTCAACAATTTTTAACAGGAACTAATATTTAATACGAATAATTTTTTTTAGTAAATAAGTCTATAGTTTATTGTCTGGTTTAGATTTTGTTACAAAATATAAGTATTTTTAAATTATTGTATTACCTTTTTCTTTTTCTTTACAGGCTTAAGAAATAAAAATACAGATAAAGCAAAAAATGCCCATAGTAAACTATCAATATGGATAACATGGATTGGTGTTTTAGAGCAAACACCAGTGTCGCATTCGCCATTTCATTTTTGATCAATATTGCTTTACTGCTCCGTTTTATCCAAAAATAGGCCGGTCATTGGAGTACTATAATTATTACCTATAGTTTTAAGTAAAAAAAAAGTTGAATGTATTAATTAATAAAAGCAGAAAGGGAACTATGGGCAAATTGGACCAAATTTAGTTTTTTGGGTTTTTAAGAAAACAAAAAAAAAGGAAATATTGATAAAATATTTAATGGTCAAGGCGTAACTAGTGCTTCTCATAAACAATATTTTCATTTTTTCTCATGGTTGTTTTCTAACCGGCAATTTTTCTGCCTTTTTAATGTAAAAATAAAAGAAAAGTAAAAATGGCGAAGGAGCCAATAAAGGGCACCATAATTAAAGCATAATTCTTCCATAATTAGCAGCGTTGGTTACAGTAACATCAATAATTTATTACGGGTATTAAATAACAGAGTTGCCGTTATTATATAAAGTTACAATGCCAGAAGTAGTGCTTATAGTGACTATTAATATCCTATACCTGTGATAACTAAAGTACTTTAATAAGCATAGCTAACGTTTAACAATAAGCTTTAATACGGTATATTAGTAATAATTAAAGTACTTTAATTACAATAGCTAAAACCACACCTACTAGAGTTTATTAAAGTATCTTACTATAGCAGATGAAGTAAAAGTAGAAATACGACTTTAGTTATGAGAGCAAATGACTTTAGCTGTCCCCCATTTAACTGAGATAATTTAGTTATGGTAATTAAAACTTTAATTATGGTCAGTAGAATTTTCTCTCAGTGTAAGCTTAATTAAGTCTCTGACATTTTCCAACCATGGCTGGTGGGGTTTTGTTATTCTTACCCTTTTAAACGGGGCATGTAAATCTAATAGTATATTTAAATTTTCATTAATAAAATGTATTTTGTCATTAACAGTATGGATATCAAAAATGTTACGCCAAGGAATGGATTGCAAATCATATGTGAATTGTTGTATATTTATGTTTTTTATATCTCTAAATTCCAGATACTTAATTTCTTTTTTATCTACTGGCACTGAAAATTCACAAAAAATAAATTCGTGATCAGACAGCCGCGGTGCGGGCAGAGTGTTACTATTTAATAACAAAAGATCGTCTGATACCAGTAAAAGGTCAATAAGGGTACATGATTTGTCGGTTATTCGTGTAGGGCTAGAAATTGTCTGGGATAGACCCACATTATCCAACAAAATATTAAAATCCCTAACTTCGTTCGAGAACAGGTTTATATAATCTATGTTAAAATCACCTCCACAACAGAGTTTATCGCATAACGGAGTTATTGATGTCAAAACATTGTCAAAATTCACTATAAAGTCCGGAAGTCCATAGGAAGGCGGTCTGTAAACACATCCAAAAATAAAACTTTTTTTTTTGAAAAATACCTTTACCCACACTTGCTCGAAATGTTCATTTCTTGAGTATTCGTTTTCAACAATAACATATTTATAACAGCTTTTAATATACAACCCAACACCACCTCCCCGCCCAACCCTATCCTGTCTGAGAAAATCATATCCCTCAATCCCAACGTCATTGGAGTTTACACTCCCATGCAACCAAGTTTCGGACACCCCAACAATATCAAAATCCTGAGACAATATAAATTGTTTAAAATCGTAGAAACTAGGAACTAGAAAACGGATATTTATATGTGCAAATTTTATGTTCTGATTATACATTGTTTTATAATTAATACCTAAAAGTCATAATTTTTATCTTAGGTTATGCCTATTTCACCTATAAAATAAGTATACTGAATACCTGTTGCCAATAAGTTACGACTTTGCAAAACGATTCATTTTAAAAATAAAAAAGTATTGTTTGTTTTTGACTGCAAAATATTCTGTTTACTATAAAACACGAATTTTTACTGACGGTTTGTACTGTCAAAATATGATGAATAGAGGACGGATTATATGCACTTAAATTCAGCCAAAATATGCGCATATATACAGGGTGATTCACGTTGAGTGGCCTATTAGAAGATCTTAAAAACGAGTAAAGTTATATTTCTAAAAATTTGGTAGCGGGCATGATGGGTTTTGAACTTTTAAAATAATTTCGACGTTTGTATCACTTCCGGTTATACCGGAAGTTATGGCCAACTTTGGTATTTCAAATGGAATACCCTGTATATTTTAGCATTTTTGGATACCTTATTGAAACCTAAGTAACTTTTATTAACAATGTAATGTGTGTAACTATATCTCTAACCGTTTTTGAGATATGAATTATAAAATTCATTTTTTATGTTAAAACCTTACCGAGATGAAAATTCAGTAATTTTGAAATTAATAAAGCTAAACATTTAAAATTTTGTAGGCTTTTAACTAAAACATAGATCTTTAGACTACATTACTTAAGTTTCATGTTTTGCATACAGGGGGTTTTTAAAAGTGTGCCAATGTGGCCATTTAGATAAATGATGTGCATAAGTCAATTTTTGCAAATGAAACACTATATTTTTATTTTAGTAACGTGTAGAGAATCAAATTTCCCATCTAAATGTTTAATATTTCAGTATGAATATTTTTAGTCGTTTTGGAATTATGAGCAATTTAAAAAAAAATAAGTAATAATAAGTTCATAAGACATTATTTTTGTAAAAAAGGCATCTGGATAGGCATGAAAATATCTTAAAACAGTAATTTTAGCATATTTGTAAAATTTACTTGAATTTTTAATTTATTAAGGAATCACAAACTTCATGTTTGTGGCAAGTTGCAACGATATTAAACACAACTTTAAAATATCCTAAAAATTATTTTTAACAAGATAAAACATTAGTAATGATAATATGCTAATTAAAACACTATCATTTAAATTACAAAATTTTTAGTTTAAATGTTTATTAAAATTTTTTATTCTTGTACAAGTTTTATATTTTTTGGCCTACCCTGTACCCTGTACGCCGTTTGACTTGCAACCATTCCAAGTGCACCTAATATGATTATCGAACATGCACCAACTTTTATCAAGAATAAAATTTTCTGAGAAATCGGTAATAAAAAAAATGCCCATGTTGCACACTTAAACAGCCACACTGTATATAAATATATATATTTATGCATTTTGCATATTATATTCCGCCCTTTAATGATGAACATAACCTCCTATGACCGGTTCGCTGCCACTGAAGCATACAATGTGTATAAAAAAATGAAATAAAAACTAAAATAGTTATTTTCCTAACAAGTGCGCAAAGTGATACTTTTCCGCACGCAAGTACAGTTGGACGAACGACGCGAAGCGGAGTTCGGATAAGTTCTTGCGTGCGGAAAAGCACTTTGCGCACTTGTTAGGAACAACATTTTTCCTACGAGCTTCATATCAGATAACAACAAAAATAAAAATATGATAATTTATTTAATAATTTTTAATTCGACTTTAAAGAAAGAACTATAATATACTTACAACTAAAAATTACATAACAAAAAAAAATAATAGAAAATTAAAAAGTTACACTTTTCCGCACCCAGTGCGGATAAAAGTCTTATCCGCACTAGTGCGGAAAAGTGTAACTTTGCACACAAAAATGCGTGCGCAAAGTACTACTTTGCGCACGCTCGTAGGAAAAAGCTATTTTCTACCACTTGTAGTAACTCAAAATTTATGTATCTTACTATGTTAAATATTAAAATTGTATTTACATGTTACTACAATTAGTAAAAATCGTATAGGTAGTATAATAGAAAATTCAACACCAAATTGTGTTTAAAATAAAATAATTTTAAATTTGTTTGGTGTGGAATTTTCTTACCGAATACCGCGCGAGGTGAAATTAGATCCGGAAATTTTTTCACGTTCATGAATATTTTTAAAAAATAGCTCGAATAAATTTCCGGAAATAATTTAACCTCTTCTGGTATTACTTAGTGAAAATTCCATCGCAACGCAAGCGACTAAATTGTCAATCTAAAGGCGAACCACGAACAATCGCTTTTATATCGATCGACAAGGAGAAGTCGATCGCCTTCTTGTCGAAGCGATCGAGATTTCGTACCACGGTTAATCTACTTATCGAAATCGTCTTCTGTTCGGGCGTTTCCGTTTTGTCGATAAAGACTTATTATCCATTTTAAAAATATTTCCTATAATTCCCCGTTTATGATTAAAAGCCAGTAATTAACAATAAAAAGAAGAAGAATATAGGTTATATTTTTAAATTGTTTTGGTATTTGTGTTTGTTTACTGTTTATTGTAGTCTCTAAATTTTAAGTTTTTAATAATTTTTCTTGTATATTATCTAATAAAATGTTTGTATTTCCGCCACCTTCATTTTTGTTTTATATTTTCAGTTTTGCACAGCAAGCTTTCATTTATCATGGTTTTTTCCCCTAGGCCCAACGCATTTTATTTTGTGGCTGCATCCTTCCACAACTTCAGAGATTTTTGTTTAGCATTTTGGCACACAAATTTGCCTGTAATCATTTCAGGATGCACCTCTAAGATATCTAGGAGTAAATCCCAATGTCTGGAATTTACTCTCATTCTTTTTACTGCAGACTCCATTGTCTAAAAACAGAAAACCATGTAGGTACATACTTACTGTGTTTTTCGCTTTCTCCGAAAAACCTATAAATTTGTATGAACTAAACGGATATTTAATTTTAGAAAGCTTTATAAGTTAAAACTATGTATTCTAATACACTCTATTATTATTAAAGAAAAACAATCGAATATAATATTTCCTTCGACCAACATTATTTACATCACGAGACAAAAACAATGATATTCATACACCTATGGTAGAGTACTTTTAGCCAATGATCAGTATTATATAAAGGAATAACAATTTGCAACAGTTTACCGAAAAAAATTTAAGAAATATCGAAATTATGGATTTTTAAACAAAAACTAAAAATACCAAAAATTTTTAAAACTAAACTAACTTTAACGTATTATTATTTCGTAAATGGTTATTATATATATATTTTTTAAATAATTTCGATGGAGTTATTAACAGTTAGGTACTAAACATGATTATTTGTGATTTTATATTATTATATATTTGGTGTTATATTCTCTGTAATAAACTTTTTAAGTTGGTTGAGAATAAAGATATATAATAATATTAGTATTATAATTATAAAGATATATTATTATTAAACCACCCAAATGCGAAAACCCATTTAAAACTCAAAACAAAGTAAACAAACACGATTTCTGAGGTTATAGGTTGTTCGTCGACAAGCTTTAGCGGCGTCCACTTGTCAGTCGACTTCTTTCAATGCGATAAAAAAATCGTTAAGTTGGATAAAGCGATCGTCTGTGGTAGCTATTTATGTAGATTGACCTTGAGCCAAGGCGAGACGGGGAAAGACGTAAGGGGAAATTGTCGATTACGATTGTCTGTGGTTCCACTTCTGTTGGTTGTTCGAAAGTCGTCTAGAAAATAGGAGCCCTTATTTATTTTTAATATTAATTAAAAAGCCTGCCTCGGTCACCTCGCGCTACAGACTGTCGCAGCATCCCCCCAAGATAAAATCCTTTATACTTTATGCTCCTTATTTCCCCTAGTACAAACGGATTTTTCTTGTCCCTCTAGATGTGATTTATGATTGGGTCCAATATTGCGTCATTGTGAAATATAAAACCTAATTTTATAAATATTAAACCTTCTTACCATGGTCTATGACTTATTGGAGGTAAACCTTATTTTGCATAAACTTCACAAACACAAAGTTTAATAAAACTAAAACACACCAAACACCTTTCGCTCAAATATATTTCGTTTATCTGTGCTGTGAATCACAGCAGCAGATATAAATAAACGAAGACAGGGATGCGCATAGAACATCGATGTTTTCGAAACATCGATTTTTAAAACATCGATTTGGGCAGAGTTCCTTTTAGTTACTTTTAAATAGCATAGCAATGCCAATGCATAAGTTAAGTGGTACTTTTAAGAATTTAACTTAGCACAGCATGGATTTTTTCCTCCCCCTTGCCGCGGTTAAGAATGCCTCTTTACCGTTTTGCCATCTCCAACTTACAGTGTTGGCGTTTTATGTGGGTATGGAAAAATGAATAATATGTTTATTGCGTTGCGATAAGGACAACAGATCAATCAGTGTTGCCGGCGTTACCAACGCATAGCCCCTCGATCTCTCGGTTTTACGTATTTTCTATTTCATGTAGTTAACTAATTAATTATTGCATTTAAAATGTAACAATTATTTTAAATTGTTAGTATTTATTAGCCTACGGTGAAAAATAAAACGCTGGTGTGCACCAGGCTTTTTAAATCTATCAAAAATATTCATGATCGTTTTGGGTGTTGGAACGGTTGGCGGGATCATAGACATATACCTTTTAGATACGTATAGCTTCTCTCCTGTGCAAACAAAAGTTAAGTCTTAATTATCGGGTGAATACGTCCGAGCTTGAAAGAGATAACAATCTGCCGCGCTTTTCTCGCTATAACACAATTATGCACTAAACACAGTGGCGCAGAATTTTTGATATTCATTCGTTATATAACGTTACAGTGTTGTCGAGCTGTGTTTGTGATCAATTGCGTTGTTTAATTAATTTTTAGTATTTTTTCGAAATAGAACAATTTAGTGTTTATTTTTTACTACAATAATTCGCCAGTGCGTGATGTGCAAGAGATCCAACTATTCTAGTCATGGATTAATATTTCGGCGGTAAAAGTGAGGTTATTTTAGGTTATGTTTTTTTAGCTTAACAGCAATGGTGTAGATAGTTCTGTATTTTAAGTAAATATCGCAAAATATAATGGATTGTTTTTGAAAAAAACCACATGGCCATTCAAAATAATAACAGCCAGTTTTTACAGTGTTGCAATTTTTTTAACCCGTTTTTAAAGCCATCTCCTTCTAGCTTATCTAAAACATTAGAAGTATTGTAGTGGCCCAGCCAAATAAAATAAGCTAGCATATTTTATTAGACAAAGTTTAAGAGAAAATAAAAATAAATATTTTATTTAAACAATCACGGTAATCGATAATCAACTATAATAAGTCAAACGCTCCGGTTGGTAGAAACTTAAATAAATCTATTAAAAATAAAGTTTGAAAAAATATAGTAAATAAAATAATTAGAAGTCAAGTTTAAAATAAAATAAAAATATTTAAATAAATTTAAAATAGTAAATGATAATACCTTAAACTATGAACGCGATAGGTACAGCTAAATAATTATTAAATGATTAAGTACTACCGCACGAGAATGCAAAGTTATTATAAGAGTCAAAATTGTTTACTAAAAATTTCTATAAAACAGGTACCCGGACCGGAATCGTTAACTGCAAAGAACCGGACCGGAACAGATATTATTTTTGGACCGGAATCGGAACCGAAAACATATTTTACTAGCAAAACAATTTTGGGTGCAAAACCGGAACCTCTAAAAATGATAACGGTTTTTTTCGGGTTTCAGGGTGATACTTGGCCTTGGCCGGATATTGTTTAATTTTGAGTTTATTCCGTGACTTCTGTTCTCTGGGGAATACTAACCTTAACCTAATTTTTTTTGTTATCTGTGATGAGTGTCTTTGACACTAATTTTTACCGTTGGTTTACTTGTCTTTTTTGATTTTCTACGAACTTACTTCTTCCAGCCACTTCAAGTACTATAGGAATACAACTATACAATAGGACAACAGGTATTTATTTGCCTTTGATTTTTCGGAACCGAATCGGAATCGAAATTTCCTAGTTTGTATGGAAACGGATCGGAACCCCTAAAAATTGGTAAGAACCGAATCGAAATAATTATTTCGGGACCGGAACTGTAACGGAACCCAAATTATTTATTTCATCTGGAATCGAAACCGGAACAGAACCGTTATTTCATTTCGGTCCGGGTCCCTGCTATAAAATAGATCAGACAGCAAAACTATTATTGAAAGCTCATATGTTTTAATTGAATTAAAAAGAGAACAGTTCTAAGTCAGAGTATTAAAACACCAGACCGGCTGTGATTAAAATATCAAAAGCACAAAGACTCACCCTTGTTGGCACGACGACACACGGAAAAAGAAAGAACCCAGACGAGCCAAGCTTAAATAAAGTTCAGACCATCGGGTTCCCTCTCTCGACTTGTGTGTTTAACCAATCAAAGCGCTCGAAACTCGTTCATACAGGATTTGTGCTGACCTACGTGTCTGCGCGTTAATGGTCCCAAGAACCAGACCACCCCGGTGTGCAGTCGTAAAACTGCCACTTGAAAAATGTTTTATTACGGCTCTCTGAGAATCATGCGCCATAACTCTTGGTATAACGACCATGGGAAAGGAATGTACGGCTATACGTGACGTCAAAATGCAATTTATGACTCTAATACGAGGAACCTTAGGTATTATGGTGACAATGTAGACGGTTCACTGGAAGTCTGGTACGTAAAGATATGTGGTGAGAACCACTTAGCGCAGGTCTACAACCGTTATATGTTATTATTCTTGGTACATCAAGTGTGGGAAGCTTTTTGTATTTACTAGCGTAGTTAGTTAGGGAGAACTGTCACATAAATTCTAAGTGGAATTTAGCGACATCTGCAAATTCAGCGGGTTTGTTGCGGGTTTAAGAGTGGTACTAAGAAACCAATGTTGATAAAAGAGGATTATAATATGAGAGTTTGGTCCTATAAATCTAGTTTAATGGTAGTTTTAGCATAATTTTTAGGAACAGTTAATATTCTGAATTTCTTGTGAAATTGCTGACAAATAAGAGTTCATTGGTATGTGTGGAAACCTATGAAAAATGCCCCACTCTGCATAAATTTTGCTATATAAGCCGGCGCAGAACGCTGGAAAAATAATCAGTCAAGCAGTTCTACTCAAGCTCTCAACCAGGGCAAGTCAGTGTTCGATAAATAATTGTTAGTATCTAGACATTTCCCTATTTTTGACGATGATAAGAAATTTTATTACCGTGTACTTAGTATATAGATGAAAAAAATTTAGTAGAATTAGCATTGAAACTAACGAGCTAAGGTTTTGTTTCAAATATTTTAGTATCACTTCAAATATCTTAACATTGAAACTAAAGAACAAAGGTTTTTATAAATTCGAATATCTTAATATTTTTTTTTTAGAATTAGCATTAAAACTAACAAGCAAATGCTTTGTTTCAAGTATTTTAGTATAACTTCAAATATCTTAATTTTTTTTAGGAACATTGAAACAAAAGAACAAAGGTTTTGTTTTAAAATTTTTTAGTACAAATTCAAATATCTTAAGTACATTTTACGGTATTATCGACATTTACTGTGAAACAAATACTCTTAAACGATCTATGACATTTATTAAAAGGACCGTGCTTAAAACATTAAACATAAATGTTCGCGACCTAGCGTATGCCGCGACGCGACCTTGCAAGGCAAGGAACTTTTAAGTACGGCGGGTGCATCGATTTTTAAAATAAACAAATATCTGGATGAACGAAGCAGACCTAACGTAATTTAACCTTGGTACTACTGACCTAGGACGTTGCTACATATTCCGGTGCTAGGTGATAACACTTAAAAGAAGAAGCAACAAAGTGATGCTTCTTCTTTTATTGATGGATGGGATGTGATGTAATGGAACGACATGACAATATTTTGAAAAATAATTACTGAAGAATTTTTTTAAAAAGAAAGAAAAATTAATTATTATGTGAATGATTTTACTGTTAAGATTAAAAAGGATTATATTTAGAAACAAAATAATTGTCTAAATTATTTTGTTCTACACTGAGAAAAGCTCCAGAAAGAAATTATTTGCTAAGATTATTTTGGCTGCAACATTAAATTTTTTACCTACAATAGTAATATTGGTTTCTTATTGCAAAATAAACGATTTACCTGAAAACTCTTTATACCTGTTGCAAAACACTTTTCTATTGTAGAAAAATTTATATTATGATGACAGTTGAGATTTGCTTTATGAAAACGCCACTCTTGTTACTACTATTTGCTTTGTTGGGGCAGCAATGCGACTTATTGTTATTGAAAGAAAATATTTATAAAACAATCTTTTCTGGAACTCCAAAATATCTTTCCAACGGTAAAAAAGTTTTTTATTAAAAATGGAAATTAGTCACATGTTCGATTCTAATCGGCTTTTTTCGTGGTCGCAAACTCAATCTGATTGGGCCAATTTTCATATTCGGTACCTACCCGCACCCGCCCCGCCCGTCTTCATTTCACGTTGAAAATTGAAAGCGTGCAGGTTGCCGTTCGAGCTGATCGCGATCAGTGTATTATTGTATGAGAAAATTAAGTGTTGTTTTGTTGACAGTATGGAAATGGATACGTTTAATTTTAAAGATTTGATATCTAATTGGGGACTTCAAGATTATCTATATGGAAAACTTTTAACGTAAGTACTATACCTACATAAGTATTTACTTATTGCTTGTTTCTAAGTCCAAAGAACGTAATTTAATGGTGATTTTGGGCAAAAAGCTCGAGTCACCCATTAAAATAAATGCCACCAGCAATGTAATTTTTATGATCACGTTTACCGTTTACCAATTACAAAGCAGTATTTGCCCACAGCCGAAATTCTTGACACATTGTTGTTAACGTCTTCGTACATTGAGGTTATGATTTATAAACTTCAACATGTCACCCCACCCAGCCAAGGTTTCTAGAGTAAGTAATCTTTAATTTTGTTTTAGAATGTGAACAAACTACACGAGAGCATAGTTCAGCATAGAAGAAAGGAAGGAGAAGTTAAAAAAAATGTGGCCTTACCTTTGGAGTTGTAGTTGGGAACTTAAAGAAACCCTCATTTGTAATATTTGTTGATGATGTTCAGTACACGGTGGATACTTGTATCAGGGCACTTGAGCTGCTTTTTAAGCTATTTCATGCTTTAGACGTCGCATATCCTTCCGAAAGTGAACATGTTACAAATAATTAAATAAGTTTGAATAATAAAAGTTTGTCTATTAGAAATGTATTATAGAATAATGTTTCCTACATTAAATAATATCAAAACTGCAACAAAATATTTGGCTTCTTTTTTGGGCCATACCATAGGTATTTTGGCTGCCACAGTAGAGACCACTTTACTACGACAGCAATGTTTATTTGCTACCTTAGCTAAAAAAGGTACCTATACGTAGAGAGAAGAAATGCTGATCTAGCAAAGACCTTTGCTATAAGAAGCAAAACGCTATACAGGATATAAAAATTCTTTTCATTACAGCAAAGTGTTATACTGATACAGAAAAGTAACTTATTTTTAATGGAAACGACGCGGCAGGCGGAAAAAATATCTTTGTTGTTCTAGCAAAGTATCTTTATAATGGATAGTAAGTGACTTTGCAAACGCAGGATTTTATTTGTTTGGGTTACACGTGATCATTTTTTATAAAGTAACTTTATTACGCCAGCAAAGAAATTACAGCCAAATCGATTTTACTGTCCTAGGTAATTTTTCTTTTGTCCCCTATTTAAGTAAATTTTTTTATAAGCGGTATAAAGATTTTTATAACCGCAGCAAGAATCTTCTCTCAGTGTAGTTACTCAATATAACATTTTTACAAAAAACCGGAAAATAAAAACTTTTCTATTTTCTACATTTTTTTAAAGTTAAGAAATTGACTTAATTTGAAAACTCACTTAATTTCAATCGGCATGTAATCCAATTCCAAAAACAATAAGTAAAACTTAACACAATACTTCATTAAAGTCGACACATTTAAAATAAATAAAAATTATTTTATTTTATTTTCAAAATTCAACAACTATTTCCTCGCGTCACTTTCGACTGCTCACTACCGACCGAACGAAACTAATGAAGAGCCACCAAAATTTTATATTGAGTTAAAAACATTATTGCACTTGGCACTACAATTTTGCACACGAATACTGCAATATATCCGCAGTTGTTTTAACAAATTGCACGCGTTACCAATAGTTTCTCACTACTCTACAGTTACTTCAGGACAGGTTTTGCAGGAGCTTTATACACTGAAAAAAAATATTGAATTGGACATATGCTTAACTATAAAACATTTTACTTTTTCTTACAGTGTAGAACTCACAAATTTTATTACCTTGTCATGTCGATTGCGAAACATTTCACCCGGCACCAATATAATAATCGAGTAAGGTGTAATTTTGCGCTAAGCACCACTGCTTTTGCGGGTATAAAACATGAAATCTTAGCTATTGAGAGTTAGTCTGTGAAAAAAGTCGAGTCGGTTAAAAGAGTATTGTCTGAAGTCTGATTCCCAAATTGCTGTCGCGATATTAAAGAAATGTATTGAACGTTAATGACGGAAGTTAGTCGCGAAAAGTGGAAACGTCCTAGTGAAAAAGTTGTCTGCTAAGTGGAAATTTAATCACGATTCTTTTTATCCAGTGTATTAAGTACGGATCGTTTAAAAGTGACAATTTTGACTAATAAGAATACTACTTATGTACTCGGCTCGGTATTTCGGGATTGTCAACAGTAAGTGTCGAATTTAACATTGTTTATTATCTTGAATCATGTACATGGTGGTTTCGATTTTATTATTTTAAAATAAACTTAAGTTGTTAAAGTGATTCGTCGTTTAACTTATTATATCATATCAGTTAGGCTCCCTAGAAAGAATATAATTTCATGACAAAATAGATTTTGACAAATAAATAGAGATATACTTATTAGTGAAATAGATTTAACAGTGATTGGTAAAACACGCTGGTGCTGAGAACCTACCAAGTGAAAAATTTGTAAACGTCCCAGAAGTGAGGTCGAAAATAAGTAAGTAAAAATTTAGGCCATAATCATAATAGGGGCGGGCGTTACACTTTTAGATAGGATATAATGAATTTTATGAAATTTATGTTTATATTATAAACATAATGGAGTTTGTATGCAAGGCCATCGTGTCAAACTTTGTCGAAAGCTTTTGAGATCTCTAGCACGACCATGCCTGTGGAGGCACAGTGTTGCAGTCCATCTGTGGCGGTGTCGACTGTCGACCAGTCTGGCAAGTTGGTCGTCTTCGGTCGAGTGACCTTGACGTAAGAAAAACGGCTCATCTGGGATTATGTGGAGTTCGTTAAGAATATCCCATAGTCTGGATAGAAAATTTTTTTCTGCAATTTTTGCTATGGGGGAGATATAAGGCTTATGGGTCTCCAGTTTTGAGGAAAAGTGTGATTTTGACTTGGTTTCGCAATCAGTATCGCTGTTTTCCACGTGTCAGGATAAACGTGGTTTTTAAACATGAAGTTTATGATCATTGTGATGTTATGTAATGACGTTTATCAGGCAGATTTTTCAGCGCTGTATTACTGACTGCGTCTACCCGGGGCTTTTTAGGGTTTTGAAAAGTGAATTAGTGCTTTTACTTCCTCAAAATTAGTGGGGGGTATTTAAGGGGGGGGGGGGGGGGAGCGGTTGGGGTAAAATGTTGGGGATTTCTGATAAAAGTCTCTCTACACGTTTTTTCCAGTCGATGTCGTCATCGACTGATGTGTTCAGGCGAAATTGGTCTTCAATAAGTGAAGTGACTCGGCGAAGGTGTGAGCCTTCTCCTCGTCCGAGTAAACCATTCCACCTGCGCCGTGCAAAGGGGTGCTTGGGTCGAATTTTTATTTTTATTTGTGAAATATTTTTTGGCGCGAGATTGAATTGTCTTCTGGACTTAGAGAATTTAAGTGGATTTCTCACTTATAATTACGATACTCCAGAATCAGAGTTTTTATGTTGTTTGTCAGGCGTGACGCAAAAAATATACTAGAGGGTATATTTTTTGGCGTGACGCTTCTCTATTGACAATAAAATGCCCATCCATCTCCATATTTTTCCTATTATTTCTCTGTGCAACGGCATAAACCATTTACTTTTCTATCGTAAGTTTAGTTCCTTTTTTTTCCTGTGGTTTAGTTAGCGGTTTTAGCGCTTAGCGCATGATGCGGCATGATATTAGTATTATTATAGTAAATTCGTTGTTAAAAAATAAAGTAATAAAAATAGTCGTAATAGTAATCATGAAGTTAGCGTAACCTCAGAAAATACATAACCCCCCTATAAACCTTTATCTATGCATAACCCGTTGATATGCTTATAAACATTTTGTTCTCTCTGTGTGTTTAGTTCTACTTCTACTGTGTAAGTATCCGTCGGTTCTACTATCTACTTAAGTTTCTTGGAAAAATTTACAACAAAGGAAGTTTTCTAATATTTTTATTCTAAAATATAGAATCCATTTCTGACCAGGAAATGGACATGACCGCTTTAATCAGTGCTGGATTTACCATTAGGCTGAGTAGGCTGGAGCCTAGGGCGGCAGATTTTAGGGTTTTTTTTTTATTTTACAGAAATAAAGTTGCAATCTTGATTCATGGTCGACGGGTAGTATTTTTTTAAATAAACTTTATTGTTGGCCGTGTCTGTTAATGGGGATAAAAAAAGGTAGTTGGAACTTTACTGGCTTTGCAGAAAGAAATTTTATTTTCAATAAAATAAGTAGGTATAGTCAGATCTGGTCTTAACGTGCGGGTCCAAAGGTCACTGCAACGAATACTTATACCAGGAAGAAGACAAACAAGCATGTTAATTGGTCGAAGCAAAAATGTCATTAAAGAAATGTCAAAACTGCCAAAAAGAGCGCCACCATCGTGTCTGGTTGGAACCTCAAGGCTAGAGGCGGGACGTTTAAACGCCCATAGTTTTGTTATTTTTTCTGGCGAAATATTTTAAAGTAATATTTAAGCCAAAAAAACTATTCAAAATCCCGTTAGTTGATTTTATATGTAGTAAAAATCAAATAGCAGCATTCTGAATAACCTTTTCGACTAAATATCACTTTAAAATAAAATACTCTGTATTGTTGTTGGTCTAGCCTCGAAGAAAATAAAAAATAAAACTCAAAAATGCACATGACATAATTTTATTAAAATATTAAAATCACAATAATTACCATTTGAGTCTGTCTTATAATTTCTCGTAATCTGCTGATCGAGTTCCTCGTTAACTGGTTTTTCATTCATTCTCTACTTGAAGCTTTCTAAGCAATGTGCATTTTGAATAAGAATACATATTTCCATTGTCAGCCTGGAAAAGCGGAAAGGCCTGGGTAAAAACTTTTTATAGCTAACCTTAAGGTGAAGACAAAATCTTGTCTCCAAAATTCATTCTTTCACATAACGAACAGCTAATCTAAAACAAAAATACCACAATGTAAAAAAACCAATAATGATCAGATCATGGGAAAAACACTTCCGAGTGGGTTAAAATAAAATTATTTCCACTTGAGTTTAGTAGGCAGAGAATCTACAAAAGGTTTAAAAAAGATCAAAAAAATAGATCGTATAATATACATACATAGAGGGCAAGAATCAGCAAGATTTAAATTAGTATCGTAGGGTTTAGTAATTAAAATATGCGTATTTATAGATTTACCAAAATTTAGGAGAAAATAATCGGCACATTTTGTTCAATTATAATAATAAAAAATGTATGTTATGATTTGGATTTGTACCTATAAATCATAAAAATAATTAATCAAAGTTAGCAAACTTACCTTTAGTAGAATGAAATGTAAACAGGCTCGTGTTCATGAACAATATTAATAGAAAAGATCAAGTTATACAAACACTTTCATAAACTTTGTCAGCCATTATCATTTTATTTTAAGGCGAGGTTGGGCTGGGCGATTCCATTATTTCTGGCCGAGTCCAAGAAGACACTGAACGTTTAAAAATAATTTAATGGCTCGGGTAATTTGTAGCATAGATCTGTCTCTGTCTGCATCAAGTTACCTTCGCTATATATAAAGAGAGACAAGTATAGCTCGAACGAAGAAAGGTCGCTTTTCTTAGTAAACACATTCAGTTTAAACAAATAACGACGTAGGAGTTATATTAACTCATAAATGATGAGGACCTTAGACAAGGATAGACGACAAGGATGGGGATGGTAAACGTTGGGCGGTTCTATTGACAATTGTCTGGCATATGTGACGTCACACTCTGACGTCACATGCTTCCATTCCGCCAATCTTTGTCTCACCGGGCTGGGTCACTGATCATATGCGTCAAATCAGCCAACACAGAGGCTATCAAAATGTTGTGAGATTATTTACAAATATACCGAAGGAAGGAAAAATAGTTTCATTATTTTAGCTATCGCGAAGATAGCCACATATACCTAATATTATTAGTTTTGTTAAAATTATGTACAGGGGAGTTGAAAAAGTTACAAAAAAATTATATAATCGTTAATTATATACCTACTGTACCCTTTAATTAAAAACGACAATAATAAACAGTGCAATTTATTTTAACAATTTTACTACTAAAACCTAAAAATACAATGGCATTTAGTCTGATAAACTATTTCGATAATGAAAGAAAAAGTGGAAATTCGCAAACCAATATGCAGGAAACCGTAATGAAAACACTGGGAATTAGTTTAAGGACTATGCAGAATAATGTGCATGAAAAAAAGCATATTAATACCCAAGAAAACGAAAAACACCGTTTATAATTATAGCCTAAAAACTCTCATCGTCACTTATAAAATCTGAAAAGTCCTCGTCGTCTGAGTCGTCTTCGAATGGAGCAATTATCATTGGCGCTACTTCGACATCTAGTACTTGTTCTCGATCCCACCAATCCCTTATTAATATTTCTGTATGTTCCACCGATTTCTTCCAGTACTCTTTAATATGATCCAACGAATCTTGCCAAACTATTTGTACTTGGTCGGATTTAAGACCATCACCTACATGTTTTTCATAATAAGACTTTGCACCAGCCCATATTAATTCTATTGCGTTAAACTGGCAATGATATGGCGGCAGTCGTAGAACCTCATGACCATATTCACGCAGTACCTATTTCATCTACCGCGTATATTTTGGTTTTTTTAAGATACTTTGCTATTGATAGGAGTTCCGATTTAAGCATATTTGGTATAGGATTTTGGTTGTGTTTTTCCAGCCACTCATAAATATCACTTTTCCTCCAAGATGAAGTAGGCTGTTTATTTAAAATTCTTGAATGATATGATGCATTATCTAATACAATTAAAGACGGAGCATCCAAATTTGGTATCAATTGAACTTTTAACCATTTTTCAAACATTTCGCAATTCATATTATTATGATAGTCAGCACTTTTTGATGTTGAAGAAAAAATTAAACTCGCACCTGCAACATATCCTGTTGCAGAACCGACATGCAAAATAATAAAACGCTTTCCCGTACCGCACCCCTTTTTCCTTTTAACACTTTTTACAGACTCATCTTGCCAAGATTTTGAACCACTTCCATTCGAAAATATCCACGTTTCGTCTAAAAATACCACTTTTCTAAATTTTGATTTGTAATTGTCCGTATATTTTTTTTTTAACTGAACACGCTGACTTACTATCTGTGGCTGCTCACATAAAAATCTTCGGTTACAGTCTTTTTTATAGCGAAAACCTAAATTTTTTATTAATTTTGATAACGCTTCAAGTCCAATTTCCAAAACACCCCGAATTTTTAATGTTTTTTGTAAAACTGGAAGAGTTACATTGGTTTTTGATTTGTATAAATCGTAAATCACATTTCGAACTCCCATTTTAATATTTTCGCTTAAATCCTCAGCCTTTGGCTTTTTTCTTTTACACTTTTTAGTATTCTTGGGTATTATGTTATGTTTTGTTTCATGCACAATTTTATGCACAGTCCTTAAACTAATTCCCAGTGCTTTGCCTACTGTTTCCTGAATATTGGTTGGCGAATTTCCACTTTTTCTTTCATTTTCGAAATAGTTTATCAGATTAAGTACCATTTTTTTTTGATTGGGGATGCAAAAACCCAGAAAATTGTTTCATTTTGTCACAAACTGTTAAAGTCACAAAACTGGCATATTTAAAATAAAACGTAGCTGGTGCTATTATAAGCTTTTTTAGAATCGCTGGAAAGTAAATACATATCCTTTTTTTTCATGTCAAAATGGAATAAAGTCTGTCTCATTTATCTTACGTATTTTATTTAGAGGGTAAAATTAAACGCAAGTAAAGAAAACAAAAACTGAGAGTATGTCTTTCTTGAATCGTATGACCCGCACGATAAGACCAGATCCGACTATAATCATAAATTTTTAAAATATTTACTAAAAATTATTGACCAAATTTGGGCGTGGTCTTAAAAAAATTTCGTCTGCGGCGCATTTAGCCTGCAGCAGGCTTTTTCTTTCCCGAACACTTTACCTGTTTCACAACTCACGAGCCGTCTCTGGTATACGGGCGGCAAAAATTGAATAGTATACTAGCGGCAAATTTGTAAATCCGCCACTGGATTTAATGCACAAGAATTTAGTTGCAGAAGAAAAAACCACAGACTAATTCAGGGCATCCTGCTAATGAAAAAAAATACAGAACACATCTCTAATCTAAGCTTTTTTCCTGTCGACGTTGTGGTCTGGTGGTCAGCGCAGCAGCCTCACAGATCGTAGGCCCGGGTTCCATTCCCGGCAACGTCGATGTTAAATTTGGAATTTGGTTTAAGAGGTGGCGCCGTCTTTCGGAAGAGACGTTAAACTGTGGGCCCCGTGTCATGGATGTTGGCACGTTAAAGAACCCTACCCTCGACAAAGAGGGATTCGGCAAAATTACCAGATAGTGTGTGACAAATTCCCTGGCGTCGGTGATTGGCCTCGTTGCGGAAAAAAGGCCGACGTAAAATAAATAAATATAAAAAAAAAAAAAAAGCTTTTTTCCTGTATTACAAAAACATAAAAATGTAAACAAATGGAATCAGACTTTGAAAATGCTTTATATTTATTATTAAAAGACGAGCCAGGAATGGATGATTATGAAATTGAAAATGTTCCACTTGAAGTTCCTAAAAGTTGTTATGTCAAGAATCGTAGTGCGCTTTTAGAAAATCTAAAAGTAATTGAAAAAGATGGAAATCTTAACGTTGATAATTTGCAGGGGCTTTCTGGTTCAGGTTTAAATAGGTAAGTTTTATAATTCTCGGTCAATGAACTATGACAAAATGTTCTTTCTGATAAGCTAAATAAATAAATAAGGTTTTTAAGCAAAGTGCTGATATCAAAGAGGCTGAACCCAATTTTTTTTTTTACAGGTATAATAAGGAACATATTTCTATACAAAACAAGGCCGTGGTCAAAATGGAACCGGAAAATGTCTATAATGACTGGAAAGGTAAAAACGAAGAGTTGGACATTAAAGAAGATTTGGAAGAAAGTGAAACCAGGTGGGTACCTATTATGGCCGTCCGAAAAGGGGCCTTCTATGAATTTTGACATTAACAGCCGTATTCACTAAAGGGGTCTAAATTTAGAACCGTCTTAAATTGACAGTTTTAGGTTTGAAAGAACAAGTGTCAGAATAAGCCAACTAAGTATTGTTTTGTAAATATTTTTGACCCAGAGAGCTGGGAGTAAAATTTTTTTTCATTTTCATTTTTATTTATTTATTTTTAACGGTACCTACATGCTTTACAATTCCATATACATTCCAATCTTTATGCTAGTTTAATATATCTTTATTGTATTGCACCTAGATTACTATGCAACCTGTAGGTGCAAAAAAAAACAAAAAAAATAAAATATATACCTAGATATACCACCGGCGTATCCAGCTCATGCGTCTGGGGGGGGGGTAATCGATCGGCTAGGATCAGGCACGTAGCCAGGATTTTTTTTGGGGGGGGGCTATCGGGATCGCGCCGAAGGCGCAAAAAAAAGCGCCGCAGGCGAAAATTTTTTGGGTGCCACGCCCTTTTTTGAATCATGGTGCTTGATTTTCAAGTGGGAAAAATAAAAAAACAACACAAAATCCTCAAGAAAATCTCAAAAACAAACCTGGTAATAATTGAGGTAAAGAAAATGTAATAGTGTAGGAAATGTTTAATGTGTTGCCTATGTTGCTGAAATCAGAGCTCGAGTTTCGGAGGGGGTTCAGGCCCCCTGTACCCTCCCCCCTAGCTACGTGCCTGGCTAGGATACTAGATAATAGCAGCTTTAAGGAGTAAGGACAAAAATTAAACAACGCTTAAGTAATCTTGGGGGGGGTAATTACCCCCATTACCCCCCCCCCCCCTTGTATACGCCGGTGAGATATACCTACTCATGTTCATAAATTAAACTTAATAAAAGATAGTACTAAATTTTAGAGTTTAATGACTCCCTGAACTGAGGGTCTTAAATTAAACATAATTAATTTGTATTTATCTTAAGACCAATATTTCAATCGCTTTAATTTATGACTCTCATCATTATTTTCGTGTTTTTCCATGTCCAATACCCCTTAAAGTTTATCTACTTTAAAAATGCTATCACTTGTGAGCAACAGACGTTATTAGAGCAAGAATATAACGCGTGACTATTTTTTCTTCGCGAGAACCACCTTGAAATTTATAAGGCAGTCAAGTAATGCCACAAAACCGAGTATCAATATGAGTGATTTTTTAATTTACTTTATGCCCGTCTGAACTTGTTACACGACCGTCTGCCGATGTTTAATTTTCTTTAAATCAATTATTTCAATGAAATGAAATACTTAATGTAAAATATTTGAATAAAAAAATGTCTTGGTATTTTGTGAGGAAGTCAGGGCCGTTTTTTTTTCTTTTTAATCCTATCTGTTACAAAACAGCGACCAGTTCACGCAGCAGACGCGGGGTATTTTGAACTAATTGGGTACTTGTAGTATTTTTTCGTGCACATTATTCTGGTATTAATTTGGCATTTGTAATTTTTATTTTTTACTTTTTTTAAATTTTGTTTCTGGTAAAGGCGACCACATCGAGCAGGCAGACGGGCGGTTTACATTTAACTTTGGGCTATATTATACACTTCTAATACCAACCCTTTGGTATCTCATAAGGCCGGTGATTTTACTCCCAACTCTAGGACTATTTGTTTGTCTTTTATTTCTTAACGAAAATAAATTTTGATATGTATAGTGTTTCTTAGGTCAATTTAATGACAAAACCGTAGGAAACTCCTAACCATAGGCGCCCCAAACAAATAATTAAAATGCGTAGGGTATTGTTTTAATTGTTTAATATGATGATAATAATATTATAAATAAAGTAACTTTAATACGTAACACGTTTTAAACAAACATTATTGATTCAAAATGTAGTGACAATTTAATTGCTTTTTTTTCGATGAGAATATTCAAAAGACTGACCTCTGTGGTGATACTAACAGAGGAGTGTCATATTCAACCCCCTGGTGGGGGGGGGGGCGGCCTACCGACTAATCTCATCGTGTTCCTGCGGTTTCCGCGCCATAGGCGTATAAACCTTCAGACCACTCGATTCGGTATTTCGGCTCTGCCTAATGCGTGCTTTGCGTCTTACTCGCCAGCGCTTTGGGTACTCGGTGTACTTAAGCTGGCTCTGTCGTCTAACTACTCTAGCTAAGTAATAAGCTTACTGTGTTAGTGTTTGCGATATTTGTGCTCAGATCGTCTGAGCAGTAGCCAGTAGCAAGCTGTTGCTTACTGTGTTGGTGTTTGTGTTCCCGATATTGTGTTGTTTGTGCCCAGCTGAGATTGTTGTGTGCCCACGCATGATGATTTTAATTAATTCCTTTTTGACTGGAATCCTTTCAGGAATATCCATATTTTTATTTCTTATAAACTTTAGAATATCTTCACCTTGGCCATTGCAAAAATACCATCTGTACTTCTTCACGAACAGTTATTCTCCCATAAAACACCTAGCTGTATACAACAAAATTCAGGGTTATAAAAAATCATCCCTCGTCTACATGTATAATACAAGGTCATATACTACATGTATAATACAAGGTCATATAATATCACCATTAACACCTGCATCCAATTATAAAAAAACACCCACGCACGTATGTATTCATGGTTACAGATTAAGGGTTTATACGAAAAATCATCACAAATTATAAAAAAGGTATCACCCACGTAAGCAAACAAAGTTACTCCTCCCGCTCCATGCTCAGTAATATAGAATACCTATATACCCACGTAGCATTTACAGCGTCAAAACACACATCGGGCACATATTCAAGATTAGGCATAGAAAAAATACCATCTGCACTTCTTCACGAACAGTTATTCTCCCCATAAAATACCTGTATACAATCAAATTCAAGGTTATAAAAATCATCCCTCGTCTATATGTATAATACAAGGTCATATATCATCATTAACACCTGCATCCAATTATAAAAACACCCACGCACGTATGTATTCATGGTTATACAGATTAGGGTTTATACGAGAAATCATCACAAATTATAAAAATGTACCACGTAAGCAAACAAGGTCACTCCTCCCGGGTTACCCGAGAAATCCTTGGAAATAATTTTAAAAAGAGCCTCACACCTGGGCGAACAAAGGGATTAAAAATCGGTTTACGCCAAAAATCAATAGGCTTAAAAAAGGGACCGCCCACGTGGGCGATTGCCGCTGTCTGGCCCCAGTGCACCTATTTACTACTGCACATCACCTTGATCAGCAGGTTCAAATGGCCGCCAAACAGTCATTGCTGCTAATAAAATGAATCGTTTATTGTTAAAACATGCTAAGCGACGTTTTACAAACTTTTGAGTAAATGAAAAAAACGTTTAGCTTTCGAAATTGAGAAAATGTGTAACTTGTATTACTTGTATGTACTTGGCTTATTTCTGCAACAAACGGCTTAAGTGACAGTCGTGAGCATATCGGATATGAGTACTACTTGGTTTCTTTCTGCACTAAACGATGCGTCTATAAACTAAATGTGTATTTCCGACAAAAAACGGAAATGCCCGAAAATGTTACTTGGCGTCTTTTAACAATAAGCGATTCAAATATATTAAGTAAAAAAACCTTACTCTTTCTTCACAGTTACAAAGCAAAATTAAATACATCAATTACAGCAAATTAAACCACCTACTACACTGTCCTATTCACTTAAATCTAACGCGACAGTGATTGATGGCTTAATTATCTCGCTGGGACCGCCCCGCCGCTTTGTATCGTGCCGCGCCGCCGCTTTGTATCGTGCCGGGCCGGTTCCGACATCCGAGATAAATTATATGATGTTGCCAATTCTTCAAAATTTTCGGATTTGTAAGCACAATGTAAGTATATACGAGAAACAAGGGTTTGTTAATTAGTTGTTTTTAAACACTGAAAACACTTTTTGTCTTGATTTCAGTTATATTGTTTCTTAAGGACTAACGAATGTATTATTATAACAATGAATGGCTTGTTATTTTTTTCTGTCACACTCAAAACTCCTCGGTTTAAAGTATGTTTGCAAACTAGCTTTCAAAGAAAGTTATGACTAACAATTGAATACTGATAGAAATGAAACATCTTTAATAAAAAAAAACTTAAAGAATTGAAGAAGAAAGATCTGACAACCCTGGTTGTGAGGTCGGTCTTTTTAAGACTGTTTACCGCCGTATGGAATGATTGGAATGTCCTCAAACTGAGTTTGAATAAATAATACCTAAGTACTGTTTTCTTTAGTAGAACTAAAACTGTTTTGGTAAAAACATTCCAGTAAAAGTATTTATTGGTAAAACGATTTATATGCAAAAAATCAAATTAACGCGGAAAGGTTATAAAGTCTGTTCAATGACCGCTGACCGTACGTCATAAATTAATTCAGTAAAGATTCAAGTAAAGGTTATGATTTTTCTTAGGCTTGATCTACATAAAGACGGTTGCATGTGAACAAGTAAAATACAAGCGCGTTTTTTCAAATTTTTAATTATTATTTTTATACTGTTAATGAAGTCCAAAATAAGTAGTTTATTTGGGGTAAAAGGTTTCATGAGATAAAACATTTGGTTTTTGAGAATCAGTATGAAATTTTTAATTAATTTAAATTTACTGAAAAATGAATGAAACTCATTCATAAAATTTAAAATTGAATAATATATTTTTTATATAGTGCATCAGTCTATAATTTTTTTTTCAAATATTTTCATCTTATTTATAAAATGATAAAGAAGAAAATATAATACAAAATGACAACTCAGCAAAATACCGTTTTTTAATAATTAAAATAAATCATCTCCCCAAGGATCATCATCATCAGTTTCGTCCCAAGTTAATAATACGGGGAAGAGTATCTGAAGCATCAATAAATCTTTCCCATTCCCACACATCATTTATAATTTTATTAGCGTGTGTTACATATTTTTTTTATTTTTCCACAATTACATTTTCTATGGCTTCATTCCACAGACCCAAATCTACGTCATTTGTTACAGGATGCCTAGAACTTATTTTTGCGTCATAATAGCCGCTTCCATTCCGACCAAACCATTTCAATGGGATTGAAGTGACAATGATATAAAACTCGATGTCCATGTTGCAATGCTAGTTCGTCCAACCTATTAAAATAAAATAAAAATAATTAAAAAATAAAATAAATAGCGCTTTGCAGATTGTAACGTTTGGGTGGGATATGCTTTTTTACTATTATTCAGATCTGATCCTTTATTGAAAATGGTGAAACCGGAATTTGTCTTTGTTCTAACCATGCAATAAATAATCTTTTTAACCCAGAATGATAGTTGGCGTTAACCACGATAATAAGCGACGGTTCTTCCAAATTTGATAACAATTTTTCTTCAAACCATTTCTCAAAGTTTTCACTATTCATCGATACATGATAATCACTAGATTTCAGGCCAGACTTGAATATCAAACTAGCATTATTCACAAATCCATTTTCCACCAGCATGTAGAATATTATACCGTACATCCTCTGACGATTTTTTTTAACTGTATGAACATGGCAGTGTCATATTGCCAACATCGCCTAAAAGCTTAATATCCAGGTTTCATCCAGAAAAACAGGCTTTAAGGGGAATTTAGAGTTGCAGTTATTCTTAAATTCTCCTAAAAATTCTACTCGTTCTTGGGTTATATGGGGTTGTTCTATTAAAAAACGTCTGCTTGATACGGTACATTTACGCCATTTAAATTTTAATTTTTTAAACAGTCCGCTAATGAAATGAACCAGTGGATATTTCAACACCCATCAATGATTTTAAGGTTTAGTTGTATTCAGCGAATGGTAACGTGTTCACCTGCTCTATTCTCTATACATCCCATAAATACGCTCTCATATGGTATGTTCATCAATTTCGTGAAGTTGTCGACCACGGGATGACAAAATAGCTACATTATTGCGATTCTTAAAGTTTACATCCTTCTCTATCCCCTTTGCCTTAATTCGTTGGATTGTTGAACACGAAACTCCCAAAGCATCAGAAACTCTCTAAAAGAGATAGGTATTTATAAAAACATTGCCATATATTTTTCATGTTTATTATTTATGTTTTCACAATTCCTGTTTTACTATATATACTTACCACGTAAACTGCGTTAAAGGGTAAGAGTTTTTCCGGCATTACTTTCTCTTTGAAAATAATCAAATAATTTTAAAATTAATGCTTGTTCTGAACCATTAACCTACTTGATGGTGCAAAATTTAAATAACTACCGCCTTAAGTGTGAATAATAATTTCTAGTAGATCTATAATAATAATTACATTTTCTTTTATTTCGGTTTTCTATTTGCAGTATTTCGCCAGATTGCGATTGTCAAGATCACCAGGGTAAATTTGAGCAGCGCACGCCCGAGACGAGTGATCAATTGAATGATGAAATATCACTTAAACAATCTTATCTGCTACAGCATAATCCAGAACTAAAGTTTAAATGCAATCAGTGTTCTTTCAAAACAAATTGGATAAGCCAATTAAACATATACCTTCTGCGACACAGGACCCCAGAGGAAGTTGAAATGTTTAAATGCAATAAATGTGGCTTTCAAACTAAATATAAACGGAACCTAAAGTCTCATCTGCTTCAGCATAAAAGGTCAGAGAAAGTGGAAATGTTCAAATGTAACTTTCAAACTAAACGTAAACAGATTTTAAAGCGTCAGCTGCATCGGCAGCACTTCTAACAATGCACTTTTTAAGCCATTCAGAAAAAAATGAAAAGCGCAAGTAAGAAAATTTAAAAATAGTTTTACCTGGTACCTGCAACTGTGAACATAATAATCTGGTGGCAGGAATAAATTATTTTAACATTTCTTCAACAGTAATTTCTAATGGTCCAATTTTTATGTATTTGTGGTTGTCTGCTCTAACTACGAGGCGTAAGTCATTGAAAAGTCGAACGTTACTCAGCGTTGCCACGTCTTGTAGATTTTCAAGCGATTGTGGATTTTTTTATTAGATGATAAATATAGTATTCTACTAAGTTTACATGTGAGTTTTCTCTTTCCAGTATTTCGTCAGATTACATTTGTCAAGATAACCAGAGCAAATTTGAGCAGTGCACGCCCGAGACGAGTGATCAATTGGATTATGAAATATCAGTTAAAAAGTCTTACCTGCTGCGGCATAATCCGGTGAAAAAGTGTATATCCGAACAGTGTTATTTTAAAACAAATTGTAAAAGCCAATTAAACATACACCACCTGCAAAATAGGACCCCAGCAGAGGAAGTTGAAATGTCCAAATGCGATAAATGTAAGTTTCAAACTAAAGTTAAATATTATTTAAAGACACATCTGCTTCGTCATAAAACTCCAGAGGAAGTTGAAATGTTCAGATGCAGTAAATGTGACTTTCAAACTAAATATAAACAGTGTTTAGAAGGTCATCGACTAAGACATAAAAGTTCATCAGAGGAAGTTGAAATGTTCATATGCGATAAATGTAACTATCAAACTAAATATAAACGGTGTTTAAATGTTCATCTGCTTCTGCATAAAAGTCCAGAGGAAGTTGAAATGTTTAAATGCAATAACTGTAAGTTTCAAACTAAGGTTAAAAATTATTTAAAGGCTCATCTGTTTCAGCATAAAACTCCAAAAAGAGTTAAAATGTTTAAATGCAGTAAATGTGACTTTAAAACTAAATATAAACAGTGTTTAAAAGGTCATCGACTGAGACATAAAAGTCCAGAGGAACTTGAAATGTTCAAATACAATAAATGTAACTTTCAAACTAACGTAAAAAGAGTTTAAAGGCTCATCTGCTTCAGCATAAAAGTCCAGAGGAAGTGGAAATGTTCAAATGCAATAAATGTAACTTTCAAACTAAACGTAAAAAGAGTTTAAAGAATCATCTGCTTCAGCATAAGAGTCCAGAGGAAGTTGAAATATTTAAATGCGATAAATGTAACTATCAAACTAAACATAAACATAATTTGAAGCGTCATTTGCTTCTGCATAAAAGGCCAAAAGAAGTTGAAATGTTTAAATGCAATAAATGTGACTATCAAACTAAATATAAACAGTGTTTAGAAGGTCATCGACTAAGACATAAAAGTTCATCAGATGAAGTTGAAATGTTCATATACGATAAATGTAACTATCAAACTAAATATAAACGGTGTTTAAATGTTCATCTGCTTCTGCATAAAAGTCCAGAGGAAGTTGAAATGTTTAAATGCAATAACTGTAAGTTTCAAACTAAGGTTAAAAATTATTTAAAGGTTCATCTGTTTCAGCATAAAACTCCAAAAAGAGTTAAAATGTTTAAATGCAGTAAATGTGACTTTAAAACTAAATATAAACAGTGTTTAAAAGGTCATCGACTGAGGCATAAAAGTCCAGAGGAACTTAAAATGTTCAAATGCAATAAATGTAACTTTCAAACTAAACGTAAAAAGAGTTTAAAGGCTCATCTGCTTCTGCATAAAAGTCCAGAGGAAGTGGAAATGTTCAAATGCAATAAATGTAACTTTCAAACTAAACGTAAAAAGAGTTTAAAGACTCATCTGCTTCAGCATAAAAGTCCAGAGGAAGTGGAAATGTTCAAATGCAATAAATGTAACTTTCAAACTAAACGCAAACAGAGTTTAAAGCGTCATCTGCTTCTGCATAAAAGTCCAGAAGAAGTTGAAACGTTTAAATGCAATAAATGCAGCTTTCAAACTATCCGTAAAGACCATTTAAAGAGTCATCTGCTTCTACATAAAAGTCCAGAGGAAGTTGAATTGTTTAAATGCAATAAATGTAAATTTCAAACTATATATAAACATTATTTGAAGCGTCATCTGCTTCTGCATAAAAGTCCAGAGGAAATGGAAATGTTTAAATGCAGTAAATGCGACTACCAAAATAAACATAAACGAAATTTAAAGCATCATTTGCACCGGCATAAATATCCAGAGGAAGTCAAAATTTTCAAATGAAAAGAAATGTAACTTTTATACTAAGAATAAATATTACTTTAAGTCTCATTTGCTTCGGCATAAAAGCCCAGAGGAGGTTAAAATGTTCAACTGCAATAAGTAAATGTAACTTTTAAACTTCCTTTAAACAGAATTTAAAGCTTCATCTGCGTCGGCATCACGTGTGACTTTTAAGCCATCACAAATACCTATCTCAAACTATAATAAAATAAAATGCTTATTGCGATTTATGGACATTCAATGGGCCTTAATAATTAGCAAGAGTTTGTCTCGAAACTAACGGTACATTTTAGAATGGAGCTTGTATTAATTTATTCCTCTGGGATCTGTATCATGTCTTGGATGTTATTTTCAAATATTGCACAAGATTTTCCAGGCAACTTTGGTTGCTTCATAAATAAGAAATGATTTACTAGTCGGGCAACTCTGCCAATATCTCTCTATGGTACAGCGAAGTGGCCTGGTCAGTTAATTAGTGTTAAAAATCTTTCTGCAACCCAGCAATTGCCGTTAAACTTTACTTTAATACTACCGAAAATATTTTATACAATAAATAAACGTTTTGATTTAAAATAAATGACTTTTGTCATGGGTCAACAGAGCTAAATAGGTTATAGGTACGTTCGTCAGTTTTCAGTTATTTTTATTATTATTGTAAAATAACTTCCAGTAAGTTTCATTCATACCTTTATTGTTTACGGCATAATTAAGTTAAAACTAAGCCGTTTTATGTAACTTTAAAATAATATAATAAACTTGTTATACAAGAACATTGTTGTTTTTTACTTTCCTCCCAAGAAGCAATCTATTAAAACAGAAAACAAGTTTAACGGAAGGTTAATACCTAGGTATATGTTTAGGTATATTAATTCAAGGGTGAAAGTATATATGTATTCCACGGGTCAAGTTCTCGGACAAAAAGTTTTTCAAATCCTTGAACAAGAAATTGTGCTTGAAAATGTTTTACACGTACCCAAGTTTGCCAAATTGTAAACATCGATACAAGTTATACCAACTAATATTTTACTTAAGGTTAGGTACGCGATAACATTGAAGATTGGTTATTTTGCTGGTTTTGTTTGTTTTTATATTCGATTTTATAAGCTTTATAGTTTAATTGACTTGTTCTCTTCCTTTTTAAACCTTAAAAACACGACGACGAGTCGTTTTTAAACAAATTTAAGAACCAATAAACCCTTAAAAACAATTTTCTATTCTAAAAATCTGATAGGTTTGCAACTACTAAAATGCCAAAAATTACTATCTTATTTCCCAACTTGATAAAAAATTGAGAAGAAAATCCAATTTTTGAACAAGAATTGGGGGCAAATTTTAGCTGTTTACACGTAAAAATAAATTAAAGGTCAACTCTTTTAATTTCTTGAGCAAGAACTTAAATTTTAAAGCCCGGACCTATTTTTCAATTTGTCAAATGGTAATGTTGCAATGCGCATGTCTAATCGTGTGTAGCTTTGTTTACATGCGCGAGGCCGTAAATTTGCCACTTTCGTGATTGTTTGCTCTTATGCTTGTCTATGATTTGTGCTGCCTCCCACTTGACCAAAACATGCTGCTGTGATGCCACAGCTATATGTTACCGTCACATGTTTTATCACTGAGCTTAGTTCAAAGAAGTCACTGAGATGCCCCCAACTTGCACTAATGTCCGCGTATTTAAAGAACGAATATACCACATAGGGATGAAACGTAGCTCTATCACAGTGACGTAGCGTTATCTCTTGTGGATACTTGCTTTGACAAATGGAATCCATCATGGCGCTATCTCTGTGATATGTCTGTTTTAAAGAATAATTGCATTCAATATGTGGCTTTTACAGATTTAATCTATTGCAGTTACAATTCTATGATGAATATAGCGTACCCAGATTTTAGTACAGTGATATAGCTTGGTGGCATACTTTTTGCGTCTGTAATTAAAATTGTTAATTGCTATAAATTAGGTACCCCCTAATTTTGTGATTTACTTTAACTCCGCCATTATGTCATCGTTCTAAATCCAATACATAAATGTTAAAATTGTACAATATTCACGAACAATCATATCCAATAGAGTATAATAGATAATAATTTATTTTTGTATGGTAAAATAATTATGTATTAGGTTTTTCTTCAAATTTTCAAAAAAAAAGGTTTTAAGTATCTTTGGTCATTTTTTCTAGAATAATACCAATTTTTACAAGCTGCGAAATCTTTTTTAGATATCCCAGCATGTGAAAATTCCTTTTTTTTTTCTATTTAATAATGACAAAAAGAAACCTACTGTAAATTTTAAGAAAAACCTAAAAAATATTATACCATACAAATATTAGTTATTATTCTATTATACGATTTATTATTTATTGATTATGGCTGTCCGTGAACAATGGTATAATTTTAACATTTACGTATTCAATTCAGAACGATGCTACATTGGCGGAGGTCAAGTAAATCACAAAATAGATAGACGGATTTTAGTAAATATCAGACAAATCAGCGAGGAGTAAGATTAAAGATATATGTATATGCTTCAGTAATCGCTCCAAGCAAGAAAACATGCATATGAATTTCAATATATATCTTAAAAAGAAAAGGCGGATTCAGTAATAAAACGAAAAACTTTCAGAACACTCTTTTTATTCAGTGGGCTGGTTGTGATTTAACTTAATATTCGTGTCTTCTCTACACATAGCCTTTGCTTGCCTTGCCTCACCCAATCGCTTTACTACCTCCTCAAATGGTTTTTCCGTATATTCCGGCCCATTAACAGCCTCTGCAACAATACAAATTGATGCATTGGTAAATAAATCTTTGTTAACTACATTTTATTAATATTTACACAAAAATGTTAACATAGCCTTTATGAAGGTAATTCAGATAGATACTTCACAAATTAACATATTTATATGTTTTTATATGAACAAATATGGACGGTTATTTTATTTTTACAATTAGGTACAGTAGAATAAAGCATGGTTAGAAGTAACAGAAGTGTACAAAAAATTTTAATTTATTAAATCGTAGTTCATGTCATGTCCGAGGTCTGCTGATGGACTGTAACAAAGCTTACAGATTCTGTATTGGATTCATTAAAGTTTTCCCAAAAACATTTAGCCCTGCTTTGTTGCTGCCTCTTAGAAAGCTAGACAATTTAAAAAACCAATAACTTTCAGTATACTAAACACATGCTAATAAATAAACAACTTACCACTCAATCACAATGTTCACAATTCAAAAAGTAAAAGTAGAAACACTATATTCGCTCTCCAAACAATAAATTAACACTCTCGAAAAGAAAGGCATGAAGTGAAAAAGACGCCATACCTATTATAGGTTATGTTAAAGATGCATCAGTATCTTAATGTAATCAAAGAAACAGATTTGTCTCCCTTTATTTTTATTGCAACAACAGTTTCAGCACTGAGTTGTCACAAAGATAAAACACTGCTGCAAAGCAATGTTCTTGGTTAGTGCTATTACAACATATATGTTTGTTTTGTCACTGCTATAGAACCGTGTGATAAAACGGTGCTCTTTAATTGAGCTCTAAATGAGATATCACAATCTTGTCACGTTCTATGTTTGGTCAAGTGGGCTGAGTGTGATACCATAAAACCAATTAATATTAGTACCAGTAGCTAAAAGGTCGATAGTTCGAACCCTTTACAGCTCACAGCAAATTTCCTACTGTGAATCCCAGATATTTCTACCTGCTTCTTGCATTATTTTTAATCTCCAACTGTGTCTTACTACAATCAAATATTAATAAGGATTGAGTGATATGAAAAAACGTAAAAAGTTTACAAGTTATAGAACAGGAACCAGTTTTAAAAGTATTTATTATTACAGCTATCGTAAACCAGCTTCGCCAAGGTTCAGTCGTTCAGTTCCAGGCAGCACAAACACGATTTACAGCCATCTTTGCGAAAAATGTAAAGGAATATGTAACGCTTTTTATTACGTCGCCGAGACGTCTCCTATCAACGCGAAATGTCCGCCACATAGATACTCTCGTTGCCTAATAGAAAGTCACAACGGGAATTTCCTACTCTAATCGCAACAAGGGTATTTCTGGGGTATTTACGTAATAGCATCTTTAAGATTTCTCATAGAAGTCCCGATTTGAATGTCTTATTTTTATCCCAACAAGTTCACCGTAACATCTTGTAGTTTGTAAACATCATTCATGCCAGCATATAACACACTGATTCAAAAATGATCTCATCCAGAGAATAAAACGAGGAGTTGTTAGCAAAGTTTGAAACTTGAGTCTAGTCCTAGTCGTCCGATAGGAGGATCAACCTTCAGTAGCCGAATAGCACTGCAGTGTTGCCGCTTATTAAATTTATTGTTGAACTCGCAGTAGGTGTTGCCGTGTCTCAAATTTCTTTTTTATTACATATTATCATCTTTTTTAGAAATTGTTCTTTTTATTGTTTTACGTTCATGTTATGATTTTAAATGTTTTAGTTGGTTAGGAGTTTTTATTTATTTTCTTCACACGTTATAACGTTATGTTTGAATAATATTCGTTCTATTTACAAGATTTTATTAAAGTTCATTAGTTTATTTTATTTATAAAACGTAAAAAAATGTATTGTATTAAGAAAACCAAAATGTTCGAAAAACTCGAAAACCGTAAGATTTTGTGCTAAGGTGCCTACCTATATTTAGCTTTAAGTCTAAATGGCCTCTCTATCACCTCCCCCTCCAGAGTTTGCATCGACCTTCCAAAAACAATATGTATAGTAAGAGAGGACAAGAAATAATCGTAGCAATTGTTTTTAGTAAAAATAAATTTAAAAAATTAAACTTTAATAAAATCATTATGGAAAACATTACATATTTGCACTATGTAGAAACTGCATAGCTAATTAATTTTTTTCATCACGTTGGTAAATTCCATTTGTTACTATTGGCTGCTCTATTCGTCCTTTTATTTTTAGTGGAAATAAATTGTTTTTGTGGCTCTACTTTTCTTCCCGTCAAATTCTTGTTGGAACTGGTACTAGCATCAGTTACATAAGTGTGTTCTATTTTATTTTGGGGATCCTTTAATACATCTAGTGTTGGTTGAAGAGGGACTAAAGCTTTATTAATTACTTTGCGTTGTTCGATGGTATTGGCGCTATCCAAAATACGCTGGAACATATATGGGTTAATGATCTGTGGAAATGTGTATTTAGTCCTAACTTGCTATTCACGAGTCGCCACTGACTGTATGGGAAACTAGAATTTATTTTGGATGTAGAATCACCTGTTAAATTTTCTCGTTTAAAACCTGGGACACCCTCGTGCATATTTTAATAATAATAATAACAGTATTTTACGTGGTTAGCAACTAAATTTTTTTTAACACTAGTGTTGAAAAAAAGACACTTGACATGTGTAATGGTGCTTTCCTTATTTTCAGAAATTAATAGAAACAGACACAAAATGTAGTGTATAATGTGTGTATGTATGTAACTCGTTTTTCAAAATTAATAATTCGTTCGTGTGCTTTACCCCACCCAGCACCCCAATTCGCTCCACGGGTCCCGTAAGTTTGTTATTTTTAATAAATAGTTTTGTTGTCAAATTGACACCTGTTTAAATTAAATATAGTGTGCTTTGTATTTCCACACTAGTGTTGAAATATTTTTTTTCAACACGCGTGTGATATTTAGCACTTTCTAGCCAAGTTAACCGTGCTGTTATTATCATTTTCGTAGGTGGTCGTAGGAAAAAGAAAAATCAAACTTACGTTGGTCGTATTTTACGTGTTTCTGAGGATCGCAAATATAATAATGAACAAAACAATAACAAACAATAGGCAAAACAAAAAAAATGGAACATATAGGATTCATCAACTCAACTAACGATTAAATATCGAATCATCAACTCAGAATCGCGCGGGATTGCTTCGTCTACGTTCGTGGATTTTCGCTCGATCCTCCTGTCGGACGGCTAGACTCAAGTTACTTTGAAACCCCATATTCAAAATCAGTTTCAAACCCTAGAAATATTACTATAAACAGGACAGGTCCTAGATCTGAGTCTTGTGGCACACCCACTTTTAGCTAAAAGAATGCGTGTGTGTAATATGGTAACGGTAACGCCCAGTATTAGTTTTTATTTTTTACTATTTAAATGTAGTTGATGGCGATCAGCAGAGAGATGTAGTTGATGGCGATCAGCAGAGAGGATGAAGCGCATGGCGACATCTAGCGTCGATTTTAGACACCTTTAAAGCATACCAGCACCTCTAAACAGAACTCAATAAAATTAAGGAGAAAATCACTTGTAAAGACTATAAAGTCACAATTACAAGAGTCATGCAGGCAGGCTATAGGCAACGCTTAGAGACGTAGGTCGTCGGTTAGGGAACCGAAACCAATCAACACAGGAAAATGTTTCCTATAATTTCGTCAGTTCCATCCTTAGACGCGTTTCGCCATATCATAGCTCATCAGTAAGGCTAGAATTTAACGAAATAATGGCCGCCTAGGACACGATAAAGCCTTAAACCGGCACTGGTCAAGGAGATTGAAATTGTTTGCTACCGTAATTACAAATAACTGGGTTTATATGGTACACTTAGGGTGACCAGATTCCTTACACAAAAAAAGAGGACACCAGACGCAGTGGCGGCAACGGCGGTCATGGAACGTCTTTCTGGGGGGGGGGGGGGGGGGGTACTTTTAAGGATTTGCGCCGAAGGTGCAATCCTTCTTGTGCCAAAGGCGCTCTTTTGCGAACATTTTTTGGGTAAAATAACCGTAAAAAAATGGAGGAGGATTAAATAAGGGAAATATTTTATTTAACAATATACAGGTAAAGGGATCAGAAAGGGTTATAATTATTTGGCCAGAGCATAACGGTACCTACTATTCGTAACTGTAACAAAATCAATACACTTTTGCTTTCTAAGGGTCTTAAATAATGGGTCAGGTTAGTTGACACAGACCTTTTTAATGTAACAGATGTTAGGTACTTGTCTCCCTGGGTTTTTGTGGTACTTGAGAACAAAGATGGGACGTTATTACGCAGTAATAATGCCATCTTACAAAGTAAATAATAATCTGCAATGATAGGTAAAGAAATGAGGGAGGTTTACTTAACGGCCATATTTTATTTTGACAATATAAGGTAAAGTTGGGTAACTGGGCCCATGAGGGATCTGGGCTATGCCTTCATTGTATACAAACTGTTATACTAAAATAAGTTAAATTTGCCGCAATTAATTGGTCTGTCATTCGTCCACTTCACACAACCTCCCCCCATCATCCACCGCTCGTATTCAGATCTGCAATGACCGTTGAAGTGTCAACAGCAATTACCGCTACTACAGATTTTGACGTTTCCGTTTGTTTATTTTTACCGTGCACGTAAAATTTAAGGTAGGAAATGTTTTGTTGTTAAAAATATATAATAAATAGATAAGTTTATTCTTTTATTATGTTATTAAGGTGTATTTAGATTTTTTACTGAATTTATTGGAGGTGTCCCTGTTACCTCGTAAAAATATGTATAAGGGGAAACTGGGCCATGAATGTCAAGGAAACTGGGACCCCGAGGTCCCAGTTACCCATTAATAAAAATATTTATACTTAGGTGTTTGTAAATAATTTTTGACTCGTTCCAGATGGGTCGAGTATACCACCGCAAAACCAATAAAGGTGCCGACAGTGGTGGATATACCCGTGAAGATTTGAACAAAAAGCTGTTTCGGAAGTGAAAGAAGGAAAAAGAGCCTTACGAAATGCATCTAAGAAATATTTTTTCTTCTGAAGGTGAATCAGATACTGAAGAATTTGAGTATAAAGATATTGATTATGTTATCGTCCAATAACAAGAAGACTTATCAGGGACAGATTATTGAAATTAATTTTATATATGTAGTTTTTTTTTTGCTGCCATATGTTTTATGACAATATGATTTATAGAATTTTTTCCCCATTTAAAATTTTTGTCAAGTTCCCTATTATTTGGTATGATGTTACCTGTAGAACGATAATTTATAATTGGTGTACATAAACCGGTGTGATGGGTTTTTCTTAAAAATAATGTCAGACAGCAGGAATGACTTGAGTGTCCACTGCTGAAGACCGTTGTCGCTCGGCTTTCTAGTAATATAAAAAACAACGCCCGCTTGAGAAGATAAGTTACATATGCGGAAAGCATGTGGAAGTTATATGTTAAAATGTCAGACAGTATAGGAATGACTCGAGTGTCCACTACTGAAGACCGTCGTCGCTAGGCTTTTCACCAAACTACGCAGTATCTTTATACCAAACATGTACGTAAATCTTTAAAAATATTCTGTAACTAAAATGACAATAAGTAATATTAATAATACGTACACGAAAATGGGGGCGATATGTAATAAAATAAATTGCAGATTAACAGGGGACCAATCAAAACAAGAGTGTGGTCGTAGATCAAAAATAATCATCAAAAAGGGGTATTTTTGGGAGGTAAAACGTCACCATTACAGTCGCAGTCGTAATTGGTAACAAAAGGTAAAACAGCATTAGTTATTATTGTCGCAGACATAATAGGTAATATCTGAGAGATGAATCACCATTCAGGCCATCTTACACTAAGTTTTATGAAATGTAATATATAATTAGGGATTTTTTCTTTATGGCTTTTAATCTGATTAAATTATTCAGAAATTATATATGGCCAAAATGCTTTTATAATAGGTCGATTGTTTTTAAAACTTCTTTAATTTTCTTTTACTGGCAGCGGAATACCGCATCAGGGAAACATTCAGAATAAGATTAAAGCTAAAAAATCTTAAAGTCTGACATACCTTTCTTTACCATTGTACCAAACTTTAAAAGAACCTGAATATAAACACAACGTAGACAGGGTCGTGCCACAAGATTTGACGATTACAGCTACAGTGACGGATTTCTTCAGGTGATTAACACACCTGGGGTCGCGACCCCAGGTGTTTCAATATAGAAGGTTTTGTAAATAGTATGGAGGGCTTTAGGAAGGAGTCCGATCGAAAATGGCTGTTCTTTAAATTTACGTCCCTGTTTAGTAGTTAGTTCGCTGTTTCCCGGTCGCGGCGCAGTGATCGTCAAGTGTTTGACTTTTTACAGGTTTTGATAGACGTCAGCGGTATTTTTATCCAATAATTAATAAAATAAGCTTTATTAGATATAATATATACATATCTCAGCCTGTAGAGGGTTTTAGTTAACTAAATTCAATAAAACAGTTGATTATCCCATAAGAACCCATGCATTTTACAGATTTAAAGGAACACATGCGCCCCTGACGGCCATTTTTAAAGCTGCTTTACCGATCCAAAACCAATGTATTGCGATCGGTCTCCTAACCTAAAGCCCTCCATAGTAAATAGGTACTCCAGTTTGAAACTTAATCAACGATCTTTACATATTTTTTGAGGCTAAAATAAAACAAATTTGTGTAAATTTCTTTTAAAATATTATATTTTATTTTTATATCACAAGTAATCAATTATTTTACATATTGACATTTAATATTACCCACAATTGATTTATTTTGATTAACGATCGATTTATACAACTAAAAAAACGTCCATACAGACGACGATTTTTTTACACCGTTATTTTGTCATGATTTTTTCTCGAAATGGTTTAATGAGGACGTTTTTCATTCGAAAACTCCTTTTGATCGAGTGTATTTGTATTCATTTTCTTGCTCTGTAATGTGTATGACGAAAAAAAAATTATTATCTGTCTCTATAGACAAGGGGAGGACGTAAATATACCGGACGAGTTTCACTAAACAAAACGCAAAACAATATTTAAAATAAAAGTATTTACGGTGTGTTGTCCACGGATAGAGTTTGGCAGAGGAAAAACTTTTTTATTAGTAGGTATAGAAGAAAAAGTCATTCTTTATAAAAACGTCTGCTTGTGCTGAAACTACAATTTCGAATATCAGATTTGCGATTACTATACAGTGTTCGTCACAAACAACATTTTTAGTTTTTTAGATTTTTTTTTTTAATTCCTTGATTTATTAGGTAAATGAATTTTGCTCGTATTGAAACAATAATTTCAACTATTAGATTTGCGATTACTATACAGGGTTCGTCAGAAACAACAGTTTTTGTTTCTTGGATTTTTTTTTAATTCTAATTTTCAATTTATTTTGAAGGTATCTCTATGATCCAAATCAGTTGGCACGTAGAAGTCCCGATCTCACTTCCTTTATGGGGATATCTGATGCCACATGTGTATACAGTATGTATTGTCCACGGATGGGGTTTACAAGAGGACAAATGGACTAAAAATTGAAAGATACGAAAAAAAGTCACTCTTAATAAACGTTTTTGCTTGTCTAGAAAATACGATTCAACATAAGAAACTTCAATTTTTTTATACAGGGTGGGTAAAAACTGCAAAAATATTACTTTGCTTAAGAGTAAACATACTTTATTTTGAAATATACGAAAAAGTCACTCCTAATAAACGTTTTTGCTTGTCTAGAAAATACGATTCGTCATAAGAAAATTTTATTTTTTTATACAGGGTGGGTAAAAACTGCAAAAATGTTATTTTGCTTAGGAGTAACCATACTTTATTTTGAAAGATACGAAAAAAATCCACTCTTAATAAACGTTTTTACTGAAGTAATAATAATAATAATAATAATAATAATAATAAGTTTTAATGAAGTAATTATAATATTACGAAGTTTTTTATTAACATGAAAAGAATACGATAACGATTTTTTAATTCAAAAACTCCACCCCCATACTCGACACATTTTTCTAATTGCTTTCTCAAATAAGTGAAAGAATTTCTGATTTCTTCCTGAGATATCGATTGGACAGCCCAAATAATTCTGCACGTCAATATCATTTGGTACTGCGGTAGAAAAAACAATTTGTTTTAAACGGCCCCATAAAAACATATCCGCCAAGGTTAAGTCGGGGCTTCTTGGGGGCCACAAAACTGGGCCATTCCTGCCAATTCACCTTGGAGCAAGTCTTGCTGAAAATACATATTTTGTCGAAAATTTAATGGTAGATTTTCGAGTTCATCATTGAAAAATGTATCCAGCATTTCTAAAAATGACAATCTATTGCACGTGTTATCAAAAAAATATGACCCTATGATGCCATGGATGGATATCGCGCACCACACGTTCACTTTTGTGAAATATTGTCTTCTCGTCATAATTCTGAATTCGGGATTTTCTAAAGACCAGTACCTAACGTACTGGGTTGCAACGGTTCCATTGTTATAAAAAATGTACTTTCATCAGAAAACATGATACATTTATAAAAATCAACATTTTCACTTAAAATGTTGTCTCCTATCCACAAGCAAAAATCAAGTCGTTTCGCGTCATCTCCTTCTTCCAATCTTTGATTAAAGTGCGGTTTATACGGATACAATTTATTTGGTTTAAGGATCTTCTGAATTTGACTTTTTTTCATAACTTCCAACTGAGTAACACGATTTCTAAGGGACGTCATAGGATTTTCTTCAACAGATTGAAGAACTAAGACTGTAGCAGCATCATCATGGTCGTATTTCTTCTTTTTTTTTTGATATCCAAAACCGAACCAGTTCTCTTGAACTTTTTTACTAACTTTCATATTGTCATCCTAGTTATTGGGATTCCTACACATTTCTGGGTAAATTATTCCATGACGTAGAGGTATGAAACTTGACCATCCCCATAACATTGTATTATAAAAACTCTTTGTTCAGTAGATAGCATTTCTACTTAAATAATAACTTCATTAAATAAAGACATTGACAACAAGTACCTAATCACCTTAAGTGTCATTATTATGCCAGAGAATACTTTTTGGAAAATAATTTTTACATAGGTAAACCTTTTAATGAATTGTTCTACTTCGGTTTGTTGTGTAGAAAACACATTCATTAAGAGTGGATTTTTTTCGTATCTTTTAAAATAAAGTATGTTTACTCTTAAGCAAAGTAACATTTTTGCAGTTTTTACCCACCCTGTATAAAAATATTGAAGTTTCTTATAATGAATTGTATTTTCTAGACAAGCAAAAACGTTTATTAAGAGTGACTTTTTTTCGTATCTTTCAAAATAAAGTATGTTTACTCTTAAGCAAAGTAACATTTTTGCAGTTTTTACCCACCCTGTAAAAAAAAATTGAAGTTTCATATGATAAATCGTATTTTCTAGACAAGCAAAAACGTTTAATAAGAGTGCCTTTTTTTCGTATCTTTCAATTTTTAGTCCATTTGTCCTCTTGTAAACCCCATCCGTGGACATACTGTATATAAAACCAATTTCAATAATAACTTAGATCTCTTGAAAGAAAAATAGGAGTAGTTATTGCAAATATCCCAATACAGCAAGTTAGGAACTGTTATCGGGAAGTCAGATGTCGAGTTGAACTATGCGCTAACTAATAAAAATTGGTACTTCAAATAAAAAATGGTTTTCTTACAACAAAATCGTTACTCGCCCAGCTATAAAATCATATTCGAAGTAAGAAAGCAACAATAGTTGTTTGTTTTTACGTAAATTTATTTTAAACGAAATCCCAAAAACTAAAAATGTTGTTTCTGACGAACCCTGTATAGTAATCGCAAATCTGATATTCGAAATTGTAGTTACAGCACAAGCAGACGTTTTTATAAAGAATTACTTTTTCTTCTATACCTACTAATAAAAAAGTTTTTCCTCTTCCAAACTCGATCCGTGGACACTGTATAATTTGAGCCCGGTCGTAGCTCAGTGGTAGAGATACCGCTTACGGCCGTGGCGATCCGGGTTCGATTCCCGGAGTGGGCATACGCATAATAAAAAAAAGTATGACCGAATTTTAGTTGGTTGGTGTGATCGTCTTTCGGAGGAGACGTAAAGCTGTCGGTCCCGGTCATCTCTGGTCGTTAAGTCACGCTAGAGGCGCTTGCGCGACCTGAAAACTTTAGCACCAGACTTGAGCACCACAAGTTACACGAACTTTACTTTTTTTTTACTGTATAATTTAACGAGTCTAAGCCATAATAAACGAGGATGATTATCCGTGACAAAAAGAAAATGTCTTAAAGAAAGAATTCGTTGGGCCAGACTATGAAGTTCTTAGCTTGTCTGCGCCCTTGAACCATCCGAACAAACCCGAAGTAATTGGAAATGTTCAAAACGAGTTTTACCTGCCAACATGGACAACATTTTGAGCATTTATTGACGAAAAAGTATTAAAAATGGATAGAAGTTTTTTTATTTTTCAATTGAATTAATTTTTGTTTGTCTAATATTTTCTAAATGACAATAAAAAACTAGGATTGCCAATTAAAAAAATTCACTGACGCACTGTATCAATTTTTTTTTATGAAAAAGACCACAACTTAAAATATTTTTCAAAAAAAAAATGCACGGCATTTACTGAATTTATTCCAAGTTACAAACTCACCGTGTGTATAAAAAAAACATGCCCCCGAAGTCATGGGACAGATAAATCATAGGGAAATAAAAGAAGGGCGCAGACTTCGTGGCATCAACAGTTTTAGTTTTGCTTTTAAAAAAAGTTAGCTACATATTTCATAGAATTTGACCATTTACCTCCGCACCTCATCCAGCCAACCTCACTTTCAAATGTCACATGGCGCCACCTATCGAACGATACATCGTTGCAGGGGGCATTAAAACCCAGATTTATATGAAAAAATTCAAATTAGAATTATCTATAACATGAACACTAGAAATACCTTTATTGTTAGTATTAAATTGCCTATCCAATCGCGCTGAAAAATGTCAAATGGGGTAACGATGTGTCACTAGGTGGCGCCATTTGACATTTCAAAGTGAGGCTGGGGGATGTGTAGAGGTAAACGGTAAAATTCGATCAAACCTCTAATCTTGGTTCTTTTTGAAATAAAAGCCCCGTATGAACACAAACGCACTCAATACAAACTGGCGCTAAAATTAATATAAATTTGAAGGTATTACTACCTAGGTAATAAAAAATACCTATATATTTAAGGTATAATTTAACAAAATTATTAAATTAGGCCTTTTACAGCAACCACAAAAACATGGTTTTGTTCTTTTAAGTGCAAATTATCAGCAAAACACCAAGGATTCGTATAATCGTGCACTTTCAACAGTAAAGGATCCTTTAAACCAGTACAATTGCTCGAACACCATCGTCAACCGCAGCAATCGATCGAGCCAGCGAAAGAGCATCTTTACCACGAAGTCAACTAACGACAATAATAGAGGAAGTCTATACCACAGACATGTAATATAAGGAGACAAGACATTCCATTCTTAAAAAAACCGTTTGTTTACAATCAGACATTACTTTCCTTACAATTTACTCTATACTTATCTCTTACCGTTTCTAAGATATAAATTAATTTCAGTTTTTTTTTGTCCGAAAACGTCACTTTTAAAAATGCTGATAATTTTGAACTCTAAAACACTGAAACCCTGAAATTTGGTAAATAGTTAACTAATACCATAGGGCTCTTTGCCCTAGTCCCAAATCTTAGTTGCAATATACAGGGTGGTTGAAAAATACACTTATTCTGGTAACTTAAAAAAGTGACCATAAGTCATTTTTTTCAAATGTAACACCCTGTATATTATTACGGATTTGAAAAGCTGCTAAACTTTCACTTTATTCTTGTATATCATACCTGAACCTAACTAACTGGTTTAACCATTTTTTTGACGTATTAAGCATAATTTGTTAAATTTTCTATACAATTCAATTTTTATTCGGTTATTAGTAAGTTAGCCATGACAAAAACTGATGTTTACGTATGTTACTATGGTTATCGTTTTGACATTTCATTAAGTTTAGATACAAGATAGAAATACACTTTAAAGTCATGGAAGAAAACTATACAAATACAAATGCAGTTCTTATGAATTTATTTATTTTATTTGGACAATGTGTGTTTGCATTAACATGCAAAAAACATTAAAAATAAATTTTTCTTGAAATCCATGCAGTCAGCACCCGCATATTAAAGTGTTTGGATGTAAACGGCCAGCGTTTTGAACATATGTTAAAATAGCATTTTATTAGTTATAATTTTAGTAGTCTTTTATTAGTTGACTACCTGGTTAACATTTAATAAAATTTTTCTGGATCCTTATGAATTTTCTAAGATTCATTGGCGGTAAATTAGAGTACATTTCGTTAAACGTTATACATGTCCTGGCGATAATTCTATCACATTGGCCAAATAAAAGAAATAAATTCATAAAAACTACATTTGTATAGTTTTCTTCCATGACTTTAAACTGTATTTCTATCTTGTATCTAAACTTAATGAAATGTCAAAACGATAACCATAGTAACATACGTAAACATCAGTTTTTGTCATGGCTAACTTACTAATAACCGAATAATTGAATTGTATAGAAAATTTAACAAATTATGCTTAAGGTGGGAGTATCAACATGCTTGCCAACCTATAACCTATTTCGCGTAGATTTATTTATGTTTTCTAGCTTTTATACAAAATTTAAAGAAAATCAGTATCGACTTGATATTCTATAGGTAATAATTGACATATTTAATAAATATCAAGGAATTTCATAACTTATTTTAGGAGTATTGTATAGCGAAAAATATCGGATAAGATTTTTTTTAACGTTATTATGTCATTGTCACTTATTGTTCCTTCACTATACAATTCTCCCAAAATTAGCAATAAAATAATATATGATATTTTTGTAATATATCAGATACTACCTAAATAATGTACCGACGATATTGATTTTCTTTAAATGTTAGTTATTAAAATAATAAACTCAAAAAATCAACGCGAAATAGGTTATAGGTTGGCAATATATTGAATGACGTTGAGAATTCAACGTTAATACGTCAAAACAATGGTTAAACCAGTTAGTTAGGTACAGGTATGATATACAAGAATAAGGTGAAATTTTAGCAGCTTTTCAAATCCGTAATAATATACAGGGTTTACATTTGAAAAAAAGGACTTATGGTCACTTTTTCAAGTTACCAGAATAAGTGTATTTTTCAATCACCCTGTATATTGCAACTAAGATTTGGGACTATGCCAAAGAACCCTATGGTATTAGTTAACTATTTACCAAATTTCAGGATTCACTGTTTTAGAGTTCAAAATTAGCATTTTTAAAAGTGACGTTTTCGGACAAAAAAAACGGAAATTAATTTCTATCTTAGAAACGGTAAGAGATAAGTATAGAGTAGAGTTAATAAAAATTGTAAGGAAAGTAATGGGGGATTCGAAAATAAAATAAAATATATGGTTTTAAAAAATCGAAGTTACTATTATTTTTGTGTGGAAGCGGCAACACTGTATTGTTAAAAATATTTTAGGTTGGTAGAGCATGTCCGTTTATGTACGCGACCAAATTTTCAGAACGATTCCTTTACTGGTTCGTCAGAAACGTCTAACGTTCCATCCACCGTGAATCATCCTGTATATAAAAAAAAAATTATTGGGAAATTATTAATGTTTTTAAAAAATATATATTTTTTTTATTTTAGGAGGTTAGGTACGTTTTTGAATCTATGCACAACTTTTAATTCTAAACAACTTTTCTTCATAATATTTTGCTGAAATTTCTGAAATAGGGGTACTTTATTCTTGTACAAGTTTTATATTTTTTGGCCTACCCTGTACGCCGTTTGACTTGCAACCATTCCAAGTGCACCTAATATGATTATCGAACATGCACCAACTTTTAGCAAGAATAAAATTTTCTGAGAAATCGGTAAAAAAAAAATACCCATATGTTGCACACTTAAACAACTACACTGTATACTAGACAGAAAAAAAACTGTAAAAAAACGAGATGCTTTTCGGAGTCAAAGTCACGTCAATTAAAAAAACATACCGTACTGGCAAAGTCCAAGTTATAGTGATATTTTATGTGAGCATAAGAGAGTAAATGATAGGCTTAGATGCCCGCAATAAGGACAACAGATCGATCAGTATTGCCCGCGTGAATAACGCATGGCGAAGCCATCCCTCGGTTAAAGAGAGGGGAGCATTTGACTTAAGACGTCCTTGCCCGACTGGAAGTCACGTTACGAAACTTAAGGTTATGGTATTTTAAAACAGATAGTTTGCACTTAATTTTAAGCTCATTCAATATAAATTAAAAATTGCATTGTAATTATTTAATGCATTTTTTTTGTTCCTAGAAATACGTCGCTTACCAGACTCATGTGGTAGTTATGTGTCATTAGAAAATCTTTGGTGAAACCTACACCGAAGCCTCCAATCTTCATAAAAAGAGGAGATTAATCTGCCCTATTAATGGTCAATATTGGAGGCTTCGCTACACCCACTAATATTATTTATGTGCGAAAGAAATATCTTGTTTCAATATTTCATTTCGATACAGTCTTTTTGCTAAATGCACGATATACGGAATCAAAACGGTTTTCAGAATAGTTAGTCCCCCAAAATGTTTAAAACGAAAATAATGTAAACTTTCAAAAGAACCTTAATATACATACTTAGTTAATAACTTACAAAAGATAAAGAAAGAGAAAACTACATACAAAAAGAGATACGAGTAGTCCCAACAGGCGTAAATTTGACAGCATCATAGTGACAGCGTACCTATTTTCTAAAGCCCGTATTCCACTGGCCAAGTTGTAAAAGTTGACCTTCAATTTATTGTAAAAAAATTGGAACTTGTTCTAATTTGTTGACCAAGTTGGGGAAAAGGTAGTGATTTTTAATATTTTTGGCTGCCAACCTATCAGATTTTGAGGTTAGAAACTCGTTTTTAATGTTTAGTTTCTAAAATTTGTTTAAAAATTATGAGTTAATATTTATTTTACTCTACTCCCAACCAACTTTACAAGTTTATTACAGGGATAAGTATATAAAAATAACTAACAATTATTACTCTAACTTAGTAGGTATACAGTGCGTTTTTTTTAACGCGGGCCATAGAGATTTACATTGTAAATCTTTAAGTCTATGTTAGGCACATTTCTATTGAGAACTACGAGTTAAAATTTTACACAAATATTTCTTGTGGTCTCATATCCAATTTAGGACCATGTTTGTATTACTTTACTAACGCAAAATATTGAAAAATGCCATTTTAAGTTATAATGTTACGCTGTTTTGCCCAGCCCTGTATATTAAGTTTACCCAGGTATATTTGACATAAACTGGTATGTGACATTTTTATAATATTACCGAAATTATACAATGTTGATGATTATTTAGTTTGTATTAAATATGTTTTATTTTAAGTGGTTTAAAATGTATTAATTTTCTTAATTCTAAAGCAGAACTTTTATTTCAATAAAGTTTAATAATTTAAACTAATTTTATGAAAGTCAGAAAAATAGTGACAGCCGTGTCAATATTTTTCTTTATCTAAGGTAGTTAATTACATAAATTACAACGGGGTAAAAAAGTGTAATTTAAAAAAAATAAAAAGAGCTTTTTTGGGCATCTCTTGGAGATTTTTTGCACAGATTGTATGTTAACTTCTTCCTCCCATCTCATATTTTATCTATCGAGTTTTAAGATTATTTGTTTAATATAAATGTGCCTAACATAGGCTTAAAGATTTACCATGTAAATACCTATGGCCCGCGTTAAAAAAAACGCAGTGTATACAAAAAAAGTTAAACAAAATATTTGTTTTTTATAAACGTTTGATTAACTCATTACGAAAGAAAATTATACTAGGAAATATTTTTTTAAATGAAATTTAAATAAAGGTAGTTTTTTTAATGTTTTAATATTTTCGGGTAAAATATTATACAGGGTCCTGCAATAGTGCGTCAGGCCTCCATAGCTCCTATACGAATGGGGTTAGGAATTTTATTAATATGCCGACTTAAACCGCATAGTACGGGGTACTTTCGGAAAATATTTTCTCATATACAGGGTGGCCCAAAAAAGTGTGGTCACATAAAGTTGTGATTTTTTAAATGGAATACCCTGTATATTATTAAATTTCCACACTCTACATAAAATTACAATAATTTTTTTATAAATGCATTAATGGTCTATATTTAATAGTTTCCGTGATATCGATATTTGAAAAATGACGTTTTTGAACTTTGACAGCTTTTAGCTTTCTAACTGTACGTCTTAGAGCAAAACGGCTTACATGTTCCTATCTTCGATTTTTATTATCTTTCCAATAGTGTCAACTTCCGGTCAAACCGGATGTAACTCGAAAGCAGGAAATATAGTACTTCCGGTTTGACCGGAAGTTAATTTTTTTGGAAAGATAACAAAAATCGAAGATATGAACATGTAAGCCGTTTTGCTCTAAGACGTACAGTTAGAAAGCTGGAAGCTGTCAAAGTTCAAAAACCTCATTTTTCAAATATCGATATCTCGAAAACTATTAAATATAGACCAGTAATGCATTTATAAAAAAATTATTATAATTTTATGTAGAGTGTGAAAATTTAATAATATACAGGGTATTCCATTTAAAAAATCACAACTTTATGTGACCACACTTTTTTGGGCCACCCTGTATATGAGAAAATATTTTCCGGAAGTACCCCGTACTATGCGGTTTAAGTCGGCATATTAATAAAATTCGTAACCCCATTCGTATAGGAGCTATGGAAGCCTGATGCACTATTGCAGGACCCTGTATAATATTACTCCATTATACAGGGTGTCCGGAAAATACGTGTACAACGTTTGACGACAGACTCCTGACGTCAAAATAGGTCGATCTAAGCCGACTTAGTTATATCCAAAATTGTCTCGTTTAGCCGGTAGAGGGCGTCAAAAATTTGTAAAAATATTGGTTTTTCCTAAATTATGTGAAAACCTGCTAATCGATTTTAATGATTTTAAGTATGTAGACTAATACTATAAAATGACGTTTTCTAGTAGTAGTCACCGGCTGTAAATAAATGGAAGTGTTATAAAAGTGATATAATACGTCAACATTTCTCCTCATTTTTTATATGAACGGCGTTATGACAACCCAGATTTTTTGTAGAGTGACTGGTGACTGGATGTATTCGGAAGCTATTTTACCTCTTTAATATTTTTCGTTGAATAAGCTGTTTTGCCAGAAGAAAATATTTACAATTACCTGCTTATATCAATTATTAACAATAAAAATAAAACAAAGTACAACAAAGTTGAAAGTATGTATTGTAAGAAACTAAGTAAAACAAAAACATTACTTAAGCAAATGTGTAAAATGACCGCCATCTTGCTGAATACCTACACTTATTAACACGCCTGCATTTAAAATCCGCTGCAATAAATCATCGCGTTTACCGGAGTCTTGTAAACTTCTTAAATTAAAATTTAACAAATGTTACAAATTATTGTTACAGGTAATTTGATTTTAATATTATTACTAATAATACTAAATATTGTAAATATTTTCTTCTGGCAAAACAGCTTATTCAACGAAAAATATTAAAGAGGTAAAATAGCTTCCAAATACATCCAGTCACTCTACAAAAACATCTGGGTTGTCATAACGCCGTTCATATAAAAAATGAGGAGAAATGTTGACGTATTATATCACTTTTATAACACTTCCACTTATTTACAGCCGGTGACTATACTACTAGAAAACGTAATTTTATAGTATTATTCTACATACTAAAAATCATTAAAATCGATTAGCAGGTTTTCACATAATTTAGGAAAAACCAATATTTTTACAAATTTTTGACGCCCTCTACCGGCTAAACGAGACAATTTTGGATATAACTAAGTCGGCTTAGATCGACCTATTTTGACGTCAGTAGTCTGTCGTCAAACGCTGTACACATATTTTCCGGACACCCTGTATAACAATGAACGTTTTCCAAAGTTGCTGTTTATTTTAATAGTTTGTAAAAAGTTAGTTTGTCTAGTATCATGTCAAGATCATGAACTTTTGTAAAAGTGATTTTAGACATTTTTTGTTTTAAAAGTAAAGAATAAATAAATATGCAAATTTTTAAATTATATAAATTATTTATATCTATTCGGTTTATATAAATTTGTTGTTGGTTCTAAGTGCGGAAGTCTATGAATACATTTAATAATTTTATTTTAAAATTTCTTTAAAGGTTTTAGTACTATTGAATTGGCTGAACCCCAAATAGAAATAAGATACTGAATTTTTGAATGTACTAACGCATGATAAATAGTTTTTAAATGATTTGAAGATATACAATGACGAATTTTAAAGAATATCCCAATTAACGGAGAAATGTAAGTTCGAATATGTTTTCTACAGCTAAAATTTTGATCAACATATTATAATTCTAAAAATTTTATGTTATCTTTGTAATTAATATTTTCCCAATTAAATATTATTGGTTGCTTCTCCATAATATCTAGTCTTTGTTTGGGTTTGTTCGGCAATGTACAGAAATGACGATTTATTAAAATTTAAAGTTAATTTATAAGATTCCAACCAGTCAAATATAATTTTTAATTCTTTTTTGATATTTAATTATTTACCTTATCAAATCGAAACTAAAAACAAACAAAACAGGAATCTTCGATGTTATATTGCTTACCTAACCCCAAGTCAAATATTAGTTGGTAAGATTGTACTGATTTTAACAATTTGCCAAAAACTTGGGTATGTGTACAAGCACATTTTCAAGCACAAATTCTTGTTCAAGTTTTTGGGCAAAAACTTGGCCCGTGGAATACGAGCTCAATAGGTGATTGGTTGACTAGCCGCCATTTTAAAAAATGGCGACCTAATCTACCGATCACGTCACACTTACGACCGTAGGGACTCGGTCTAATGAGAATGTTTTACAAGGAAGACGACCTCTAGTGAAAGTTCTGTTAACTCTGTTAGCAACCGACAGCCGAGGAATCCGTTGATAACATAGTCAACAGTCTTTCTCAAAATATTCACTATACGCCGCAATGGCGTTGCAGTCGTCGATAAATTTTAAAATAACGATTTTTTCCTATAAAAAATGTATAAGTTTCATCCATAGCCTTCTCGATTTAACAGAAGTGAGCGAGACAACGTTCTAGAAATATACATTTTTTGTCAAAACTATTGCTTTTGAATTATTTTTATAGGAAAAAGTCATCGTTCACCCAACTTAACTATACAGGGTGTTCCGATGATCATGTTACAAAATTCTAGGGTAGATAAAACACACGAAAATAAGAAAAAAAGTTCATGTGAACATGGGTCCGGAAACGCTTCTTCAGGGAGCTAGGGCCCTTCGAAGATGACCTTCAAAAACTACTTTTCGTTTTATAGCTTCGGTACTACTGCAGCTATCGCAACCAATTTTGGGACATGAAATCTAGTTCGTAGGTTCATCAATTTGAGCCTTCCGGATTTTGTCACCTTTAACCAGGGGCGTACAAACCAAGGGGGTATTTGAGTAAATTTGACCCTACTCCTCTTAGGCTTTAATTTCTTACCATTTTTATATCTGATTATGATTCTCCAATGCCTTTTACATAAAAAAGGTACTCTTAGTAAAAATCGCTATCTGTCACAGTAAAGTAGTTTTTGAAGGTCATCTTCGAAGGGCCCTAGCTCCCTGAAGAAGCGTTTCCGGACCCATGTTCACATGAACTTTTTTTCTTATTTTCGTGTGTTTTATCTACCCTAGAATTTTGTAACATGATCATCGGAACACCCTGTATAGTAGCTATCAGCTAAGATTTTGCTAGAACCTGAGAATGCTTGTCACTATCGTGTAGTTTTTTTCGTTTGTTCTTTTAATACTAAAGAATTAAAGCAATTGCAATGCACCTTTCACAATTTTATTATTCAGGCAATTTAGTACGCTTTTCTTTTAACGCAAACTTGCATATTTTGGGACCTAATAATACGATGAAAAAAAATTGAACATATTCCGAATACTTTCGAAGATACAACAAAAAAAAACTAAATTTTAGGTTTGGTTTTTATGTTTTTTGCCTACTAAAAAAAGAACCCTCTTTCGTAGTCGTTTTGATGTTCAACAATGGCATTACGAGTTTCCAAATTTGACGTTTTGTTCTTAAGACAGCCAGCCACACGCCTTTCCGCCCTACAGGTATGGGCATGCGCACAACCCTCTTGTTATTAGGGTTTCCTTGTTTAGCGACATCCTCAAAATATACTCCAGAACCGGCTCGGCGCCATTTTTGTTGTTGTGTTTTAAGTTTTCTCTGTGGATTTCTTGATATGAATGAAGTTAGCGATGTTTATCAGCAACGTTTATGTAGCAACGAAATTTTTTTGGGGTACGTGTCAATTCCGCCTGTACCCCAAAGGAGTAAATTACCTGCTATATACGAATTTCCAAAAAATCGAAGGAAAGTTACAGAATAGAAATTTTGAAAAGTAGCGTTTGTAAATGAATTTTACTTTTTTTAGTGGCGAAGATTGAAATTCTACCCCTATGAGGCAGTTTACTAAAGACGATAAATCCAAATAGTAGAATTTCAATCTTAGCCGCTAAAAAAATTAAAATTCGTTTACAAACGCTACAGGCGGAATTGAACGTACCACAAAAAAAAATCGTTGCTGCATAAACGGTGCTGCTAAACGTTGCTAACTTCATACATTATTTCTTGTTGTTTTCTTCGCTATTGTGGATTGTGGGTGTTTAATATTTAAAAATTTTTAGTTTTTGTGTAGTTTAGTGACTCGGATTGGAATATAAACAATGACTAGTAAAAACCATTGTATGGTTTTGGTATGACCAAGTAGGGGTAAAATACCAGGTATTTCGTATTTTCAGTAAGTATGGAGTAGTGATGTATCTTGATATATAACTTATTTTATTATAATTAATTTAAACACATCTAACTAGTTTTGAAGAAGTAGTCCATCCTCAAAGTGGAGTCAAACATCTAACTAGGCCTAGGCCACACAAACAAAATATTAAAGCCCGGACCTGTCTATTTTCCATTCGTCAAATGATAATGTTGGAGTGCGCATGCCTATTCCTGTCTGGTTTTGTTTACATGCGCGAGGCCATAAATCTACCACTTTCGTGATTATTGTTTGCTTTTCTAAAGGTAACTGTCTATGTCCAAAAACCTGTGTTCGGAGAGCAATTGCCTTGCGTGAAAAAACAATTGATAATTAGTAACAGCAGAAAACGAAATTGTCAAATTTGCCCGTATTTCTTTTTCTGCTTTTATTAATTTATAATTACAACATTTTTTAACATAAAACTGTAAGGTAGGAAAAAAGTGGTATTTGGGCTATTTTTGTATAAAATGAAGAAGTAACGAAATATTAATCAAAAAACGAAACGGCGAATGCGTGACTAGTGTTTGCTCTTAATCCTAATGAGAAAAAACACTCTACTTCTACTAAAGATAATTGCCAGGGCCGTAATAATAAAGAAAGGATAATTTGAAGTGCTGATGATGTGTTATTAATGGTGAAACGTTAAAATTAAAAAAAAAACTCTGATTTGTTTTAAACTTCTAAAGCTTAAGTTACTCAAACCGTATTAAAAATTCCATGTCCGTATTTAAACGCATTGACGTGACGGTGGTATAGTGTCACCATTTGGAACTTACCTTTATTAATAAGATTTGTTCAAATTAAGTAACGACAATCGTTGTTGCTTCAAATTAGAGTAAAAACAATGTATTGAACTGTCAGCAACTGTCATTCGGTACCCGTAAAAAAAAGGCATTTTTTCACCGATTTCTAAAAATGTTATTAAAAAATTAATTAAAAGCGAATAATCGTGGCATATCGGACAACTGTGTAACTGTTTTTTATATTGGAATACACAGGGATCCAAGTTTAATGGATACCCTGGGGCGGGTAGACCACGACGGCCGTAACGTCCTTGTTAGGAGGCAAAAAATTTTGACACGAGTGAAGAGAAAGTTATTATAATTTGACAATTTGATCCGATACACGTCACATGTTCCATTTTTCAAATGACAAATGCATCTAAAAAATTAAAGACCTATAATAAAATCTCCAGAGAAATGATTATTATTTCACAATTTAAATAAATAATTTAAAGTCTAATTGAAGCAAAACGGACTGCCGCTGGTATATAATTTGAACAAACGTTATTAATTAAATAAATTTCCATATGGTGCGGAGTTTAATTGTGACACTGTATAAAAAACGAATCGTGAATTTGAAAACTAACAACGCCATCTTGTAAAGCATAAAAAAAGGCCATAAATAGGGGTCAAAATTCAAGGGGCAAAAAACTAAAAGCTATTCGTAGTATTTACAATTTTTTTTTCACCATATTGTTAACCCTGTAAATACGCAACTTTGTCACAATTTAACCATCGAATACAAACGCAGATTAAATCGTCGCCAAACAACGAAATTGTGAAGAAATCGACATAAAGCTCAGGAAATCTAGGGTGATATTGACTATACAATCAATTATTGCAGAATTAAATAAATAAAATGATACACAAGTACTATTGAATAAATAACAATCGAATAAATATAAAATAAGGTACCGAAAATCTGGACAGGATATGTCAAAAGTATGTCAATTATTTGCGAAACATTTAGGGTAGTTTTGACTGACAAACATCAAGCAATACAATAAAAACAACAAGGGCAAGTGCATGTTAGGTTATCCTGTACACAACAAAATAAGGGTTAAGTGCAGTGGCGGCTCCTGGTTGATTTAAATTAGGAGGTTGAGGTGGGAAACAGTGGTATTAAAAATGTGCCGTTGTACCACAGAACTAAAAAAAACAAGTAGAATACTTTATCCTCATAATAATAAATTAAATTTCTAGGCAAGGCCTAATCTTTGATAATATAATTTTTTCCACTTGGCAAGAGTTGCCATCAATTTAACATTATTTAACACCAAAATATATTGCATAATATGCAAATAATGGCAGATTTTGTACAGTTTTGTTAATCTATTCGTGTGCTCATTCAATTTTTTGTTATTTTTGTGCCGTCTTTTGACTTTGAAAACAATAGGTATTGATAGTGCCACTGTGCCTAGTGCATAATCGATTTAATAGTGAGAAAAGTGAAGGAGAGAATAATTCTTAATTCTTTCCGCAGAGGTAAAGCAATATGAATACCAAATTGTTTTACAGAGACATAAATAGCATCAAATTTATTTAAATATAATTTCTTATTATTTCCTTGTAGCAGCGGAGGCACTGCCTTTCCTGACGAGCCGCTACTGGTTAAGTGTCAATAGCTGTTTCAACCCACGACGACAGAGCAGATGCTCTTCATCATAACAAGCCGACAAGACGTTAGAGGGCGCAATTTGTAATAATACCAGTTTTTTTAAATTTTATTCCGAAAATTCAAATCATACGGTTTAACTATGATGTCATAATCGGAAAAAATATTAAATTTGCAAGAAAAATATGAAGACCGTAGTTCGATATCTTTGTTCGTTGCAGAGTTATTGCCAAAATGATAATTTTTAACACTTTTATCGAACCAATTATTGTTTTTATAGCTTCGTGGCCACGACAAAAAAATATTTTTCTATTTCACGTTCATAATAAGCTCAGTACGATACGCATTTGCGTATCGTAATGAAGCTATTTCGATACGCGTGTTTTCTTTATTTGATGTTGGTAACATTTAAATGTTTTATTTCATTGACTTGCGCGGCCTTTGTGATTTACGAGAAAACCCATTTTTCGCAGAGGAAAAATAGCTTGATAACCTACTTTTTTATTCTGTGTGAATAACAGTCATGTATGTTGGTTGCATAAATCTATAAATCAATCTTTTGTAGATGCTTCAAGCTATCATTTTCTGCCAAATCCTATCCAAAATTCAATCTACTAACCGTCCAATGTCGATTTTAACTTCAACTTTATTTTGAATTTTCCATCTTCCCTATACTAAATTGCAATGCCGTGACGTAAAATCACGTCTTTTGAAATTCGAAAAAAGTAGCAAAATCGCCCGATTTCCGAATGCTCTGTATATGTACCGAATGTACAAGGATCACACAACGTATTCCGTCCAATTTCAAATCTCATATCGCTAAAACAACTTTAGAATCTCGTGGTGAAAATGGGTCAATAAATCAAAAAATGACAGTTTGCAAAATAATTTTTGTTGTCCAGAGGCTACTATGAAAAAAAATAGTATTACCAACATAAAAATTTACAAAATTTGAAGGATTTATTTTCTTTTTAAAATGTATTTTTCTTGATTATAAAAGGTGAAATAGAAAAAAATGTATAAAGCACATGTTTCATAAGGCTCGTTTTTTTAAAATAGACGCGTGCGCTAAAACCGCTTCTTAAGAAACGGGTACTTTAATATACTATTTTAAACTTTATGATTCTATTATGTGTAGGTTTGTTACTCATTATTAAAATGGCCCAAAAAACTACTTTAGAATTAATGACATAATCATCGAAAATTTCTAATTTAAGCATAATTCTAATATGATGTTTAAAAAAATAAATCTAGATAGCCACGAAAAAAATCGGCAGATTTATTTTTGATAAGTGTTGAGAGAAGTTTATCCTTGATTATTTGTGAATTACTTCTTTCCTACTCAAAACTTATGCTATATCCCTCAAAAATGGCTTATATACCAATGCCGAGGCTTACGATAGGTTTGCCGTATATCTTGAATGTTTTAAAAGTGTAGTATTGCGGAACGAGAATATGCTGCCATATATCCTAAATGAAGGCACCATACTAGGAGAATATTTCGACGACTGGCAATACTTAAGACAAACGGGAAGTGTACAACCTATTTCAGTTCTTATCAGAAGACGTCCGGTAAGGAATGAAGACAATATTATAAACGTTCTTGCGTACATGGAAGCGAATCCTCATTTAATCTCATGAGAAATTTCGTATAAGTGTTATTTCAGTGTTCCGAATTATAAGGGGTTTTAAGCTGCATCCCTTTTATGTCAGAGAGATGTGTAATGAAAATCCCGAATTCCTTTCCTGGATTTTATGGACTGATGGGGCCAAAGTCTTTCGATTGTTTTGTTAAAAAGTTTTCCATGATTATTTTAATGCTGTTGTTATTGCTCGTTTGCCTTTAAACACGTTTCAAATTTTGTTCTTTACAAAGGGAGGCATGGAAAATGAAAACTTATTATTAATAATCCAACCTATGCACCTATGGAACTATAAAAACAATAATTTCTACGATATAATATTTTGGCAATAACTCTGAAACGAACAAAGATATCGAACTGCGGTCTACACATTTTTTCTTGTAACTTTAATCTACTTTCCGATTATGATGTCATAGTTATATCGTATGATTTGAATTTTCGGGATAAAATCGAAAATACTGTTATTAACAAATTGCGCCCTCTAGCAATTTTATTAGAAACGATCGTGTATCGTTGGATACGGCAATTAAAAGTACTTACCTTTCTCTTCCAAATAAGCTTACATTTAGTAAAATCGGATAAGTCGTTTAGAAGTTACAGCGATTTAAATGATTACACTTTCAATAGCTTCCCCCATTCTTATCAAGGTCGGTACGCCAATGAGCCTTAAACCAAAATGATGCAAAATTGTTTAAGCTTTCTAATGATGTAACTAAAGATATACCTTAATATTGGAATTTTCGGAGAAATTAAGAATTTTAAAAATTAATTTTCAATTGTGCCTCCTTGCGGCGAAATGTGGAACTTAAAGATAATTTCCAGAATTTTCTCAGAGCCACTTTAATCATAATTTTTTTTCCACAAGTTTCTGTGCTTAGTAGTTTCCGAGATATGGCCGGTGGCCACCGATAATGACAATGACATGTCATGCGATAGAATGTCCTTTAATATCATTGGCTCGGCGTAAAAGTACGTTGATAAATGGTCTATCTCTTTGATCGTCGTTGGTTTCACCATCGGGACTAAGGCTTGTTACATGCAATTTTAACAAGATGCTTGGTTTTTGTCATAAAACTCTAAAAACCACCCTATATGCCATCTGACAATACTATGAGACCTCTACTTTTGACTTTTCCGAACTATAATGTAAAGAATTATACAGGGTGTCCGGAAAATACGTGTACAACGTTTGACGACAGACTCCTGACGTCAAAATAGGTCGATCTAAGCCGACTTAGTTTTATCCAAAATTGTCTCGTTTAGCCGGTAGAGGGCGTCAAAAATTTGTAAAAATATTGGTTTTTCCTAAATTACGTGAAAACCTGCTAATCGATTTTAATGATTTTTAGTATGTAGACTAATACTATAAAATGACGTTTTCTAGTAGTATAGTCACCGGCTGTAAATAAGTGGAAGTGTTATAAAAGTGATATAATACGTCAACATTTCTCCTCATTTTTTTTATATGAACGGCGTTATGACAACTCAGATATTTTTGTAGAGTGACTGGATGTATTTGGAAGCTATTTTACCTCTTTAATATTTTTCGTCGAATGAGCTGTTTTGCCAGAAGAAAATATTTACAATATTTAGTATTATTAGTAATAATATTAAAATCAAAGGATGTTAATAAGTGTATTTAGCAAGATGGCGGTCATTTTACACATTTGCTTAAGTAATGTTTTTGTTTTACTTAGTTTCTTACAATACATACTTTCAACTTTGTTTTATTTTTATTGTTAATTATTGATGTATGCAGGTAATTGTAAATATTTTCTTCTGGCAAAACAGCTCATTCGACGAAAAATATTAAAGAGGTAAAATAGCTTCCAAATACAGTCACTCTACAAAAATATCTGGGTTGTCATAACGCCGTTCATATAAAAAATGAGGAGAAATCTTGACGTATTATATCACTTTTATAACACTTCCACTTATTTACAGCCGGTGACTATACTACTAGAAAACGTCATTTAATAGTATTAGTCTACATACTAAAAATCATTAAAATCGATTAGCAGGTTTTCACGTAATTTAGGAAAAACCAATATTTTTACAAATTTTTGACGCCCTCTACCGGCTAAACGAGACAATTTTGGATAAAACTAAGTCGGCTTAGATCGACCTATTTTGACGCCAGGAGTCTGTCGTCAAACGTTATACACGTATTTTCCGGACACCCTGTATACAACAAAACGACATTCTCTTACTTTGTCTTAAAAATTATTACTTACACGTCTACAATAAGAATCGATAAATAAAAACTAAATAATAAACCCAGGTTGTTAGTAATTTTTGGTATATGGAAGAAAATTGGTTAGTACTTAAAAAACTATCGCTAGTATGAAAACATACTTACAAAAATATACATAAAATAATATGTACAAAAAAAATTAACCTAAATACCAAAAATAGAAATGAGACAACTTCGAAAAGGAAAAAGGACGCTTCCTTTACGACACACTTACAGGTATGGAAATGCGTTGCCCGCCTATACAGTATGGTATGCAACATATGGGAAAGTTTTTTATCACCGATTTCTCAGAAAGTTTTATTCTTTATAAAAGTTGGTGCATGCCTATTAATGCATATTTCATATTTCACCTGCGGCTAATAGTAGGGGAGCAAATGCCATTTTTTTCGAAATTGCCCTAAGAGTAAAGTACCTTAATTATTAGAAATACAGCAAAATGTTATATGGAAATGTTTTTGCAAATTAATAACTTAGTCCAAATACGAAATTTGAGTTAGGTGTGTCAATATTTAATTTTTTTTATATGCATTTCTTTAAAATACGTTTTTGGACTTCAGCGTATTGGGTGAAAATGACAAATAAATTATTTATTATTTCCAGTAATATGAATAGAGTTGGATTCTATCATAATTTTGTTTAGAACATAAGTTGGCTAAAATGTGTTTAAGTAGGCGTGCAACACGCTAATATCTGAACCAACTCGTAAAATTGAAAGGCTTTAAAAAGTTTGCAACTACTTAATCCATTTTTATTATAAACCCACGTTTAAGTTATTTAATAAATATATTAAAATTGCATCAACAAAAAATCGACCAGAGGTGTACCGTTTACGGGAAAATAGAGATTAACCAAAAAAAATTAAAAATTGTCGACATCTAACTCAAATTTCGTATTTGGACTAACTTACTAATTTGCAAGAACATTTCCATATAAAATTTTGCTGTATTTCTAATAATTAAGGTACTTATTTACTCTTAAGGCAATTTCGAAAAAGTGGCATTTACTCCCTTACTATTAGCCGCAGGTGAAATATGAAATATGCATTTATAGTTTTAAGGCATGCACCAACTTTTATAAAGACTACATTTTTTAGAGAAACCGGTGATAAAAAACTTTCCCATATGTTGCATACTTTCTTGGACACACTGTATATATAGTGTCCGCGGAAAAGTCTGCACCATATGGAAAACTTTTTTATGCGTTTTTTTGGCATTAGATTCTGCATGACCCAAAACAAAACAAAAGCTTAAAACTATTGACTTGTGACGTGCGTTACACCTGTCAAATGTCATTTAAAACTTTCAAATTGCCGAGTGTCCTATTTTTTAAAGATACGAAAAAAAGTTATAAGAAAATATTGCTTCCCATCATATTTTGAGTCTAAACCCAAATTTTTGTTTAAAAATTTCATCAAACATCAAACAAAAGTACTAGGGGTCACTTTGATATTTTTTTAAATGGAACACCCTGTATATTTTTACATTTTTAAATTCCACATAAAATTGTAATTATTTTTTATTAAATGCACTATTAGTCTATACTTCATAGTTTCCGAGATATTGACTCTCGAAAAGTGACATTTTTGAACTTTGACAGCTTATAACTTTCTAACAGTACGTCTTAGAGCAAAACGGCTTACATATCCCTATCTTCAATTTTTATTATCTTCCCAAAAAAATCAACTTCCAGTTAAACCGGAACAACTATATTTCCTTCTTTCGAGTTACATCCGGTTTAACCGGAAGTTGATTTTCTTGGGAAGATAATAAAAATTGAAGATAGGGATATGTAAGCCGTTTTGCTCTAAGACGTACTGTTAGAAAGTTATAAGCTGTCAAAGTTAAAAAATGTCACTTTTCGAGAGTCAATATCTCGGAAACTATGAAGTATAGACTGTGTGCTGACTGAGTGCATTTAATAAAAAATAATTATAATTTTATGTGGAATTTAAAAATATACAGGGTGTTCCATTTAAAAAAATATCAAAGTGACCCCTAGTACTTTTGTTTGATGTTCAATTGTTTTTTGCTGAAGATATTCGAATTCGCGGGAGAAAATTACTTAAGATGGCTATTTCAGTTTTTTTATAAAAGTACAGGAAACGTCAAAAAATCGCCTTGTCTAGTCTTGGTTGGATAACCCTGTACATTATTTTTTTCCTTTTTTTTTGGAAACTTAACTTTTGTTTACTCTTTTGTCAGCTTATTTAAAATAATTATTTTGAATCAGACTAACTGCATTTTAAAATTTAGTTATCGCATAAACCCATTTTATAGATAGCAAAAAAAAATTCTTCAAAAATTTTAATGCGCTTCGGGTCTATTTGTCTTGTTTGCCTAGGGAAAATTTTAAATTAAAGAGTATTACATGACCAGTAAAGTCCGCGTGATATGAGATATTTTTTTATTAATATTTATTCGAAATTTGACTTTGGCATCTGCTTCGATCGAGATAAAAATTAAGCAAAAAAAATAGTAGTAGTCACGTGATTCGCATTATCTGTCAAATTTTGATTTTTTCCCAAAAAATAATTCAAGAGTGGGTATTTTGGAAAATATCGAAAAAAGTTATTAGAAAATTTTTTTCTTTAAATGCAGTTTCTAGCCACACGCAAAATTTCAGCTGCATAAGATCATTTTGATTTTTTATCTATATTTTGTAAATTGCACCACTTTTGCAAAATAAGACTCACAGTTTTGACAATGCTTTATTTCAGATACATTTTCTTTAAAGTAGCGCCATATTAAATGTGTTTTTCTACAAAATCAAAATTGGGCTATTAAAATTTGGTCGCATGTGATGCAAAGTTTATTTGTTTTTGACCCTGTATAAGGTAACTTCATTAAATAAGTATTTTTGAAAACGTAGTTTGTGTCTGAAAGTAATAAACCATAATATTAAGACAAAAAGAACACAGTGTCAGCAGTAAAGTGTTCATTAAGTGGAAAATAAATTTTAGTGGTGGGTAAAAAATCAAAATTATCTTATGCAGCTGAAATTTTACATGTGGGCTAGAAACTGCATTAAAAAAAACTTTTTCTAATAACTTTTTTCGATATTTTCAGAAATTATTTTTTGGAAAAAATTAAAATTTAACAGATAATGCGAATCACGTCACTACTATTTTTTTGCTTAATTTTCATCTCGACCGAAGCAGAACTTGATGCCAAAGACAAATTTCGAATAAAGCTATTAATAAAAAAAAATCCCATATGATGCGGACTTTACTGGTCACACTGTATAAATGTTTAATCAAAAATTTGGGTTTAGACTCAAAATATGATGGGAAGCAATATTTTCTTATACCTAACTTTTTTTCGTATCTCTAAAAAAAAACGACACTTTCGCCAGTTTGAAACTTTTAAATTACATTTGACAGGTGTAACTATGGAGGACTTGAGGTAGGAGGCCGATCGCAATGCATTGGATTCGGTCCCAAATTAGCATCGGTAATTCAGCTTTACGAGTTGCCATAAGATGGCGCTCGTGTTCGAAGTGGGCTATCAAATAAATGGTTTCTTATGGACGCGATAACTATTTTTATTTAAATTAGTTCTTTAAGGAACAAATAAGGACTTTTATATGAATTTACCCTTACTTTGTTATACTTATTAGTAAACTCGGCCTGTATCAAGTTCCAACGATGCTTCGTTTTTAAAATACAGGAACATTCTAGCTAGAGTGTTTTACCTTTGGAGCTAGAAAGAGACTTATTTGGCTGCGTTTCATCTCTGAAGAAGATCCTGTCTTACCACCCCGATACAAAGCAAACTCTACTTTTATAAATTGTACCATTATTCATTATAAATATGGAAATTAATTACAATACAACGTTATTTGTCTTTTCTTGCCTTCAAACGTTATTTGTTATATCGAAAAATAAAATGTCAATTGTCAAAAGTAAAAGCACAGAAAAATAAAAGGTTTAAGTAAAAGTTAAAAACTATGGAGGATCTAGTTTTCCATATTAAAAACGAAGAAGAAGAAGACAATATCAGCCCACTTCGGACGCGAGAGCCATCTATCGGCCAATAGCGAACTAACCAAAAAACCGGGACAGAATTTGAAAATGCTGCCATTGTCGATCGGCCTCCTACCCTCTAGTTCTCCATAGGTGTAACGCACGTTACAAGTCAAAAATTTTAAGCTTTTGTTTTGTTTTGGGTCATGCAGAACCTAATGCCAAAAACAGATTTGCCAAAAAAAAATGTTTTCCATATGGTGCGGACTTTTCCGCGGACATTGTATATTGTTTATTTTACAACATAATACAGATAAACATACTAAACGACAGGTCCTGAGCACGCAATTTTTATGGTACCTGTGTCCAACACAGTACATCTTCCTCCGACAGTGTGACAAGAGGAGAACGCTCAGCGATATGGGATACGATGGAGATAAGAATTAATACCTTTAAAAAAAAAACTGGTATAAGCTAGCTATCCAGCGGATCCTTGACGCGATCCATCCTAGTTCTTAATTCTTTCGATTAGGCTTGAAAATACTAATGCGCCATAATCAATACGTCTATTTCCTTGTTACGAAGTTGATTTAGCAATTCTATTTTTAGTAATTACGGCACCATCCAATTTTCCGGCAAGAAAATAACAGAAAAAAACTAATATACAGAAAAGAAGTAAAAAGGGGGCTCCGAGGGACAACACCTGATCCTGATACCTAAAAAGCAACGAAATAATGTTAATTTATCATTAAGGGTACAGTTCTCAAGGTCAATCATGTATAAAAGACCTATAAATGGCTTGAATGCAGGGGTAACTTCCGGAACCTTGCAATTATTAAAAAAAAAAATAGTAAAGTATTTTTCACCCTAAATGGTATCTACTTATTGACTGCAATAAAACTACCGGTTTAAGGTGGGAGTATCAACATGCTTGCCAACCTATAACCTATTTCGCGTAGATTTATTTATGTTTTCTAGCTTTTATACAAATATTTTATAGAAAATCAGTATCGACTTGATATTCTATAGGTAATAATTGACATATTTAATAAATATCAAGGAATTTCATAACTTATTTTAGGAGAATTGTATAGCGAAAAATATCGGGTAAGATTTTTTTTAACATTATTATGTCATTGTCACTCATTGTTCTTTCACTATACAATTCTCCCAAAATTAGCGATGAAATAAATTGATATTTTTGTAATATATCAGATACTACCTAAATAATGTACCGACGATATTGATTTTCTTTAAATGTTAGTTATTAAGATAATAAACTCAAAAAATCAACGCGAAATAGGTTATAGGTTGGCAATAGATTAAATGACGTTGAGAATTCAACCTTAATCCCATTGTTATACACAATCAACAAGCAAATACACTACAGGGTAGGACTTTAGATATTTAATTCGTTAATAATAATATATTATTTAATGAAGGTAAGGGAATGAAAGTAAACACGTCGATTTTCAGAACTGAAGTAAAAACAACAATATTTACTGGTAACACGATATTTTCGTGTCTATCTAGATGTCATCTATCCTAAGATTTCTAGAGAATATGTGTTTGTTTTCACAGAAAAGGTTCCGTAATTCCACAAAACACGTTAGTAAACAAAACTATGACCGGCTGACTAACATCTGCCTTGCTCTACCAGCTCCAGAATATGTCTGTCTTTCTTCTTCGTATGCCAAAAGCATAAAAATAACTAGTCCGATCAACACAGCACTGCAGTGCGCATGCGAATCGTCAACAGTTCGGCAAATCGAATTGGCGACAGAAAATGGCGTCGTTAATCCCACCTTAATCTTTCAGAGCTGGGGATTGTCACGCATACGCCAATAAATACTTGGTATTACTGAAATATAACCAGTATACAGATAATGGCATGTTACAAGATTGTGAGTGAGTCCCTATGGAGGACTAAAGCGGGATACAGAGTTTGCGTAATTCACATCATTTTAAAGATCATGTAAACACTGAACAGGATCGGCTAACTTTTTGGTGCTAAATTTTTCAGACACAAGGTTGTTACATAGGATAGCAAAGGTAGTTTAGGTACCTTTACCAGAGTTACAAATTAAAAGGCGCTATTATAGTGCCTCTATTGAATCTTAAAGGAATTCAGCTATAGTAAAGTTCGAACTGAGTTTACACAGTTCTATAGAATTCGGTAAGATATAAGTTATTTTTTTTAAAACAACCGCGCAATGATTCGTGTATAGGGATTACCTGATCACGCGTTGTCGGCAGCTAGTCAATCTGAAGGTTTCTTTATTGTGAAACAGTTGATCTTGAAGTGCCTGCACATTTGACGAACCTAAATATAAAAATAAATTAAAGCTATAATAAAAACATTTTTGCAAAAAAAAAATGTTCATATATTATACAGGGTGTCACGGTTATGGGATTATACAGGTTGTTCCATCGGGAACCGCTTCGATCTATTTAGGGAATACTATACAGAGGAAAAATGGAACACCCTATACAGTATTTAATTTTTGTATTGTACCTACTTAAGATTCTAGGCAGATTTCGTATATGTCCAATACCTATGTCTAAGCGTTTTTCACATAATTAAAGTTCTTATGTCAAAAATGCCGTTTGCAGGCCCGAAAATAATTTCATTACAGGGTGTCAAACTTTGAAATTAAAAACTTTTGAATAACTCCAGTATTTAATAAGATACCGACGAGCAAAAATTATTTGCATCAAAGAGGGCCTTGCATCTAAGGACGTAATGCTTAGCCGTAGAGCTTAATACCTGTTGGGTGTCAGTAACTACGTGAATTAATAATCAATCAGTTATTCCGTCATCTTTGACAGTCGTTACAAGTAATTTGATTCATCGCAAATTTTTCCAATTTCTTGAACAATTCACACAATGGGCTTTACGGAACAGCACAAAACAGTCATGCTTGAAGCGTATTTTCGAAACGGGGTTAGAGTAAATGGTGAGTGGCAATACAATCCGGGTTTGTGCATGGACGATTTTCACGAACATTTTCCTAATGTTGCTTTTATTGCTGGGGATTTTTTTCATTGCCTGAAAAGAACCGTGGCTGTGTTTAGGGAAACAGGTTCTATACAACACAAAAAAGGAGCAGGAAGACCATCTGTAAGAACAGAAGAACTTTTTGCAAACGTAAGTGAAATAATGCAAAATACGCCAACAAACTGTATAAGACGCCTGTCCCAAGAAGTGGGAAGATCCTATGGAACATGCAGGACTATTCTTAAGAAGCAGCTAAATTTATTTCCTTATAAAGTGCAAGTATTCCAAGAAATACAAGCCGCAGATTTTGAAAGACGCAGGAATTACTCTCAATGGTTTACCCAAAATTTATTGGAAAGAAATGATTTATTAGACCTGACATTTTTTTCGGATGAAGCCTGGTTCCACCTCTCCGGTTATGTGAATTCTCAGAATACACGCATGTGGAGTAGTGAAAATCCCCATTTTTTTGTAGAGCCCACATTGCACCCTCAAAAAATTGGTGTCTGGTTAGCTGTTTCCAGAGAAAGAATTGTTGGTCCTATTTTTTTCCATGACACAGTTACAGCACAGCGGTATAGACAATATTTTGAATCCATTTGTGGAGCAATTATTTGACGACGAACTACGTTTTTGATATTTTCAACAGGACGGTGTAACCGCCCATACAGCCGCCGAAACTATTAACTACTTACGCAATTTTTTCGACGACAGATTGGTCAGTTTTCGATCAGACATTGAATTCCCACCTAGATCACCTTGTTTAACGGTTATGGATTACTTCGTTTTTCCTCATTTAAAGAACACTATTTTTAAAACACCAGTTGCACAAGAATGTGGTAACATTTCTCCAGAGATGCTGGTCAACACTTTCGAAAATATGAAGAGACGTGTGAATTTATGCTTGGAGCTTGGAGCATGGCGGTGGCCAATTTCAGCAATTTATGTAATTATTTTTCTTTTTATTTCTGTATATTCTTACTTTGTTAATTTTGTAAACAACAAAAATAAATTTGTATTTGTCTACTTATTTTATTACTCATTAGTTTGGCATAATATCATGTCATAATATGAATTTGACAAAATTTTAACCTAGATTTGGTTAGATATATCGTCCCCATATTATTGTGATCTAAACCAAGCCCTACGTTTTTAAATACAAGCCCTCTTTGATGCAAATCATTTTTGCTCGCAGGGTATTAATTTCAAATTTGGTACATTGCTTCACCATAAAAGGCTACATCTTTTGAGAAAAACAAAATAAAAAAAAAATTGTCAAATAATCAAAATAGGGGGAGTCCAGTACCGGCTGACGCCCCTAGTACGTGCGCTGGTGACTTCCGATCTATATTTTTTCAGATTATTTATTTTTGATTATTTTTTGTCTCTAATAAAATTTCGAAAAAATGATGCTTTTTGGAGATAATTTGAAAAGTATGGGTCACTAACGCGTCGTCCTACGTGAGCGGCACCGCGGTAACGGCGCGGCCGACGCGATTAAAGCGGCGATGCGGTGATTGCGTCCTAGGTGAGCGGCATCGCGACCGATATTCGCGCGCAAAACTTCAAAACATGGCGTGGTAAAAGAAGAAACAGGTGTTATTCAGTAAAAATATTTACTTAAAAATTCTAAATCTACAAGCAAAAAGGAGAAGACGTGGAACAAGCATTGTATTCCTACAGAGAGAGAAGTATGGAGAATTTCATCATTATCACCATCTTATGGGACATATCTCACAAGACCCGACTATTTTGCACGCTACTTATCAGAATTTCATAAAAAGTTTCAGTCATTGTGATGTGTGAGCGCTCTTTAATACAAACAACACTGCAACAGAACAGGCGGCACACGCGGATTTATCAAAATTTTTGACCGCCCAGGCCGCTTCAAAGTCGCGTCTACCGCGGTTGCCGCGTTGAAGTTGTCACATAGGACATCTCCAACGTAGAGATTGTTTTGTTCTTGCCGCGTCGACCGCGCCGATCGCGCCGTCCGCGCGGTGCCGCTTACGTAGGACGCCGCGTAACTAATGTTAACGCGGCCTATAATTTTCAAAAGCTAAATCAAGTCAACCCCTGTGACATTATCATGCATACAAGATATAATTAAGTGAAACGTTGCAATAGGTGATAATACCGCAAGTAAAGAACTAGCCAAAACTGTACAGATAAAAACCTATAGTACTTTAACTAGTTGAATGAAGTTATTTTATTGCCCTACTAAGAACTTACTATTGCTAATCTTCACATAACAGTAAAAACCCACTGTTATCACTCGTTTTTAAGACAAAAATCTACTATTACTTATTAAATAAATATTTAAAACATATTATTTCCATAAAATTATTAATAAGTAACAAGTGGAGAGCAGGTTGAAACCACATATTTTTCAAACGTTAAGATTTTCTTTAATAAAGCATGTGTATTCAAAAAAATGGAAGTCATATCGAGCAATTTCTTTAGACTTTTTAAAAAATTTGGTGTGTTTCTTGTTACTAACGTATTCATAATTTTATGAAAATAATATGTTTTGTATATTTATTTTCTTGTTATGATGTTTCAAATTTATTTAATTGGTAATAGTAAATTATTGCAATTAGTGCATGAGCACTAGACAAAAAAATATATCTAATTCAATTATAAATTTTATAAATGAGTCTTATTTATTTTTCAGTAAATTTAAATTAGTTAAAAATTTCATACTGATTTTCAAAAACAAAACGTTATATCCCATGATACCTTTTCCACTAAAAAACTATTTATTTCTGACTTCATTAACAGTATAAAAATAATTAAAAATTTGAAAAAACGCGCTTGTATTTTACTTGTTCACATGCATCCGTCCTTATGTAAATCAAGCCTAAGAAAAATCATAACCTTTAACACCGGTAAGTCCAACTGATTGAATTAATTCACGACGTACCGCAAATAAGGAGAATATGACGTAACGGTCAGCGGTCATTGAACAGACTTTATATGTCTATGTACTGAACCTGTCGCGCTTTTAAATTATTTTAGATTTTCAGAGTTTTCCTTAATTACATTTTTTAAAAGAACCACTTACCACACAAGTGCCGTAATGAAGGTGCGCTATAGTGACTGAAACGCACAAACTATACAAGAAGAACAGTTCCAGGTTTGCCCATTGAGTGATCACCGAAATCACCGCCACTAGTAGCGTGGGGAGTATCATCCAGTTGAACCAATCGCATCGGGTACTGCTCATTTGCGCCACAATTAGGCGGCACTAAAAAATATTATTTTCTAAAACGGTATACAGGGTGTCCGGAAAAATGTGGGAAATCTCCCGGATATGAAAAAAACACGTGAAAACAATACTACAAGTTCATATAAACTTCTTTCGTATCGGGCTCCTCTTCGGAGATATGGGCTCCCGAGACGAGAGAGATATTTTCTCTCGAATAAAGCTCCGAGACGAGACGAGAGAAGTACCCTCTCTCGTCGAGAAATTCTTGTCTCTCTCGATTTCTCTCGATCTCTCTCGAGCAAAAAACGTTACTTTTTTGAGTTTTTTAAATCTTCTTAAATTCCTCTTTGCAAAACACATAATGTATATATTTGGACCAGCGGTTTCGAGTTATTTAACTGCAAATAGTTTCATCTAGTTAGCCGTGCCTGGCCATTCAGAATAACATATTATTATGACGTTTTATCGCTGGATAAAATTATTTGCAGTCAAATAACTCGAAAACCGTCGGTCCAAATATGGACATTATATATTTTTTATAAGAGGAATTTAAGAAGATTTTAAAAATCTCAAAAAAAATTTTTTTTAATTTGCTGATTCTACATAAATTTATAATAACTTTTATTAAATGCATTATTAGTCTATAGTTAATAATTCAAAAAAGTTTTCTCTGTATAGTTAATAGTTTCCAAGATATTGAGTTTTGAAAAATTATATGTTTGAGTTTCGACAGCCTATAGCTTTCTAACCGTACATCTTAGAGCAAAACGGCGCATATGTCTATATCTTCCATTTTCACTATCTTCCCAAATCAATCATACTTCCGGCTAAACCGGATGTAACTCGAAAGCAGGATATATAGTTCTCCCGGTTTAACCGGAAGGAGATTTTTTTGGGAAGATAATAAAAATGGAAGATAGGGACATGTGAGCCGTTTTGCTCTAAGACGTACTGTTAGATCTGTCGAAACTCAAAAATAACAGTTTTTAAAAGTCAATATCTTGGAAATGGAAATTTCTTACCGTGCTGGTGTTTTGGAGCACCCTGTAAGTATAGACAAAAATAATTTTATATGAGGCACCTCTTAACCCTTAATAAGCTTCGTCAAAAGTTTTCCGCTATCTTAGTGGTACAGGAGATATTGACCTTTGTCGCACTAATGGGTGTATACAGTGTGTGTATAAAGTCTGGAAACGGCTTAATAACATCACAATTTACTGGCCGATTTAAACCAAATTTGGTACAGTTGTGTAAGAGGATCTAACGCACCGAATGACGATATTGGCGTTGTTGCCAGCTTTTTAGTTTGTCTGGAATTCGAACGAATTTTATATTTTTAAATATAACACCCAGTATATTTTTACATTTTTAAATTCCACATAAAATTTTAATTATTTTTTATTAAATGCATTATTAGTCTATACTTCATAGTTTCCGAGATATTGACTCTCGAAAAGTGACATTTTTGAATTTTGACAGCTTATAACTTTCTAACAGTACGTCTTAGAGCAAAACGGCTTACATGTCCCTATCTTCAATTTTTACTATCTTCCCAAAAAAATCAACTTCCAGTTAAACCGGAACAACTATATTTCCTGCTTTCGAGTTACATCCGGTTTAACCGGAAGTTGATTTTTTTGGGAAGATAATAAAAATTGAAGATAGGGACATGTAAGCCGTTTTGCTCTAAGACGTACTGTTAGAAAGTTATAAGCTGTCAAAGTTCAAAAATGTCACTTTTCGAGTCAATATCTCGGAAACTATGAAGTATAGACTAATAATGCATTTAATAAAAAATAATTATAATTTTATATGGAATTTAAAAATGTAAAAATATACTGGGTGTTATATTTAAAAATATAAAATTCGTTCTAATTCCAGACAAACTAAAAAGCTGGCAACAACGCCAATATCGTCATTCGGTGCGTTAGATCCTCTTACACAACTGTACCAAATTTGGTTTAAATCGGCCAGTAAATTGTGATGTTATTAAGCCGTTTCCAGACTTTATACACACACTGTATATAGTAAATACCAAGCAAAGTTTGAACGCATTTAGGTTAGGTTCTGTCATATTTGACATATATTGCACACAATTTATGTCAAATATGATAGAACCTAACCTAAACGCGTTAAAATTTTGCTTGGTTTTTACTATATTTGGTTTAAATCACGAGAGAAGCGAGACGAGACGAGAGAAGGTCGTCTCTCGTCTCGCCCTCTCTCGACGAGATGAGAGACCCATTTTATCTCGTCTGACGAGACGAGAGAGGGCCTGCTCTCGTCTCGTCTCGCGGCAACACTACTCCCATGGAATTAAGTTTTTGACACATAATTATTAAACCAATAGGTATATTTTAATTTTTTTTTTCATATGAATTATGTTTCCGAAAACGGTTTTAGGATTAGCGACATGAATGAAGGGTACTTAATTTTTAGTCAATAGTTAAAGGTATGTAAAAAACGTTGTCCAAAGTTTTTATCATACAGGGCGTAAAAAAAATGGGCACATTAGTGTCGCAGCTAGTTCGTCCCTGCAGCTCTGAGTAATTCGCAACACTTTCTGGGATAGTAATTTGAAGGGTCTTACCTGGTATACATCATATGAAAAAAAAATTGAAATATACCTGTTGGTTTAATAATTATGTGTCAAAAACTTAATTCCATGGGAGCTCTTTGGGAGCCCATATCTCCGAAGAGGAGGCCGATACGAATGAAGTTTATATGAACTTGTAGTTTTCTTTTCACGTGTTTTTTTCACATCCGGGAGATTTCCCACATTTTCCCGGACACCCTGTATATGAAGACCTTCTGAGGTGGATAATGTCATATACCGGGTGTTTCTCAAAAGACGTTCACCCCTATAACTTTTCTGTATTTATAGATATTAAAATGAAATTTTGAGATTATGCATAAAAGATGAGTCTGAATTTATTGGCATAATTTTCAATTTGTTAGCACTTCCGGTTTGACCGGTTGTCTTTTTAAAGAAATATAAAGGCGGCTATGAAAAACAATGGAAGGGTTTTGAAAACCAATATGGTTTTTAATTAAAATTGTAATGTCATTCGTTTATTAAACTTACATTGTAAATCAGATAAAATGGTTAATTTTACTAGAAATGAACAAACTGATATGCTCCTAATTTTTGGAGTGACCAGAAAAATTCTTCTGAAGCCGCAAGATTGTATGTATTTGTATGTTTTATAAACTAATGACATTACAACTTTAAATTAAAGCCATATTGCTTTTTAAACCCATTTCATTGTTTTTTTTGAAGCCGCCTTTATATTTCTTTAGAAAAGAGGGCGGTAATAATGCATAACGCTTTTAAATTTGCGATTAGGATTTAAGGTGGGAGTATCAACATGCGTGCCAACCTATAACCTATTTCGCGTAGATTTATTTATGTTTTCTAGCTTTTATACAAAATTTAAAGAAAATCAGTATCGACTTGATATTCTATAGGTAATAATTGACATATTTAATAAATATCAAGGAATTTCATAACTTATTTTAGGAGAATTGTATAGCGAAAAATATCGGGTAAGATTTTTTTTAACATTATTATGTCATTGTCACTCATTGTTCTTTCACTATACAATTCTCCCAAAATTAGCAATGAAATAAATTGATATTTTTGTAATATATCAGATACTACCTAAATAATGTACCGACGATATCGATTTTCTTTAAATGTTAGTTATTAAAATAATAAACTCAAAAAATCAACGCGAAATAGGTTATAGGTTGGCAATAGATTGAATGACGTTGAGAATTCAACCTTAAGGCAAATTTTTCAGTGTCAATTTTAAAATAGCATAGGAGTGTATGGTATCAAATTGTTGGAAAAAAATGCTCGTTTTAAATATGCTAGTGAACCACCATCGTTCCATTTGGAAAAATGGAATAAAAGTCAAGAAAACAAAATTTCATTTCTTAAACGCTTGTGAAACTTAGAAAGTCAATTATTATGACATAATTTTAATTTTCATATACTACTTGACTATAAATTAACAGATTTAATTAATTTGTAGCACTCTAGATTAAAAATAAAAAATAAACATAAAAATGTTATAACACGTCAAAAAATGACAAGTAAGGTGTCATTTCACTCATAATGTTATGCTGAACCCAAATAAGTAAAAATATACAAGAGGTCACTTCCGGTCAAACCGGAAGTGCTAACAAATTGAAAATTATGCCAATAAATGCAGACTCATTTTTTATGCATAATCTCAAAATTTCATTCTATTCATCTATAAATATAAAAAAGTTATAGAGGTGAACGTCTTTTGAGAAACACCCGGTATATTAATAATCGATCACAATTTGTGGAAGTGAACGGTCACCAGTCCCCTGTTTACGATGTAACTTCTGGTGTGCCCCAAGGTTCCCACTTGGGGCCTTTACTTTTCATTATATATTTAAACGATGTGTCTTTTTGAACTTAGATAAATGTATATTTATTTCGTTCTCAAGAAATAGTTGCAACTTTAATGGAATTTTACTTAAAAAATTAGATAAGATAAAGGATCTTGGTGTCATTTATGATAAAAAACGATTTTTAACGAGCACATTAGTTATGTTGCTAACAAATGTAATCGCATGTTAGGTTTGATATTTAGGTCGTGCAAGTTTCTGTCTTCCGTACACTCTTTAAAAGTTCTGTACTTTGCCTATGTTTATAGTGGCTTAAATGTTACCTCTGTCGCCTCAGTATGCGGTATATAAAAACACATTGGAAAATATTCCAAACAAGTTTCTCGGATTTTTAAACTTTAAAAGCACCGGCATTTTCGAGTATTTTCGACCCTCACGCAATTTATCAGAACTTTAACGGACTTTTCAGTTATTGCCTCTTGAGTGTCAGCTTACTTAAGCTGATAATCGCATTTTATTTAAAATTATCAACAACTCTATTGATTATCCAAATTTGCTTTTCGGTATAGGTTTTATTATTAATTCACGAAACATTCGTCATAATAATCTATTTGCAAGCTGTTTTTATAAAACAAATTCGGGTAAACATTCTCCCATAAATCGCTTAACCACACTTTATAATACTTTATACCACAATATTGATTTGTTTAATTTATCTCTATCAACATTTAAAAAAAAGGCATAGGCATTGTTCTTAATTTTAATTGATGAACTAATGGTAATATTACAATCTTAGTAATAAGTATAAATCTGTACACCACATTGTAAGCCGTGGGTGCCAAGCCTGGGCCATTGGCCTGTTGGCATCTTATTTGTGCAAATAAATAAATAAATAAAAATTGCTTTCGCCTATTAGGATCATCGTCCAATATCTCTAGCACAATTTACTGGTTTGTAGAGATGAAACTTCTCCTTTTTTTAAAATTTAAATACGGTGGTTTGGATTACTTACTCAGAGAGTTGTAACAATTATTCAAGTGTAAGGGTAATCGCTGCCCGTTTGTCTATTCAGTTTAAAGTCAAGACTAAATTCAACAATTTTTGAAGTCATGAAGAGTTCTGCACCAGAACCAATCTATTTTGCTCCAATTGCGTAAGTGTTCTTTGAGTAATTTATTTAACTGTTTATTGTGTAAATTTTGTAGAATTCTCATTTTGGTCAGAGTTATCTATTAAGTGGAAATCGTTACTTTAATCTTGCTGAAATAACACCGTCCTATAGTGAGTAAAAAGGGGCAATCTTTCTCCTTATTAGAGAATTATTTAAATTCACCGTTTTATACTCTCAAGTCGTTAATTTGTGTTTTATTCGCAATATTTATTGTAATCTTTCATTCTTTCATTGCTTTGCTATTCATCAAATAAATATCTTTAAAAGTCCTTAGTATTTCAGTGATTAGATAGCGCACCATACGGGCACAGTAAAAAACAAAGAATCGCTTTCTTAAAAAATAAAAACAAATCAAAACCATCTAAGCTACACAACCCAGTCGCCTATCATTCTAATACGCGACAATATAACGCTGTTTAAACACTATACTTACCGATATGTTTGAAAATATTGTTCCCAGGAGAAGATAGAGCGCTCTCGGATCTCTCTCCACCACATTCGCAGGACTCAAGAACACCCACAATATAGAGATTAGAAATAGAATAACCAGAGGTACCAACGGTCTGACGGCTTCGGGAAACGATCTCATATGTCCCGTTTTATCCCTGTACGAGGTGTATATGTTGTAAAACACTATGGGGACGTTTGAAATTAGGGCTGAAATATAGAGCAGTAATTCGAACAACATGCCGTTGGTGATGCCACCTGGCAGACTGTATTGCCAGAAGTCTGTGCCGACGATCTAAAAGAAAATAAATACAGTGTGTATTTTAAAGTGAGTTCTAAATTTTTTTAATCTACATTAATTCTTTGGCAAAATTAAATTTAAAAGGTAAAACAAAATTATTTGCTGATGATACTACTAATTGTATATTTTTATGAAGACTATTCTTAAATTCCTAATAACATTAACCACCACCTAAATATAATATGTAAATGGCTTTAAAGTAATAAATTATCATTAAATTTTAATAAATCATCTTTTATGTTTATAAGTCAATAAAAATTAAAAAATAATAATATTTCTTCACTATCTTTCAATAATCATATAATTAAATATACTAAAACAATTAAATTTTTAGGTTTATATATTGACGAAAATTTAAGTGGGAAAACATTAAATATTTAAGAAGTTACATCTGAGCAATAATTGGCATTTTGTTTAAAGCTAAAAATTATATATCATTAAAAAATTTAAAAAATATATATTATTCTTTGGATTATTGAAAATTACAGTATATGATTTTAATTTGGGGATCAGCGAATTTAACTACAATTCAGCCATTACAAAAACTACAAAACAAAATAATTAAATGCATACATAAACTTCCTTTTTTAAAACCAACTATAAATCTGTATAAACCAAACGGAGATTTTAATTTAGAAAAGCTTTATAAATTAAAACTATGCATTCTAATACACTCTATTATTATTAAAGAAAAACAATCGAATATAATATTTCATCCCATCAATATTATTCACAACACGAGACAAAACCATTATATTCAAACACCTTTGGTGAAGAGTACTTTTGGCCAAAGATCAATATTATATAAAGAAATAACAATTTACAACAGTTTGCCGAAAAAAATTAAAGAAATATCAAAATTATCGATTTAAAAAAAAACGAAAAAAATATTTTTTAAAACTAAACTAACTTTAACCTATTATACAGGGTGTTTCTAAATATCATGTAAATACGAAAAGGGGTAATTCTTTGGCTTATTTAATGACTAAAAATTCATATAAACATAGGTCCGCAAACGCTTCGTTGCCGATCTATAGGGTGTTGAAATTTCAAGATTTTTTAAGTTTTTTCTTTATAGCTCTTGTAGTTTTTGAGATATTTAGCTCTAATTTGGAATATAGGTAACGCTGTAGGACTTACATCATTGGGCATACCAAATGGTTTTAAGAATCTACAGGAAGATATTTTTTCAGGGGTCATGCCCCTTTTTTTCTTTTTTTTACATGAATTTTTAGTTATTAAATAAGCCAAAGAATTACCCCTTTTCGTATTTACATGATATTTAGGAACACCCTGTATATTATTATTAGTTTTTTGTAAATGCTTATTATATTTTTTTTTTTTTGAATAATTTCGATGGAGTTCTTAATAGCTACTAAACATGATTTTTATTATTTGTGATTTTATATATTGTATATTTGGTGTTATATTCTCTGTAATGAATAAGTTAGTTGAGAATTAAAGATATGTTAATAATAAAAAAATATAAAAAAGTCAAATATTAGATTCATAAAATTAATAAACTACAAGTACAATTCAGATAAATGAAATAAATATGTGGTATTTAGTAACAGGTATCGTATTGTATTTAGTAACTACTTATTTTAGTTCCATGGTGACAAAACCTGGAACGTCGCTTTTCTTTTTCACGCATCGGCCATTCATACGTAACAACATAAACCGCTGTAGTAATCGAACAAACCCTTCTTTTCTTCTGTGAGTAATCGTAGTATTTGCTTTTGCGACGTTGTGGTTAGTCGTCGGAATACTTGTATTAGTAGGTGTTTTGTGAAGTTTTTTTAAAGTTTTTTGTAAAGGATTTTATTGCTATGCGTAAGTCAGTGTCAGATTTGTGGAAAATTACATTTTTTAATTCGAAATTATCTTTTCACAGGTAAGGTTATAATCTGTATTATTTGTCCATTCAATGGAGTAGTAATCAGTAAAAGGGTAAATAAAATGTTTCTATCTCTTCTGTCGTTGTTTTACACGTACCAATGAGCCTAATGAATAAAAATTAAGCAATTACTTGAAGCAATTATTTTTAGAAAAAGCAATTGCTTGACTAGCAAATGCTATAAGTAAAAGCAATTACTAGATCTGGATATGAATAAAATTTTGAAGCAATTGTTGTTTTTCTTACACCTCTGTAGCAAATGCTTATTCAACACAAGTTCAGACGTGGCTTATCCACTTGTTCAGATTATTGATTTCATGTTCAGTTTAGTGCCTAATTTGCAAAAGAGTTGACGTAAATACAACAACGTTGGTCTATTTATTTAGTACAATAGTAATATGTTACGTTTTTGTGAAAAATAGGAAACTTATATTTGTGATATGGCATATTTCAGTGAAAATGAGGAAAGTGATAGTAGTGATGAAGAAATTAAAGACAAGCAATTGATATTCGTTTACAAATTGAAGGAACATAAATAAATCTCTCTGAACACAACCGTTTAGCTTCCACAACAGTAGGAAATTTAATAAAAATATTGGCCTTCTCCAAAACTGCATCTATTACAGAAGTGTATGTCTCACAGACAGTAGTTTGGTGAACACCGAGTTCTTCACCTGCAGAATTTTGAAAGCCCGCATCCGACAATTTCCGCAGAAAGACTTTAATTTTATTTAAAGGCGCCAGTGCACCCCCTCGCCTTTTACCAGTATCAGTTAAAAATAATTTTCCAATCACTAAACATTTTCGTAGTCAAATCGGATATAACTTTCTGAAATCATCATATCTGCAATTTTTACGTACACTGTAGATTTTTGTTTTACGGACGTTTATATATTCAGCCATAATTGAAGAAACAATTTAATTGAAACGCACGTGTATGCCGCGGAGAACTAAAGTTGACTGCTACCAAGCGAGTGATGCAGGGGTCGACCTACCTTAAAATGTTGAAAGCAATTGCTATACTAGAAAAAAGCAATTTCTTAATTTATTCATCCCATTTTAAGGAAACGATAGCAATTGCTTCTATTTTTTAAGAAAAAGCATTGACTAGAAGCAATTCCTGCACTTTTAAGCACTTGCTGGACGCAAAAGCAATTACTTTAGTTTTTATTCATTGGCTTTCAAGAAATTACTTCGATTTTATAAGAAAAAGCAATTGCTACATTTTTATTCATTAGGCTCATTGTTTGATGCCAACAAACAGGCTATTAATGAACGAGTGACTTGGTCTATCCTATAGGAGGATTTTGGTTATAACCTTTACTAACTTACCCCAGTAAGAAAGAACGTTATGATCATACCGCACATAGTAAAATCATACCCCCAAGGCAAGAACAGCACGCCCGTATTGTACTTCTCGAAATGCGACAGGAAAAAGTTTAGCAGGACATTCCATACGAGGAAGAACATCCTCATTGGGGGAACACTGTACCGAGCTCCCCTTCCAAAGATCGAGTAGATGGTAGCGGGCATAAGTCCCGCCGTGTAGGAGTCGAGACCATGGTCGAACAGTTCGCCCAGGGGACCGCTCGTACCGGTTCGGCGGGCTTGTTTTCCATCAATTCCATCTAAAACAAAAAAGGTGTATTTTCAAATGACGTTATCTCCAAAACTGTTGATTTTATGTACAATAAACCTTGCAGCGGGTCTCGTTTTATCATATCTTTGATACATACCCCAATAAAACCACCAGTAATGATTATGATAACGTTATATGTTATTAGACGATTTATTTTCTATTGGTTTCCAAATGTTTTACAGTATTCAAGAAAAATAATGATTGTTGTAATTTAAAAAAAAAAAGTACTTAAAACGAAATAATGAGAACATTAATTGATTCGGCATTTGGAGACAAGTGAAAACACAACACTTATGTATAGTAGTTATGCTAAAGTCTGTTCAATGACCGCTGACCGTTACGTCATATTCGCCATATTTGCGGTACGTCGTAATTTAATTCAGTCAGTTTGACTTACCGGTGGTAAAGGTTATGACTTTTCTTTGACTTGATCTACGGTGCGAGCAAAAATTATTTGCATCAAAGAGGGCTTGGATTAAAAAACGTAGGGCTTAGATCACAATGATATGGGGACGATTTATCTAACCAAATCTAGGTTAAAATTTTGTCATGACATGATATGCCAAACTAATGAGTAATAAAATAAGTAGAAAATACAAATTTATTTTTGTTGTTTACAAAATTAACAAAGTAAGAATATACAGAAAGAAAAAGAAAAATAATTACATAAATTGCTGAAATTGGCCACCGCCATAAATTCACACGTCTCTTCATATTTTCGAAAGTGTTGACCAGCATCTCTGGAAAAATGTTACTACATTCTTGGATAATCCTTTTTTGTAATTAATTGTTCTAAATTTGCAACTGTTGTTTTAAAAATAGTGTTCTTTAAATGAGGAAAAACGAAGTAATCCATAACCGTTAAACAAGGTGATCTAGGTGGGAATTCAATGTCTGATCGAAAACTGATCAATCTGTCGTCGAAAAAATTGCGTAAGTAGTTAATAGTTTCGGCGGCTGTATGGGCGATTGCACCGTCCTGTTGAAAATATCCAAAACGTAATTCGTCGTCAAGTAATTGCACCACAAATGGATTCAAAATTTTGTCTCTATACCGCTGTGCTATAATTGTGTTATGGAAAAAAAAATAGGACCAACAATTCTTCTTCGGGAAACAGCTAACCAGACACCATATTTTGGAGGGTGCAACGTGGACTCTACAAAAAAAATGGGGATTTTCGCTACTCCACATGCGTGTATTCTGAGAATTCACATAACCGGAGAGGTGGAACCAGGCTTTATCCGAAAAAAATGCCAGGTCTAATAAATCATTTATTTCCAATAAATTTTGGGTAAACCATTGAGAGTAATTCCTGCGTCTTTCAAAATCTGCGGCTTGTTTTTCTTGGAATACTTGCACTTTATAAGGAAATAAATTTAGCTGCTTCTTAAGAATAGTCCTGCATGTTCCATAAGATCTTCCCACTTCTTGGGACAGGAGTCTTATACAATTTGTTGGCGTATTTTGCATTATTTCACGAACGTTTGCAACAAGTTCTTCTGTTCTTACAGATGGCCTTCCTGTTGTATAGAACCTGTTTCCCTAAACACAGCCACGGTTCTTTTCAGGCAATGATAAAAATCCCCAGCAATAAAAGCAACGTTAGGAAAATGTTCGTGAAAATCGTCCATGCACAAACCCGGATTGTATTGCCACTCACCATTTACTCTAACCCCGTTTCGAAAATACGCTTCAACCATGAATGTTTTATGCTGTTCCGTAAAGCCCATTGTGTGAATTCTTCAAGAAATTGGAAAAATTAGCGGTGAATCAAATTACTTGTAACGACTCTCAAAGATGACGGAATAACTGATTGATTGTTAATTCAGGTAGTGACTGACACCCAACAGGTATTAAGCTCTACGGCTAAGCATAACGTCCTTAGATGCAAGGCCGTTGCCTACGTTGGCAAGGCCCTCTTTGATGCAAATAATTTTTGCTCGCACGGTACGTTCATGAATTTCGAAAAGTTGTCGACCACGGAACGACAAAATGTTCTTTTCATTTCAATAAATTCGGTTCATGGATTTTATGGGATTTTTAGTAGGATGAAAAGGACCTAAAACTCTACTTTTCCCCACTAGTCCCAGCTTTATGCTAATTTGTTCCGGGTTGACCTATATAAACGTCTTAGTTGTACTGGAGTTGGCGCCCCCAAAAATCATTGTACCCCTTCCGCCACGGCAAGCCACTGGGTATTACCACTCTTTCATTCTCAGTTCCTATTTTCACATCGAAAACGCATTAAATCTGTGTACCCTGTACCGATTTTATTTAACCAATGTTACAAATAAACTAATAACAATAACATTATATTGCTATTTTATCAATTAATAGAATACACGAGATTTGTTAAATGTGTTAAATCGATGACTTCGAATTCTTCCGAAAGAAATGTCTTTATCAAAATCGGGTCAAATCATAGGTCAATAAAAATTAAATAGGTCGTGTGGAATGATTTAGATTGACTATGATTATAATTATGAGCATCCGGGTTGAATAGTATAATGAAGAGAGCATATTATTTATTATAATAATCTGAATCTGGCCGTTACTGCCACTTGTAATAAGGGCAATTAAATTAGTATACCGGGTGTCCCAATAAGAATGGCTCTGGGCCGTATTGCTGGAAATTATTCTTAAGTTTCTAGGTTGGCCGCTAGGGGGGCGTAACTATAGCGACCGAATAAAAAGCAGAATTTTCTCAAAAATCCTTGTAAAGTCAAATTAATCTAAGAACTCGCCGCATTATCTTTCATTAATGGCACCCTGTTGAAGTCTGGTATATTTTACTTTAAGCGGTTGGCTACAGAAACAGAACCGGACTCTTTTAAATTTTGTAAGGAAGTCTTAATATTTTGTAAAGATATAGCGTACAGTTGACGACATATAAATTCGTACACTCCACCCATACATAACTCAATTACAACAAAACTGGGTAAAACGGGTTTCTCACCTTGCTGCTTATACCTGGATAGAACATCAGCTATATATATAGTTGTAAATTATTGAATGTACGATTTTTTACCATAAGTAATAATGGTTATTTCTAAATATTTTTTTGTATAAATTACAGCCGCGAAATAAGAAAATTATAAAATAATACCAGGAAAACTACAAAAGTATAAAGCCAAAAAGGGTAAATATATTACACACAAACAAAATACTAATATTTAATTGCTGCGCCATTAGATTCTAACACTAATCGTAATTTTCTTGGCATTTACAAAATAATACTTCTGGTTTAATCCAGAGTTAGCCCTTCCCAAATTTCTTCTATTTTCTCAAATAACTCTATTTCATTCTGCTTCAATCAATCAAAAATCAAAGCCCATTGTGTGAATTGTTCAAGAAATTGGAAAAATTAGCGATGAATCAAATTACTTGTAACGACTGTCAAAGATGACGGAATAACTGATTGATTGTTAATTCAGGTAGTTACTGACACCCAGTTTTGTTCGCACGGTATTATGTCTATACTTATATACTTGTAAAATGAAAATCCTGGCACTAAATCAATTACTTTACAGACATCTGGTACTGTCTTTTAATATTGTTTTGTTATAATCTTAACAAAACCCGTAAAAACGTTTAAAATTCATTGTGTGTGTGGAACTGTGGAATGATCCGAATATACCTATTCTGGATACGCCGCCATAGCACTGGTAATTTCCCAATAGTTTTTCGCCAAATGTGGCCTGTGATAAGGGGTGTTAAAAACCATTATTTTTTGGTAACAGGTTCGTGTTGTTTCTGTTCCAAATGCATACCTGTTACAAAAGTACCTGTTATTACAACGACTAAATTCAGTTTTATAATGAGTATTGGTGCAGGCTGCAAAGTCCAAGTACGCCAAGCCGATAAGCAGGAAATACTAATACGTTCGGTAGGGTCAGACGAGTATCCCGATTTCGAGAATAAACACATGCAAGTCGATTCAATTTTGGTGGTAGAAATTTGTGGGTCAAGTACGAAATAATTACTTGTCTTTCTGTAATAATATGTTAATTTTTCTAGCTCAAACTACTTGTAAAAAATCAACAAAACATAAGATCTAATAATTTTAATAATACCTGCCCTGTCCAGAAAGAAAACTACTGCAACGCAAACCTCAACACAACTGGATAACCGAAGACATAATCGACAAGAAAAAACGGGTACAGGATTCCTACAATCTCGCTAAACAATTAAACGACAATGATATTTGGCAATATTATCGAGACCGAAAAAAAGAATGCAAGAAGATTAAATTATAACAAAAACAGGATAGAAAACTCTACAAATCAGTACAAGGAAATATGGAACATAGTAAACACAGAGCTTAATAGAAATAGACAAACCAAACCAATACAACTGTCAATAAATTATCATAAAATATACCGTGCGAGCAAAAATTATTTGCATCAAAGAGGGCCTTGCATCTAAGGACGTAATGCTTAGCCGTAGAGCTTAATACCTGTTGGGTGTCAGTAACTACCTGAATTAACAATCAATCAGTTATTCCGTCATCTTTGACAGTCGTTACAAGTAATTTGATTCATCGCTAATTTTTCCAATTTCTTGAACAATTTACACAATGGGCTTTACGGAACAAAAAAAACATTCATGGTTGAAGCGTATTTTCGAAACGGGGTTAGAGTAAATGGTGAGGGGCAATACAATCCGGATTTGTGCATGGACGATTTTCACGAACATTTTTCTAACGTTGCTTTTATTGCTGAGGATTTTTATCATTGCCTAAAAAACCGTGGCTGTGTTTAGGGAAACAGGTTCTATATAACACAAAAAGGAGCAGGAAGACCATCTGTAAGAACAGAAGAATTTGTTGCAAACGTTCGTGAAATAATGCAAAATACGCCAACAAATTGTATAAGACGCCTGTCCCAAGAAGTGGGAAGATCTTATGGAACATGCAGGACTATTCTTAAGAAGCAGCTAAATTTATTTCCTTATAAAGTGCAAGTATTCCAAGAAATACAAGCCGCAGATTTTGAACGACGCAGGAATTACTCTCAATAATTTATCCAAAATTTATTGGAAAGAAATGATTTATTAGACCTGACTTTTTTTCGGATGAAGCCTGGTTCCACCTCTCCGGTTATGTGAATTCTCAGAATACACGCATGTGAAGTAGTGAAAATCCCCATTTTTTTGTAGAGTCCACATTGCACCCTCAAAAAATTGGTGTCTGGTTAGCTGTTTCCCGAAGAAGAATTGTTGGTCCTATTTTTTTCCATGACACAGTTACAGCACAGCGGTATAGAGCCAATATTTTGAATCCATTTGTGGATCAATTACTTGACGACGAACTACGTTTTGGATATTTTCAACAGGACGGTGCAACCGCCCATACAGCCGCCGAAACTATTAACTACTTACGCAATTTTTTCGACGACAGATTGATCAGTTTTCGATCAGACATTAAATTCCCACCTAGATCACCTTGTTTAACGGTTATGGATTACTTCGTTTTTCCTCATTTAAAGAACACTATTTTTAAAACAACAGTTGCAAATTTAGAACAAATGTGGTAACATTTCTCCAGAGATGCTGGTCAACACTTCCGAAAAATGAAGAGAATGATGTGAATTTATACTTGGAGCATGGCCGTAGTAAGCATGGCCAATTTCAGCAATTTATGTAATTATTTTGCTTTTTCTTTCTGTATATTCTTACTTTGTTAATTTTGTAAACAACAAAAATAAATTTGTATTTGTCTACTTATTTCATTACTCATTAGAACATGAACGGATGATGTTTTTCGAATCAACTTGTACTAAACGAGGACAAAACGGTTCGCAATTCATTTCTACAAAACTTCTCCCAACATTAAACCAGGCGGCATCCTCTTCAAAATTTCTGGGAACATATCTTGATTACTATCGTGGGAACCTCAACTGGATCATGCATGCTCAAAATTGGCACAAGCTTACTACGCTATATTAAAGTTAAGATACACAGTGCCTGTCCCTACTCAAGAAATTAGCCTTCGCATTTGTAGAACTGATTCGACTTTATATTATTGTTTTCAAAGACATTATTGATAAGTAAAGTTTGGCGCCTTCAGGCCCATAGAAGTATCATGTTACGCTTAGAATTAGTTTTGTGTATATAAACATACCCATTTTTATGAGGTTTGGAAGTATCAATGGTACCGAGAGAAGTAGGTAGTTTTAGTTTTTGTTAAGCCATCGTGCGAGAATATAGCTTTTAAATTTTATGGAATTTTTATTAACGAAAGTCTTACAAATCAGAAGTACGGGATAACGCGCGCCCTTTTAATGATTGTTGTTTGGCTTGGTATTGTAACTATTTGAAATTTTGATTTTATGATTATAGTGACTCTCCTTTATGTGTTTGCGGTGCAAACGTTGATTTTTGAAAAGTTATTTTGTGTTTAAGTTAAGTGAAATTTATAGTGCATTCAACGCATACGGAAAACAAATTAAGGGCCTGTACTTATTACAATGGGTCGCACGACAAGCAAACGCAGACGGGACCGTGCGAGGCGAAAGCGTGATCGCTCGAGTAGCTCTAGTTCCAGTAGTTCGAGTACTAGCAGTTCCACCTGTAGTAGTAGCAGTTCTAAAAACACAAAGAAAAGGACAAAGTTAAGGAACAAAAAGAGATTGAAGAACTATGCTTCGAATATGAACCTATCATTTTGAGATGAAAACCTGATACCGATTTTTGAACCGAAAGACAATGAGTTCGGTGTTGAAAGATGGATTTATGCGAGTAGATGACCTGGCTAAATGCTATGGATGACATAGTGCGAACATAATAAGATTGGTTGCTAACCGTTTAAGGGGAATGGCACGAAGATGGTATGATACGCAGGATACTGCATGTTTAAAATGGAGCTTTATGAAAACAGAGCTAAAACAACAATTTAGCAAGCCGTTACCTTTTGGTAAATTGTTAAAGGAAGCTGCAAATTTTGAAGCACGGCCGGGCCAAGATCTGAGTGAATATTGTTTTAACAAGATAAATAAACTTAAGGCTTTAAAAATTGAGATTCCACAAACGTATTTAATAGATGCAATTATCTCAGGAATTAATGATGATAATATAGTTCTCGCCGCTAGGTCTTCGAATATCTCTACCATAAATGAACGTTATCCATTTCTTAGTACCCTAAACAAACCCATTCACATAAGTAAGAAGGATGTAACTAAAAGGATAGAATATCAAAGTCGCAATTCAAACTATAATCAAATAGAGAGAACTTCCAGTTTACTAAAACAAAATAATCAAGTATCTTGTTTTAACTGTGGCGGAGCCCATTATGCAAAAAACTGTCCCAAGCCTATAATAGAATGCTTCAATTGTAAAAAACTAGGTCATAAACGAAATGTATGCCCTTTGAATAACAAAAATAATTTGAAGACCTCAGGGAGGGAGGTAGACGAGTAAGGACTCTAGTAGCAGTAGACAAGATGAAACCATGGATTACAGTGAGCAGTCAATAAGAGTTAAGGTTAGTGGTAGTAGCCACAAGTACTGTATTTTAAGTTGTAGCTTAAAAATAGTGGGTTGTAGCCCAAATTTGTCGGTTATTTGGGTAGTAGCCCAAGAGGAAAGGTCTTTTAAGTGGTAGCTTAAAAGGGTGGAGTTGGGTTGTAGCCCAAAGGTCTTTTAAGTGGTAGCTTAAAAGGGTTGAGTTGGGTTGTAGCCCAAAGTTAATCAATTACATGGGTCGTAGCCCTAAAGTATAGTGATTGAATTTTAAGTGGTAGCTTAAAAATGGTGGGTTGTAGCCCAGGCATGATGGATTGTAGCCCAATTTATGTTGCTTAAGTAGGTGGTAGCCTAAATTATATAGTTTGAAGTGGACCGTAGCCATGACCAAACAACAATGACGAATAACCAGGATGGCCGAATGTAGAACTGATTCGACTTTATATTATTGTTTTCAAAGACATTATTGATAAGTAAAGTTTGGCGCCTTCAGGCCCATAGAAGTATCATGTTACGCTTAGAATTAGTTTTGTGTATATAAACATACCCATTTTTATGAGGTTTGGAAGTATCAATGGTACCGAGAGAAGTAGGTAGTTTTAGTTTTTGTTAAGCCATCGTGCGAGAATATAGCTTTTAAATTTTATGGAATTTTTATTAACGAAAGTCTTACACATTACATAAAATAATTTAAAGTTTTTAATCAATCGTGTAAGAATGCCTGTCACTGTCGTCCAAAAAGTCCACGTTTGGCACATGAAAATGAAAAGTAACCTTATGTGTACGCGACGTCGAAAAACCACACGCTTTATATTAGTCATTTAAAAATTAGATCACCTGTTTGTTCTTCCAAGAAACCCTTTCATTTTGTTAATCAACCAAAATGTGTAATATTTATTCGTTACATAGAACACATTAACACCCACCATGCATAGCCTTATTTTTTAAAACCAATGTCAAGACAAGGGTCGCATTATCTTATCACATCGAGTGCTTAATGATCAATGATCAGGCCATACTATTACGCTAGCACTAGCTGATAAACTATCAGCTAACGCAGTCATTCAATTTTTTATTTTTAACTAATGTTTTTGCGACTGTTAAAATAATAATAATATATTTATTCACTTGGCTTTCTTTTAAGGATAGCAAAAATAAAATATGCTTCATAAAATACGCTTCTTGAGTTCCATCAGCTAATTTTAGAGAGTCACGTGCCACTTTAAATCATTCAGGGATTAAAAATATCTATATGTACTGCTAGGTTGAAATAGGATTATTTTCGCCGTTTAAGCTGAACGTATTTTCTTTTAATTATGTATTTAACTTTACAGTTCATTACATGGAAAGTGACAACATAATATAGAAAATAATAACCATTAAAAAATCTATTAAAAAAAAATTGTATAAATAATTTAATTGATTTTTAAAAGTTGCCAATTTTTTAATTTTTCTGATATTTTTTGGAAGATTGTTATATTTTATTATTCCGTCATATAAAAGCGATTTTTTTCCGAAATTACTTTTTACTGGTATAGTTTGATAATTTATACAATGTCTGGTGTTATGATCATGTTAATGTCTTATTCTCCTAAAGCGTTATGCTTGATTTTTTTCTTTTAAAATAATAGAGTGAAGTAGAATACAAATTTTTAATTTATAAATGTTTTGAACGTGTAAATAACCCTTCGGTCTATATAGATTAACAGTTGGTTCTAAATGTGGTAATTTGTGTATGCATTAATTTTAATAACTTTATTTTGCAATTTTTGTAATGGTTTTAAGTTTGATAAACAAGCAGCATACAGAAGCTAAGTATTGTAATTTTGAATGTTAATGAAAAATATATATTTTTTAAGTATTTCAAAGGATTGAAATATCTAGCTCTGTACAAAACAGATACCAAAGGAGATATCGAATCGATAATATACTGGATATGGCATGGCCTTTCCAATTTAAATTTTCGTCTAAAACTAATCCTAAAAATTTTTTCGTTTTTGTATGTTTTCATTATTAAAAAATGTTAAGGGATAAATAATAGAATTTATTTTTAATTATAATATAAAAGAAGATTTTGTAAAATTTAACGTAGGTTTATTTGATTGAAGCCAAGAAAGAAGTATTTTTAAATCATTATTAATATCTAAATACATTTCTGCGAAAGTTTCAGCAAAATAAATAATTGTTGCATCATCTGCAAATAGCTTTATATTGCCCTTTAAGTTCAATTTGGAAATGGAATTAATGTAAATTAAGAATAATGGACCTAATATTGATTCTTGTGGAACTCCACATATTTTTTTTTCCGAACCTGTTCTCTCCCCAATTTTAACAAATTGTTTACGATACCTAGCTTTAATAACTTTGAAGTAGTTTGTGTGTATTTTTCCTTATCCCAATACTGAATAATTTTCTTAATAAAATATCATGGTTTACGGTGTCACAATTCTTACACAGATCGAACGATCGAAGGATAATAAACAGCATTTTTTACTGCTGTCGACATTGAATATTTGTTATGATATCTACGACAGCTATTGCAGTATCCTTAGATATGCAAAAACCATGCTGGTTAGCAAAAAGTAAATTTTGGCTTTCTAGAAAGTCGCATAATTTATTATTTTTTCTAATATTTTGGAAAAGATTGGTAAAACAGATATTTGACAGTAATAACATCGATATCAGGTTTGTTCCTACAGCGAATCCCCGACAACTTCATGACAATTTTCAAACCAACTTTACGGCGCAAGTCTGATTTCTGACCGGTTTCAAACTCTTGTAGGAACAGGCGTTCGAAATCAACTAACTTCGGTTCGGTGTTTAAAACTGAAGAAATTTTAAACGATGGACATAACCTCAAATCTCAAAATTGTTTATTATTATTTCGTTAATTAAACTCGTGTGGCTCGGCCCAATAAATAAACTTAAACAAAATAAGTAACTTATATTAAATAATATGTTGTAAAAATGTTAATATCTCCTCCAAAGATTGGCACTTTTCAAATCAAAAGTATTAAGAGACTATGGGAAGTTTTAGCTCAAGAAGTAAATAAAATTTTAAACACCAACCTAACAGCAGACATTTCTGAATCTTCATCAGATGACGCAATGTCGCTCATTTCTCAATTTAATAATAGAAAAAGTCTTATACAAAAGCAAAAACCGCAAAAACACGTCTAACAAAAATAGATTATGTCATATGTTATGCTAGCGTTTAACCGCGCATGCTCCAAACATTTTACTGGCAAAAGATTCGCAAACTGCTCTGACAGTTGGCAAACTATCAGAGAAACGTGTAGGAACAGCGACTTTGGGTTTTCAAACTGTCCAAAATCTTTGTGGGAACACTTTTATATTACTGCGCAGAATCCTGACTGTCAAGGACTGTTTCTGATCGCTGTAGGAACAAACCGATTGTCTTAAATACCTAACACTCAATGCAACAAAACGACCTATGTCCTATTATTGTCCCTTACACCCATAGGCATTATTAATTACATGTATTTATTTCAGAATAGGTACCTTTTATGTTAAAACTAGCGGTTAAAAGTCGGTATCTATTACAATAATTAGTGTTTTTGTCGACCTTTAAATCTAAAATAGGAAATAATTATTTTAATTGAATCGCATGCATTTTTTTGATTCGGGAAAAATGTTAACAGTCAAATTTTAGAAATTTTATTGTTTAAATGCGTTTGTAACTTAAAAAACTTGTTCTTAGTTGCGTAAGTCTAATTTTCTTCCAGATATGCTACGTGTAGAGTCAACCTTTTCTAAAAACAAAGCGTTTCGACAGTTGACACCTACATGTGACACCAGCTGGTTTACTGGTTGCTTCCTAAAAGTTTCCAGTTTACGCGTCAAATTTAAGAGACTAAATTTTCTTGGTGTTTATTATGTAAGTTGAACGATGAGTGGAATAAACCAGTTTAGGTTAATTAACTCTCCTATTTCTAATAACAAACATTTCATTAATCATAATTTGCTATTATAAACTTAATAGTATTAGTTTTTCCATTTTAATTCATAGACAATTTACCTTTAGATAAACAAACAATAATCACGAATGTGGCAGTTTTATGGCCTCGCGCATGTAAACAAAACTGGGAACTATTAGACATGCGCACTGCAACATTATCGTTTGACGAATGGGAAAATAGACAGGTCCGGGCTTTAAAATTTAAATTCTTGCTCATATGCCACCATAGAGGGTTTATTTTACCCCTATTTGGGCATAATACAATTATACAACGGCTGCAACTAGTACTAGTCATTGTTTATATTACAATCCGAGTCACTAAAAGCACAAACACAATTCACTAACTAAACTACACAAAAACCAAAAATCCATAAATATTAAACACCAGTCCCACAATCCACGATAGCCGATCCGATAGCTGAAAACTTTAGAAAACTACAAGGAATCCGCAAAGAAGAGAAACCTTAAAACACAACAACAAAAATGGCGGCCGAGCCGGTTCTGGAGAGTATTCTTGAGCGCGTCGATAAAGTAGGACGGCCGATAACACGAGGTTTGTGCGCATGCACGAAGGTTCCCCGAATGAAGACAGCTGACCGACGAGTCATGCGCTCGGACGTATTTTTTCACCCATAAAACGTAACTTTTGTTTGCGCAGGAGATAAGCTGTACGTATCTAAAGGTAAATTGTCTATGTTTTAATTACGGTACAATAGGTTGCCAAACCTTGCGCTCACTGAGAACTAATCCAGCTGTTTGTATTTACAAACACATGGCATTTTGGCGACTTTGTACCGTGCGAGCAAAAATTATTTACATCAAAGAGGGCCTTGCATCCAAGGACGTAATGCTTAGCCGTAGAGCTTAATACCTGTTGGGTGTCAGTAACTACCTGAATTAACAATCAATCAGTTATTCCGTCATCTTTGACAGTCGTTACAAGTAATTTAATTCATCGCTAATTTTTCCAATTTCTTGAACAATTCACACAATGGGCTTTACGGAACAGCACAAAACATTCATGGTTGAAGCGTATTTTCGAAACGGGGTTAGAGTAAATGGTGAGTGGCAATACAATCCGGAATTGCGCATGGACGAATTTCACGAACATTTTCCTAACGTTGCTTTTATTGCTTAGGGATTTTTATCATTGCCTGAAAAGAACCGTGGCTGTGTTTAGGGAAACAGGTTCTATACAACACAAAAAGGAGCAGGAAGACCATCTGTAAGAACAGAAGAGCTTGTTGCAAACGTTCGCGAAATAATGCAAAATACGCCAACAAATTGTATAAGACGCCTGTCCCAAGAAATGTCTGTGTGTCCCAGCTAAATTTATTTCCTTATAAAGTGCAAGTATTCCAAGAAATACAAGCCGCAGATTTTGAAAGACGCAGGAATTTCTCTCAATGGTTTACCCAAAATTTATTGGAAAGAAAATGATTTATTAGACCTGACATTTTTTTCGGATGAAGCCTGGTTCCACCTCTCCGGTTATGTGAATTCTCAGAATACACGCATGTGGAATAGTGAAAATCCCCATTTTTTTGTAGATGCACCCTTAAAAAATTGGGTCTGGTTAGCTGCTTTCCGAAGAAGAATTTTGGTCCTATTTTTTCCATGACACAGTTACAGCACGGCGGTATAAAGACAATATTTTGAATCCATTTGTGGAGCAATTACTTGACGACGAACTACGTTTTGGATATTTTCAACAGGACGGTGCAACCGCCCATACAGCCGCCGAAACTATTAACTACTTACGCAATTTTTTCGACGACAGATTGATCAGATTTCGATCAGACATTGAATTCCCACCTAGATCACCTTGTTTAACGGTTATGGAATACTTCGTTTTTCCTCATTTAAAGAACACTATTTTTAAAACACCAGTTGCAAGTTTAGAACAATTACAAGAAAGGATTATCTAAGAATGTGGTAACATTTCTCCAGAGATGCTGGTCAACACTTTCGAAAATATGAAGAGACGTCTGAATTTATGCTTGGAGCATGGCGGTGGCCAATTTCAGCAATTTATGTAATTGTTTTTCTTTTTCTTTCTGTATATTCTTGCTTTGTTAATTTTGTAAACAACAAAAATAAATTTGTATTTGTCTACTTATTTTATTAGCAAAAATTATCTGCATCAAAGAGGACTTGGATTAAAAAACGTAGGGCTTGGTTTAGATCACAATGATATGGGGACGATATATCTTACCAAATCTAGGTTAAAATTTTGTAAAATTCATATTATGACATGATATGCCAAACTAATGAGTAATAAAATAAGTAGACAGATACAAATTAATTTTTGTTGTTTACAAAATTAACAAAGTAAGAATATATAGAAAGAAAAAGAAAAATCTCGAGAAAAATAATTACATAAATTGCTGAAATTGGCCACCGCCATGCTCCAAGCATAAATTCACAAGTCTCTTCATATTTTCGAAAGTGTTGACTGACTGTTTCTGGAGAAATGTTACTACATTCTTGGATAATCCTTGTTTGTAATTGTTCAGTGTTCTTTAAATGAGGAAAAACGAAGTAATCCATAACCGTTAAACAAGGTGATCTAGGTGGGAATTCATTGTCTGATCGAAAACTGATCAATCTGTCGCCGAAAAAATTGCGTAAGTAGTTAATAGTTTCGGCGGCTGTATGGGCGGTTGCACCGTCCTGTTGAAAATATCCAAAACGTAGTTCGTCGTCAAGTAATTGCACCACAAATGGATTCAAAATTTTGTCTCTATACCGTTGTGCTGTAATTGTGTCATGGAAAAAATAGGACCAACAATTCTTCCTCGGGAAACAGCTAACCAGACACCAATTTTTTGAGGGTGCAATGTGGACTCTACAGAAAAATGTGGATTTTCACTACTCCACGTGCGTGTATTCTGAGAATTCACATATCCGGAGAGGTGGAACCAGGCTTCATCCGAAAAAAATGTCAGGTCTAATAAATCATTTATTTTCAATAAATTATGCGTAAACCATTGAGAGTAATTACTGCGTCTTTCAAAATCTGCGGCTTGTATTTTTTGGAATACTTGCAATTTATAAGTAGGTAAATAATTTTAGCTGCTTCTTAAGAATGCATGGTCCATAAGATCTTCCCACTTCTTGGGACGCGTCTTATACAATTTGTTGGCGTATTTTGCATTATTTCACTAACGTTTGCAACAAGTTCTTCTGTTCTTACAGATGGTCTTCCTGCTCTTTTTTTGTGTTGTATATGTTCATTGTGTCATGGAAAAAAATACGACCAAAATTCTTCCTCGGGAAACAGCTAACCAGACACCAATTTTTTGAGGGTGCAATGTGGACTCTACAGAAAAATGTGGATTTTCACTACTCCACGTGCGTGTATTCTGAGAATTCACATAACCGGAGAGGTGGAACCAGGCTTCATCCGAAAAAAATGTCAGGTCTAATAAATCATTTATTTCCAATAAATTATGGGTAAACCATTGAGAGTAATTACTGCGTCTTTCAAAATCTGCGACTTGACTGTTGTATAGAACCTGTTTCCCTAAACACAGCCACGGTTTTTTAGGCAATGATAAAAATCCTCAGCAATAAAAGCAACGTTAGGAAAATATTCGTGAAAATCGTCCATGCACAAATCTGGATTGTATTGCCACTCACCATTTACTCTAACCCCGTTTCGAAAATACGCTTCAACCATGAATGTTTTGTGCTGTTCCGTAAAGCCCATTGTGTAAATTGTTCAAGAAATTGGAAAAATTAGCGATGAATCAAATTACTTGTAACGACTGTCAAAGATGACGGAATAACTGATTAATTGTTAATTCAGGTAGTTACTGACACCCAACAGGTATTGACCTCTACGGCTAAGCATTACGTCCTTAGATGCAAGGCCCTCTTTGATGCAAATACTTTTGGCTCGCACGGTATATATTTTGCGTCTATACCTATCTTTAACCGTTTATATTTTATAAGTGTTATAGTTATTATTTACCATTTATTTCAATATTAACGACACGGCCGAGAGCAATACCAATCGTGGGACGTGTTATTATATTAACTATAACATAAAATACACACATTTCTATCAAAATACATTTTTTTTTAAATTTAACAAAATAAGATTTATATTTGAATGTGTAATTTTAACCAAAAACTATAAGAAAATATAAAAATAATTGATATTAGTTTGAATCCCGTCATAATATATAATTTAGATTTAATAACAAATTACATAAACACTAATACTTGTACAAATATTCACACACTAGCTTCAGTAATTTCCTCCCCGTTCCCCATTAAAATGAAAGGGGATTATTATAGATATGTACATGTAGCAGAAGTAGAGTTAACTTTTTCTTAAAACAAAGCGTTTCGACAGCAGACAACGACATTTGACATTAACAGCTGATCTGATTTCGTCGTTAAAGTTCCCAGATCAGCAGTGGACCGTAGCAAGCTCAGGCGTCAGGTCGCGTCATATTATTTTCCTCCGATTTTGGTGTTTTTTAAGTATTTATGTGGCTGTTTTTTGTGTAGTGTGTTTTTTCAACATTTTACTTTTGGATTTTATATATTTCAGAGACAGATTTTCTTGGTGTTTATTATTTAAGTTTAATAGTGACTACAAACACCATTTTGGTTAAATCAATAAAGTGCCCAATTAAACCATTTACTTATATACAGGGTGTCCCAAATTCGAGCCTCATCATGGGGATCTCGGAAACTATAAGAGATACAGCATCGGTCAAATTGTGGCAAAGTTGCGCAATTTCTTACTGAGCAATATCGCAAAAAAATATCTGAGCTATCTTTTTTAGTTTTTGAAATTTTTGCAAAAAACTAAAATTTTGAGTTTTTGTTTTTTTAAATTGCTCGACTTATTTTATCCGCTACAGAAAAACAAGCACAACATTATTAAGGCAACTTTTTACGCTCCATATTGTGACATTTTTAGAATTTCCTTACAACGTTTCGTTTTTGTGGAACTATTATCAACTTTAATTATTTAAATACGGACCTGCATTTTTTATTTTATTTTTTGATAGCCCTTTAAGCCCTGAATTCAACCATGTACCACAATTAATTATATTTAGACGTTTTGATGTCATTATTACATCTTCAGGAATGTGATAATTGTTTTTAAATACGGCCCTGTTGTTAGTTACTTAATCTTTTTACCACATACAACATGTAAATGGATCCAGAATTTTATACAAATAATTTACTATATTTATGTTTTTATATAAATTGTAACAAAGTAAAAATAAAACCAAACAAAACAAAGGTGGCTATGACAAGAACTTTTACTTGATTGTTTGGCTTAATTATCTTGACAACTGCAGTCACCATTTATACTGAATATTATAAATAATAATATCGTTACAACGTTTCGTTTTTGTGGAACTATTATCAACTTTAATTTTTTAAATACCTACGGACCTGCATTTTTTATTTTATTTTTTGATAGCCCTTTAAGCCCTGAATTCAACCATGTACCACACTTAATTATATTTAGACGTTTTGATGTCATTATTACATCTTCAGGAATGTGATAATTATTTTTAAATACGGCCCTGGTGTTAGTTGTTAGATTGAAATATCGTTTAGCGGGATTTTGGTGGGTTACAGAATCTAAAATATTTTGTTGTTCTTCCGGCTCCATTCGTGTACCATATTTGACTCTTGGTTTATTAAAACTACCATACTGGGCTAAATTAGTATCAAGCGTAGCAAAATAACTATAATGAGGCTGCAAGCGTTCAGGATAGTCCTGTAAATAACGGTCACAAGAAATTTGTGAATTCCTATTGAAAGGATAATAAACTAGTAACATGTCGCGCTTTTCTAAAGCAGAAAACATAATTTTGCTGAAATATTCAGTATAAATGGTGACTGATAATTAAACCAAACAATCAAGTAAAAGTTCTTGTCATAGCCACCTTTGTTTTGTTTGGTTTTATTTTTACTTTGTTACAATAATTTATATAAAAACATAAATATAGTAAATTATTTGTATAAAATTCTGGATCCATTTACATGTTGCATGTGGTAAAAAGATTAAGTAACTAACAACAGGGCCGTATTTAAATATAATTATCACATTCCTGAAGATGTAATAATGACATCAAAACGTCTAAATATAATTAAGTGTGGTACATGGTTGAATTCAGGGCTTAAAGGGCTATCAAAAAATAAAATAAAAAATGCAGGTCCGTATTTAAAAAATTAAAGTTGATAATAGTTCCACAAAAACGAAACGTTGTAACGAAATTCTAAAAATGTCACAATATGGAGCATAAAAAGTTGCCTTAACAATGTTGTGCTTGTTTTTCTGTAGCGGATAAAATAAGTCGAGCAATTTAAAAAAACAAAAACTCAAAATTTTAGTTTTTTGCAAAAATTTCAAAAACTAAAAAAGATAGCCGAGATATTTTTTTGCGATATTGCTCAGTACGAAATTGCGCAACTTTGCCACACTTTGACCGATGCTGTATCTCTTATAGTTTCCGAGATCCCCATGATGAGGCTCGAATTTGGGACACCCTGTACAGGATGTTTCATAACTATTGGGCAAATACAGCAACAGATTTGAAAATATGTCATTTATGCTTAAGAACGCGCGGTTAATATTCAATAAATATGTTTCGTTATGAAAGGTGTTATTACATATCGCGCTACACCGCGATATGTTATACGGCGCTTCGGTGAAAATAATGTATGTATGTTGTCGGCGTCGTCGTCGTCGTCGTCACTTTCGACATTTTCACATTTGCGATTTTTTTTCTCGGAAACGGTTAGAGTGGGACGATTGAAACTTTTTGGGTTTACAGAGGAATAGTGGGGGTACGTTGTGTAAAAATTTGGAATATACAGGGTGTGCCGGAAAAAAGTTATTAAACGTCAAAGTCGAGAAATATCGGGATCTCGTTGAAATTCGATACAGGCCACAAAAATTAGTTTTTTCGATTTAAACTTTTTCGACGCGTAGGCGACCGTGGGCTACAGAACCCTATTGTTTGTGAGCGCGATCGAAAGTTTGGAAATAATTTTTTTTATTTTTTAAAAGTCAAAATTTGGTCCAAAATGGTACCTCTTGGATCGCTAATAAGTTGAATTGGGTGCATCCAATCGACATTCGGTTTGGATAATCGGTTAGGTCATCTCAAAATCTACCTTTTTCCAATATATCGTTCTATACCTAACTGGAATGGAAATTGCCGAAAATTGTAAGAAAGTGGAAATCATAAAGTTAGGCCTGATTTTTTCACGGTTTTTATTTTTTTTCGTACTGAAAACGACTTTTGATCGAAACGTTGTAAACTTTAGCGGATAGAGCTCGTCAAATTGTATTTAAGAGATATTTTTTCGTTTCTTTATCTTTAATACGGAAAAAACGGCAGCTTTTTTTCAAACTCATATTGTGTAGCTGGCGTTCTCTAGGAGGTATCCTAAACGCATTATGGAATCCTCCTTCTTGCCCTCAAAAACATATCTACACCAAATTTGATTCATATCCACTTAATATCAAATCATTTCCAATTTTATAAAGTAAATATTTACTTGGATCACCCTGTATCTCTTTAACCGTAAAAAAATATGAAATTAACTTTCAAAATGTCTTTATTCCAAACTAACTTTTACACAACATAATGTAGAAAATAATAACCATTAAAAAAAAATAACAATAAAAATAATTGAAGCTAATCCAATTTGATTCATTAATAAAATCAATTAAAAAAAAAATAGTATAAATAATTTAATTTAGTAAATATCTCTTTAATTGTTTTTTAAAAGTTGCCAATTTTTTAATTTTTCTGAAATTTTTTGAAGATTGTTATATTTTATTATTCCGTCATATAAAAGCGATTTTTTTCCGAAATTACTTTTTACTGGTATAGTTTGATAATTTATACAATGTCTGGTGTTATGATCATGTAATGTCTTATTCTCCTGAAGTGTTATGTTTGATTTTTTTTCTTTTAAAATGATGGAGTGAATTAGAATACAAATTTTTAATTTATAAATGTTTTGAACATGTAAATACCCTTTCGGTCTATATAGATTAACAGTTGGTTCTAAATGTGGTAATTTGTGTATACATTTAATAATTTTATTTTGCAATTTTTGTAATGGTTTTAAGTTTGATAAACAAGCAGCATACAGAAGCTAGGTATTGTAATTTTGAATATATTAATGAAAAATATATATTTTTTAAGTATCTCAAATTATTAAATGACATATTTTCAAGTCCACCATCTCCTGTAGCTGTATCTCCTTAGTTACGGGATACCTTATATAATAATATATCAATTTATAAAATTCCCACGAAAGTAACAATACCAGAAGGTTTCCCAATATGGCGGTTTAATTAGACGTGTACCACAAAGCTTACACATCGCAAAAAATGTATTATTTTTTTCCTTATACAGTGAGGACCTAAAGTCCGTCCCCCCCCTCTAACTTCTAAACCGTTCGGTATATTTTAATGAAATTTTGAACGATAATATTTGAGCAAGTCTTGCACTTTTTGACATACCAATGACAGCTTTAAATGTCAAGATGACAGCTGGGTCCGCTTTTGGAATATTTTTTTAAATGGAACACCCTGTATATTTTTACATTTTTAAATTCCACATAAAATTATAATTATTTTTTATTAAATGCACTATTAGTCTATACTTCATAGTTTCCGAGATATTGACTCTCGAAAAGTGACATTTTTGAACTTTGACAGCTTATAACTTTCTAACAGTACGTCTTAGCAAAACGGCTTACATGTCCCTATCTTCAATTTTTATTATCTTCCCAAAAAAATCAACTTCCGGTTAAGCCGGATGTAACTCGAAAGCAGGAAATATAGTTGTTCCGGTTTAACTGGAAGTTGATTTTTTGGGAAGATAATAAAAATTGAAGATAGGGACATGTAAGCCGTTTTGCTCTAAGACGTACTGTTAGAAGGTTATAAGCTGTCAAAGTTCAAAAATGTCACTTTTCGAGAGTCAAAATCTCGGAAACTATGAAGTATAGACTAATAGTGCATTTAATAAAAAATAATTATAATTTTATGTGGAATTTAAAAATGTAAAAATATACAGGGTGTTCCATTTAAAAAAATATTCCAAAAGCGGACCCAGCTGTCATCTTGACATTTAAAGCTGTCATTGGTATGTCAAAAAGTGCAAGACTTGCTCAAATATTATCGTTTAAAATTTCATTAAAATATACCGAACGGTTTAGAAGTTAGAGAGGGGGGGGGACGGACTTTAGGTCCTCACTGTATAATAAATATATAAATACCTATTTTTGCATTTTATCAATAAATACTAAAAGAAATAAATGTTGTTTTCTTATTTTCCTTTGGTTTTATAATTTTCTATCCTCAAAATCTGATAGGTTTGCAACTACTAAAAATGCCAAAAATCACTACCTTATTTCCCAACTTGATCAAGAATTGAGAAGAAATTCCAATTTTTTGTCAAGAATTTGGGAAAACTTTTAGTTGTTTACACGTAAAAATAAATTGAAGGTCAACTTTTACAATTTCTTTCAAAAGAACTTAAATTTTAAAGCCCGGATCTGTCTATTTTCCCATTCGTCAAATGATAATGTTGCAGTGCGCATGTCTAATCCGGCGCGAGGCCATAAATTTGCCACTTTCGCGGTTATTATTGTTTGCTTATCTAAATGTAAATATCTATTACTGAGACAGGCTTAAAAAGTACTAAAACCTAAACGATATTCTACCCCAAACTCACCCAAAGTATAGGCAAGAAACAGCAAAATAGCAGCAAGAAACCACGTCCATCTCGGCAACAGAGCCACCTCGGGATGGTCCGGATCCGAGGCAGTAAAGTCATAGTCTAGGATGGTATACATCAGGTACATGGCAACGGTGCAAAGAAAGCCGCTGAATGTCAGAAGATTCGGTGCTATATTTTTTGGACAATACTGAAAAATATAATAGCTATAGGGTACTTTATTTCCAAAACCCCTAGAAAAATTACGGTTTCATAGGAAAATTTAGAAACTCCCACAATTTTTCCAAGGTGTTGTGGAAAACAAATTATTTTCTTATGTGCGAAGATGGGCAACTAGTAGTAGTCTAAGATCCCATCCGAAAAACCCACCATGGAAAGGTTTATAAAATAAAAATTGAACGTGTACCCTACAAGAATGTATTTTTTTAAATGTTGCCCATTTTCGAGCAAAATACAAAAAAGTGATTTTCTGACACGAACAGATTATACGAAGTTGTTCGCGAAGCGTTCCTTTAATAACTTAACTCAGCAAAGATATTTGCTTTGCTAAGATGCTTAAAAGAAGCAAATGGAAAGTAGGGGAGGATGGGGGAATAAGAAACAGGGGTAATAAGATATTTTTTTTTCTTTCCTTTTTTGTACATAGAAAAAATCTAAAAAAAAAAAACAAGATACCTATAACCTTCATCCACAAGACCTAAAAGGTTTTTCAAGCAATGTCACGAAATTCTATAATTTCTTTGCTTAACAAGTTGGGTCTGTATAAAACTTAATCAGCCCAAAGTAGTGCTTTTTAAGACATTTTCTTTTTTTCTAATCTGAAGTTAAATTTGTAAACCAAGTTTTTGGCATGGTCTTGTGGATAATGAACAGGGCTTTCAAGTGTTTTTTTAAATATTTTTTTAACTTAAAACAGAGACCACAAAAAGGTGTGTTTCTTATAACCCCAATTTTTCTTTCATGTGGGGTTCAAATTCACCTTTTTTTTTTTAATTTCAGGCTAATTAAATAGTGCAATAATGCCCAGAAAATACGTAAAAAGGGACTTAGGGTCATTATCAACATTAAAAACAACTTTTGTGCCTTTATTTCTTGTTGCTGCTGTAAAAAAATAACCACTTCCATAAAAATTTCAGGGTAATAAGATACGCCTCAATAGTGTATATTAATACCCCAACTCCATTTTTAATGTTGGTAAATCAGTTCAGTTCGGTTGTTGTATCTTATTACCCCATTGGGGGAAATAAGAAACATTTAGTAGGGGTAATAAGAAACAAATTCTTATAATTTTTTGTTTTTGAATTAAAATTATATATTACATATAAATGAGTACCCTCAGGTAAAATTAATACCAGAAAGAGAAATCAGAGTTATATACTTGAAACTATCACCTGTACAAATTTTATTGGTTTCTTATTCCCCCATCCTCCCCTATTCCGGAAAGTATATTTTAATAAATAGTTATTTATCTAACAAGTGCGGAAAGTGGTACTTTTCTGCACGCAACGGCAGTTGCATGAACGACTCGAAGCGGACGACGACAAGGGCGGAAAAGACAGTTTCCGCATGTGTTAGGTACAAAAGTTTTCCTACGATCGATATAGTTCTCAGATAAACGTCAATTAGGTTCGTAATAATATACTGTAATTACAAAAATTATTGAGCTTCTGGCAAAAAAAAATATTTATTTTGCAAGTATTTCACTTTATTGAGTGTTTTAGATAAGGTATTCATTAATTTAACAAATCGTGCGGAAAAGTTACTAGTGCTAGTAGTCCTGAAAAGTTACTTTTTCTCACGATTTACATATAAACACATATTTACATAAATATTACAAACATCTTTATTTTAGACTAGGAGAACAGAGAACTGAGAACAAATTAAGCAATATTTCCAAAAAGGCTATAGTTGTTGATTGTCAATGTTCGATTGTTTGACAGTTGCTAATGCATAAAACAATATTTCCACCTGCTCCAGAACGAGGTGATGTGTATTTGACATTTTAATCACAACCTGCACCTCATTATTGTAATATATACCAGGGGTGTCAAATTAGAACATTTTATATAAATTCTGTCACAATTTCAAAAATAGTGTGGTAAAGTAAAAATTGTGCGGGAAAGTAAAATGGTGCCGAAAAGTAACTTTTTCCCACGATCGTAGGAAAAATAATAAATACGTTGTAAGTAAAAATAATAGCTGATTTCCTTTTGTTACTTTTAATTAACTTTTAGATAACCTATAGGTTAGGTTAAAAGTACGAACCCTCCACTGCGACCCTAGGATCTTTTATGGGTCTTATAACACAAATTACCAAAACAATTAAACAACCAGTTTTATCGGTGAAATTAAATAGGGGAGCATGGGGCAGGGTTGGCACGGGTTGGCAAATATCATGATATTTATATAAATATCCAAATATCCGATATATATCGATATAATAAATCCGATATACTTATATCCAAATTTGGATATTTTAATTATTTTTAAAATTATTTCATCTGTTTTCTGTAAAGATATATTTTTATAGCTATTAATATAACGAGATTATTATACGATTTATAATAGTCGAGGACATTGCTAGGTGACGAGGCGATAGCCGAGTCACCCGCAATGTCCGAGACGGTGTTAAATCGCTAATAATCGAGTTATATTCAAAGCTTTATCGTATCATTGACAACGGCGATGCGAAAATAAAAACAAGGTTTTTGACATTTCATTTTGGCATTTCAAAAAGTCATCATTAAAATCATGCAAGATTTTGATATTCCTGACGATATATTAGCTGCAGCCAACATTATAAGGTTGAACTTGCTTCCGGACAAATCTAAAACCCATTATGAAAAAGAATATCGGCAGTTTTGTGAGTGGCGAAACAAAGTACATCAAGGTGCAGAAGAAACGGTATTGCTGGCGTATTTCTCAAAAGTCTCTGAGGAATACTCTGCTTCGTCCTTATGGCCGAAATATTCCATGTTACGAGCGACTTTAGAACTGAAGGAAAGAGTGGAAATCGACAAATACGGCGCCTTAATACGTTTCATCAAGAAGAAAAATGTTGGATATAGAGCAAAAAAATCGAAAGTATTTACAAGAGAACAAGTCAACGAATTTGTGTGTTCTGCCTCAGACGAGAAGTTTTTAATGATGAAAGTGGCTTTTTTAATTGGAATTGGAGGAGCCTGTCGAACTAATGAATTAGCGAAGATGACCACGGAAGATGTTGACGTTTTAGAGGACAAGCTGATTGTTACTATTCCCGACTCAAAAACCCACAAGAAACGTATTTTCGCTGTGATATTTGACGGCGAAGTCAATCTTGTGCTTTTATTTAAAAAGTACGCAATGTTAAGGCCAGACCATGTCACTCACCAAAGATTGTTTATATCATATAGAAAAGGGAAATGTACGGTACAGCCCTGCGGCATTCATTTCTTCTCTAAAATACCTCAAAAAATAGCTGAGTATCTCTCACTTGAAAATCCTAATTTGTATACTGGTCACTGCGTTAGAAGATCTTCGGCAAATTTTCTTGTTAATGCTGGAGGATATATATTAGAACTACAAGAACTTGGTGGATGGGAATCGTCGAAGGTTGCTAGAGGGTATTTAGAAGAAAGTGTGACCAAGAAAGTTTCCATTGCTCGCAAAATTCAAATCGGCGATGTTTCCGGCATTGGATTAGGTACTGGGGAACCGCACGAAATCGAAAGGAGTGCTTTCTCGGTTATTAATCAGTCTTCAGAGGGCATACCTAAGATCGTGGACGTTAAAGACAAAGGTATATCCATCAAATTTGAAAACTGTCAAAATATTGTTTTAAATGTTCATGAAAAATAGTTCTAATATTATTTGGTATCTAACGAATTATGCTTTCGTAACTAACATATTAAATTATGGTAACTAATGTATTATGAGTAACTAAGGTTTTATGTAGGTTTTAGTATGTTTATGATATTAATAATTATTAATAAAGATATCATATAAAAATGACTTAATCTTCAATGATACGATAAAAATTCAAAATCACCTAATTTAATATAAACATGTTATAAACCTGTAAATTTGTATTTCAATTATATTCAATGGTAGCTGCTATCACAATAACAAGTTTTTTTAGTACTCCTATGTTAGGAATGTAAAATGTAAGTAAAAAAATACAAGTTCGTGAATATGAACACATAATATATTTTGGCTTTTAACTATGGTTCAACTTAAAACCCAGATTTACTGGGCTTGTTAATTAAATCAAAATGAATCCAAACTGGATTTTTTATTTTTGGCATTGTAAAATTTTTATTTCATAAAACAAACAGCAAAATATTGCTCCCGTCAATTAGAAATCGGAACTAAATAAAAATGCCACGCGGCAAAGAACAGCAGGTGGTCAACGTCTCGGAAAGATGGGGAATCACCGCATCGTAAAGCTTCGGTTTCCTACAAAGCGGCACCGCAAAAGAGCGGCCGTAATTTGACAAGCCTCGCCGCGAAAAAACGTGTAGGGTCAACTGGGGCTATTATGATACAAAAATCAAAATTTTAACAAAAAAAATATAAGATTTAGTTTTAAAAATCTCCAAAAATTCCTAGTTGTAAGCAATGAGGTTCTCTACCCAGTTTTGAGGGAAAAATACAAGAAAAACAATAGTTGACCGTAAAAAAACAAAAAAATGATGCATCAAAATAGCCCCACGTTTGGGGCTATTGTTGATACAGCAAAGGGCTATTGTGATACAACGCTTTAATTCTGTAGTGGAGATAGATTTAAAATATGTGGGGCTAATATAATACACTATTGTCCTTTATCAGTTGATCCTGCAATTTTGACAGCCATCTTTCAAGTATGTTTTAAGTTAGATACAGGAAAGTAATTTCATGTTTTTTTTTCACTAAAGCTACTGATTGATATTTATAAAATTATAATTGGTAATGTGACTGTTAAATGTGGGATTGTTAAAAAAAAGTACAAATGTTGTAATAAAATTTTAATTCACAAATGAAGGGTTTTATAATAATATAATAAAAATATTAGCTCCATCGAAAGGCAACAAACTACAACTTACAAACGAAAATTAAATGTTTAAGTCGAGGTCTAAGTATTATAAAATACCAACAAAAATAACAGAGACAGACAACGAAATACTGAACAAAATAAACAAAATTAAATTGTTAAATGGCCTCAAACACCGGCACTTCTTTTTTTTAAATGTATTTTTTCCTATTCCCGATTATATTGGGAATGGGCAGTTTAGCAAGTATATCCTCCCCGTTTATTACCGATATATCGTTTTCTTTAATTTTAAACATTTTCTTATTATTCTCAGAAATAAGTCCCATTACTTCAATGTCGTTCTCATCTATATTTCTCACCATAACCACGTATTTGTATGCTACTGAATTTCTTAAAGCGCCCATAAATTTAGAGAAAGAAAAGAAAAAGAAGAAACTAAAGAATGTATCATAAAAGCCCCAGTGGTTGTCTCAGAAAAGCCCCAGTTGCTGTATCACAATGGCCCCTTCACTTTAACGTCGAATATACCTGCTTCAACATTGCTCAAATTTAACAAACAAGGCTTTAAATTAAAGCTCTAAGCCTGCCTTATATGACAGGAACCATAAACACATACATTATTATCGATAGTTTTGCCTGCAGTAAAAGTTATCACTAAAAAAATAAAAGTTTACTAAGCAAAAATTGTGGCTGAAGTAGAAATATTTTTTTATTTTTTAAACGTTTTACATTTTTGTAAAAGTGAATATGACTTATAATTAAGTATATAATTCTCTACTTTACCAATTTTTCTTACTTTAATTTAATGACTGTAAGTATTTTTAAAGTAGCTGTATCATAATACCCCCACTATTTTGACTGTATCACATTAGCCCCAGTTGACCCTATATATGTATAATTTATCCAAACTCAGTTTGAGGACATTCCAATCATTCCATATGACGGTAAACAGTCTCAAAGAGACCGACCTCACAACCAGGGTTGTCAGATATTTCTTCTTCAATTCTTTAAGTTTTTTTATTAAAAATATTTCTTTTATATCAGTATTCAATTGTTAGTCAGTAACTTTCTTTGAAAGCTAGTTTGCAAATATACTTTAAACCAAGGAGTTTTGAGTGTGACGGAAAAAAGTAACAAGCCATTCATTGTTATAATAATACATTCTTTAGTCCTTAAGAAACAATATAAATGAAATCAAGACAAAAAGTGTTTTTAGTGTTTAAAAACAACTAATTAACAAACCCTTGTTTCTCGTATATACTTACATTGTGCTTACAAATCCGAAAATTTTGAAGAATTGGCAACAGCAAGGGATACAAGCGCGACCCGTTCAACGATCGATTCTGTCAGACAGAGATAGGCCAGTGACCGCCCATGGCGTGGAAGAGAGGAAGATAAAATATACGTAATTTGGAACTTGTGGACAATGGTCCGAGAATGGAGTTCTAGTAAAAAAATTAAAGCATTTTCTGAGCAGTGTCGTGCCGTGTCAGGTTTATTTTTCTGATTTTAGTTTTGTGTATATAATTTTTGAGTTACCTTATATTTATTATTTTAATATCATATTATTATATATACAGTGGGTTTATAAAGTGTAGTATGCACAAACACCTAATGTAAAACAAACTTATAAGTGTGTATACGCATTTTAATTATTTGTTTGGGACGCCTATGGTTAGGAAATTCCTACTGTTTAATGTCATTAAATTGACCTAAGAAACACTATACTTGCAAATCGAAGTGTGTTCCTCCAGAGCTTCGGCGCAAAAAAATCGGCACCGTATTTTCTAAAGCGGTCGCTCTGTTACGTTGGGAGAGTGCAAGCACGATTTTTGACGGTGCGCCAGTATTAAAATTAAACTGTCAACTGGCTCTTGGCTTGGCGCTCTTGCCGCCGTATTTTATCGAACCGTCCGTATTTAATGTTACTTTCCCATAATATTCACCGTCCAAAGCGAGTGCACTACTATTGGCAATTGCGACCGCTCTTTTGCGGTGCCGCTTTGTAGGAAACCGAAGCTTAAGCAGCATAATACGCTGTTGCCCGCTCAGCGGCAGCGGGGCCATGATGAATAGAATTTTATAAAAAAAAATATTGATATATATCAGTAAATATCGTCGCATAAATATCATGATATTTATCAAGATATATATATCAGGATATTTATCACCGATATATCCTGCCAACCTTGGCATGGGGTAATGAGGTTAAAAAAAATCGATGGTTGACTTTGAATCTAAATTATTAAAAATACATTAATGCTATCGCTTTTCTTTTAAATATTCTTTGTGGTGTACATTTTGTGACTAAAAGGAAAAATTGGCGAATACTTTTTCTACGAAAAAAACGAGTTCTTATTACCCAACTAGCAAGTTCTTATATTTTTAAAACCATTTATAGACATTTCTTTAGCTGAAATGTTTAACCGTTCTTATTACCCCAGACTCCCCTATTTTAAATAACGTCAATAAATAATACCCATGCTGTTGAAGTTACCAACGAATTTCCATGTGTATATTTTCTAGCTCTTTTTGTAGCAATATGGGTTAAAAGGAAACCAGCCAATATGGTGTTTTTAATAAATACTAAGCCTTACCTGTACAACCCAATTCCAGAAGGGATGCATAACATAAATACTGAGAATCCCAGTATCTTTGGAACTGTACTGTAAAAAAAAAAGAAGTTGGAATAGAATAGAATAGATTTTATTTACGGATATACCATTCTACAATATACATAAACAAACCACAACAACACTTACAGTTCTTTTATACAGGGTGTTCCTAAATATGATGTAAATACGAAAAGGGGTAATTCTTTGGCTTATTTAATGACTAAAAATTCATATAAACATAGGTCCGCAAACGCTTCGTTGCCGATCTACAGGGTGTTGAAATTTAACGATTTTTTTAGTTTTTTCTTTATAGCTCTTGTAGTTTTTGAGATATTTAGCTCTAATTTGGAATATAGGTTACGCTGTAGGACTTACATCATTGGGCATACCAAATGGTTTCAAGAATCTACAGGGAGATATTTTTTCAGGGGTCATGCCCCCTTTTCTCCCCATGAACTTTTTTTCGGTGCGCCGCTAGTGGATTCTAAAATACAAAATGCATTTTTTGTTTTGTTCTAAAGCATTTTAATCTCTTGTAGTTTTTTTGTATTTACAACCGTTATCGAGAAAAAAATAAAAGGTTTTTTGTATAAAATATATACAGTGACCGGCAAAGAGTTCGCAACATATTGGAAAAAATTTTATTAGCGGAATATTGAAAAATCTTTTTTGGGGGATTGGATGTGCATGTCCCATAACCTTAAAATCGATTTTGACATACGTCACGTGACCAATGGTATGGCGGGAAAGTTGAAAAAACCAATATGAAATCATCATAAATCAGATAAGTTGATGAGATATCGAAAAAATTCCAAGAATAAAAAGTGTTTAGAATTCCATTAGAACCTTGAATACAATGTTTGGGATATCTACTTAAAAAAACATAAAATCGAATATTTTTGTAAATATTTTTTTACCGAATTAAAAATTTCCTTATTTTTCCTTTCTTAACGCTTCATTAAAGTAAAACTGACATCTGGTGACCACAACTAGAAATGTTCTTTTGTTTTTCTGACAATTTGGAGCAATAATTCAAAAAATTCGTTTACACTTGGATACCAGCTGTTGCAATAGTCTATTTCTAATAACGTTATCGATATTTTTTATATCGAAATATTCTATTATGTTAAGAAATCCTTAAATTCATTAATCCAAAGAAAATTTTATTTATAACCGTAAAAAATAATTTTGAATTTCGCAGAAATCTTTAAAAAAATCTAAAAATTAATAAAAATTTAAATTATTTTGTAGGGTTATAAATAAAATTTGCTTTGGATTAATGAATTTAAGGATTTCTTAACATAATAGAATATTTCGATATAAAAAATATCGATAAGGTTATCAGAAATAGACTATTGCAACAGCTGGTATCCAAGTGTAAACGAATTTTTTGAATTATTGCTCCAAATTGTCAGAAAAACAAAAGAATATTTCTAGTTGTGGTCACCAGATGTCAGTTTTACTTTAATGAAGCTTTAAAAAAGGAAAAATAAGGAAATTTTTAATTCGGTAAAAAAATATTTACAAAAATATTCGATTTTATATTTTTTTAAGTAGATATCCCAAACATTGTATTCAAGGTTCTAATGGAATTTTAAATACTTTTTATTCTTGGAATTTTTTCGATATCTCATCAACTTATCTGATTTATGATGATTTCATATTGGTTTTTTCAACTTTCCCGCCATACCATTGGTCACGTGACGTATGTCAAAATCGATTTTAAGGTTATGGGACATGCACATCCAATCCCCCAAAAAAGATTTTTCAATATTCCGCTAATAAGAATTTTTCCCATATGTTGCGAACTCTTTGCCGGTCACTGTATATAATAAAAATAAAAAGTTGTTTGGCGTGTCCTGCGTGATTCTCTGCTATACCCTTATCACAATCTAAGGGTGCAGGCGCTTCTTCCTCGAGATTTTCTTTTAAAGAATAATTTCTGCCAGTGGTACCTTAATATGCTAGCAGTTAACCCAAATTTCGATTGTAAAATACTGTTTACCGACGATTTTTCAAGGAATTCAATTTTAAATTTTCACAACAACCACCTATCGTAGAAACACATTTCCAAGAGCAGTTCTCGTTAAATGTATGGGGTGGTATAATTGGGGACCATTTGATGGGTCCTGTCTTTTTGCCTGGTCGACTTAATGGTCACTTATACATGCATTTTTTGCAACAAATACTACTGGAACACTTACCTCTTAGTAGAGGGAGATGGGGTGTTCTGCGCCCACCATTCCACCACGGCTCTGCGCATGCGCCAGGCAGTGCGCAGGCGCGTGTTATCTGTCATACGTCATCTGTCAAATGTCATACGTCATCTGTCACTTGTCATCTGTCACCTGTCATCTGTCATATGTCACCTGTCATCTCTCATATGTCATTTGTCAAAGTCAATGTCAAAGTAAATGTCAAAGTCAAATGTCATCTGTCAAATGTTATCTATCCAATGTCATCTGTCAAATATCATCTGTCATACGTCATCTGTCAAACGTCATATTGTTGAACGCTATCTATATTAGGCCTTAGGTACTTGGGGTATGCTAGCTATATGCTTAGGATGACGTAATGAGTTATTATAAACCATCCCGAGACCCGCAGGGCGAGGTATACTATCCCGAGTCCCGCAGGGCGAGGTTCACTTAGAATATACGCTCGCCTACGGTTCGCTAAAGTAGTTCGTATTCAAGGTGATGCATCAGGTCATTATGAACCATCCCGAGACCCGCAGGGCGAGGTTCACTAAGAATGTATGTTCGCCTACGGCTCGTTATAGTTGTCGAGATAAAGAAACACATGATTCTTATTTAGGTAGACAACAAAACATTATAATCAATTCCGAGCCTGCAGGGCGAGGTTCACTAAGAATGTAAGTTCGACTACGGCTCGTCAAGGGTACTAGAGGCAATACAGCATGTGTGTTATATTAAGAACGATGTACCAAGCTATTTTAAAAATATTACAAGTCCTCGCAGGACAAGATGCGAAAAAGCATCAAAAAGACATAATGAATCGAGTATTATAATACACACCCTGTATATAAAAGATAGATAACTGTTTAAAATCACCGATTCCTTATTATACGCTGAAACTAATATAAAATATATTTTTAATAATACAACAACAAATGATCTAATCACGACTCGAGAACAATAGATGATTATTATGCAAATTACCATCGACGGTTGAAGAATTTTAAAGTCACGATTCCATTGAGTCATCCTATCGGGAAAAAATACAGCATTCAAAAACAAGTCTCAACGCGTTTAGCGGATTAATAATACGGATATTTGCAGTGACTAAGCAATTAATATACAATGCTGGAGGACGTAGTCGAAGTGAGACGGCCTGCTATAAATAGACGCGAGGAGCTAGCGCTTCATCAGTCATCATCGAGAAGCTGAAGGTTAAAGTTGTGAAATAGAGAACAATCAAAAATTAATAACATGTAAGTACCCACAATAATAATTCGATTTAAAAAATATTTAATTAAAAGTAATTTAGATATAGGTTCTAACGTGTTGTGCAAACTAATACAGGGTGTTTATTCTCGTTTGTGCTTATTTGAAGAATCTTATGTATATCTATAACGCTAGATATACTACATTAAAATTAGTGCTATAAAGGCCTTAATACTGTATTATATTTCTAGAAAATGTTTGTTTGTGAACACTGCCAGCGCTCCTACACCAGAAAGGACAGTCTTAAGCGGCATGGGGATTGCAGACTTACAACCAGAGTCTGCCAAACTTGTGGAGACAATTTTACGTCAGAAGGGGCTCTTCGACGACACCAACAAGAAAAACAGCACAGGGCCCCCAAAAGACAAGCGAAGCCTTCACAAGAACCCCAGGCCAAGAGAGCGAGACTCGATTCGACAGATGGTAAGTTATTGCATCATATTACATCATATTACACCATATTGAGAAATATTACATCATATTGCACCATATTGCGAAATATTGTATCATATTGCGAAATATTGCGAAATATTGCATCATATTGCGAAATATTGAAATTATATATGTATAAGTGTTAATTATTGCTAATTTATTTCAGAACCATCAACTTCAGGTTCAACTACACAGCAGAGACATTGTATTGAATGTAATCTAGACGTACCAGTCTCCCGATGGTCCAGTCATCTAAGGACCAAAAAGCATCGGGAGAGCTGCTGTGTGGTGCAACAGGAGGAAGGAGTAGAGCTAATAAAAACATCATTCCGAAGCCGAATTGCTACCTACCGACTTTCTTCAAGCCAGGATCCCACTAGCGTGCCCAGGTTCCTAGGACATCTGCAGGACAAATTTGTAAGGCTGGTGGGACGCATACTTCAAAAGTACGATCAGCTGAAAGTCGGGGTAGAACTTTTCGGCCGTTTCCTCCTGCAGTCGAACGAGTCGTCAGAGGATAAGTCCTTTAACTCCAAATACGTTATGGTGAACGGAGCAACGGACCTAGAGGAGCTGTTTGGACAGTTTACTGTCATCCTGGACCGGAAATATTCAGAGTTTTCGGAAAAGGATAGTGGTAAGTACTATTGCAAGCGTTAAGTCTAACATATTTTAAACCATAATACTTAACAATGTTTCTATTGTTACAGGGTGGTCGCTGCAACAGCTCCTTCATTTAGAATTAGGCATAAACAAGATCAACCCTCTAAAGGCATCTTCCTACATTCCGCTACCAAAGGAGATTGACGCAAAGAAAGCTGTTCTAAACATTCAAAACACAGACTTGCAGTGTTTCAAGTGGTCAGTCTTGGCAGCCTTACATCCCGTTGATCGTGCTCAACATGCAAATAGAGTCGCGAACTATTTGCCTTATGAGAACGAGCTGAACTTTGAAGGTATGGAATTTCCAATCAAACTTGTCGATATAACCAAATTTGAACGATTAAATAATATTTCAATTAATGTCTACGGCTTAGAAAAAGCCTACGACAATGGTAAAAATAGTATTGAAGTCGTTGGTCCCTTATTTTTTACGAAATCTCGCAAGGAGAGACATGTAAATTTGTTATTAATTAGTGATGATTACGAAAATAGTCATTACTGTTTAATAAGAAGCATGTCTCGACTGATCTCAAGACAGTTATCTTACCATAAGGCTACAAAGTATTTATGTGATGGTTGTTTAACATATTTTTATTCAGAGCAAAAACTAAAAGCTCATCAAGAACACGATTGCGGGCACGTTTCGGCCAAAGTACCGACAACTGATTTAAAAAAGAACAAATACGGAGAAGAGATTCCCGAGAATATTTTCAAATTCACAAACTTTGAAAAGAAATTAAAGGTTCCTTTCGTTGTTTACGCTGACTTCGAGACAATCCTTGAACCCTTGAATACAGAGCAAAATGAGTTGGACCCTGATACATCCTATACTGTTAGGACACATAAACATGTACCCTACTCATTTGCATACTACATTAAATGTGACTTTGATGATGCATATTCAAAGTACCAAAGTTATAGAGGGCAGGACGCCCACAAAGAATTTATAAAACGATTAGAGACTGACTGCAAGTCAATCTATAATCATTTTATGAAGGAAGTGGTGCCAATGCTACCTATGACAGAGGAACAAGAGAATGCACATCGGCAAGCACCAACATGCCATATTTGCGAAAAGGCATTTGATGTAGAGGCAGGCGATAGAGTACATGATCACGATCATCTGACTGGGATGTATCGAGGACCGGCACACTCTGTGTGCAATCTAAATTATAAAATACCCCAATTTGTCCCTATTTTCTTCCACAACATGTCCAATTTTGATTCCCACCTTTTTGTCAAGGAGTTAGCTTGTGACGAGGAAAAGCTGGACGTTATCCCCCAAAATAAAGAAAAGTATATTTCCTTCACCAAACATGTCTTGGTGGATAACGTCGAAATCAAGGAAGGGAAACAACGCCAGGTATTTTTAAAATTACGTTTCCTCGATAGTTTTCGTTTCATGGCTTCTAAACTAGATACACTTAGTCAAAATTTAAAACCAGAACAATGCCGGGAAGTACGCAAACATTTTGCGGATGATGACAAATTTGAACTTATTCGACAGAAGGGTGTTTTCCCGTATAACTACGTAGATTCTTTTTCCAAATTGGACGAAAACAAACTTCCATCGCATAAAAACTTTTATAACAAGTTAAAAAAGGAAGACATCTCCAAAGATGATTACAAGCGTGCTTGGGCAGTATGGAATTTATTTAAATGTAAGACTTTAGGCGAGTATTCAGATATATATCTCAAATCAGACGTTCTAATTTTAACAGATGTATTTGAAAGCTTTAGAGACGTGTGCCTGGCTACCTATGGTCTCGATCCTGCGCAATATTTTACTGCGCCAGGTCTCTCGATGGACGCGGCCCTTAAGGCCACATCCGTCCAATTAGAACTTTTAACAGATCTAGACATGGTACACTTCTTTAAGCACGGGATTCGCGGAGGAGTCAGTCAGTGTAGCGTTAGACAAGCTTTAGCGAACAATAAATTTACACCGAATTATGACGCTTCTAAACCCAACTCTTACATCATGTACCTGGATGCGACCAATCTGTATGGTGCAGCCATGTCTCAATATTTACCAACGGGAAATTTCAAGTGGTTAAACGAAACCGAAATTCAAAATTTAGATTATATGAATATAGCACCTGAATCACCAACAGGCTATATATTAGAAGTAGATTTGGACTATCCGGAATCATTACATTATTTACACAACGAGCTACCCTTTTGCCCACAATCCATTGCTCCACCAGAGTCTAAATTTCCAAAAATTACAAAATTGATACCAAATTTCATCAAAAAAGAAAAGTACATTATTCATATTCAAAATTTACAACAAGCATTAAAGTATGGCCTTCAGCTCACTAAAATTCACCGAGTTATATCTTTCGATCAATCTCCGTGGCTTAAAAAATACATCGATCTGAATACAGCGTTGCGAAATAAGGCTAAAAATAAGTTCGAAAAGGACTTTTTCAAGCTGATGAACAACGCTGTGTTCGGGAAAACGATGGAGAATGTGGAGAAACGGGTAGACGTAAAACTTGTTTCCCATTGGGAAAATATTGGCAGGAGGTTGGGAGCCGGAGCGTTAATCGCGAAACCCCATTTCAAAGATCGTACTATTTTTAGCGAAAACCTGGTAGCAATCCAGATGAAAAAACAAAAAGTCACATATAATAAGCCTATTTACGTAGGCTTTTCGATCTTGGAGGTATCCAAGACGATTATGTATGACTTTTTGTACGGATACATTAAGCCAAAATATGGCAACAACGCGGTCTTGCTGTATACTGACACCGACTCCCTTATTTTAAAAGTCACTACCGAAAATTTTTACAATGACATGACGGAAAATTTAGATAGATTCGATACGTCCAATTACTCCCACGAAAACCCACATAATGTTCCTGTAAACCAATCGATATTAGGTAAAATGAAAGACGAGTATGCAGGAAAGATTATTTGGGAATTTGTTGGCACTGGGGCGAAGGCGTATTGCGTTGATGTTGAAGGGGAATGTACGAAAAAAGCTAAAGGGGTTCCTGACTATGTCACTAAAAAAGAACTTAGTATAGATGATTATCGACAAGCAGTCAACGTAGAAGGAACCCTTATTCATCGTCAGATGAATACATTCCGCTCTCATCAACATGATATGTATGTCGAACTTAAAAATAAGGTAGCGCTGTCATACGCGGACGACAAGCGTTACCTTATACCCGGTGATTTAGAGAACACGCTTGCTTGGGGTCATAGAGATATCGCAAAATATAAGGAATCATTGGAAATTCCATGCGCCAAGACTGACTAGGGCAGCTATCTTTGCGCCAATCTTTTTCGATAGCTGTTACCTATAGAGGGTTGTGATATTAGGTTAGGTATTTATTATTGTATTATTATTATTATTATTATTATTATTATTATTATTATTATCATTATTACTATTATATTGTTATCACCTATTGTATTAGTATTATGTTTATTTAATAAACAACAGATTGTTTGTATTTAAATCAATGTTTTATTTTACCCAACCTTTCCCTAAAAAAAATAAAGAAAACCAACACATGACAATAATAACTTTTATTTGGTAATTGTATAATAATCAGTGTTTAGTTTACGCAATTGATGCGTATGTCTTGCAAATAATCGTATTAGCTTGTCAGCCCATCGAAACAGGTACTTGTCTGCCATAGAATCTTCAAACTTGAGACTTCGTTTTTGCTCATTACGATGAAACACCAAAACATACTGTCCAATTTTAATCAGAAGGATGTCTACCCAGCAAGTGATGAAAGAATCAAACGTTCTTAGAAATTCTTCAAATTCCTTACTAGAGAAATAAATCTTGCCATAGCCAATAGTATCCACTGTAACTTGTTTGCGTTCTTCTTCTATAGTACTAAATATGACTGTTATATAGCCATCAACTTCATATACTGTGTTAGGCTTAATCTTGCGATGTATTGCATCATCCTTCCGACATTGAGAAGGAGATTCAAACACCTTATCCCAGGCAGAGGCCGCCATTGGAAGGCTTTTTTAAAAGAATCAGTTTCGAAAATAGCTCAACTAAATACTTTCTATCTTCGTAACACTTGGTGACTTTTTTAGTTTACGTATTTGACGCAGATGCTCTCGGAGCCTAACTCCTAAATCGACTGTCTTTGACATGAGCTCGAGACTAAATGACTAAATTCTACTATAGATTATGATAATACTTATTTAAAAGCAAATAAAACACAGCTATTTCATAATATATTTATTTATAAAATTCTATAATACAAAGGCTCCCCCACTTCCCTAAGAATTACACATATTTCGACAATATCACAATTGTTTATGTTGCATTCCTCTAAATATTTGAATCTAACCACGAGTTCATTAACATTTTCATAGTATGGCGGTAATTTTTCACAATCATCATCCTGACCATCTGAACTATGGTTATTCTCATCATTCATGCTTGCAAGGAAGAGCTAGGTCTGAGCATCTTCTGTCTAGCATGTTTTTGTTGTACATAGCTTCTCCTAGGCGGAAATAACTTGGATATAACATTTTTATATTTCAAGCAGTTTAATGACAAAACGTTCTTATCGATACAGAATCCTTGCTTGTGTGCGCTCGTTTCAAGTAGAATTTTTTTATAATTATCAAGATCTTTGGCAGTAAACTTCTCAGGGTAATTTGTAGCCAATAAAGTAATTAGACCTTTGGTTAATGGAAATTGTGTGGTGTCAATTTTAAGAGCATTATCTACTATTTTAACAAGCTTATTGCCAATAAACAGTTTTGAACCCTCCATTCGAAAGCCATATTTAATATTCGGTGTTTCCAGAAGGAGGTATTTTATCTTAGCAGCATACATCCTATCGCGGTGACAATAAAAACTAAACTAACTTTATTAACAAGTGCAATTATTTTTATAGGACATCAATAAAACATACATAGAGCAGCTCCAACTCTAACTCTCTATGACAATATCAGGATATTTTATATCATCTAGCTTTAATGATCATTTAATAAAACACAATTGATATTATTTTAAATTACTTTTAATTATTTCTCATCATCTATAATATGTTAAGGTATCTAACCATACTTCACGCCTTGCATAAATAATTGCTTCTCGTATTTCAGGATCTTTAAAATATCCATATAGCCGTTGAACTTCTTCAAAGTTCCCCCAACTTGTTCATGTCGTATACAAATCTTAAGGCATTTGGTTCTTCAAAGTAGCGTCCACATATATCCAAAGCTCCAACTATATTTTTCTTAGTCACCGGACGAATTCCCTCAACAGTCTTAATTACTGAGTGAATCTATAGCGGATTATTCGGTTTTTCGGGGTTACTCGGGTTTATTAAGATTCTAGGAATTTATGTTGCTTGACGTAATATTAAAAAAATTATTAAAGCCACGGCGGCCAAAGGCTCACGAAATTTGTATCAAATTTTGGGAGAAGGCCGCCGTGGCTTTAATAATTTTTTTAATATTACGTCAAGCAACATAAATTCCTAGAATCTTAATAAACCCGAGTAACCCCGAAAAACCGAATAATCCGCTATAGATTCACTCAGTAATTAAGACTGTTGAGGGAATTCGTCCGGTGACTAAGAAAAATATAGTTGGAGCTTTGGATATATGTGGACGCTACTTTGAAGAACCAAATGCCTTAAGATTTGTATACGACATGAACAAGTTGGGGGAACTTTGAAGAAGTTCAACGGCTATATGGATATTTTAAAGATCCTGAAATACGAGAAGCAATTATTTATGCAAGGCGTGAAGTATGGTTAGATACCTTAACATATTATAGATGATGAGAAATAATTAAAAGTAATTTAAAATAATATCAATTGTGTTTTATTAAATGATCATTAAAGCTAGATGATATAAAATATCCTGATATTGTCATAGAGAGTTAGAGTTGGAGCTGCTCTATGTATGTTTTATTGATGTCCTATAAAAATAATTGCACTTGTTAATAAAGTTAGTTTAGTTTTTATTGTCACCGCGATAGGATGTATGCTGCTAAGATAAAATACCTCCTTCTGGAAACACCGAATATTAAATATGGCTTTCGAATGGAGGGTTCAAAACTGTTTATTGGCAATAAGCTTGTTAAAATAGTAGATAATGCTCTTAAAATTGACACCACACAATTTCCATTAACCAAAGGTCTAATTACTTTATTGGCTACAAATTACCCTGAGAAGTTTACTGCCAAAGATCTTGATAATTATAAAAAAATTCTACTTGAAACGAGCGCACACAAGCAAGGATTCTGTATCGATAAGAACGTTTTGTCATTAAACTGCTTGAAATATAAAAATGTTATATCCAAGTTATTTCCGCCTAGGAGAAGCTATGTACAACAAAAACATGCTAGACAGAAGATGCTCAGACCTAGCTCTTCCTTGCAAGCATGAATGATGAGAATAACCATAGTTCAGATGGTCAGGATGATGATTGTGAAAAATTACCGCCATACTATGAAAATGTTAATGAACTCGTGGTTAGATTCAAATATTTAGAGGAATGCAACATAAACAATTGTGATATTGTCGAAATATGTGTAATTCTTAGGGAAGTGGGGGAGCCTTTGTATTATAGAATTTTATAAATAAATATATTATGAAATAGCTGTGTTTTATTTGCTTTTAAATAAGTATTATCATAATCTATAGTAGAATTTAGTCATTTAGTCTCGAGCTCATGTCAAAGACAGTCGATTTAGGAGTTAGGCTCCGAGAGCATCTGCGTCAAATACGTAAACTAAAAAAGTCACCAAGTGTTACGAAGATAGAAAGTATTTAGTTGAGCTATTTTCGAAACTGATTCTTTTAAAAAAGCCTTCCAATGGCGGCCTCTGCCTGGGATAAGGTGTTTGAATCTCCTTCTCAATGTCGGAAGGATGATGCAATACATCGCAAGATTAAGCCTAACACAGTATATGAAGTTGATGGCTATATAACAGTCATATTTAGTACTATAGAAGAAGAACGCAAACAAGTTACAGTGGATACTATTGGCTATGGCAAGATTTATTTCTCTAGTAAGGAATTTGAAGAATTTCTAAGAACGTTTGATTCTTTCATCACTTGCTGGGTAGACATCCTTCTGATTAAAATTGGACAGTATGTTTTGGTGTTTCATCGTAATGAGCAAAAACGAAGTCTCAAGTTTGAAGATTCTATGGCAGACAAGTACCTGTTTCGATGGGCTGACAAGCTAATACGATTATTTGCAAGACATACGCATCAATTGCGTAAACTAAACACTGATTATTATACAATTACCAAATAAAAGTTATTATTGTCATGTGTTGGTTTTCTTTATTTTTTTTAGGGAAAGGTTGGGTAAAATAAAACATTGATTTAAATACAAACAATCTGTTGTTTATTAAATAAACATAATACTAATACAATAGGTGATAACAATATAATAGTAATAATGATAATAATAATAATAATAATAATAATAATAATAATAATAATAATAATAATAATAATAATAATACAATAATAAATACCTAACCTAATATCACAACCCTCTATAGGTAACAGCTATCGAAAAAGATTGGCGCAAAGATAGCTGCCCTAGTCAGTCTTGGCGCATGGAATTTCCAATGATTCCTTATATTTTGCGATATCTCTATGACCCCAAGCAAGCGTGTTCTCTAAATCACCGGGTATAAGGTAACGCTTGTCGTCCGCGTATGACAGCGCTACCTTATTTTTAAGTTCGACATACATATCATGTTGATGAGAGCGGAATGTATTCATCTGACGATGAATAAGGGTTCCTTCTACGTTGACTGCTTGTCGATAATCATCTATACTAAGTTCTTTTTTAGTGACATAGTCAGGAACCCCTTTAGCTTTTTTCGTACATTCCCCTTCAACATCAACGCAATACGCCTTCGCCCCAGTGCCAACAAATTCCCAAATAATCTTTCCTGCATACTCGTCTTTCATTTTACCTAATATCGATTGGTTTACAGGAACATTATGTGGGTTTTCGTGGGAGTAATTGGACGTATCGAATCTATCTAAATTTTCCGTCATGTCATTGTAAAAATTTTCGGTAGTGACTTTTAAAATAAGGGAGTCGGTGTCAGTATACAGCAAGACCGCGTTGTTGCCATATTTTGGCTTAATGTATCCGTACAAAAAGTCATACATAATCGTCTTGGATACCTCCAAGATCGAAAAGCCTACGTAAATAGGCTTATTATATGTGACTTTTTGTTTTTTCATCTGGATTGCTACCAGGTTTTCGCTAAAAATAGTACGATCTTTGAAATGGGGTTTCGCGATTAACGCTCCGGCTCCCAACCTCCTACCAATATTTTCCCAATGGGAAACAAGTTTTACGTCTACCCGTTTCTCCACATTCTCCATCGTTTTCCCGAACACAGCGTTGTTCATCAGCTTGAAAAAGTCCTTTTCGAACTTATTTTTAGCCTTATTTCGCAACGCTGTATTCAGATCGATGTATTTTTTAAGCCACGGAGATTGATCGAAAGATATAACTCGGTGAATTTTAGTGAGCTGAAGGCCATACTTTAATGCTTGTTGTAAATTTTGAATATGAATAATGTACTTTTCTTTTTTGATGAAATTTGGTATCAATTTTGTAATTTTTGGAAATTTAGACTCTGGTGGAGCAATGGATTGTGGGCAAAAGGGTAGCTCGTTGTGTAAATAATGTAATGATTCCGGATAGTCCAAATCTACTTCTAATATATAGCCTGTTGGTGATTCAGGTGCTATATTCATATAATCTAAATTTTGAATTTCGGTTTCGTTTAACCACTTGAAATTTCCCGTTGGTAAATATTGAGACATGGCTGCACCATACAGATTGGTCGCATCCAGGTACATGATGTAAGAGTTGGGTTTAGAAGCGTCATAATTCGGTGTAAATTTATTGTTCGCTAAAGCTTGTCTAACGCTACACTGACTGACTCCTCCGCGAATCCCGTGCTTAAAGAAGTGTACCATGTCTAGATCTGTTAAAAGTTCTAATTGGACGGATGTGGCCTTAAGGGCCGCGTCCATCGAGAGACCTGGCGCAGTAAAATATTGCGCAGGATCGAGACCATAGGTAGCCAGGCACACGTCTCTAAAGCTTTCAAATACATCTGTTAAAATTAGAACGTCTGATTTGAGATATATATCTGAATACTCGCCTAAAGTCTTACATTTAAATAAATTCCATACTGCCCAAGCACGCTTGTAATCATCTTTGGAGATGTCTTCCTTTTTTAACTTGTTATAAAAGTTTTTATGCGATGGAAGTTTGTTTTCGTCCAATTTGGAAAAAGAATCTACGTAGTTATACGGGAAAACACCCTTCTGTCGAATAAGTTCAAATTTGTCATCATCCGCAAAATGTTTGCGTACTTCCCGGCATTGTTCTGGTTTTAAATTTTGACTAAGTGTATCTAGTTTAGAAGCCATGAAACGAAAACTATCGAGGAAACGTAATTTTAAAAATACCTGGCGTTGTTTCCCTTCCTTGATTTCGACGTTATCCACCAAGACATGTTTGGTGAAGGAAATATACTTTTCTTTATTTTGGGGGATAACGTCCAGCTTTTCCTCGTCACAAGCTAACTCCTTGACAAAAAGGTGGGAATCAAAATTGGACATGTTGTGGAAGAAAATAGGGACAAATTGGGGTATTTTATAATTTAGATTGCACACAGAGTGTGCCGGTCCTCGATATAACCCAGTTAAATGGTCATGATCATGTACTCTATCGCCTGCCTCTACATCAAATGTCTTTTCGCAAATGTGGCAGGTTGGTGCTTGTCGATGCGCATTCTCCTGTTCCTCTGTCATAGGTAGCATTGGCACCACTTCCTTCATAAAATGATCATAGATTGACTTGCAATCAGTCTCTAATCGTTTTATAAATTCTTTGTGTGCGTCCTGCCCTCTATAACTTTGGTACTTTGAATAGGCATCGTCAAAGTCGCATTTAATATAGTAGGCAAATGAGTAGGGTACATGTTTATGTGTCCTAACAGTATAGGATGTATCAGGATCCAACTCATTTTGCTCTGTATCCAAGGGCTCGAGGATTGTCTCGAAGTCAGCGTAAACAACGAAAGGTACCTTTAATTTCTTTTCAAAATTTGTAAATTTGAAAATATTCTCGGGGGTCTCTTCTCCGTATTTGTTCTTTTTTAAATCAGTGGTTGGTAATTTAGCTGTTACATGCCCGCAATCGTGTTTTTGATGAGCTTTTAATTTTTGCTCTGAATAAAAATAAGTTAAACAACCATCACATAAATACTTTGTACCGCAGCGTGATGATAATTGACTTGAGATCAGGCGAGACATGCTTCTTATTAAACAGTAATGACTATTTTCGTAATCATCGCTAATTAATAACAAATTTACATGTCTTTCCTTGCGAGATTTCGTAAAAAATAAGGGACCAACGACTTCAATACTATTTTTGCCATTGTCGAAGGCTTTTTCTAGGCCGTAGACATTAATTGAAATATTATTTAGTCGTTCAAATTTAGATATATCGACAAGTTTAATTGGAAATTCAATACCTGTGAAGTCTAGCTCGTTCTCAAAAGGCAGATAGTTCGCTTCCCTATTTGCATTTTGAGTCCAATGTACTGGGTGTAGGGCTGCCAAGACTGACCACATAAAACATTTCTGATCCGTGTTTTGGATGTTTAGAACAGCTTTCTTTGCGTCAATCTCCTTTGGTAGCGGAATGTAGGAAGATGCCTTTAGGGGGTTGATCTTGTTGATACCTAATTCTAAATGAAGGAGCTGTTGTAGCGACCACCCTGTAACAATAGAAACATTGTTAAGTATTATGGTTTAAAATATGTTAGACTTTTTTTAACGCTTACAATAGTACTTACCACTATCCTTTTCCGAAAACTCTGAATATTTCCGGTCTAGGATGGCAGCAAACTGTCCAAACAACTCCTCTAGATCCGTTGCTCCGTTCACCATAACGTATTTGGAGTTAAAGGACTTGTCCTCTGACGACTCGTTCGACTGCAGGAGGAAACGGCCAAAAAGTTCTACCCCGACTTTTAGCTGATCGTACTTTTGAAGTATGCGTCCCACCAGCCTTATAAATTTGTCCTGTAGATGTCCTAGGAATCTGGGTACGCTAGTGGGATCCTGGCTTGAAGAAAGTCGGTAGGTAGCAATTCGGCTTCGGAATGATGTTTTTATTAGCTCCACTCCTTCCTCCTGTTGCACCACACAGCAGCTCTCCCGATGCTTTTTGGTTCTTAGATGACTGGACCATCGGGAGACTGGTACGTCTAGATTACATTCAATACAATGTCTCTGCTGTGTAGTTGAACCTGAAGTTGATGGTTCTGAAATAAATTAGCAATAATTAACACTTATACATATATAATTTCAATATTTCGCAATATGATGCAATATTTCGCAATATTTCGCAATATGATGCAATATTTCGCAATATTTCGCAATATGGTGCAATATGATGTAATATTTCTCAATATGGTGTAATATGATGTAATATGATGCAATAACTTACCATCTGTCGAATCGAGTCTCGCTCTCTTGGTCTGGGGTTCTTGTGAAGGCTTCGCTTGTCTTTTGGGGGCCCTGTGCTGTTTTTCTTGTTGGTGTCGTCGAAGAGCCCCTTCTGACGTAAAATTGTCTCCACAAGTTTGGCAGACTCTGTTTGTAAGTCTGCAATCCCCATGCCGCTTAAGACTGTCCTTTCTGGTGTAGGAGCGCTGGCAGTGTTCACAAACAAACATTTTCTAGAAATATAATACAGTATTAAGGCCTTTATAGCACTAATTTTAATGTAGTATATCCAGCGTTATAGATATACATAAGATTCTTCAGATAAACACACACACACGAGAATAAACACCCTGTATTAGTTTGCACAACACGTTAGAACATATATCTAAATTACTTTTAATTAAATATTTTTTAAATCGAATTATCATTGTGGGTACTTACATGTTATTAATTTTTGATTGTTCTCTATTTCACAACTTTAACCTTCAGCTTCTCGATGATGACTGATGAAGCGCTAGCTCCTCGCGTCTATTTATAGCAGACCGTCTCACTTCGACTACGTCCTCCAGCATTGTATATTAATTGCTTAGTCACTGCAAATATCCGTATTATTAAACCGCTAAACGCGTTGAGAATTGTTTTTGAATGCTGTATTTTTTACCGATAGGATGACTCGATGGAATCGTGACTTTAAAAATTCTTCAACCGCCGATGGCAATTTGCATAATAATCATCTATTGTTCTCGAGTCGTGATTAGATCATTTGTTGTTGTATTATTAAAAAATATAATTTTATATTAGTTTGAGCGTATAATAAGGAATCGGTGATTTTAAACAGCTACCTATCTTTTATATACAGGGTGTATTATAATACTTGACTCATTATGTCTTTTTGATGCTTTTTTTCGCATCTTGCCCTGCGAGGACTTGGAATATTTTTAAAATAGCTTGGTATATCGTTCTTAATATAACACACATGCTGCATTGCCTCTAGCAGCCTTGACGAGTCGTAGGCGAACTTACATTCTTAGTGAACCTCGCCCTGCAGGTTCGGAATTGATCATAATGTCTTGTCGTCTACCTAAATAGGAATCATGTGTTTCTTTATCTCGTCAACTATAATGAACCGTAGGCGAACATACATTCTTAGTGAACCTCGCCCTGCGGGGCTCGGAATGGTTCATAATGACTTATTGACTGCCTAAATACGAATCATATGTTTCTTTATCTCGCCAACTATAATGAGCCGTAGGTGAGCATATATCCTAAGTGAACCTCGCCCTGCGGGGCTCGGGATAGTGTACCTCACCCCTGCGGGTCTCGGGATGGTTCATAATAACCTGATGCATCACCTTGAATACGAATCATATGTTTCTTTATCTCGACAACTATAGCGAGCCGTAGGCGAGCGTATATCCTAGGTGAACCTCGCCCTGCGGGTCTCGGGATGGTTCATAATAACTCATTACGTCATCCTAAGCATATAGCTAGCATACCCCAAGTACCTAAGACCTAATATAGATAGCGTTCAACAATATGACGTTTGACAGATGACGTATGACAGATGACATTTGACAGATGATATTTGGCAGATGACATTTGGCATATGACATTTGACTTTAACATTGACATTGACAGATGGCATTGACAGATGACAGATGACAGGTGACAGATGACATTGACAGATGACATATGACATTTGACAGATGACGTATGACATTTGACAGATGACGTATGAGAGATGACACGCGTCTGCGCACTACCTGGCGCATGCGCAGAGCCGTGGCGGAATGGTGGATGGTGAACATATCATCTATAACTACTCCTCTTTTGCTGAGAAATGAAATGTGGTATATGCACGATGGCGCCTCAGCACATTTTTCAATTTTGGCTCGGGAGTATTTAAATGAAGTGTATGAGAACAAGTGGATAGGTCGGGGTGGGCCTCAGGCATGGCCCCCTAGGTCCCCTGACTTAAATAGTCTAGATTTTTTTTTTGGGGGCACCTCAAAACTCTAGTGTATACAACACCAGTGAATACCGTTGATGATTTACGCAATCGAATATTAGATGGATTTGAAACCATAAGAAATACTCCGGGGGTATTTGAAGAAGTACGGGCATCAATGAGAAGAAGAGTGGGAGCATGCATAAGAGTAGACGGAGGTCACTTTCAACAATTTTTATAAGGTAGTTTCCTTGTTATTGGTATTATAAAATGTCCAAATAAATACAAACAAAAGGTTATCCAAATCAAGCCAGAGCTTATTAGGCTATTTAAAAAATTTTAATTTCATCTAGCAAAACACAGAAAACCTTTTAATTTTTTTCTCGATAGCGGTGGTAAATACGAAAAAACTACAAGAGATTAAAATGCTTTAGAACAAAACAAAAAATGCATTTTGTATTTTAGAATCCACCAGCGGCGCACCAAAAAAAAGTTCATTGGGAGAAAAGGGGCATGACCCCTGAAAAAACATCTCCCTGTAAATTGTTAAAACCATTTGGTATGCCCAATGATGTAAGTCCTACAGCGTAACCTATATTCCAAATTAGAGCTAAATATCTTAAAAACTACAAGAGCTATAAAGAAAAAACCGAGGGGTAAACCGCTGGGGCATTTTGGTGTACAAGCTCTGGGCATTAGTGGCATTAATGGCATTAGGTTGGCAGTATTGGCATTATGTTGGCAGTATGGGCATTATGCAGGCAGTATTTGGCATTATTTAGCATTATTTTGGCAGTATTAGCATTTGTTAAAACTAATTAGTTAACAATTTGGCAACATCCTTACGACTCGGCAATACTGCTTATCAAAAGTCGTAGCCGTTTGCTTCAAATTAGGTGGAGTGGGGGTGAAACCTGATTGCTGCTTGCTGTAACAAGCTCGGCCGGCCACGACCACGTTGTCGTAAAGTAAACCTGTCAAAGCTCGTGTCGGATGCACTGAATCGAGCACGGAATTTTCTTTCATGTTCTTGTTTATTATTAGGTATTGACTCCAATATTTATTTATTTTATTAGAATATTATTAAAAAAAATAATAGCCTCGATAATAGCCTACTTGTTTTACTCTTTATTTACTCCTCAATAGGGAACTTTCCAATTTTTTTTTTCAATAATATGATTTAGTTAGGCCTAAAAAAAATATTCCCCAATTATTACACCTTAAAAATCAGTAATAACTTGGTAAAGATTCTTTAAAGTTTCGCGCGTGTCAAAAGCATTTCAAACGACCTTTTAAGCGCGCCAAGCCCGATGACGTCAGGAAGTATGACTTATTCGTCATCCTGACCGGAGGCCGAGCTACCGAGTTTGCATTTGGATTGCCGTGTGTTATTGTTATTGTATTGTTGTTTTAAGCGTGGAATTCTCAACGTCGTTCAATTTATTGCCAACCTATAACCTATTTCGTGGATGTCACACACGAATTATACTTCTTGACGTCACGACCCGTTTTTACTAGTGATGGGATCACTCAAATGAAAAATAACCGATCACTCGATTCTTTCAATCACTTGAATGATTCGGTTATCATCGGTAATTATTCGAGTGACGAAAAGTCAAATTATTCAATTTTCAAACGTCCCGCATGCCATTCATGAATCACCAATCATTCATTGCGGCTACACAAACTAGTTAAGTTAGTTTACGGAACTGGCGGCGACCTTTTTTTTTTTTTAGAAGTCTAAAAAAAGATGTGGTTAATTATTGAAGTGATTTAAAAAACCGGTTTTTGACTACTTTGGCGACCTTTTTTTTCCGTAATATAGCATTCGAGTGAAAAATCGATTATCATTCGGTTTTTTAAATCACTCGAATTCTCGGTAGTCGATTATTAAAATAACCCGATTTTTCCCATCACTAGTTTTTACCCTCTTGGGATAATTTGAATTTTGGGGCATTTTTAAATCTTGCTCACGCTCTTTTGGGACGAAATATGTTGTTTTTTTGCTGCCATATGTTTTATGACAATATATACTTATGATTTATAGAATTTTTTCCCCATTTAAAATTTTTGTGAAGTTCCCTATTTTTTATTTATATAATGTCTTTTGGTAAAAGAAAGTTTTTTGCACTTTAACAGGCTTGTTTGTTTAAGAAATGTAGTAATAAGGCTTAAATTTAGTTGAGGTAACTAAGTATAAGTTTTTTTCGAGATTTTTTTATTTTCAAAGAAAAATCCTCGGAAAAATTGTATTAAGTGCAAAATATCTTCCCTCTTTAACAAAGAGTTTGCCTATTAAAATGGCCCAAAAACTTAAAATTTTTAATATGTTTATTACATTTAGAATGCTTGGCTTTATAAAGCGTAACACAAGACATATCCACGACACAAAGGCAAATTCAAATTTCAAATTCCTTTATTTATGTTAATGCACAAACTGTGCTTACACACGTCATAATATAATAAAATCTATAATTTAATGTGGTAATATTCATAAATCTTTAGATTAAGGACATAACAATACAAATTAAAATAATAAAAGTAAACCTAAGCTAAACAAAGTAAAACAAGTACAATCACCAAAACATTAAAATCATGAAACTATACACTTGTTAAAAAAAAGAGAAGAGCATATAAACATTTAATGACAAATTTAATAACTTAAAACTGGGTGATGTCACAATTAAAATTCAAGAATTCAGCCACATCAAAAAATGCTTGACTAACGAGAAAATTTTTAATCTTTCCTTTGAATGATTTTATTGATAAAGTCCTAATAGCAATAGGCAGTTTATTAAAAAAGCGAATGCCGAGACTACCCGGACCGTCCTGAGACCTCAAGAGTCGCCTGTAGGAGGGCACCAAATTATCTCTACCACGAGTACCATACGAGTGCAGGTCAGCATGAGTCTGATATTGACTAAGATGGGTTCTGACAAACACAAGACTCTCCAGGATAAAAAGTGATGGTAGCGTTAAGACGCCAAGCGACCTAAAAGCAGGACGACACTCCTCTCGATAAGATAACCCAGCAACTATTCTTATCGCCCTCCTCTGCATCCGAAAGACATCCTTCGCACCCGAACTATGTCCCCAGGCCAAGATTGCATAGTTGATATGGGTCTGGCAAACTGTAAAATAGGCATGCCTAAGAGTGGACCGGGAAACACATTCAGAGAGTCTACGCAAAAGAAATACACTCGAGGCCAGCCGGCCCATCAGGGAGTCCGTATGAGAACTCCAGCGCAGTCTGGGATCCAGATTCACCCCCAGGAACCTTACAGTCCCAACCTCATCACCCTCAGGAAGCTGTCTTGTTGAGAAAACTATGTTTTGTGTTTTATCCACATTCAAGAAGAGTCTATTCGCCGTAAACCAGCTCTCAGCCCTCGACTGCGGCTCCCGCAAAGCCTCCACAGCCCCAACATGATCCAGTCTATTGCAGGATATTGTGGTATCGTCCGCAAAGAGTGTGTACATACTTTCAAGGTCCGCATTCGGCAAATCGTTGATATAAATTATAAACAGAAGGGGTCCAAGAATGGAACCCTGTGGTACACCCACTGTCACACTCCTCTCTACAGACTCTACCCTCCCCACTGTTACTTTCTGTGTTCTATTCGAAAGATAGCTAGATATCATTAAAGAGCTATCAGCACTAAAGCCATATTTTTTTAATTTTTTGATAAGTACCTTATGAGAGACGCAATCGAAGGCCTTGCTCAGCAGGCGGAGCACGAGACTCGATCCAAAACCATCGAACAACTCGATGCCTAATACGATCGAGTTGTTAAAAACCGCTTACGAAACTCGATCGAATAGTGTTCGGGAGTTTCCGCATATAGTTGCATTGTCCCTAAAAAGTGACAGGGCAATAGTATTGTCGCTAACTTCATAGCAGAGAACTTCTTCTTCTGCTTCGTTTGGGTGGCCTTAGTGGTAAAACTATCCGGCCAAAATCACAGCTTGGAGAGTGGTGATCTCTTGTAGATCAAAAGAAAATCCCCGCAGGACCGTTCTCACGAGTCTGGATTCTCAATCCATATCCTGGGAGAGATATAAATCATTATGAAGGGAAAAACACACAGGTATAAAGACATATCCTAGAAAAGCGACAATGCAATATACATAACAAAATGCTCCCGTAGAAACTATAGCAGTCAATAAATCAAAGCGGGCCCAAAGATTATCCAAAGCAAAATCTAAAGCTTAATCCCAGAGGCAACAAGAAAGCTAACTAGTGTTTTAACATGCTCAACTGAGGAGTTCTTATAAAGGAGGTCATGCATAGAAATAGGGGGTGTTATACCTAGACGACGATGCAGGATGTCAATATTATAGTAGTTGAGGGGGCATTCAGCGAAAATGTGAGTTATATCACCAACTACCCCACAGGTACAGTTTGGGTCATTCTTTAGGTTAATTCTGTGTAGGTGAGCTGGAGTCCAACAATGGCCCGATCTCATTCTTGTGAAAGTGGTAATTTCTCGTCTATCAAGAGGTTTGTTGTGGAACCATGGTTTCGTCAGGGGTGTTTGTACAGATGAGCCATACATGATGCCTTTAGTGATCGATATTTCTCTGAATTGATCACTCCAGAGATTCGTAATATTACTCTTGATTAACGGAAGCAGGTCTGAGGGAGGGATTTTATTAAAGTTAAGAACATGGCTCCTACCATTGTTGGCGAGTTCATCTGCCTTGTCATTTCCTTCAATTTGGGTATGGCTAGGGATCCAGATCAGCAGAACCTCCCTACCCGATTCCCGGAGGGTTACCAATTTGTCCCTGGTTTTTAATGTAAAAAAGTCCTTGTTGGATTTGGGTTTCCTGCTGTTTATACTCAGCAATGCGCTAAGTGAATCGGAAAATATTACAGCTTTCTGAATGTTGGCATTGTCAATGCATTCCAGGGCCATCTGTATGGCTCTAAGTTCTGCATTGCATATGCACATGTAGTCAGGTAGTCGGGTTGCGATGTTGAAATTAAGCAATAAAAGCAGAGAAATTTCAGAGGTTTGAAGGTTAGGTCAAAAAATATACCGGAATATTTTTTGATGTTTGTGATTTTTGTACGGGAGATTTTAGAATCTTTCTATATAATCATGTCTGGTAAAAGTGTTAAACCAAATGAAAAACACTGGGAAACCATAATGGAATATTTAGAGCGGTATCCAGAAATGGCCACTGGCAAGTTTAGTGGTCCTAACGGAAAAGACAAATTAAGGAAACTCTGGCAACTTTTAGCCACCAAACTACATAGTTTGGGCTATGTGAGTAAATCAGCCGATAAATGGCAAAAGGTAAGTTATAATATGTTAAAATCTACAGCCACATAGAATGCGGAACATCGCCACTAACCGATTTGGGTTCTGCAGATAGGCCCCGCATGCTTTAGGTAGTGAACCCATGATATAGCTTATAAAGGATAAGTACACTAAATACTAAACTATATCATACTTCTTGTATATAATAACATATTAAACTTATTTGATATAGTTTTGGTGTTTTGCTTATCCTAAAATGTTGGGCTTCCTTGTGTGAAAAAATAAATTTGTTAGTATTGTTCAAATCATTGTAGACTTGGATTGATTTCAAATATAATTTGAAAAAAAAAGCATCTGAAATAAAAACCGAACTTGCAAAAATAGGAGGAGGCCTTTCTGGCACAAAAGTAATGAATGAGTTTGAGCAAAGGGCTTTACAGATACTAGGACCCACATTTGCAGTGGGCATTGGAAGTCGAGAAGTTGGGGTAAGTGTTTTTCTTAAGGCCTTATTGTGTTTCTTCGCTCTACACTTGTACAGAATAAATGCATTTTTCAGCTTCGTACGCATCCTGCACAAGTTATCAAAAATATTAGTGCAGTGCTAACAGACCTAGCTTTTGTAGGTATTACGGCCAAGTCAAAAAATAAAATGTTTACTAATTATCAAATCAAATAAAAATACCGCTTTATTGTTATAAAAAAAAATGTTCTTTCATTAACAAAGCTAATACCTTATAAACTAATTAAAGTTAATTTATAAAAAAGAAAACATAATTGAAATTAATTATGCTTATACTTACTACTAAACAATTTTTCTTAGTTGAGTAAGTAATATTCACCTTGTGTATTTTATCAGCTTTGTCAATAGTAGGTATTTATTTATCTCAGATCTCAGTCAAAGCAAGCATATTTTGAATTTAAAATCAAGTTTACAAAACTTTAAATAAGCTTCATATCTTTTAGATAAATGCTGTGACTTCTTCACCTCCAACTGACATATTTCATCTTGAAGAAAATCGGCACATAGCATCTTGCAGTTCATCATTGGTTTCAACAGAACCACCAATGTGTCAACTATCATCGACAGAGATTACACCTAATAAAATACCTCAGAATTACACAGAGCCTGTTACTCCATCTACTCCTCACTCATCTAAAGGCCTCAAGAGACCACATAGTTCTGCAACAGCGAATGTTAATTTAGATCATAGTTATGGCACACAAAAAAGAAAACCCAGTGATCCCCTAAATATTGCTTACTCTGAGACGATTTCATTACTTAAAAACATTAACAGTAACTTAGAGAAAACTGTAGAAAAACTTGGTAATTTAGATACTACTTTGGACAACAGGCTGGGGCAACTTTGTAATATTATGCAACTTCAATATCAGCATACTTCGGCACCCTAAACATACTTATTGTACTGCATTACTACCAAGCTAGTCAAGATATTATAAATTTGTTCATCCAGAAGAAGCAGCTTACATCTAAATGATGTTTTTTGAGTTGTAATGCTCTTCTTCCCGATGAACGAATTATGCTAAAGCATATTTTATGGACCTACTTGCTGCAGAACCATACTGGTGATTATTGTGCTGTTTTTGACTTTCGTACATTCGTTCAAAGAAAAACCTATTTATGTTTTTGTAAGTTACATTATTGGTAAGAAGGTAATATCTTATTTTGAAAACCCTGTAAATTTTAGTATTGTTGGTACCTTTCAGAATAAATATTATATACTTATCACCAGCTTTCTTTTATTATTGTGTTTCAGTTATATTTTACTGGGAAAATGCACGCAATAAAACTACAATAATTGATATTAAAATCTTAAATTTACTGCAAAAATATATTACATAAGAATATAATATAAACAAATAAATTAGTTTTTACCTAAAATAATTGTTAATAATATGTTGCCTTACATCTAAACCATTTTGTTCTATATCTCGATTGTTATTATGGTGATTATCCTCATTTTCACCAGGAAATTCTTCATTTAAATTAATACCCCCATCTATACACATATTATGAAGTGCTGCACAAACTACCACTAGTGGCGCAACAAACTCTGGTGAATAGCGCGCAACGCGTTCTTTCAAAAGGCACCTAAATCTACTTTTTAACACGCCGAAACACCTTTCAATAATATTTCTTGCAGCTATATGATGACGATTATAACTTTCTTCTGCTTCATTGGCTGGATTTGCAATCGGTTTCATTAAATATGGGGACAATGGATAACCAGAGTCTCCAATGAGCCAGCAACGTTCACCCCTTTCATGCAAACTTCTTAAATATTCCCTAGTTTGTGAATTTCTCCATATAAAACTGTCGTGTGTTGCTCCGCCATAAGTGTGTTTTAAAGGGTTATTTAGTGAGTAAGGCGTTTTATAGTATTAAGGAATTTTTTGATGATCCTGATAAAAAAACAATATGTTGCTAAATGTTATTATGTATGTACTTATGATGCCACTTTGGTCTTTCTTATATCCCATTTATTAATTGTTATTTGTGTTGAAATTTGCGGAAATTAATCTTTTAATTGTATTGTTGATTTTTGTGCATGTCTTTGCCGTTTATGGCTTTTTTTTTATTATGAATTTTATTATTAAGACGTAAGTAAACCTTTTAGAGTTGTTTTACCCACTCATAATTATTGTCAACCTTTTGACACTGTTCGACACCCTTAGGGGTTATACTGTTTATTGTAAACATTTTGAAGAAATAAAAATTATTATTATTATTATTATTATTATTATTAATTTGCAAACACATTTCTTATTCGTAATTTAAAATCGCATATCATTTGAACATTTAATGAATGATAACCTTTCCGGTTGAGAAAATTATGTTCATCTTGAGTGGGTTTCAAAATAGCTATATGTGTGCAATCAATTGCTCCAATGGTACCTGGAAACCCCCACCTATTAAGGAACTCCAATTTGACAAGATCACGTTCCTCTGGTGAAGTTATAAAATTTATATTTAGATCTACAATATTATCATACATTGCTTCAACTACAATGTTAAGATACTTGCTAATTGTGGTTTGGCCCATCCCCAAATTATATTCTTGGCCTATACAGCGCTGATAGGAACCAGTAGCTAGAAACCTTAAGGTAGACAGTACCATGTTATCAATTGTTATCCCACGTATATTTATCCTCTGAGGCAAATGCGGTCGCAACAAATCAATAAGTTCTCTAACTAACACTTTGTTAAGTCTAAATAGCTCAATAAATCTTTCTTCGGGTAAAGTAAAAGGGTCATTTTCCACACGTAAAGCACGTCTTATTCTCAACAGCCTCAAATTTTCTTCTTGTATCCTTTGCCGTAAATCTTCGTTAACAACGGGCAACATTATACGGCCACAAAACTTTATATTTAGGTTCAAATTTTACGACTTAATTTATTTATTTCTGCATAAATTCTGTTTTTTGATCTCTCATAACCTCAACAATAACCAACTCGACGAGTCCATTGTTATCGAGTAAATTTTATCGAATCGAGTCGACTTTTCGAATATCGTGGGCGATATTTTAAACATTTCGATTGAAATTGACAAATCGAATCGAACAATCGAGTTTCGTGCTCCGCGCTGTCACAGAAAGCACTGGCCAAGTACTCACGAGACTCAAAAGCCTCCTGGACACGCGCGGCGAGGTTCAGAATGCCCAAGGTGGTGCTGCGCCACCTTCTGAAGCCAAACTGATTCTCCACTAGCAGGCCATTAGATTAAAAAAACTGAGATATCCTAGAGGCCAAACACTTCTCAAAGATTTTTGATATAATTGGCAGTAGTGATATCGGCCTATAATTTGAGGGATCATTAATATCACCCTCTTTATACACCGGTGTAACTCTTGCTTGTTTAAGAATGGTAGGGAATGTGTTTTCCTTAAGACATTGATTTATAATCTTGGTTAAAGGGCTACATATAAGATTCTTTATCATTTTTATAATCTCAACTGTAAAACCGAACGGGTCCCTACTCTTTTTATTCTTGAGATCAGTTATAACATCACGGACCTCAATTATGGTAGCCCCTTTAAAAGAGAACGACTCCAAGGGAGTAGTGTGGATAAACCGTAGGGGGTCAAGAATCGAAGGGCCGATCTGGCTCTGCAGATTGAGTGCAATGTTAGCAAAGAAGTTATTAAACTGATCTGGTGTAACAGTAGTATTACTCGGCCCTTTCCCCAATAAGCCTCTGTATTCATTTACAATGTTCCACATACATTTAGTGGGATTAATTAAGGCACTTTTGGCTCTCTATAATGGACTAGTCCGATCGCTGCTGGAGTATTGTTCCGTCATATGGAGTCCCAGTTATCAACGCCACATTAAAAGAATCGAACGTGTCCAGAACAAATTTGCAAATGATGATGTGATTTATTTAAGATTGTAATTTATTTAAGATATTATAATTTATTCAAGATATTATAGTTGATATAGGGTTAGAGGTTAACTTTTTAGGTAACTATAAGTGTTTTGTTATTTTTTTTTAACTGTAAATTTTTGTATTATGCTAGCAGTTTCTGCTATTAATAAAGGATATTATAATTATTATTAAATATCTCCTATTCAAACTAAGGTTTCCGTGTCAAACAGTCTCCTACGAAACGAGACTTCTTCTCTGTGGTATGCAGAGCCTGGAGTGCAGACGCAGAAAATCTTTGTTGTTGTTTTTATATAAACTAGTTAAACTGGACAATCTGCTCTGATGCTTTACTCAAGTCTGTTCTGTTTCTGGTTCCCATTAGACGCACGAGGCAGGAGCCACTGTTTTTTGAAAGAACACATAGGACTAACTAAAAGTGTTTAAAAAATGAAATTACTCCAATTTTATTTCATTTAACTAAATTATCTCTAAAAACAGGTATTTTTCCAGAAAAAATGAAAATTGCTAAAGTAACTCCAGTATTTAAAACTGATAAAAGATATAAATGCAGCAATTATCGCCCAATATCTGTTTTACCAATCTTTTCAAAAATATTAGAAAAAATAATAAATAATAAATTATGCGATTTTCTAGAAAGCCAAAATTTACTTTTTACTACTTAACCAGTATGGTTTTCGTAGATCTAAGGATACAGAAATAGCTGTAGGAGATATCATAACAAATATTCAAGCTAATGTCGACAGCAGTAAAAAATGCTGTTTACTATCCTTAGATCTGTGTAAGGCTTTTGACACCGTAAACCATGATATTTTATTAAGAAAATTATACAGTATTGGGATAAGGGGAAATACACACAAACTACTTCAAAGTTATTTAAGCTATCGTAAACAATTTGTTCAAATTGGGGAAAGAAAAAGTTCGGAAAAAGAAATAATATGTGGAGTTCCACAAGGATCAATATTAGGTCCGTTATTATTCTTAATTTACATTAATTCTGTTTCCAAATTGAACTTAAAAGGCAATATAAAGCTATTTGCAGATGATACGACAATTATTTATTTTGCTGAAACTCTTGCAGAAATGTATTTTGATATTAATAATGATTTAAAAATACTTCTTTCTTGGCTTCAATCAAATAAACTTACGTTAAATTTTAAAAAATCTTCTTTTATGTTTATAACTAAAAATAAAATAAATTCCATCATTAACCCCTTAACATTTAATAATGAAAATATTCAATATTCAAAAACGACAAAATTTTTAGGATTAGTTTTAGACCAAAATTTAAATTGGAAATGCCATATCCAGTATATTATCAACTCGATATCTCCTTTGGTATCTGTTTTGTACAGAGCTAGATATTTTATTCCTTTGAAATACTTAAAAAATATATATTTTTCATTAATATATTCAAAATTACAATACTTAGCTTCTGCATGGGGATCTGCTTGTTTATCAAACTTAAAACCATTACAAAAATTACAAAATAAAGTTATTAAATGTATACACAAATTACCACATTTAGAACCAACTGTTAATCTATATAGACCGAAAGGGTATTTACACGTTCAAAACATTTATAAATTAAAAATTTGTATTCTAATTCACTCTATTATTTTAAAAGAAAAAAAATCAAACATAACACTTCAGGAGAATAAGACATTACATGATCATAACACCAGACATTGCATAAATTATCAAACTATACCAGTAAAAAGTAATTTCGGAAAAAAATCGCTTTTATATGACGGAATAATAAAATATAACAATCTTCCACAAAATATCAGAAAAATTAAAAAATTGGCAACTTTTAAAAAACAATTAAAGAACTATTTACTAAATTAAATTATTTATACTATTTTTTTTTACATTGATTTTATTAATGAATTAAATTGGATTAACTTCAATTTTTTTTTTATTGTTATTTTTTTTATGGTTATTATTTTCTATATTATGTTGTCACTTTCCATGTAATGAACTGTAAAAGTTAGTTTGGAATAAAGACATTCTAAAGTAAAACTATGGTCAAAACGCATTTATCACCAGATTGTTGCACAATTATAACTGTTATTTTTCTAACTGCGATATATTTAGGTTAAGCATTAATTCCGTAAAAAATCTCTAATACAAAATGTTCTCCCTTCGTTTACAAATTTTAATCTGTCACTCTGTTTTTCTTTTTTTTTGTATGTATTTAGTACCTACTGTCCTATTGTTAATTTTTAACTTTTGTATTTTTATTTTATATTTTGTATTATACATACCATTTGGAAAAATTTTCTGTAGTGTATTGTTGAATAAATAAATAAATAAATAAATAAATAAATACATTTATTTGTTGTAATTTGTGTATTGTTATTGTTACCTACATAACTTGACAAAGTAGTACTGATGATGGCCTAACAGCCGAAATCGCTCTACGGATTTATAAAGATATTTTGCACTTAATGCGAAACTTAATACAAAAGTTTGAATTTTTCGGAATTTTTCTTCGTTATTCATCCATTCAGCCCTTCACTAAATTTTTAATTTTAAGCTCGAAGCTCGGCTTAAAGTTAAAGTATAACGCTAGTGGGCATTGGCATACCTTAATGATTTTTATTTTGTACTGTAATTTGTATTGTAACTTTTGTTGTTGCTCCAAATAATTTTTACCAGAGATTTTGTTAATAATAAATAATCTATTGTTGTGAAAGTTACTCCAAGTGTTTTTTCTTTATATAAATAGGTCGTACCGTCGTACGTAAGTCAATATTACACTCCGATTGTTGAATATTTTTATGCCTAAGTATGATAAAGTAAGTTTAACGAATATTTAAGTACCCTTCTAGTTTTACCGATACCAATGATTTATTGAAGTATGCGTAACAGAGAGCGGCATTATCGTGGCATTAGTGGCAATAGCATGGCAGTGGCATTATTATGGCATTATTATGGCATTAGTGGTATTATTATGGCATTAGTGGCATTATCATGACATTATTGACATTATAATGGCATTAGTGGCATTATTATGGCATTAGAGGCATTATTATGGCATTAGTGGCATTATCGATGGTGTATTAGGGCATTTTTGCATTAGGTGTACAACATTTTGGTCAGCGGTTTACCCCTCGGAAAAAACTAAAAAAATCTTGAAATTTCAACACCCTGTAGATCGGCAACGAAGCGTTTGCGGACCTATGTTTATATGAATTTTTAGTCATTAAATAAGCCAAAGAATTACCCCTTTTCGTATTTACATCATATTTAGGAATACCCTGTATGACTTAGGAACTACTTATACCAGTCTTATAAATATATAAATTCAAACATAACAAAATCACAGACTAATTAATGTTAAATATGAGCTTTACAGAATCAATTTTTTAATCTGGGATCTAAATTTATTTAAGTTACAATTAAAAAAAACCAACATCCTTGGCAACCGAGTTACAAAGCTTACATATTTTCTGAACGGGCAGGTTTTGACAATAGTTTGTTCTATGATACCTACTCAATGTAGAAAAGCTCATTATTTCTTAAATTTACTTGTGGAATTGAGAGTTTAATCTTTTGCAATAGATCAGGACAGTCAATGAGCCCATTGACGATCTTGAACAAAAATATCAGATCTAGAAAATTTCTTCTGGTATCAAGCCTTCGTAACAGCAATTTGCGAATTTCATCATAATTCACGTCCTCAGCTGGAATATTCAATTTGTATGCGACAAAACGTAAAAACTTGTTTCGAACCGTTTCAAGCTGAGATACATGAATACCACAGAATTGAGACCAAACACTTGAGGCATATTCCAATATTGATCTGATAAGTGAACAATAAATGTTTTTAAAGTTATAAATGTTGTTAGTTAGTTAGTTAGGAAATGACAATAAATCTAGTCCATTTTTATTCTGTCTAATTTGAAAAGGGTTATTAAGGCCAAGAAAACCAATACTTATTAAATCAATATTTTTACTTTCCTCTTAGAGAAAGTATTGTAATCGCTGTTGGTCTCTCTGTCTGCTGACTAGTGCTGACACAAACTACTTGATGGGGAACGACGAAATTTTGTATATCCCGCTTGCGGCAAAGTACATTATTAGAATTGAGAGAAACGTATACCTACTAAAAAAACAATAACAATATTTAAGTAATGTTAAAAAAAATCTCCCCTGAAATTATTCTTTTTTACTTATTTAATTTCAAGATGTGTTTATTGTATTGGATACCAGTTATAAATTTTGATGAAACCTTTCGCCTGCGGCGCAATTACGGATTATCCCCTCCTTCGCGAGGGAATTTCGACGTTGTCACCTTGCTGACTGGGGCTTATTTTTAAAACAATACTTCTTATGAGTTAACTCGGAAGTCGAATGTAGATAACACATCATATTTAACATAATTTGTTTATTGTTATTTCGTAATTGCTATAAAATAGCAGTGTTTTAGTTAATTAGCCACTAACTACCTATTTTTGTCATGAACGCCAATATCTACTTAAACAAATATAATAAGTTTCCAATTTAATAATTTAAAATTGAAGCAAGCGAAACGGGTATATAATTAATAAGATCTATTGCTTTAATCCAATAAACTAATCCATTTTACCTTGTAATTATCAAATCCATCTAAATGCTTCTGGCTCAAATATTCGGTTTCCAAAATCATGATGAATAACTACTAACGAAGCTACTAAACACTAGAAATGCAGCAAAGAACAATCTACTTTCTTATCACTACTAGTTTAATTCATTATTTCTATTTAAATTCTAAATCAATAATTTTATTCTTAAAACTAATTCGGTTGTGTGCACATTTTAATGCGGCAACAAACACATGACTGACACCACAGAACTCCAATAAAGAGAAACGCTATAAACGTGCTAATTGGTCGATGCCGCCGTGACTTTGAAATGACATCAGATAAATGCGAATGTGGCGCCATGTGTAGTGGGTCTGAACTAATATTGGCGGAAGGGGGGTAGGGGGAAGCAATCATATGTTTTCATTTTTAAAGGTCAAATTAATATTTTGAAATTCAAAATTTGTTGTAAGTAATTTTATAAAAAATACGTTTTCATTACCAATAAATACAATTAGCACTGCACGATTTGTAATAAAAACGTATTTTTATTAAAAATTATTTATAACAAAGTTTAAATGCCAAAATATTAAATTACCTTGATATCGAAATTCTTGAGCCTTAGTTTTAGTAAAACAAACTTTAGTGTAATTTTTTTATTGCACAAAATCATTTAAATATAGGTAGGTACATATTTTAATAAGTATATAAAATAAATAAAATAATATTACAGTTTTTTTCATTCGATTTGTATAAATCAACACCTGAAATCAAAAAGAATAAAGAGTTGTGTATTTCATCAATTTCATACCAGGTCACAGAAAGATGTTAAAGGAAAATTAGCTAACCACACAACTTAACAATATCACTTCTACGAATGTTATTTTATTAGTCGTAAAATTCTTCAGGTAGTCAATCAACGATGAGCTAACCGAATAACTTCAGTTGTATATAAGCCATACAATGCCCTAAAAAGTATTCTTAAATATAAACTTTGAAGATCCTTTATGTGATAATATAATGTTAGGTTTGAAAAGCTCGAGTCTTCTCTCCAGACTTGCCAAAAGTTCTCGATACAAACTCATGATATGATAATATGACATAAACCATTATTTACATTAATCAGTGAAGAACTACATTCCAAGATAATTGAATTACTTTTGCCAGAGATAAAAGAAAAAAATTAAACAACTTATTTTAAAATAAAAATTTAGAGTCATTGACCTTTACCTGATGGAAAATTGGAACCCTATTATTTTTAGATCCTTAAAAATAGGTATAATGTAAAATATATTAATCCAAAACTTACCCAGACAGGTAATTACATTTTCTTTTTCATTCTCATTCTCAGCAAGATCTTGAAAACTACCGAGAAAATTACAAAAAAATTCATCGGCCAATCGCCATGATACTCCATTAAAAAGACTGCAAGGAGCAAGGACGAAAACAAATCAACACAAACAGGTTGGTTAAGAAATGAAGCAATGTGATTGGTTGCCATTGGCATATGTATTTTAATTTGAGTCAACCTTGTTTATTTCCTTGAAAGAGACGCCATCTTTTGTAGTGCGTGACCATGGTAACCATTGACTTTAATGACAAGTGACAGCTGCGACTTTTTGCATCTCGGTTTCATACCCGTGACTGACACTGACAGCGCCATGTTGAAGTCCTGTCGAGTGAAGGCAGCAATAGAATATACCATTTTTTTTTCTTTCTGGCTCTTTTTACATAATCTGTAGGAGGCAAATTCTACCAAGGTCAAACCTTTTTCTAGCATTTTTATAAACACAGAACAAAATTTGGGGATTCTTTATTTTTCAGTTGAAACCTTAGTTGGTGTTTTGTGGTTGAAACTCGGCTATTGTCTCTCACTTATGTATGATTCTTTAAAATCGCGACGGCAATTTGCTTCTACGGGACTTTTCATTTGCTTCTTTTAAACAGCAAAGCAAAGACGTCGTATAATCGTATGGGAAATAGAAAAGGGCATGGCATGCTTAACCACGGCAAGGGAAGCGGAAAAACTCTTTGAAGAGCTGACTTACATTTCTTTGGTTTTGCTATCCCGTAATAAGTAACTAAAAGGAACTTAACAATTATTATAATTAAAACATTTTTTTTCATTTGTTTACCCTTCGTTGTGCTATGCTATCAAGCACTAGGGGTGTGGTGTGATTTCACGACCTGTGATTTTGTCACAGCTCCGGGCCTGTCACAGTCGCGACCAGTTCCGCTTCGACTAAAGGAGCTGTGACGACGTGACAGCGCTAGATATGAGGTTCGCGGACCGGCCGGTGCGCGCTGCGGCTACCGCTTCGACTAAAGGACCTGCGACGACGTGACTCACGTGACCGCGCTGGATATGAGGTTCGCGGACCCGACGGTGCGGCATAAAAAAGACCTAACGGTGCGGTAGAAACTGGACTGGAAGTGAGTGAGCGACGCGAGCGTAAAAACAGGTCCTGCCGAAACGCTGGAAATGCCGGAATTGGAATCGGTAGGAGTACGACACCGTATTATATTATAATAAAATAGAAAATACCAATTCAATAAAAGAAAAATAAACAATTCGCGGAACTCGTTCAAAAAGTAATTCGGAGAATTCATTTGAGCGTCGCCGCCGCCGCTTCTATAAAATATAAATCACGTGCTGTGTCGAAGCGCAGAAGGAGCTTGTTGGCGGAGCGGAATATAAATAAGTGTGAAACCGCTACCGCGCTGGTACGCTGCCGTTCGTTTGTGCTTTCGCAGCCAGCATCCCTGCAAATTGCAAGTCCGGAGCTGTGACGAAGTCACAGGTTCAAGTCACAGGTTCAGACATGGAGCTGTCACAGCTTGGAGCTGTGACAGGAAAATCACGCTTTTTCCCACCCCTATCAAGCACTGTACCACAGAGGAATGATATATGGTGCAGACGCTGTAAACTTTACTTTATGCACCAAAGCTCAAATAGCCGAAGCTGATAGCTAACCTATTATTACTCTATGCACAGAAAAACACAGGGACGGCTTGGTTGGAGCGATTCGAATTTTAGATACATTCGTAGAAAGAAACGCGTTATAATTAAACCGAAAAAAGAAGTCTTAAGGCAACGCAAAAGCGAATGTTTCTAGTAGTTTCTACCCGAGTGAACAATAATTACACTAGTTAAAACCTTAGTTGGTGTTTTGTGGTTAAAACTTGATAATACACCGCAAGAAAATTGGTGTCTGGTGGTGGGATATTTTATGCAACATGCCGAGAAACGACCGTTTAATTAACGCAAAAGGTAAGTTATGTATATTTATTTACCTACTAATTACTATTAGGTATAAACTTTTATTACCATCTTTCATCATTAGATTTGCACTTCCCGTTATAAAAATAAAGTTACATATATTATGCTTGCTTGGTCCGATCTATAAGTTGGATCTAGGTTCTGTTTTTTGCCACATTAATACAAATTAAAACACTTTTATATTTTATTTAGACTTTCTATAACTTTTAATAACATTCACATAGTAAATTTTACAAAATATAAAAATATATATTCCTATATAATCAAATGTTTTACACAAAATATCACCTTCTGAACAGTGAAAAGAAACTTTTGAAAACACTTTTAATTTGTCCAGATATTTACGTACACACTGATAAACTATTTTATAAATATAGACTAACTCTTTATCGATGTATAAACGTAAGACATATTGCAACATACCCTAAATTGGCATTGGCTTATTTAGATGCGGGTTAACAATATTCCCACATAATTAAAAAATAACACCAATGTAAGCTATATATCCTCGTGAAAAAAGATACTGTGACATAATAAGTTATTTTTCCATCAAGATATAGCCCATATTTAACACTTAGGTACTGGTCATAAATTCCTTAAATATTTACAAAAAGTATTAGGAGTACCTATCTGTTGATTAAAGAGGTAGAGATATAAAAATAGAGAAGCTATTTTACACAAGTTTACAATATATCATTTTCATCATTAAAAAATTTGTCAAGCTCACTTTGGTCAAAATCCAGCTGGATTTCCTCTAGGATAGCACCGTTTTGGTTTTTCGATAAGTCTACTTCTGTAAAAAAAATTACGATTTAATTTTCAGTACAATTGAATTTGTTTATGACAATTTTTCGAAAATGCTGGTATGTTTATTGTAGCTCGCATCAATAGAGGACTTTTTTTTCATAGGCACAAAATTCCTAATCTACAGCGTGAGTCAAAAAAACGGAGTCAAAAGTTCATCCTATATCATGTGTTTTTGTTTGTAATATGTTGAATATGATAACATACAAGACACTTCCGAAAACATGTCTTTTTAAATTGTATTGGGTATTAATAATAGGCGGTTTAGTAGTAAGGGCATATTGGGCGCTACATTGGTTTTGCAAAGGAGGGCATAAAGATACTTGTGTGGTGTTAATTGTCTTACTCACTGTAAACCTTTATTTGTCAGGGAAAATATTTTAACTTTGAATGATTTTTTATCTTTATCCATAAAAAATATAAAAATTATGCTTCCAATTTTCGATGCACGTCACAAAGAAAATATCCACCGCTGGAATCAAACATACTTTGTCGAATCACCAAACGTTGTCCTTGACCCAGAAGAATACTATTCAATTCTTCATTCACAAAAAAACAGTGCGCCAGGACAGGACAACATTCCATAGTATGTCATCAAACAACTATCCGATAACATTCAGGCATATATTATCAAAATATTTGAATACTGCATAAATTACCAGATATTTCCGAGTGTATGGAAAAGAGGAACCATAATAAACATTCCCAAACCACACAGCGACCACAAACTACCAGAGAACTATAGGCTAATTACCCAACTACCGGTGCTGGGAAAACTATACGAAAAAATTATTAGAAATAGACTACTGGAATCGGTACAAAACAAGATTCCAAAGTGCCAGTTCGGTTTTAGAGAGGGCTGCTCTACAATCTACCCACTAACAATACTTTGCTCTAATGTACAAACAGCCAAACACCGGAACCTTAAGTCGGCTGCGCTTCTTTTGGACATCAAGAAAGCATTTGACAGTGTCTGGCAAGAGGGACTGTTATACAAACTACACCAACTGGAGGTGCCTAAATATTTAATATGCATAATAAGAAAATTCCTCAATTTGCGCACATTAACGGTATAGTGTCTGAAGAATTTACCCCTGAACAAGGTGTGCCACAGGGTTATCCACTCTCGCCAACTTTGTACAATATATATTGCTACAACATGGGTATGGACATGAAAGACTATGCCAACTGCTACTTGCTACAATTTGCAGACGACACAGGTATTATAGCACACATGAATTCTACTTGGAAAGCCACAGAAGAACTACAGGAGGCAGTTGTAAGCATCGAAGAATGGTTTAAAAATGGAGAGTCATACCAAACCCAAAAAAATCTCAACTTCTTCTCTTTAACCACCACATTACAGGCCACTCGCTGCAGATAACACTGGGAAACCAACAAGTGAAGCCAAATAATACTGCAAAGTACCTGGACATACAATTAGACTCCAAATTGAACTTTAATATACACACTCGTACCATTAAAAACAAAGTTAAAAATCGAGCCAAGTACTTCAGGTCACTAACATTCAAGAACAAAGGCATTAACATCAAAACCGCAACAAAAATCTACAGATCTATTTGCAGGCCATTATTAGACTATGGGCAGATATTGTTGAGCAATGCCAGACCAACGGCCATAAAAACATTAAAGTGGCAGAAACATCAGCCCTAAGAACTATAACCAAAACTCACTTCACAACCCCAGCAACCAACTACTTTACGAAAAAACAAATATAAAACCCATCGAACAAAGACTAATACAACTAACTGGAAAATTCAAGGCCAAACCAAAAAATCTTGAACTCATTGAAGAGCTGTGTCTCACCAGAAACAACCAAGAAGCTAGATATCGGTATCCAGAACAAACCATATTGGAGATCCTAAGAGACAATACAGTCAGATAGAAATCTATAAAGAAAAAATTCTTCAAATACTTAGTTTTTTTTTTGTTCTGTTTCTTTTAAAACTACATGTAAACATTATACTTTATCAAATGCTATAAATTGTTAATGATAATATACATATTATGTAATACACTGTGGCTGAAGGACTTCGGTCGATGGCCTTTTGGGAAACCAATAAAGATCATACTACTACTACTACTATGCTATTAACCTCTCCTATAACATGCGTACTGTGACTGATATTCCTCTTTCTATACCAAAAACTTCTTGATATTTGAGAGCATCAAAATTTATAACCACATACCACTGGCTTATCGGCAGGTGATTGATGACAGGATTTTTAAGCAAACACTAAAAAGGCAACTAATTACTAGACCCTACTATACTATCCAGGAATTTTACAATGATAATATCCAGGCATTCGCCTGTAGTTTCGTAAAACTTGCCAGATTTTTTGTAAGATTGGGTTTGTCTTAGTCTTGAATTGAATTGTGTGTAAATTTTTGATTGACTATTTTGTTGTCTCATAAACTCATAAGGTGTGATTATCTATTTATTGGATTACTTTTTCTTATTTTGTATAGTGAACATTGTAATTTCCATAACAGTTTTAATACTGTCCAAAGCTTTATTAATATTAAATATTTATAATAATAAAGTGTATTTTGATTTGGTTTGATAAGGCTGGAGGACAGGTCATTTAGTTGATATTATAGAGGCATAACCCAAATAGTACATTTAAACATTTGATATAAGTAATCTAATAGGCACCCAGCTAATTTATGGGGAACACTAAGTAAAACCAATATGTATATAGCCAATATAAAATATAAAAATATAAAATATAAAAACATAAAAATATAAAAGAACATGGCATTTGACTTGCAATTGTTTCGCGGTCTTCAAGTAATGGTGAATAAAGTCACCTTTAAGTTATTTTTAAATGTTATAATGGAACTATTAAACTCGATGGTGGCGGGAAGATATTTATTGAGATACTGCATTAGGCGATTAAGTGCACTATTCCTGCCAATGTCGGTGCGGCTTCTATTGACTGAGTACATTTCAGTAAGGCGCGTGTCACGTGCAGGAACACGATAGTTAATGAGTTCCAGAAGATCGGAGCAATCTATGTTATTGGTTAAAATCTTGAAGCCAAATAAAATTGTGAGGAAGATTCTTCGCTTCTCCAGGCTGTCCAAATTCAACATTAATAATCGTTGGTGATGTGTTAAAGTGCTTTTGTCTATACCTAATTTAAACAATAGGAAATTCGCGAACTTAATCTGAACGCGCTCAATCCGATCGATATGAGTTTTATAGTAAGGTGCCCATACTATACAACAGTATTCTAGATGACTTCGTACTAGAGAATAATATAGTGACTTTAAAACTTCAATATTTGTGAACTCCCAGCAACGTCGCATTATAAATCCTGCCATTTTAAAAGATTTAGATAAAATGTAGTTTATATGATCATTAAATCGCAATTCGGTGTCGAAAAGAACTCCCAGGTCATTAATTACATTAACTCGAGGTAAGGGAGTATTGGAAATGGAGTAAAGATACAGTATTGGTGCTTTTTTCTTGGAGATATAACCTTACACTTAGAGGTATTTAGTTCCATTTGGTTTGCTTTACACCAGGTAGTTAGTATGTCGATTGCGTGTTGTAATTTGCGGCAGTCGTTAATATTTGTGATTTTATAATATATTTTAAGATCATCTGCATATAAGAGGAAGTTGCAGTCTTTAAGTAAATCCGTAAGATCATGTATGAACATGAGAAATAGAAAGGGACCCAAGTGAGACCCTTGAGGGACCCCGGAGGTTATGGTAATGTCCCTTGACAGGACGCCATTAATTTTAACAAATTGTATGCGATCACATAGGTAACTCAAAAACCAAGATATAAAAGGACCTGTAATGCCGGAAGTCATTAATTTCTCAATGAGGATGTGGTGATCTACCCTGTCGAAGGCTTTTTGTGAAGTCGAAATAAATTGAGTCAACCTGGGTACCCGAATCCACTGCAGAGCTTAAATATTGAGAATAAATGCATGCAATAAAATAGGTAAAATTAAGGCAATTAAAAGACTTGCTGCCTCTCTGGATTGGGCAGTGGCAGTGAGGTACCTACATATAATACATAAATGATTGAAAAATATTGTTGGAAAAAAAATTTGTCAATAAGTCATCAAAAGCAGATCTCTCGTTTAATCAGTGTTTGTCCCAAAAAGCTAAAGATTGTAAAAAAATATACTTACTAGGTATTGTACCAAGACTTTTGTATACTTCTAGATCACTTTTAAAGGCCTCTTGAAACACTTTTTGTCTTTCTTCCAATATAGTTTTCTTGCTGCTCTCGTGGTCTGCAAGTTTTTTCTTGTACTCGTCCTCCATGGATTTTTTAACATTATCCAAAGTCTCTAAAAATTGTGATAATCTGTTTTAAACCCAGTTTCAAGTGTTACCTACACTTCCTTTATTTTCAATAATTTTTTTTTTGTATGTATACCTACATACTTCTACGTATAAAAGTAAATATTTTTATATATTTTAGTAGTACTCAACCTACCTATATGTATTTAAATTTATTTACTTTTAATCGTGCTTTTTAACTACCAATTTCATAAGGAACAAAACTTGACTCTACCTTGTTTCCGATCTTTGTAATTTTTCAAATGATACCTATGTTGCACTTTCATTTTTTCAAATTCAACCTCATCCATTAAATCTTCTAATTCCACTAGTTTCTGTTCCAAACTTTCCGAAGCATTGTAAAGTTCCTTAACTTGGGTAAGGCACAAAGTAATGTTGGTTGTTAAATTTGAATTAATTAAAATATGTGTTATCAAATCAAGGTTTCCTTTACTTGTACTGATTCTTTTTGAAATTGCGTCAACTTCAACGGCTACATTTTCTGCCGCTTTTGCATTGTTTTCGTTTAAATTGTGAATTTCCACCCAGTGATTTTGAAAATGGTCTAGCAGACTTGCACCAGCAAATTGGTTATATTTTGGTTTCTCGTTCGATTTAGATGTTTCATCGCTTGCAAACAAACTCACGTTTTTTTTAACGTTAAGAAGTTTATCTTTTATTCCTGTGAACATGGTAACATTTTTTTATTTAATAAAAACAAAATATAAAAATCAAAATTCTGGAAAAGCCAACAAATCAAAATAAAAGTCAGCTGGTTTTGAAGTTAGCATACGGTACTTACGGTAGTAATGGCCAAGATATCGAGTTCCTTTTAGTTACTTTTAAACAGCAAAGTAAAAGCCAACAGCTAAGTTAAGCATTCCTTTTAGAAATTTAACTTAGCACAGCAAAGAATTTTTCCTTCCCCCTTACCGCTGTTAAGTATGCCCATCTCTATTTCCCACAAGTACTACAAAGTTGTTCGCAATGCGTCCCTTTGACAACTTAGCAAAGCAAAGATTTTTACTTTGCTTGATTTTTACTTTGCTTTGCTGTTTAAAAGTAGCAATGATGCAAATGGAAAGTACCTATATTATTATGTTCTGTTCAGGATATTTGCAACCTACAGGCATAAGGCTGGATCCACATATATCCGTGATACGCATCCGTTCTGTACCACATGATTAATATGAACCAATGAAATTTTATTCCCGAAAATTTCATTGGTTCATATTAATCATGTGGTACACAACGGATGCGTATCACGGATGTATGTGGATCCAGCCTTAGTCTAGTAGCAGTTACGAGGAGCGTTGACATATTTGTGATATATCTCTGTGTCCTGTGTTAAAAGTTTCATTAAGTAAACCCATGGCGATCTACGCTGTACGTGAAGGTAAGAGACGGCAAAGGGCATTAACTGGGCGGCTTTGTGGTTAAAGAGATACGTACGGGATTCGTTAATCAATGGCAAATTGACACAAAAGGTTGACATCGGTTTATTTATTAATTGTTAGTTGGACCAGTAAGCTCCCGGACGTCGCTCAACCTCACCGGTCCCGCAATCAGTCAGAACGCCATTTTGTCTACTCTTAAACATTCTAGATGGCCATGATTGAACCCATTTAGCCGGCTTTTCTTTTGTGCTGTAAATATTTCAGGGCCGGACTTATCATCGGAACAAACCAAAATATTAGGTACTTTCAATTTGCTTTGTTTAAACAGTAAAACAAAGTAAAAGTATTTGCTTAGCTAAGTTCTTAAAGGAACGCTTCGCGAATAACTTCGTATTGTCCGTATGGGAATTAGAGAGGGGCATACTTAACCGCGGCAAGTGGGGAGGAATTTTTTTTTGCTGTGCTCGGTTAAGTTTTTAAAATGAACGCTCTACTTAGCCCTTTGCTTTAAGGCTGGATCCACATACATCCGTGATACGCATCCGTTGTGTACCACATGATTAATATGAACCAATGAAATTTTAGGGCATAAAATTTCATTGGTTCATATTAATCATGTGGTACACAACGGATGCGTATCACGGATGTATGTGGATCCGGCCTAAAAGGAACTGGTTTAGTGCCTGGATTTTATTTTACAAGTAAGTGTTTATGGACGTGCTCGTATGATAGAATGTCCTCTATAAACAATGAGATGTCGGCTCCGAGCAAAAGTACGTTTATGAGATGCGTGGTATTTTGCTTAATCGTCGTTAATAATATCAAGCCAATGAAATTGTCTATGCCTGGTGTGATATCCGCCATATTAGAAAAATATCAAGAGCTGATTTATCATTCCTGTTCTTAGCCTATACTTACCTTAATATGGTGATGCAACGACATAAAACTTTATACCATCTTAGATCCTTTTATATTTATATTACTTTAAAGTAAATATTGTACTTGTAAAAGAATATCGTAATCTGCCCAGACCCTACCCTGACGAAGTTCTTGACTGTCCATCATAAACGTGTGGTATTTTGAAGTACAAAATATATAAGAGCGGGTAAAGTATTTTTCACCCTAAATGGTATCGACCTATTGACTGCAATAAAACTACCAGTTTAATCCCATTGTTATACACAATCAACAAGCAAATACACTACAGGGTGGGACTTTAGGTAAATAATTTAAAATTATTGTATCGCAACCGTAGCACAACTTGAACACTTCCTAAGAAACACAAAGACTGAAAGATGTTATCGCAAGCACAAGATAGTTAAATATTACCTGCTATAATTACAAATTATAATTCGACCCTGACCGACAGTTTATTTGCATTTTTATGGCCGAGCTCTTGCAAAACGTCCCAGGTAGTTAAATGGAGTCAACCATTTATTGTGAAAAATACTTTAACTCCGGTAAACGCTCTATATTCTAGTGTCGATGCAGTGGCGGACGTAGCTTTTTTCAAGGGGGGAGGGCGCTGTTTGGTAGGTGTTAAGTAACACAATACATACCTTTACATTTGAAAAAAAAGTTGGGGCGGTTTCTACCCCCCAAAAGAGGGGTAAATTTCATGAAGATACGAAAAAAGTATGTCAAACTAAAAATATTCGCGGCCGTAGTTCTGTATTGTTTCAGCAAATAAAGATGCTTCGTTATACTGAATTTATTCCAGTTAAAAATTCCACCCTGTTCAAAACCGAATATATGAAATTAATTCATTTAATATTCTGGCACGCGTAGGAGGCCAGTTATTCATGTGTATTTAGTTCATAATCCTACTATGCAAAATTACTTTTATTTCATTTTGTCCGGTAAATCCATGGTAAATCAACTTACCATGTACTCATTTGCGGCTGGTAAGTGGAATATTACAGTATCAGGTACTGTAAAGTATTGCCTAGCAACCATCTTTTGTTTTTAGAAATAATGACTTTTTACTTTGGATTTTTGACAAGTTGTCACTTAAAATTATAGGAAACAAAATGTTCAAGTACACATATTGAGCATTAATTATTTAATTCATCATATACAGTGACCGGCAAAGAGTTCGCAACATATGGGAAAAAATTTTATTAGCGGAATATTGAAAAATCTTACCTTAAAATCGATTTTGACATACGTCACGTGACCAATGGTATGGCGGGAAAGTTGAAAAAACCAATATGAAATCATCATAAATCAGATAAGTTGATGAGATATCGAAAAAATTCCAAGAATAAAAAGTGTTTAGAATTCCATTAGAACCTTAAATACAATGTTTGGGATATCTACTTAAAAAAACATAAAATCGAATATTTTTGTAAATATTTTTTTACCGAATTAAAAATTTCCATATTTTTCCTTTCTTAAAGCTTCATTAAAGTAAAACTGACATCTGGTGACCACAACTAGAAATATTCTTTTGTTTTTCTGACAATTTGGAGCAATAATTCAAAAAATTCGTTTACACTTGGATACCAGCTGTTGCAATAGTCTATTTCTAATAACCTTATCGATATTTTTTATATCGAAATATTCTATTATGTTAAGAAATCCTTAAATTCATTAATCCAAAGAAAATTTTATTTATAACCGTAAAAAATAATTTTGAATTTCGCAGAAATCTTTAAAAAAAATCTAAAAATTAATAAAAATTTAAATTATTTTTTACGGTTATAAATAAAATTTGCTTTGGATTAATGAATTTAAGGATTTCTTAACATAATAGAATATTTCGATATAAAAAATATCGATAAGGTTATTAGAAATAGACTATTGCAACAGCTGCATGGTATCCAAGTGTAAACGAATTTTTTGAATTATTGCTCCAAATTGTCAGAAAAACAAAAGAATATTCCTAGTTGTGGTCACCAGATGTCAGTTTTACTTTAATGAAGCTTTAAGAAAGGAAAAATATGGAAATTTTTAATTCGGTAAAAAAATATTTACAAAAATATTCGATTTTATATTTTTTTAAGTATATATCCCAAACATTGTATTCAAGGTTCTAATGGAATTCTAAACACTTTTTATTCTTGGAATTTTTTCGATATCTCATCAACTTATCTGATTTATGATTATTTCATATTGGTTTTTTCAACTTTCCCGCCATACCATTGGTCACGTGACGTATGTCAAAATCGATTTTAAGGTTATGGGACATGCACATCCAATTCCCCAAAAAAGATTTTTCAATATTCCGCTAATAAAAATTTTTCCCATATGTTGCGAACTCTTTGCCGGTCACTGTATATGTCGTAGGCTGATAGTGAAATCCGTCATTTCATGAAACGCCTAGTCATATCATGAAGCGTGGCTAAAAGGTATATTGCAACTGGTTTGTTCGTTGTTCCCCAGAGCATTTTTTTCAACTAATATTATTCTATAAAAATAAAATTTAAATTAAATTAAAAAAAATGCTTTGGGTAACAACGAACAAACCAGTTGCAAATATACCTTTTAGCGTGCAGCATAATACGACTAGGCTTTTCATGAAATGACGGATTTCACTATCAGCCTACGACATATACATTTAACTAAATTAAACTTGGAATATAATAATACCTATATAAGTTTTTAAAATTTATAATAACAGTAACTGTCATAATTCAAAACAAAATAAAGGCAATCGTGGCCGACTATAAAAATGCGTTCCACGCCCAGACTAGTATTTATTGGAAAATCGCTATTTTGGCGCATGTCTTACTATAAATAATATATTTTTCTACCAACTTTAGTAAATGAAAAATGTTACGCAACTACAGAATATAGGTTCTCTTTTACAATTTTTTAAATAGTTTGCTTAACTGAAGTTAGTAATTTTTATTTTGTTTTGACTATACTTAAATTTATCGATCCCAAGTAACTCTGATTAGATGCTTTAACTTGTAAAATTATTTTTTCTACCAACTTTAGTAAATGAAAAATATTACGCAACTACAGAATAGAATAGACTCTCTTTTACAATTTTTTAAATATTTTGCTTAACTAAAGTTAGTAATTTTTATTTTATTTAAACTATATCCAGTGATACCAATTAATATTGCCAATAATATTTTAAAATTTGTAATAAACATTTTTATTAAATCTTTTTAAAAAGGATTATAATGACAAAATGAAATAAAATATCATACGATACACGTCCGTTAGGTGTTATTACAGCACTCGTTTATGTTCCAGACTCGTACTGTAATAAGTCACCTACCGGCCTTGTAACGTAAAATACTATTTTGCGTTGGAGGATATTTTTTGGTTATTTTTAGCAAAAAAAAATAAAATCAGGGGAAAGAACTAGGCACCAAACTGTATATATCACCACCCGATATTAATGTTTATTTCATACCTAAATAGTGGCTTGGCTATAGTAAGAGATGGGGCGATTGCCCCCCTCCTCCTCCACTGGTACCGCCACTGGTCGATGACGCAATGTGTCTGCGAGTTAATAAAAAGCACATTAAATTTAAATTGGCAATTTTTATTATTAAAATTATATCACAAAAAGTTATCACATGAACATCACATTATTTTTTCTCATTTTTGCAAAAATTTTTGACCTATAGGCGAGACTCTTAACTTCTATCATATCCCAAAAGTAAGTTTGGAACTGGAACTTCAGTCTTAAACGTACATCCTAACCCTAGAATCTCTTCCATGCACCTAAACCTAACCAACTTAATGTTACAAAACCCCCCGAAAGTGAAGTTATCGATATCATCGCATTTCGGGGGGCTTTTCCAGTTTTCCGACGTCTCATACTGCTCCGCCGCTTGCCGTTCCAGTTCCTGAAACACGTTGTCGTTCGAAGGACTGTACTGTTCCAGAGCTTGTAACTCTAACTCGTCAGACGGAGTACCAGTAACAGGAACGTACGGATCTGGATCGTCAAGGACCACGCTTACCGTCTTAGCGACGATATTTTCCAAATCTTGGTTCACCAAATCGTCCTTTGGAGCAGTTTGAGACATCAGGTTAGAAGAACTTAAACTACATGGTGGAGGGGGCTTGCTAAGCCTTGGTTTAACGGAACTAGGACTTCTATATTGGTAACTAGGCGCGTGAACGGGGGGTCGAGGGGCTAACAAATTTACCGTTGGTTGTCCGATTTTAACAGGTTGCTGCAAAAACCAACCGGAAGAAGGTACCATCACTTGGGGTCTTTGGGGAAACATCACGGTTCTTCCATAGTTTGGGAACGTCCCCCTTTGGTAGTTGAAAAACGACGATTGTGCGTAAGGCGCGGTTGCGTTTTGCAACACCAAAGGAAAATAGTTGGTTTGCCTAAAGTTAAGAACGCTCGTATTGGGGATAAAGTTATTTGAATACAAGCGGGGGTTAAAGAAGTTATTTGACTGTGGAAAGTACGGGTAGTTAGTGTAATTGGTGGGTGTCGCGAAAACGCTGGGGATGGGGGTGGAAGTAGACGGAGTAGTCTGAACGTTCGTTCTCGAGTTGTAGTAGGAATAGCCTTGATGGACACTACTACCACACTGAAAACCTAATGAGTTCACGTCTACCATCCTTCTATTCATTTGTACTGATTGCTCTACAGAGGAATACCCAGTAGATGGGCATACACCAAATCTATAACTAGACTTAGTCTCTGTCGTTTCCGTTGACATTTCGGTTTTATTCGGTAAATCTCGGCTTTTTACCGAAGGAAATTGGAAACTGGTCAAGGCGTTCCTATCGGGAGCCAGTTGATTTTGCGAGGCACCTTGTAGAACCGCCGAGTACAGTCTTCTGTGCGTCGATAGGTCGACTGGATCTTGATTTGGGTCGAGCCATGATCGGGAAGAATTTTGTTTTTTAAATATCCAGGTGTTTTGTTCTTTAAAACTTTGTGTTAATGCCTGGAAATAACAGAAAAATATTAAAACAAATAATAAAATTAATGCAACTATCATTACATGTGTTGTAAATAATTTAAATTTAGGCAGAGCGCCCACCGAAGTAACGTGATGCATGGCATATGACATGGCGCGTGCAGCATGACGACGATGTATATAGCGTGGCTCAGTAGACGCCCACTAGAGTGACAAAAGTTAGCCCAAAAAATCAATAAATAAAATAAATTTGTCACAAAATATACCATATTAATACTAACAATATCAAATAGTTTGTGGACGTATAGCCTTTTGAAATAATAAAAATCGAGATGAAAATTCACTTACCAGATTCGTTTAATTCTTTACTAATATTTTCCCATGCTTTGTCTTGCAAATTCCTATTAGAATAATCATTAGAATTATAATCATAGATCAGATGATGTTTTTCAACAATTGAAACAAATTGAACATTAAATTCCGGATTGTCTTTAATTTTTTAATAGGTACAGGCAGGGTCTTCCAACGAGGACTGAACAGGGGCTCATTTTTGAGCTTCCTTGTATTTAAAGAAAAATCCAAAATAGCCAATCGATGTACTTTTTCCTGCAGAATTCAAAAATGAAACCAAAAATTTATTTGAACCAGAAACAAAAGAGTTACGATATGGATAAGGTGTTTTTTAAATGGAACATAGCTTTTTTTATACATTTTTGGAACGAGTGATTTTTTTTTGTCCGTTCTGATTAAAATATTTAATATTGTAACAGCTATTTTTATTAAATTTTAATGTTTTATCCAGTATAACTTAACTTTAACCTGTTTGAAACATACACTAGGTAATAAAGGTATAATCACCTTTGAATCCTTCAAAGTCAAAAAATTTGACAAATTTACTATAATATTGCCGAAATGAAATATGCATTAGATGAGAGATTGCAGATTATTATCTTGTTCTACAAATGCCAAGAAAATGCAAGAGAAGCAAGGAGAAGATTTATTGCAAATTTTCACAGAAATATATCCGTCAATACTATTCTAAGGATAAAGAATCTATTTGAGGAAAATAAAACATTACATGACAGAAAAAGAAATCCAACTCTATATATACTAATTTAAAAAAAAACAATAATAATTTAATTGTTCAATGTGACCTCCTTTGTTCTCGAAACAAGTGCGATAACCTCTTTGTAGCCTTTCCAAACTTGCTGTTATACTGTGATTTTCCTGGTTAAGGCGATTTATTTCATTCACAATTTTCTGCATGATCTCTTCAATATCGTGGTTTCGCTGCTTGTATACCACGTTCTTTAAATGGCCCCAAAGAAATGTGTCTAATATTGACAAATCGGGACTATTGGGTGGCCAAGCATAGGTTCCATTTCTACCAATCCATTCTTCATGGCGTCCGTTTAAATATTGAGTAACCTCACGCACGGCATGCGGAGGGGCCCTGTCATGTTGCCAAATTAAATTTTGATATTCTTCCAATGGTAAATCTTCCAAAAAGTTCTCAATTTCGTTTTCTAAGAACTCGTAGTATCTCTGTCCATTTAAAGTCCCGTTAAAAAATATTGGTCCCAAAATTCTATTATTTTTTATGCCACACCAAACATGGATTGAAGTCCTTCCTTGAAATTTAATTGTCTAAAATTTTCTTGGATTTCCAACGGCCCAGTGATGACTATTATGTCTATTGAAAACCCCCGATGTTGTGAATGTGGCTTCGTCAGTCCATAAGATATTTCTGAATAAATTAGGGTCTTCGTTTTCTTTCCGAATCACAATTTGGGAAACAAATTGGAAGCGAAGTTCTTTTTGTGCCGGTGTTAGATGTTGAAGTGGAAGGATATGATAAGACTTAAATTTATGATTTCTTAAAGTCCTGTGAACAGTTCCTTGGGTAACTCTTCTGCGTCTTACACCGCCGCCGTATTGAACGTCCCGAACTGCGTCCGAAATTGATTTGGTTGGATTCAGTCGAAAATAATTCACAATGGCACGGTCTCGATTTCTATTCCTTTCTGGATTTCTTTTTCTGTCATGTAATGTTTTATTTTCCTCAAATAGGTTCTTTATCCTTAGAATAGTATTGACGGATATATTTCTGTGAAAATTTGCAATAAATCTTCTCCTTGCTTCTCTTGCATTTTCTTGGCATTTGTAGAACAAGATAACAATCTGCAATCTCTCATCTAATGCATATTTCATTTCGGCAATATTATAGTAAATTTGTCAAATTTTTTGACTTTGAAGGATTCAAAGGTGATTATACCTTTATTACCTAGTGTATGTTTCAAACAGGTTAAAGTTAAATTATACTGGATAAAACATTAAAATTTAATAAAAATAGCTGTCACAATATTAAATATTTTAATCAGAACGGACAAAAAAAAAATCACTCGTTCCAAAAATCGTATAAAAACAGCTATGTTCCATTTAAAAAACACCTTATCCATATCGTAACTCTTTTGTTTCTGGTTCAAATAAATTTTTGGTTTCATTTTTGAATTCTGCAGGAAAAAGTACATCGATTGGCTATTTTGGATTTTTCTTTAAATATAAGGAAGCTCAAAAATGAGCTCCTGTTCAGTCCTCGTTGGAAGACCCCTTACGTATACAAATAATACACACCAAAATACAACTACCGGCCTTCTGATGTGGCAAGAAAATAGAACGCGTTCTATTTTTATTGCAGTCGCATGGCGTGCTACGTGGCACAACATACACGTTGCGCGCCTTGCCACTTTGGTGGGTTCCTGTTTATTTGTTTACGTTTGTTAAATTTGCCGCAGCATGCTAGATGCGTGCGACTTGCTGGATTATACGCCATGTCATAAACCACGTTACTTCGGTGGGCGCTCTGCCTAACAGAACATTTATTTAAATAACTGCTGTGTTGATTATAGCTTTGTAGAAGACATAATGGTATGGTATTTATACCTTCTTGCCTTTACTGTATTAAAACGTCAGTTTGCTCTTATGGAGCTCATTTTATATCATATTTTTCATATCTCCGGTTTCGAAAAAGATATTTTTACAAATATTATTCTTATTAATTCGTCTTTTTGCTTAATTGTGGCATTAAAAATGTTTCAGAAAAATTAAAAAATCGTTGATTTTGCTAAATAACGCCCTCTAGTTACCGTAACGGAATTTAAAACGACTTCGTTCTTTATTATATTGATAAAACAAAAAATCCCTATTTAGCGAGTTGAAATTTGTCAAATTCCGATAAGCCAAACCAAAGTTGTGAATATTTTTGCATAGCAATATTTGTCCCCTCCTACCCTCCTTAAACAAAAAGGTTAACCAAAAAGTGAAAAACAAAAGTTGTCTAGAATTTTTATTATTGATTAGATTAAAAAAATGTCACCTTTGATACATGTTTACTATGAAGATTTTTGAGAAAATCCCGCATTTTCTTTAGTCGCTATAGTTACGCCCCCTAGCGGCCAACCTAAATAATTTCCAGCAATTTCTCTTGGTCACTTTTGTTATAAATATTTTTTTTCGCAAGCAGTACGGTAAACGGTTTCCAAGATACAGCCGGCGTTCCTTTTTAGTTGTACACCCGGTGTAGTATAGGTATCATCAGTAGCGTAATAGCCCACCAGACTGCAGGTTTCAACTAAATAAGGACTGTTCAATAGTTCAATGACCGCTGACCGTTACGTCATTTTCTCCATATTTGTGTTGTCGTAAATTAATTCAGTCAGTTTGACTTGCCGGTGGTAAAGGTTATGACTTTTCTTAGGCTTGATCTACATAAAGACGGATGCATGTGAACAAGTAAAATACAAGCGCGTTTTTTCAAATTTTTATTTATTATTTTTATACTGTTAATAAAGTCAGTAATAAGTAGTTTATTTAGGGTAAAAGGTAGGTACCATGGGAAATTGGGAAACATCATGAAACATTTTGTTTTTCAAAATCAGTATAAAATTCTTAATTAATTTGAATTTACTGAAAAATAAATAAAACTCATTTATAAAATTTAAAATTTAATCATATATTTTTTTTGTCTAGTGCATCTCTGGTGCATCAATCTATAAATTTAGTTTTCAAATAAGTTCATCTTATTTAGAAAATCATAAAGAAGAAAATATAATAAAGAATGACAACACAACAAAATACAGTTTTTTAATAGTTAAAATAAAACATGTCCACAAGAATTATCATCAGATTCGTCCTAGTTAATAATATGGGGAAGAGTATCTAAAGCATCGATAAATCTTTCTCGGTCCCACACATTATTTATAATTTTATTAGTGTGTTGCATAATGTTTTCATTTTTCCACTGTTACAGTTTTTATGGCTTCATTCCACAGACCCGAAACTGCGTCATTTGTTACAGGATGCATAGAACTTATTTTTGCATCATAATAGCGCTTATATTCCGACCAAACCATTTCAATAGAATTAAAGTGGCAATGATATGGAGGAAGTCTTAAAACTCGATGTCCATGCTGCAATGCTAGTTCGTCCAACCCATCACTACGTACCTAATATCACTATTACCTAGATCTGATCCTTCATTGCAAATGGTAAAACCGGAATTTGTCTTTGTTCTGACCATGCAATAAGTAATATTTTTTACCAACTTGTATTGGGAATTTTTTCAATTAGCCCAGAATGATTGGTGGCGTTATCCATGATAATAAATTCTTCCAAGTTTGGTAACAATTTTTCTTCAAACCATTTCTCAACTTTTCACTATTCATCGAATCATGATAATCACCAGGTTTCAGGCCAGACTTATATCAGACTTACATTATATACAGGGTGTTCCTTAATGACGTGCTAATATTTTAGGGTGTGATTCCTCAAGTCATTTTATGAAGAAAAGTTCATATAAACATATGTCCTAAACGGCTTAAATTTTTTACTACAGGGTGTTGAATTTTTCCTTTTTAATGCGTTTTTTGTAATATCTCCGAAAGTACTTTAGATAATATTTTTAATTTTGGCATGTGCTAATAGGACATAAAACGACATGTTTTAGTTATAAAAGTTATTTTTTTGTCCCACCAGTGGCGTCCCTGCAAACATGTCCTCTGATATTTTTTAGAAAAAAAGTAGTACACCACTGACATTTTTCCATGTGGATATTATTTCTGATTAGCCCGGTCAATTCTATATAAAAATGGTCTCCTTAGTTTTTCTCCTCAGGCACACCGTTCATAATTAAAATAATTAAATTAAATTAGCTCAACTATTTATTATTATTATTAACAATGATAATGCAAAATTTTGTTTTATAAAAATTGTTGGAAATGACCACCTTCACTTAATAGGCATGCTTTCGCCCGTCTTTGCATCGAATAGGGCACTCGTTCAGATATTCCAGGCGAATTCCGTATTGTTTCACAAAAGGCAATATTTCGCTCTCTTAAATTTTCTAAAGTGTTAATGGAAGTTTTATACACTAGAGTTTTAAGATGACCCACAAGAAAAAATCCAAACTACTGAGATCAGGGGATCTTGCTGGCCATTGTTGAGCTCCTCCGCTACCTATCCCACGATTCGGATAAACCGCATCTAAATGGTCGCGAACGACATTGAAATGAGCAGGAGCTCCATCATGCACGTAACCACATTTGATTCCTTAGCGCATATGGTACATCTTCAAGTATAACAGGTAGTTCTTCTTGGAGGAAATGCAGATAAGACTGCCGTTAAGGCGTAAATTATGTTTTTAAGAACGTCACCGTTCCAGGATAACTAGATTTATGTGATCAAAATTTATTCGTCAATACTGCAAAATGAAGCTAATTTAATTTAATTATTTTATAAGAACAGTATGCCTGAGGAGAAAAACGCAAGAGACCATTTTTATGTAGAATTGATCAGGCTAATCAGAAATAATATCCACATGTAAAAATGTCAGTGGCGTACCACTTTTTTTCTAAAAATATCAGACGACATGTTTGCAGGGACGCCACTGGTGGGACAAAAAAATAACTTTTATAAATAAAACACGTGGTTTTATGTCCTATTAGCACATGTCAAAATTGAAAATATTATCTATATTTTTCGGAGATATTACAAAAAACTCATTAAAAAAGAAAAAATTCAACGCCCTGTAGCAAAAAATTTAAGACGTTTACCACATATGTTTATAAAGTCGCCACAGTGGTTCTTTTCCCGTGCGTCATCACTTTTACGTCATCAAAATCGTATGAATCAAATCAAAATTACGAGACGAAAAAAGTCAAAACTAAGTTAAGTTCATAAAATGGACGTGCCTGCCTACCGTTTGACGTACCTACATAATATCACGAAAAATTATTATTTATTTTAAGTTTTGCCCGGCATTTTCTATTATCTAAAAGAAATTGACAAACAAATGTTTATACATTTAATACTATTTTTAAAGCTTAAAATCTACAAAAGTTTGGTGTTTTATTGACTGTTAAAATCGCAAAAGTCAAATTTTTAACATCCTTTCATTCATTTAGGGGAATTTAGCCACTGCCGTAAACGTTTCAAAGAACTTTCACGGTTAGAATATTTAAAATAAATAAATTAGTTATTACAAAAATCCATAAATACTTACCGCCAAAACAGATGGTGGGTATAATTACCTCTAAAAAGAACTATTTTTAGAAACAGGAACAGTTCTAAGGCACACAGATTTACAAAATACGAATTAGATTGGCAGATCAAAATAAGGTTGACAATGACGTTCTAAAATACAACGGTTGTCAACTAAACAAATAAAGAAAGTAATTAACTGACGTTTATAGTTTTATCCTTGTCTAGCACGTTATATTATTGCGGAATTTTGGAGACGTTCATTTATGCTTTTATTCAAACTTGTTACTGTAATAAACAAGGATGCAGAGTTATTAACCACGTCGAGTCCTGCTCGTTGATTGATGACGCACGGGCAAAGATCCACTGTGGCAACTTTATGAACTTTTCTTCATAAAATGACTTGAGGAATCACACCCTAAAATATTAGCACGTCATTAAGGAACACCCTGTATATACAGAATAATATCAAACTTGCATTATTCACAAATCCATTTTCTGAACCAGAATGTAGAATGTAGAATAATATACCGTATACCCTTCTGACGATATTTTTTTTAACTGTATGAAGAGTATTATCTTGCCAACTTCGCCTAAAAGCCCCTTTACTGTATATCCAGGTTTCATCCAGAAAAACAGGTTTTAAGGGAAATTGAGAGTTGCCGTTATTCTTAAATTCTCTTAAAAATTTTACTCGTTTTTGGGCTGTATGGGGTTGCTCTATTAAAAAACGCCTGTTTGATTTTAGCCATTTAAATTTTAATTTTTTTAAACAGTCCGCTAATGAAATGGACCAGTGGATATTTCAACAACATCAATGATTTTAAGGTTTAGTTGTATTGAGTGAATGGTAACGTGTACACCTGCTCTAAACATCCCATAAATACGCTCTGTTATGAGTCTTATGGTATGTTCATGAATTTCGTGAGTTGTCGGCCACGGGATGACAAAATAGCTACATTATTACAATTTTTAAAATCTACATCCTTCTCTATCCCCTTTGCCTTAATTCCTTGGATTGTTGAACACGAAACTCCCAAAACATCAGAAACCCTCTAAAACAGATAGATATTTATAAAAACAATGCCATATATTTTTTATGTTTTCACAATTCCTGCTTTATTATATCTACTTACCTCGTAAACTGCGTTAAAGGGTAAGAAAGTCTTCCCGTCATCACTTTCTCTTTGAAAATAATCAAATAATTTTAAATTTAATGCTTATTCTTTTTCACAATGCCGTGACATTTTTGAAATAATGTTGATTAAATAGTCACGGTCAAAAATGACAATAATCCTTTTTTGACTGGTAAAATTATACGACATTCATTATTGAAGTAAATTTACTATCTCACATATTTCAGGAATGCTAGAAAGATAAGCACTTGTCACTTGTGGTGACGGAACGGTCAGCGGTCATTGAAGACTGACATTGTTTTAAAAGTTTATATATCACAAAAATAATAATAAACACTCGAACAAGTTTATAACAATAGGTTTGACTACATGGCTCGCCGTGGTTTGGCAAGACTATGGAGGGCTTTAGGAAGGAGTCCGATCGAAAATGGCTGTTCTTTAAATTTACGTCCCTGTTTAGTAGTTAGTTCGCTGTTTCCCGGTCGCGGCGCAGTGATCGTCAAGTGTTTGACTTTTTACAGGTTTTGATAGACGTCAGCGGTATTTTTATCCAATAATTATTAAAATAAGCTTTATTAGATATAATATATACATATCTCAGCCTGTAGGGGGTTTTAGTTAACTAAATTCAATAAAACAGTTGATTATCCCATAAGAACCCATGCATTTTACAGATTTAAAGGAACACATGCGCCCCTGACGGCCATTTTTAAAGCTGCTTTACCGATCCAAAACTTTGCCCGAAACCAATGTATTGCGATCGGACTCCTAACCTAAAGCCCTCCATAGGCAAGACTCATGTTTTGGTTGGCATTAATATCATTGTAAATGGTTGCCAACATTTTTCTAGGGAAAAAAAATACTACATATGGGATAATGTTGATGCTTGATGACCATTATTAAAGTAATTTTACAGCTGCGCTTTAGTTACCGTTATTAAAGAAGTTTGATTATCTACCGTTATTAACACATTGATTACCATAATCAAAGGGCTTAATTGCCGTTATAAACCCAACTTAATACCACAACTACGCGGTTGTTATAATAAAGAACTTTAATAATAGTAATATTTTACCAAATTATCACAATACACGTATTGCAATATGATTATTCGTTTACTTTTATAGAGGGAATTCATGACACAACCACCTTGAAAGAAGCCGCGAAACAGAAACATCGACAACACTGCTTGAAGATCCGTGTGTCACGTGACTTTTTTGAGGTTAGCTATGGTTTAATATGTAATTTACGCGCAAACTAGGTATAGGTGTCGTATTAATTTGTATTTTTATCCGGTTTTCGATTGATATCTAATAGAAAATTTAAGTGACATGATCGCTAAGAACCTCTACAAAATACTGATGAAAATTTTTGGTGCGGGTTTGCTTTAATAGCATTAATAAAGTGAAAAATCCAACAGCCTGGCCGGCCTGGCGGTTTGTTTACGGGTCTTATAAGTGGCGGCAGAATTTTATTTGTTTTAATTTAAAAGTTGTGTTTTTTGTATCCTATGTGGCTACAGATAATTTATTAAATATTGAAGTGTTTATTTAACTTAAAGGTATATGTGAATTAGTTTAAAAATATCACTAGTAGAGATAGTTCATAAGTAGGTAGGATACCTCTAGATACCTAGGTACTTAGGTATGTAAGTACTATTTTTTTCTTTTAGTTTGTTTATTTATCAACATGCCAAGCCCCTGCTGTATTCCTGGGTGTAACTCTAACTATAAAAGTGTTTTAAAAGCAGGTGAAGAAAGTGTAATATATATTTTTATAGATTAGATTTGACCAATGACTGTATAATATTGTTAATCAGGTTTCAGTGGACATTGATATGAAGGTATAAAGGTTATTTTAAAAGGCAATGAATTGGCTTACAATGATTTGAAATGGATTTTACCCTTTGAAATGAAACTAAGCAGGTGGTCTCAGCTTCAAAACTTATTGTCTCGGTACCAATTCATACATTGTGAAAGTAACGAAGTTATCCAGATAGTAGGTGACTTTCTTAAGACAAGCGTAGATTTCTCAAACAAAGCCTTAAGCTTACTAAATTTTGAGACTTCAGAAGATGATAGTCAATCCTGTAATATAAACGCAGAAGATAATAATTTGTGTAATAGAATATTACTTTTGATCGATCAATAAATCCACTCGTCATCATCATCATCATCATCATCATCATCATCATCATCATCATCATCATCATCATCATCATCATCATCATCATCATCATCATCATCATCATCATCATCATCATCATCATCATCATCATCATCATCATCATCATCATCATCATCATCATCATCATCATCATCATCATCATCATCATCATCATCATCATCATCATCATCATCATCATCATCATCATCAAATAGCCATTTGCGTCCACTGCTGGACATAGGCCTCTCTTAATATGTATGCCACTCTGCCCGATCTTGTGCTGTTTGCATCCAATTTCCACTCGTAGTGAAACAAAAACAGCTTCTCAACGCAATATTACGATTATTTAATCACTGGACAACAGCTAAAATGTTGCAGAAATAAAATCAACTAAATCTTACTATTTTAGGTGTGCTTAAATCGAAAATAAACTTTTTTTTTTAAATATTAGTTCACGTTTAAGAGATACGTGACGTCATGTTCCCCTAATATATTAACACTGTAACCGCGAGAACGCACGTAGTATATTTGTATTGTAATAACAATATATGGATTTTATATTGCCAAATCTACATTTTCACCAAGTTAAGGAATGGTGGATTCTTAGGGACGATCCCCTATTGCTTAAAATAAGAGCGATAGCCATTGAAACCCATGTAAATCCACTTTCATGTCTGCCTTGTACTGAACAGTCCCTATATAATAAAAATCTGTTTACAAAAATAAGAGAGCGAACGAAATGAGTTTTACATAAATTTACCTAAATAGGGATATTAACACAACGGCGACTTAGCCGGGACCACCCTAAAACAGGGATAATATTGAAATATTTAATTAAGCGGCAAATAAATAATGCTTTACTCCCGATTTTAAATAAATAAACGACTAAACGGATTAAAGGACCCTTGTTTATCCTCATTTCTATGGTTTACCTGAGCACAGTACTATAATGTAGGCCAATAAATCCATTAGTACCTGCTCAGTCGCATTGTGTCCTTTATCCCTATTTAGGTAATAACAAATAAAAAACTCATTATGTTGGTTTCTTAAAATTGTATATAGACTACTTATAAGTATAATTATAATGAAATGTATTTAAAAATCTATAATCCATATTTGGGGATATAAACAGGTAGGTAAGCGGAGAGGTTAGTCAGTCGAAGTTAGTAATTCAAGTCGAATAGTTAAGATTGTAAAATGCCTCGAAAGTGTGTAAACAATCCAGATCACTTCTGTTATGTGACTTTTGCGTCTCAGAAGCGATCTATGACTCCATTGATGAAAAAAGCATATCATCTTTATTTCGGTTGCAGAATAGGAGATCAAGACAAACAGTGGGCGCCACATATATGCTGTAATGCATGCGCTTCAAGTTTGACAAGCTGGTTAAATCGTAAAAACCGATCTATGCGGTTTGCTGTTCCAATGATCTGGAGAGAGCCTACAAATCATGTTAATGATTGCTATTTCTGCATGATACCTCCTGTTGGGCAAGGCACCGGTATATCCAAGAAGAAAAAGTCTGTTATTAACTATCCAAATATACCATCTGCCATCAGACCTGTACCACATAGTGACGACCTTCCTATTCCAGAACCCCCAGAAACAGTCACTTACGAATCAGACAGCGATACAGCGTTGTGCCAAGAAGAAGATATGCCATCAACTTCAAGAGATCCCGATTTCGCATCCAGCACATCATACCGCCAACCGCACAAAATAACCCAGTCAGAATTAAACGATCTTGTGAGAGATCTAGAACTTCCAAAAAGTAAGGCTGAGTTACTAGGATCAAGATTGCAGCAGTGGAACCTGTTAGAAGAAGATGTCTCTGTAAGTGTTTTTCGTAAACGCCATAAAGGTCTAGCGCCATTTTTTGACATGGAAAATAACTTAGTTTTCTGCAATAATATTGGCGGTTTATTGGAGGCTTTAAATATAAACTACAAACCAGTGGAATGGAGATTGTTTATCGACAGTTCAAAATTAAGTTTAAAGGCAGTACTATTACATATTGGCAATATTCTTCCGTCCATTCCTGGCGGATATGCAGTTCACATGAAAGAATCATACGACAATATGAAGTTCCTATTGACAACCATAAAATATGATGAGCACCAATGGCAGATCTGTGGTGACTTAATATTGCACTTTTACTTGGGTTGCAGCTAGGCTACACCAAGTTTTGCTGTTTTTTGTGTGAATGGGACAGTCGGGCAAGGTCACTTCATTACAATAGACGGCACTGGCCCGTTCGACAATCATTAGAGCCAGGGCAAAAAAATGTACAACACATGCCATTGGTAGACTCCAAAAAGGTTTGGGCCTAATGAAAAACTTTGTTAAGGCACTGAATCGAGATGGGCCAGCATTTCAGTACCTACGTCAGAAATTCCCGAGGCTAAGTGAGGCAAAAATTAAAGAAGGTATTTTTATTGGGCCACAAATTCGAAATATTCTGAAAGACGAACACTTTGACAGCACTCTAACAGATATTGAAAAAAACGCCTGGAAAGACTTTCGCCTCGTGGTAACTAATTTCTTGGGAAATAAAAAAGCTGACAATTACGTTACTCTGGTTGAAAATATGCTGTCGTCGTATCAAAAAATGGGCTGCGATATGTCTCTAAAGATCCATTTCCTACACTCTCACCTGGACTTTTTTCCTGACAACTGCGGAGCTGTAAGTGATGAGCACGGCGAACGCTTCCATCAGGACATATCAACCATGGAAAACAGATACCAGGGACACTGGAATGCTTCCATGCTTGCCGACTACTGTTGGACTCTTGTTAGAGATGCTCCAGAAACAGTTCACAAAAGAGTAGCAAAGCGACAGCGCATTTAGTGACTCTAAAGTGTAAAATTATGTAGTTTTTATTATTTTATCAAAAATAAAATATAACCACTTTTTTTTTAAAACGGCAACTAAGTTTTTAATTTCATTATCATTTTTGTATTCAGCATCCCAAAGTTAACAAAAAAAATGCATTTTGATACACGATACAACCAATAACCTAAAATTTGTTGTCCAGTGTAATTAGGTAAATTGTTCTTGTTATCCAAAACTATTTATTACTTTTTTGTACATTTTTCAATATCAATATAGTGGCAACAGAGCCAAAAAAACACAAAAAATATCAGAAAGAATAAAAAACTTGCCCGTTGCCGCGCGTCATAATAATAGCTTGTGGATCCGCAACTCCCAGCTGATGCGGCGTTGCCCGATGTCACTTAATGGCTTCTTTTCAAGGTGTTGTGTTCATGAGCTTACATAAAAGCGCATCCGCCGGCTGATAGCCAATCAAAAATTTTAGTAGCGTTTACAAATTTAACGTTTTTCAGTTCTTAAACTCTTAAAACTACTGTTTGTCTTACTTTTATTTGTGAAAACGCTCCATCCGTATCGGGTATGTTTTTCAACCAATCGCTTTCTTCGATTTCTTCTTTGACAGATGAAAACATTTGACATGCCGGCGATTTAAACAGAATGAGATCTTTCGCTTTCGTAACTGGATGCCATCCATAAAATGGAAAATACTTTGTGTCCCAAATTTTTTTTAGGTTTTGTGATACTAAAAAGACCAGAAAAAGAAATTGTGTCTTTATTTGCTTGGAAACAGAATGCAATAGAAGTGCCATATTCCTAATTGATTTATGTCTCAGTGGGGGGGTATATATCCAGAACTGGTCATAGGAAAAGGGAAATCAATATCAAACATATAAGTAAAACAGTTCAAGCAAAAAATGTTAAAAAATAACGAAACTTAACCGATCCAATTTTAATGTACTGGGTGATTTATAAATACATGCATTTTTCTGTTATTTTTCTATCGCTTATCATCGGAAACACCCTGTATAACCCTGATAATTATATATACAGTGTGTGTATAAAGTCTGGAAACGGCTTAATAACATCACAATTTACTGGCCGATTTAAACCAAATTTGGTACAGTTATGTAAGAGGATCTAACGCACCGAATGACGATATTGGCGTTGTTGCCAGCTTTTTAGTTTGTCTGGAATTCGAACGAATTTTATATTTTTAAATATAACACCCAGTATGTTTTTACATTTTTAAATTCCACATAAAATTATAATTATTTTTTATTAAATGCATTATTAGTCTATACTTCATAGTTTCCGAGATATTGACTCTCGAAAAGTGACATTTTTGAAATTTGACAGCTTATAACTTTCTAACAGTACGTCTTAGAGCAAAACGGCTTACATGTCCCTATCTTCAATTTTTATTATCTTCCCAAAAAATCAACTTCCAGTTAAACCGAAACAACTATATTTCCTGCTTTTGAGTTACATCCGGTTTAACCGGAAGTCGATTTTTTGGAAAGATAATAAAAATTGAAGATAGGGACATGTAAGCCGTTTTGCTCTAAGACGTACTGTTAGAAAGTTATAAGCTGTCAAAGTTCAAAAATGTCACTTTTCGAGAGTCAATATCTCGGAAACTATGAAGTATAGACTAATAATGCATTTAATAAAAAATAATTATAATTTTATGTGGAATTTAAAAATGTAAAAATATACTGGGTGTTATATTTAAAAATATAAAATTCCTTCGAATTCCAGACAAACTAAAAAGCTGGCAACAACGCCAATATCGTCATTCGGTGCGTTAGATCCTCTTACACAACTGTACCAAATTTGGTTTAAATCGGCCAGTAAATTGTGATGTTATTAAGCCGTTTCCAGACTTTATACACACACTGTATTTGGAACCATACGATAAGCGACAAGTAGTACATAAAGAAATATCTACAATATTTCTTTGAAAACTAATAAAAAAAATATCAACTTTTTTGAGTCACCCTGTATAAATATAAAGAATATAAATTCTGATAGCTTGCTCCAAGGTAATGTCATCTATAGTATTACTTTGTCAACATTATTTAATTTAATGCCAAAAATATAATGATTTAACTAAAAATATGAAATAATTTTCGTCACTCACCCGGTATATAATAAAAAATTTTAAACTACTTTTAAAGTATTCTATCCTATCTACGTGACAGGGTCAACAAAAATCTAGAAAAATAAAACGAATTAAAGTCTGGAATAATCGATTTTTCTTGAAAACGCAAAAGTTTTTCGAAAAACGCTCGGACCCGTCGATTTTATCTTATTCTTTAAAATTTTTTTACGTTCTTCAATATTATACCGGATGCGCCAAAAACGCTAGGCAAGTGTCAACTTCACTTTTTCAAATGGGAACACCCCTTTTTTTCTCCAATATTCAGATTCCTCTCTAAACTCTAGACAAGTTTCATATAACATATTGTATGGCTAAAGTCAACAGGAATTGAAATACAGGGCCCCCAATAAAAATCAAGGTATAATTTTAAAGCTTTTTTCCATGACAAACACTTTTATTTGAGTAAGTGTTGAAAATGGTGTCCATTTACGGCTCTACAATGTCCCAATCTCTCAACAAATTCTAACTGTACTTACATTACGTGCAATTTCTGGGGTAATTTGTCTTATGGTTGTTGTTATACGCGTTTTGAGAACATCAATATCTTCTGGTTTATTTTTGTAAACCCTTTTCTTAATATAGCCCCACAGAAAGAAGTCCAATGGCGTTAAATCGGATGACCTCGCAGGCCACTCTATTTGACCCCGTCGACCTATCCAATGATGATGAAATAACTCATTCAGGTATCTACGGACTTCGGCCGAATAGTGGGCTGGTGCAACATCCTGCTGAAACCAGATAGTTGTATCATGTGAATCAGGAATGTTCCGATCGGGAAATAGGGCAAATAACGCTGGAGCAAGGTATTCTTCAAGAAACTGCAAATATCTTTGGCAAGTCAAATTTTCCTCAAAAAAATAGGGTCCTATACCAGTATCCCGAATTATTCCTGCCCATACATTAATTTTTCTCGGCCGCTGGGCTGGGTATGAATTTCTCGGAACCAATGGGGATTTTCGCTGGACCAGTACCGGCAATTTTGACGATTTACCATGCCATCCAAGAAAAAAGTCGCCTCATCGGAAAAAATTATGTTACTCGGAAATAATGCATCGTTAATCAAGTAATTATCCATGAGAATTTCGCAGAACTCATTCCTTCTGTCAGGGTCGTCTTCCATAAGTTCCTGTACTCCTTGACATTTATATGCATGCCATTTTTCCTTTTTCAGGAACTTTGCCACCTTGAATCGTGGTTTTCAAAATTTGAAATGCTTCTTGTGCTCGAATGTGGTCTCTCTTCCAACGAAACTAGAATATCAAGTTTGACATCGTCGGAAATCTTAGGTCGTCCAGTTCTAGGTTTATCCCTAACGTGGCCAACTTCATTATACTTCTTACCAATTTTGGAAACAGTTGCCTGCTTATGTGTTCTCTATTTGGATATTTATCATTAAAATACTCACAAACTTCTATTTGCGTTCTCTTTCGATGTCCACATCCTACTATTATTAATATTTCGATTCTCTCAGCTTCCGTTAGAAACATTTTTATGGGTATTGTTATTCCAAAGTCAGTGTGATGACATTCCATACGGCGGTAAACAGTCTCAAAGAGACCGACGTTTACCGCCGTATGGAATGATTGAAATGTCATCACACTGACATTGGATAAATTATAAAAGTGACAACTTTGGAGTAAATATTAAATGTTTTGACATTTACGTCACTAAGTTATTATGTAGAAACCGGTAAAAAGGTAAATACCTAGACCTTAAAATTATACCTTGATTTTTATTTGGGGCCCAGTATTTCAATTCCTGTTGACTTTAGCCATACAATATGTTATATGAAACTTGTCTAGAGTTTAAAGAGGAATCTGAATATTGGAGAAAAAGGGGTGTTCTATTTGAAAAAGTGAAGTTGACACTTGCCTAGCGTTTTTGGCGCATCCGGTTTAATATTGAAGACGTGCAAAAAATTTTAAAGAATAAAATAAAATCGACGGGTCCGAGCGTTTTTTGAAAAACTTTTGCGTTTTCAAGAAGAATCGATTATTCCAGACATTATCAGCACCCTGTATTATAAACTACGAAAATATAATGTAGGTATTGAAAGCTCATATTTTGCTACTTGGACACCCTGTATCTCATCAGAATGACATTCTCTACAACATACTAAAAATTTAGGAAATTTAACAGAGGGCCATTTTCCATAAGAGAAGTGCGGGGTTCTTTTGGCTAGAAATTTACATTTTGTTAATTGATATCAGAAAGACAAGACGATGTACTTTGAGATATGCACAGGGCCTATTTTTCCAATAGGCCCGGGCCTGGGGCCCCCTGGCTCAGGGGGCCCCAAGACTGACCTAACTGAAATATATAAAAATAAAAGAAAAATAAAAAATTCTATTTAAAAATTATTTCAAAAATTTAACTACCATTTATTCTTATTACGATCCGAAATTCAAATTCAACGCGATAACTGTCCAATAGGCGGCATTTCGGCATCACAAAAGGATCTTTTGATGCTCGACGCGTCAAAGGTTTGAACGGTAGCGACAACATTCTTCGCCCCTGAATAGCGGGAGTCGCCGCATGCTTTTGTCTTTCTTTTTATTCGTTAATAGTTCATGCAGTTAATGTTATGTAAACATTGTAGGCATTGGGCAAACCTAATTGAATTGGAAATAATTAGTATTTTTCAAAAGTGCTTTAACTGTTAATTTGACAAAATGAATAGATATCCATTTTTGTGGGTAAGTAAATTAATTTTTCTTAAAAAAATATTTTCATAGCTCTTTTTCTGATTAAACTTGTATGCAATATTATAGTAAATTTAAGAATTTAATTTTTTTTAGTGTTCTACATCTTAAGTCGGCAGATAAAAAGTACCATGATTCCTAGACAACATTTAAGCGGCAGCAATAAACTCAAGAAGAAAAGAATGATAGAAAATGAACGAGAAAAGCAAAAAGATGCAATGTTGTCTTAAAAGGGTTAAATCATATCTGAGAAATTCTTTGAACGAAGATAATTTATCATCTTTGGCCCTTCTTAACGTGGAAAATGAAGTACTAGAAAATATAGATTCGAATGAAATTATTAACCAATTTGCAGAAATGAAAATGCGCAAACGAAAAATTTAAATATTTTAATTTAATGACCATTTTTTGGTTATTTGTGTTCTGTATTTGTTCTATTATTTATTTTGTGTTATGTTTATTTTAAGACAAAATAATATAAATGTTAGTTTTTGTCAGTTCTACTTGTTTTTATTGTTTTTTTGAATAAAAAAAAGGGCGTGGCTCCCAAAAAGTTTTTGCCTGCGGCGCTATTTTTTTGAGGGACCCCCAGAGGGTTTGTGGGCCTAGGGCCCACTTGAACCAAAAATAGGCCCTGGGTATGCTTTACACGGTCGATATTTCTTCCAGCGTTTTCTTCGTTATGGCAGGTTAATTAATTCTTCTTTCAACCCCCGATATCACTTTTATCAAAAAAAAAAACAAACCTATTCTTAATTTCAAAGCCATTTCCTCAAAATTATTTGCTTCTAAAAAAGGCGATTCATAAGACATTTCACAAAAATCTTTACTACATGGCAAATTTTCATGATTTTCATTGCAGTTCTCTATTTCTCCGGGATAATCTTCCAAAAAGTAATCTAAAAATTAATAATAATAATAATATATATCTTTATTCTTAACCAACTTAAAAAGTTGATTACAGAGAACATATAACACCAAATCGGGCCCGGTTCTAGACCTCCTGGCGCCCCCGGGCAAGGGTCTTATTTAGCGCCCACGAAATTTTTATTTCATATTTTTTTCCTGAATATATTACAGGGTGATTCAAAAGTAAGCGGCATCCTTTCGGGGGCGTAATCCGTGCATAAAAATAAGGCAAAAAGTTTCTATTAACATGGTTCCAAAAATGCTTCCTAAGGGAGCTACGCCCCTTTGAATATTACACACACTGTGGTAAAAATGCAGATTATTTTTTATCAATAAACATATACGCAAATCAGAAAATTTTCAAAGTCTATTTGCTAGTAAACGGTACACTCTATCGAATTGAACTAAGAGTACCTTTTTTACGTAAAAAACTGTAGAATTTTATGATTTCTAAACAAAATCGCAATAACCTAAAGAGAAAAATAAATAGGGATGTTTTAACCCTTACCCTCCCCCGTATGTGACGCCACTGAATACAATTTTAAAATTTTGAATTTACAATCTTATTCACCATCAACTGTTCATATAGTACACCAATTTTCAAAATGAAATAATTGTAAAGGGTTATAAAGTAGGTACTAGAGAAAAAATAGTCTTTAAGGTGTCCTATTCAAAGGGGCGTAGCTCCCTTAGGAAGCATTTTCGGACCCATGTTAGTAGAAACTTTTTGCCCTTTTTTTATGCACAGATTACGCCCCCGAAAGGATACCGCTTACTTTTGAATCACCCTGTATATACTTATACCATCAAAAATATTTAATTTTTTTGACGTGATATTTTAAGAAGGAGAGGTTAAAAAACAAGCAGATAAAAATACTAAAAAGGTTACAAAATATTTTTAATGCACAATCGGCTCTCTGTGCACTCTGCAGTGACTAATTTGCAAATAATTTGCTCCCTTCAATGTTTTAATTTTAGAAAAAAACAAGTCGACACGAGTCTATCCAACTGAGCCTGCTGTTTCTTTTTTAGTCCCCGCGCCGCGCTAAGGGCGGACTATAAATATCGAGGTTTAAAGATCATCGATGTTCCATTTTCGATGTTTTTTTGGCCCCTATTAAATGGGTTAAAGGCACCAGCTTTGTTTCAGAATTTATAAAAAATACTTGGGCGCCCTTATCTTTTAAATAGTATATTATACATCGAAGGTTATACAGACGCTTATTTGTTTTACCTTTGGCAATATTTTGCGCCCCTTGGACTTTGCGCCCCCGGCGTCTGCCCGGGTTGCCCGGGCGCTGGGACCGGGCCTGACCAAATATACAATATATAAAATCACAAATAATAAAAATTATGTTTAGTAACTATTAATAACTCCATCGAAATTATTTAAATAAAAATATATATGTCGTAGGCTGATAGTGAAATCCGTCATTTCCTGAAAAGCCTAGTCACTTCATGAAGCGTCGGCAGATTGTGTAAAAACATGAAATTACACGATCTGCCGCGTCACTTCATGAAGAGACCTTGACGTTTCGGCGTATTATGTATAACACAATCTGCTTAATTTTAAATATACACTTCATGTAGTACCTAACGATGTCATGTCAGTCGGCAGATTGTGTAATTCCGTCTAAAAGGTATATTGGCAACTGGTTTGTTCGTTGTTCCCCAGAGCATTTTTTTTTTAATTAAATTTTTTCAACTAATATTATTTTATAAAAATAAAAAAAATGCTCTGACAAACCCGAACAAACCAGTTGCCAATATACCTTTTAGACGGAATTACACAATATGCCTTGTTTTTCTGGCATTTCATGAAGTGACGATATTTAAAATCAGACAGATTGTGTTATACATAATACGCCGAAACGTCAAGGTATCTTCATGAAGTGACGCGGCAGATCGTGTAATTTCATGTTTTTACACAATCTGCCGACGCTTCATGAAGTGACTAGGATTTTCATGAAATGACGGATTTCACTATCAGCCTACGACATATACACTCGCCGGCACAAAATTCCGCCACCCTGAAATTTTAGCCAAGTTTGATGTTTTATAACTTACCTATTTATTTTTTATCCGATTTTCGTGATTTTCTTATCAGTTTGTAGATCCATCCAGTTTTTCTTTAATTATTTTATAAAGTATCATTTTTCGATTAGGCTATATTATACAGGAGGAAATTAGAATATTGTTTTTTGTCGTAATTTCAAAACACCCTGTAGGGAAATTGAGGCGGATAATTTTGTTTACAAACTGTTTCTTGTTATCTCTTATGTATTCTAAACATTTCTTTTTTGATTCATTGCACAAGAAGAAAAAATAATAATTACTTGTTATGTTTCACAAATTTAATCAGTTTCCTGACACGTGTTTCGGCCCTTTCGGGTCATTTTCAAAGGAGTACAAGAAGATACTAAATTCTACGTGACATTACAAAAGTATTTATATCATTATGTTAACTATAAACATGTCATAAAATTAAAATTAGGATTAGAAGATTGAATGGTCAACTGTGGGTTTTCCAATAGTTATTAATGATACTAGTTCGATATGAACACTATAATGAAACGTGTGCAACGTTAAACTATTTAATTGCACAAGTTTCATTAACAAAGTTCATATCGAACGTGTATCATTCAAAATGTAATCTACGACAGTGCAAATAGATTTTATTCGTCTAAATTTCATTGATATCAGATAACGTTTTCGTGATTTTTAAAATTTTCAGGTGTGCATATTAGTCGATATCATGGTAACCGTATTTTTGATTGTTTCAATTTCGATTTTGACAACGTCATTATTGCCGTCTAATTTTCTATTGTATACAAAGTGTTGGCCAAAAATAATTTAAATATGGGAGATTCCGAATCCGAAAGTGTCCCTTAGGATGTCGAAATGTTTACAATAAATAAATGCAATCCGTTTTTCTAAGTAATAATATTATAAATTAATTTATTAAAGGTACAGATACATATTTAGTCCTAAATTAGTATGCTATTAAGAATTAGGGTAGCACCTGAAGGTATTTCGGTTTGATTATTCACAACATTACATTTGTTTTTTATGGCTTTTTAGTATTGAAAATACTATTGGGATCGTGTTTACGCAAACTTTGCATTGCATGTCAATGTCGCTCATGTCGATGTCGCGGCCAACAGCGCAATATCTAGATCGGTCTTGTAACATAATATAAGACTTGGTAGAAATATAAATATGAATCAGCGTAAAGTCGGCAAGTAAATAATGAATAATGTTTAGTTTAGTTTGTGTTTTAAAGAACGCCATAGTAACTTTGTTAAAAAGTGTTTTATTGAGATAAGTTATAACTAAGGTAAGTTCACGTTATTTAAATCGGAATATTATATCAAAAAAAAAAAAGCGGGAGGCAAAAAGTTGGAGCACAATAATTGCATATTACAGGGTCCGCCCAAATTTGGTTAACAAATGGGATAATTTTTTTATTATTGATTTCTCAGAAAATGTTATTGTACCGTTGGGTAAATAAGTATAATTTAAAAACATAGCATAAGTAGGCTTAGACAATATGACCGATTGAATATAAGGCAATTGTTCACCTTGGTTGGTCTGCTATGTGAATATTATTGTTTATAAACAAATTAATATTAATTATTCTTAGAAATAAAACCATACACTTAATATAATATGTTTTAGTTAATATACAGGGTGCCCCAAACGTAATGGGACACAGAGCAACAGCAGGCTCCTTAAGGCGAAATAATGCGATTTATTTAAACTTGCATTATCCCAAAATTGATAACAACCAAGATAAAGGGTGTCAAACTTTTATTTTTGTTTTCGTTTTTTTGGGATTATTTATAGTTCACCTTGGTTGGTCTGCTATGTGAATATTATTGTTTATAAACAAATTTATATTAATTATTCTTAGAAATAAAACCATACATTTAATATAATATGTTTTAGTGAATATACAGGGTGTCCCAAACGTAATGGGACACAGAGCAACAGCAGGCTCCTTAAGGCGAAATAATGCGATTTATTTAAACTTGCATTATCCCAAAATTGATAACAACCAAGATAAAGGGTGTCAAACTTTTATTTTTGTTTTCGTTTTTTTGGGATTATTTATAATATGTTTTAATTAATATACAGGGTGTCCCAAACGTAATGGGACACAGAGCAACAGTAGGCTTCTTAAGGCGAAATAATGCGGTTTATTTTAAAGCTGTGTCAGGTATTTTCAATACATAGGATGCTTGCGTAAGGTGCAAGATCTGTGAATTTTTGATAGCTATTGTTTCTAGTAGATTTAGTTTTCTGCTTTTATTGTGTATGTATATGGGTTTTATGTTGTTAGAGATTGTGTGATTGTCTTTAATGCAGTGATCAGCTAACCCTGTTTTATTTTGTTTTTTTTTAATTTCTTTAAAATCTTTTTTTCGTTTCATTTAAAATTTTGCAGCTCTCAGCACAAATGAGATAATGGAATGAATCAAAAAAAGAAATGTTTAGAATACATCAGAGCTTACAAGAAACAGTATGTAAACAAAATTATCGACCTAAATTTTCCTACAGGGTGTTTTGAAATTACAATAAAAAACAATATTTTGATTTCCTCCTGTATAGCCTAATCCAAAAATGTTACTTTATAAAATAATTAATGAAAAACAGAATAAATGGATCTACAAACTGACAACAAAATCATAAAAATCGGATAAAAAATGAATAAGTTATAAAACATCAAACTTGGCCAAAATTTCGGGGTGGCGGAATTTTGTGCCGGCGAGTGTATTTTTAGTGACGAAGATTGGAACTTCTACCATTTTAATTTCGTCATAAAAATTTTGGCATAAAAAAAAGTGGCATTTTAACAATGCATGCCGGGTACTTATATATTATATATATAGCTGGGTCTGGAATTTATTTTAGAGAAAAACAAAAAAACACGTATATTTTCTTTTCAACATGAAAAAAAGTTTAAAAAAAGTATATGTCAATCTGTCAAAATTTGACAGCTGTCACATAAAATTACGTGTAACTTTCTTATTTGAAGAGATAACAAATTTTTGATTTCGGATTAATTTAAGTACTAACCTGGGAGAAAAAATGGCCGTTACAAATTTGACATTGACAGCTGTCAAAATTTGACAGGAGTGATTTCAACTTCTTTTAATTGAAATATTTCATTTAGCATTATTGTAGCTACCATCCCGGACAAGAAAAAAATGAAAAAAAATTTGACACTTACCTGTCAAAATTTGACAGATCAAGTATAAATTTTTTTTTTCATATTTTTGATATAGGGTTCTTGCAGCTACGATCTTGGACAAAAAAGAAATGCAAAAAAAATTGACATATTAGACCTGTCAACATGTGACAGCAGTTATTTAAAGACTTATTATTTAAATTTTTAACCTCGCAATCTTGCAGCTATGATCTAGGAAAGGAAAAAAATAAAAAAAATTTTACACTTAGGTACCTGTCAAAATTTGACAGGTCAAGTATAAATTTTTTTCCCTTACTTTTGATATCGCATTCTTGCAGCTACGATAGTCGACCAGAAAAAAATGAAAAAAAATTTGACACCCACCTGTCAAGATTTGACAGCTCAAGTGTAAATTGTTTTTTTTTAAATTTTTGATATCGGATTCTTGCGGCTATGATCTAGGAGAAGAAAAAAATGAAAAAAAATTTGACACCTACCTGTCAAAATTTGACAGTTCAAGTATAATTAGTAATCAATCAGTTGTTGTGTGCAGGCCGAGGAAGGTTTTAGCATTAAAAAAAGTGGCATTATAACAACGCATGCCGGGACCTAATATATAGAATAATTCGGGTTTGTATCTATAAATCTGTAAAGTATTACTTGACGCGATGATGAACTCGCCTTATTATGGCATCTCAGAGAAAGCGACCATACCAAGACGTGTATACCAGGGTGTATACCGGGGCGAATGCCGGGCATTGCAACGCATGCCGGGTCCACGCTAGTTTCTAATAAAAAGTTTGGGTTTCAAAAAAATAAATCAACACAAAACGCTATTTGCTATCTAACAGAACAAATATATGATGCACAAGATAATAAAAAACCTTGTAATAGTATTTTTCTAGATTTAGCAAAAGCGTTTGATACAGTTAGCAATAATTTACTGTTAAAAAAGATTGCAAATATTGGATTCAGAGGAAAGCAATTAGAATTAATTAAAAATTATCTGAAAAATAGACCAACTTATATTTAAATACTTAGATAAAGAAAAAAGCTATCCAAAGGTATTTAAGTATGGTGTTCCTCAAGGAACAATTTTAGGACCATTATTTTTTAATATCTATATTAAACACTTATTTAGTATAAATTGCGATGGACAAATTCATAGTTTTGCAGATGATACTACATTTTTTTATACCAATGCAAATTGGGAAAACTAAATAATAAAATTAAGAAAGATTTTAAAATTATAAAAAATTGGTTTGATAACAATTTGTTAACAATTAATTTTAATAAAACAAATTATATTCCTTTTACTTTAAACCTAAATAACCTACCACAAAATATGAATAGTATTTAAATAAATGAAGACATTCAAATTTTTAAAGTTAATAAAATAAAATATTTAGGAATTATTTTTGACAGTAAATTAAATTGGAATTTTCACATAGAATACTTAATTAAAAAATTAAGAAGTTTACTACCGATTTTTAAAAACATTAAAAAAATTTTAAATGTAAGTGCCGTTTTAAACAGACGTAATTTTAACACAAATTTTGTGCTAAAATTTATGATAAATTTTATTAATAAAAATGTATAACAAATATATGTACAAAATTACATGGAATTTTGATGTGTATGACACAGTAACAAATTTGGATGCAATTTTTGCAAGAAATCATGCGCTCTAAATACCAGTTTATTATTAAATGTCAATGTCAAATTATATCTAACCCAGCTTTTCGGTAAAGTAATTTTTAAATTTATCTATAGGTATATTGTAAAAACTTGACTATTTGTTTTATATCTTTATAACTAACAAAATATGGATTTTAATGAACTTTGTGTTCTGTTAGGAATGTGGCTTTAAGACCAGCAAATTTGGATATAATTTAATTTATTGTAATTATTGGTTTAATTTTTTTAGAACAAATAGCACTTCTAATGCTTTTTGCCGTAAATGTTTATTCATGTATTGTTTTGTTTTCACTGCGTGTAAACAGGGGTGTTTTTGATATTTCTCTATTAAAACAATAACTTGTTCTCTGCACCAAGACATCTTTTAGGTTCTTTCAAACTTTTGACAAGAAAATGATAGCACACACGGAAATAGCAAACATAACCTCCGAATGCCAATTTCAATCAAACGTAACCTTTCTTTTTCGGCCTTTCTTAAAAGATTTTGACAAGTGTTATTTTAAATTACTGCGCATATTTTTGCGTACTTGTATTAATTTTTTTGATAAAATATAAGTAGAAATGTTTCTATATTTTCGTAAAATATTATAATATTTTTCTAATAAAATTTGTAAAGTGTGTATTACACGTTAAAATTTAGTTGTAAACAAGTTTCTGCTTAAATTTATCGACAAATTTGCTACGGTGTAAAACGATACTAAGACGTACCTATGGAAATATTATATTACGCGTTAGTTAAAACTCATTTAAATTACGGAATTTTAGGTTGGAGAGGAATAAAATATAGAACTTTAGTTAAAAAATTAGAAATTTTCCAAAAAAGGTTTCTAAAAATTATTAAATAAGGATTATCTTTATCCTTCAAAAGAATTATATTCAGAAACAAAAAAGTTGAACATAAGACAACTTTACATTTATAACATCTTAATATACAGGGTGTTTCAGAACATGTGGGCAATCTCTCGGATTCATATAAATTAGGTGAAAATAACATGATAAGTTCATATAATATTTTTTCCTAAGAGCCTCCCTCGAGGAGATATATGCCCCTAAAGACCGGCCCTGAAAACTAGTTTTTTATTGATAGCCTATGAATCGCCCTGTATATTTTGATTAAAATTTAGTATAATCTACACTATGGAGAGCTTTATTAAATAGGTTAATAATAAAATGCATAGTTCATTCTGTGGGCCAGGGACGGACTAGCTTGGGCATAAATAATCTTACATCTTTGACAGGTGTCATGCAATCGGGATTTTTATATTATTTTTGGATAGCTTACGTATTTTAACGCAAAATAGATACTCTTCGTAGATTTTGATAAGTTGAACCGTTTTCGAGAAAAATCCACTTGACCGTTAACATGCTTTAAAAAGGTTTAATCGTACCTGTCAAAGTAAGATTTTTTATGCCCAAGCTAGTCCGTCCCTGGCCCACAGATTGAACTATACATTTTATTATTAACCTATTTAATAAAGCTTTTCATAGTGTAGATTATACTAAATTTTAATCAAAATATACAGGGCGATTCAAAGATTAGTTTTCAAGGCCGGTCTTTAGGGGCATATATCTCCTCGAGGGGGGCTCTTAGGAAAAAATATTATATGAACTTATCATGTTATTTTAACCTAATCTATATGAATCCGAGAGATTGCCCATATGTTCTAAAACACCCTGTATATTTGAAAATAAAAACCTTATACAATTTAATAACCATAATCATAATACACGTCATAAAAATGAAATATCCATAAAACCTAAAATAAATAAGTCCATAGGACAAAAAAATTTCAAATATTTATGTTTTTATTTAAGGTGAGAGTATCAACATGCTTGCCAACCTATAACCTATTTCGCGTAGATTTATTTATGTTTTCTAGCTTTTATACAAAATTTAAAGAAAATCAGTATCGACTTGATATTCTATAGGTAATAATTGACAGATTTAATAAGTATCAAGAAATTTCATAACATATTTTAGGAGAATTGTATAGCGAAAAATATCGGGTAGATTTTTTTTAACATTATTATGTCATTGTCACTCATTGTTCTTTCACTATACAATTCTCCCAAAATTAGCAATGAAATAAATTGATATTTTTCTAATATATCAGATACTACCTAAATAATGTACCGACGATATTGATTTTCTTTAAATGTTCGTTATTAAAATAATAAACTCAAAAAATCAACGCGAAATAGGTTATAGGTTGGCAATAGATTGAATGACGTTGAGAATTCAACCTTAAACGATTATTTACCAACAAAAATGAAAAAAATGATTTCATTAAAAAAATTTAAAGTCGAAATAAAAACATGGATATTAAAAACAGACGATTTGAAAATATTTTTAAAAATGCTTTAATTAATTAATATTGTTCTGAATAATTTATAAGTAATATTTTTTACTTAAAAATTATAAATTAATAATTTTATTATAGGTAATATATTTCTTCAAAAAAGCTGCGTTTATACTATAAATTAACATTTTTTCTTTAAAACTTGATTTTTAAGGCCTATTTATGATTTATGATTTTACATATACTAAAACAAAAAATAAGATTTGCCCCTAAGAAGCTCAGCTTCAGGGGATTGAAGAATAAGTTTATCAAAGACAACATAAACATATTTATTATATTATTAAATTTTAAATAAACTTATTATTATTATTAATTCGGACTGCTTTCCAACCATCCCTTCGACCATTTACTTACTGTAACTTAAAAATCCTATAAACAAATCGTCTATCTCCTCCAGCATCCACGGTTCCCCGATTTCCTCCCTCTCGAAAGTCTCGTACAGTCTCTCGAACTTGATCACCATGGGCGAGTACGAGAGCTCTCTCGCCTCGTCGTACTCGTAGTTCGAGTAGTGTGCCAGTCTGCTGCCGGGGATGCAGTCTCGCACCGTTCGGGGTGTCAGTCTTTCCCACCTGCTGGTTTTCGCTTTGACGTGACGTTCTCTAAGAATAAGCGTCTGCGGAAATAAAGTAATAAATAAGTTAGATGATTGTGTTTACATCCTTTGATATTGCGAATATTATATACAGGGTGTTTCAATAAAAACTCTCAGACCAATTATTTCGAAAACTAATAGTGACATGTAAATTCTGTAAACGCCAGTTTTTAGCCTTTTAGCCTTCACAACTGTGTAAAAAATGTTTTTAAATAATACAAGATGTAGGTGGCGCCACGGTGCAAAGAATTTTTTCGATGACAGGAACTTTTAAATGTTGTGGTTCTTGAAGATAATTAATTTTTGATCAACTTATGTCCCATAAAAATTTTTGATAAACCAACATGAACGGAAATATTTGGGCTTAAGTTTTTTTTTTAAATAATTTTAACGGGTATTTTAATTATAAATATTTTTAATACCCTTTAGCAGATTTTATTTAATTTTGGTTTTGATAATTTTAGTGATAAAACGCTCCTTTTAGTTTTCGAAATAATTGGCCTGTGAGTTTTTATTGAAACACCCATACTTCGTTTTGTTTCGCCTTAAAGACCTTTTATAGAATAGACCCACCCATTCATTCATAGCCTGTTTGTTTGTATCAAACATTCGTATGTGTGAAACAAAGACAGAAGAGAAAGAGAGTGGTAAAATTTCGACTCCGCGCGAAATTTTAATGGCTTAAAGATTCGGAGCAGTGTTGCCGTTTCAGTACATTTGTACTAAATGTAGTACATTTTAGACAGCAAAGTACAAAAGTACATTTTACCATAAATTACCTCAATTCTAGTACATTTTCCCATATTCGAAGGGGAACAAAATAATTAAAAATAAAATAATTTCATTTTATTAAAATGTTGATATATTATTTAAGACCAACCAACAATTCATTTTTAAAACGATGATTTTATAACTTTACTATCATATCGTCCAACACTATCGTCTATATTCACTCCTCTGAACGCGCCTGTTTGCGGATAAAATCTGTCTTCTGTGATTGTATAAAAATGTTTCTACCTCTGGCAGCAGCCCTGGTTTTGTCGTCACAAAATGTGCTGAACGTATATTCTAAGGGCTAATCTTATTAAAAGAAAAAACCTAAATTTGTTGGAAACTTCCACATGCCACAATTTACTATTAACAAAAGAGTTGACAGACAACTTGCTGGGAGTGGCAACCACTGCCAGAATTAACCAAAAAAAATTTAGCTAAATAATAACTATTTATCCAACTGTTCATTTTATTTTTATAATTTTTTTATTTTTAGGATTAAGATTATCATTAACATATTATAGATCTGTTAGGTATATGTTTAATATGTACTAGGTTTTATGTATTTAAAACGTTAAAATAATATAAATATAGTGTGAAATACCGTATTTGTTTAAATTTCTTAAAGTTTAAATTTACAAAAAAAAGTATTTTCTGTGCCACCCCAACGGTGCATTTTACCTGAAATTTTAGTACATTCTAGTACATTTTCCAGCTGCTTGTCAGTACATTTTAAAATCTGGTTGCGGCAACACTGATTCGGAGCGATTAGTCAACGCCAGCGGGCGTAGGGTGGGGCAAGGATTGTCGATACAATGAAAAAGTAATAATTAAAAAAGTTTTCAATAAAGTAATTATCTAATTTTACTGAAGTGAAGATTACTTTTAAAAAAAAAAGTCCAGGCGGTAAATATACAGGGTGTTCCTTAATGACGTGCTAATATTTTCGGGTGTGATTCCTCAAGTCATTTTATGAAGAAAAGTTCATAATATAAACATATGTCCTAAACGGCTTAAATTTTTTGCTACAGGGTGTTGAATTTTTTCTTTTTTAATGAGTTTTTTGTAATATATCCGAAAGTACATACTTTAGATAATATTTTCAATTTTGGCATGTGCTAATAGGACATAAAGCCACATGTTTTAGTTATAAAAGTTATTTTTTTGTCCCACCAGTGGCGTCCCTGCAAACATGTCCTGATATTTTTTAGAAAAAAAAGTGGTACACCACTGACATTTTTCCATGTGGATATTATTTCTGATTAGCCTGGTCAATTCTACATAAAAAATGGTATCTTGGGTTTTTCTCCTCAGGCACACCGTTCTTAATTAAAATAATTAAATTAAATTAGCTCTACTATTTATTATTACTTAGTAGGCATGCTTTCGCCCGTCTTCGCATCGAATAGGGCACTCGTTCAAATATTCCAGGCGAATTCCGTATTGTTTCACAGTAGGCAATTATTCGCTCCCTTAAATTTTCTAAAAGTGTTAATGGGAGTTTTATACACTAGAGTTTTAAGATGACCCACAGGAAAAAATCCAAACTGTTGAGATCAGGGGATCTTGCTGGCCATTGTTGAACTTCTCCGCGACCTATCCAACGATTCGGATAAACTGCATCTAAAATCTAAATTTTCGCGAACGATTACCCTGAAATGAGCAGGAGCTCCATCATGCATGTACCACATTTGATTCCTTAGCGCATATGGTACATCTTCAAGTAACACAGGTAGTTCTTCTTGGAGGAAATGCAGATAAGACTGCCGTTAAGGCGTTAATTATGTTTTTAAGAACGTCACCGTTCCAGGATAACTAGATTTACGTGATCAAAAATTATTCGTCAATACTGCAAAATGAAGCTAATTTAATTTAATTATTTTAATTAAGAACAGTGTGCCTGAGGAGAAAAACGCAAGAGACCATTTTTATGTAGAATTAATAATAATAATAATAATAATAAAAAGTTTATTCAACATTTTTTGTTTAAGTACATTTAATGTTAATATAAATATTTTTGAATAAACTTAATTCCGAAACTCAGAAGTAAATACTTGTATTGAGTTAAATATAATAATAAGTTAAATATAAATTTAAAGTTAAATAATAATATAATATTTATTTTAAAGAATATATTTCATAATTCAGACACAACTATGTTATAATATAAAACAAACATGACAATATTTTGTTTGTATTTTATATCACTACAATATACGAAGATACAATACGTTATGTATATAATATATATATATGTATATAAATATATTTGAAAGAAACTAGGAAAATACAAATATATATTCTTTATTTTATTCATTATTTATTAATGACGTTCTTGAATATATCTCTTGGATTAGATAATATCCAATTTTTAATTTTATTTTTATAATTCTTTAACGATTTAATTATTTTAATTGACTGTGGTAGCATATCAAAAATATATGGATTGATGTTCAAAAAATGTTTGTGTGCTATTGTTTTGTTTACTCTATTTTTATATCTAATAGTATTTTTATGACGAGTTTCATGTGTGTGATTAATATAATTTATTGTATTTTTATGTTTAAAAATATATATTAACATGTTATAAGAAAATATTTGTTTAATATCCATTTTTTTGCTATCTTTAAATAGTAAATCTGAAGAATATTGGTGGTCTTTTTCGTAAATAATTTTTAAAATGTATTTTTGAATAGTTTCAATATTATTAAGATAATTCTTATTTATGCCTCCCCATCCTAGTATTCCATAATTTAAATGTGTTTGTACTAAAGCATAATAAAGTAGTTCTAATTCTTTTATATTTAAAAATTGTTTAAGATGTTTAAATTTTGGTATAAGAATTCTTAGTTTTTTTATAATGTAGTCACTATGTAAATCCCATTTTAAATGCTTATCAAAAATTATTCCTAGATATTTAATATTTTCTTTTCTTCTTTTATATTAATATTATTATTGCATATTATTGGACCAATATTTGGAAGTTTATTTTTGTATGAAGTAAATGGAATGTATGTTGTTTTGTTATAATTTATAGTTAATAAGTTTTTATTAAACCAGCTGCTTATTTTTATAAAATCTTTTTCAACAGTATTTTTTTAAATATTCCAATTTATACCTTCATAAAAAATTACGGTATCATCAGCAAAACTATGTAGTTTTCCTTGACAATTTAAATTAAAAATATCATTTAGATAAATATTAAAAAGTATTGGTCCTAGGACTGTACCTTGTGGTACTCCATAATTAAATATTTTTGGTGAACTAATATTTTCACCAATTTTAACATAATGTACTCTGTTATATAAATAGTTTTTAAATAAAGTTAATATTTGACCACGAAATCCAAGTTTTTCTAATTTGTTAATAAGAATTTTATGACTGACAGTATCGAAGGCTTTAGCTAAATCCAAAAATATGCATATACTGTTCATTTTATTATCAATTGAATTATATATTTGATTTGTTAGGTGACAAATTGCATCTTGATCAGGCTAATCAGAAATAATATCCACATGGAAAAATGTCAGCGGCGTACCACTTTTTTCTAAAAAATATAAGAGGACATGTTTACAGGGACGCCACTGGTGGGACAAAAAATAACTTTTATAACTAAAACATGTGGCTTTATGTCCTATTAGCACATGCCAAAAGTGAAAATATTATCTTACTTTCGGAGATATTACAAAAAAACTCATTAAAAAAGAAAAAATTCAACACCCTGTAGCAAAAAATTTAAGCCGTTTACGACATATGTTTATATGAACTTTTCTTCATAAAATGACTTGAGGAATCACACCCTAAAATATTAGCACGTCATTAAGGAACACCCTGTATAGTGTTATTATTAACAAATGAAATTTATAAAGTTTTAGGCCAGGGACAATAAGAAATATTTTATTTTTTATACTTAATCATGACCTGTATAACCTGAAAGAGATAATATATTTCTTGTCGACATGCCACGAGGGAAAATGCTTTATAAATAGATGTATCATTTTTTGCTTCCTGGTTTTAGGAGGGAACCCCGTATTTTATTTCACCCTTAAATGTTTCCCAGAGAAAATGAGTGAAATATACCTACTTACTAGTCCCTGTAGTTTAAGTGTATACATAATTTTTATCGATCACTTTTAGGAAAAAAGAAAACTCAGATATTTTCCTTTTCGGTGTGAAAATATTTACCTACCTCCATCAAGTGGTAAAAAAAATTTAGAAACAAACTGTTTCCCGTTGCTGATCAAATGTTGTTCTTAATAAAGGTTGTAATTGAATTAGAAAATAAATGGATAAGGCCCAAATTGTTTATGTCCTGTTAATACTAACTGACACATAACTAGCATGATAACAAACGATATTTTGTTTTTGTAAGAATCTTACAGCTCAGAATATATAGCTTGCGTAGTTACATAATGCTATGCTGTGCTTACAGTTTTAAAGTGATGCTTAGTGCGCAAGGGCGTAGATAAGGAAGGTGGGGTAGAGGGGGGTATTAACCAGTGGCGGCTCGTGGGGGTAGAGCCACAGTGCCATGGCACTACCTGCCCTCCTGTCTAGCGTCCTGCCCTTTACAAATTACCAAAACCTATTAAAATTAATATTCTCGTTTTTAAAGCAATTAGCAAAATAATTTAAAAATGGAACACAGTCGGGTGCAAATTTCCATCTAAAAGGAAGCGATTAAGCGTAAAACGGTAACGTAGCTTCCGCGCCAAGCGTGACGAGGCACACGGGAGGTGACGAAACGCCATCACCTCAATAAAAAAAAACATTGGAAAATGACCTTGAATGCAAGCAGGCAAAAATCTCGGCGACGTAGCCTGGCTCTCTTCGTTTGACCGTTTGATGTTAGACGTTTCAAACAGCTGATGTTCGCGTCGCGTCCCGATTTGTTTTCGTTTGGCCAGCTGATTTAATGTAGGGTTAACGAACTTTTTATTTTAGAAATACATAAGTAATTAATACTATTAGATTTTTAAAGGAAACTCCATTTTCTACCATTTCCTTAGAACAGAAATTGGAAATTAAGGAATTAGGACGACCGTTACCAGATTTAAATATAGAAAAAACTCAGGGCGGACAGAAAGTGCGTTTGCGTTAATTTAATAGAAATATTTATGGAAAAAATACTTGGGTGTGCGGTTGTGATGAATCTAATAGACTATTTTGTTTTATGTGTGTTTTATTTGGTGGGGAGCAAACTTGGTCCCAAAAAGGTACAGATGATTTGGTCCATATCTGGGACAAAATGAAGACACATGAAAAATCGAAGGTACATTTAAACAATATATTTAATTTCAGTATGCTTGGTAAAATTAACATTAAAACTCAATTAAATTCTGCATATCACAATGAAATAATGAAGAAAAACGAACAAATTGATAAAAACAGATACATATTAAACCAAATTATAAACTGCGTTCGGTTTTGTGGTGCATTTGAGTTGGCTTTGAGAGGTCATGACGAAAAAGAGACGTCGGAAAATAGGGGCATATTTCGTGAATTAATAAATTTCAGCTCAGAATTAGACAAAAGTGTTAAAGATCATATTGAAAAATCAAAAGTATTTAAAGGAACATCAAAAACCATACAAAATGAACTTCTGGACTGTATGTTAGATGTGTATCATGACTATCATGATGAAGTCATAAAAGAAATAAAGGACTCTCCGTTTATCGCTGTTATCGCAGATGAAACCACTGACATTGCTTGTGTGTTTCAACTTGTTATCGTGTTTAGGTATACCTATTCAAATTCAAGATATGATTGTAAATTCATAAATTAAATTAGGTGCCTTTTTGCTTATTTTTCCTACTTCAAAAGCAAGAACTATTAACAAAAAAGGGCGTGGCACCCAAAATTTTTTTCCCTGCGGCGCTAAGGGTTTACCTGGCCCTACGTCACTAAAATGGCACGAGCCGCCACTGGTATTAACTCTCCCCCCCCCTAGCAGTTCCATTTAAAAATTGAACTGAGCTCACCAAAGATATTCCTTCTCCCTTGCGGCTGTTAAGTATGCCCATCAGCCCATCTATTTTTCTCGTACGATTATACGATTTGTTCGCGAAGCATTCCTTTAACAACTTAACTAAGCACCAGATTTTTACTCTGCTATGTTATTTTAAAAAAGCAAAATAAAGTACCTAATAACAAAGAATACAAATCTATAGAGAAAACGTACAACAAAAAGTGCGCCGAGTCTGTTCTGGGGTGTATTTAGAGATGAAGGAAAACACCTAATAACAAGATAGTTGTGCGCATGCCCATCCCTGTTGGGAGCTAGGGGATCTGACCGGTGAGTAGTGCGTACAAACGAATTTTTTCACCCATAAAACCCGTTTGCATACGATAAGCTGTGCGGATCTAAAGGGCATATTTTATGTCTGGTCACTGGTGAATTCCCAATAATTACAAATCGAGTCAATTTATAGACAAGGTCGATAATTTTTGAAACCAAAAAAATAATAGTAGGATGAAACCCATTGGAAAAGGAAGAGAATATAAAAAAAAATAAAAGGAAAAATAATTTACGGGCGATCCTAGGTCGGTAAGTGGAAGGGGGTGAGTTTTTAAGGGTAGAAAACGATTTATCTCGATTTCCGGCAGAACTACAAGTCCTATGGAAAAACGTTAAATGGCAAAATTGTAGGTAATAAAAAGATCTACAACTTTTGTATTTACACTTTTTTCACATAACCTCAAAATTTATGTGAAAAATTCAAATAACCAAGTTTTTGGTTTTTTATTTTTATCGTTTACAAAAAAAAATTTTTTTTTTTCACGAAATTTGGTGAAAACTTACCTTTTTATGTCCCAAACACACTGTCATTTTTTTGATTTAAAATATTTATTTTTTCAACTTATTTTGACGAATCTTACGTTTTTCGAGTAATTAAAGTATAAATTTTAATAAATAGCTCAAAATTGTACAAAATAATTTTTAAAAAAAAAATCTGATGCGAGTTTTTTTCGTTTCTTTGCATTTTTTGAGAACATTTACCATAGTAATGTATATTTTTTTACACCATCAGAAAGTAGAGATTTCAACGAACAAAAAGCCCACCGACTTTTTTTAAAAAGGAGATATTTTGACGTGAGAATTTTCGATTGAAAATTAGGGTGGTTTTTCGATTTTAAGTCAAAATAAGCTGAAAAAATAAATATTTTAAATCAAAAAATTACAGTGTGTTTGGGACATAAAAATAAGGTAAGTTTTCACCAAATTTCGTGAAAAAAAATTTTTTTTTGTAAAAGATAAAAATAAAAAACCAAAAACTTGGTTATTTGAATTTTTCACATAAATTTTAAGGTTATGTGAAAAAAGTGTAAATTCAAAAGTTGTAGATCTTTTTATTACCTACAACTTTGCCATTTAACGTTTTTCCATAGGACTTGTAGTTTTGCCGGAAATCGAGATAAATCGTTTTCTACCCTTAAAAACCCACCCCTTTCCACTTCCCGACCTCGGATCGCCCGTAAATAATTTTTCCTTTCATTTTTGTTATATTCTTTACCTTTTCCATGGGTTTTCGAGCAAAACAGCCTTTATATTTAAATTATGAAATTTGGCGTAAAAATTTGAATCAAATTATCTCAGTCAAATATTATTGTCTATTTCTAATTGTACTTCAAGGCTTCTGAGTCCCTTACCTATTTATTTTCTTGCTTACTATCGAAACTTGGATTTAAATCAACTGCAAAAATGCTTAAATTAGTGCGACTTTACAAAGCTTTTTTTTTAGAACAAGGTACCTTATTTTTCGTCGATGAATTCCCCTTCTCAATCTCCGCCTAAGTAGATACCACGAAACACTGTTATATTTTTTAGGATCAAACACATTAGATCCTAGACCTCATTTTCAAAACACTATAAAAATATGACAAAATCATAAAAATATCACTACATCGCGTATTGGAAAGTATAGTCTTCAATTTTTTTTATATATAGACACCCACGTTTTTTCCATCTGCATTCTCTTTCTATTTTAATTCAACATTGGGATTCAAAAGACCTTCATCCATCAAGCTGTCACAGTGACAAGAAAGCAATATCTAAATCTAAAGTTAGTTTTCTTGTAATTTTACCATGTTAGCTCTTTGGAATGTACATAGATCGCTAGTCCAAGTGTTGTCCGCGCTGTAGGCCACATTTCTATAGGCTTCCTTTAGCTGGTCGATGTTACACATACGATTGAAGATGGTGTGCCTAGGCGTGAATTTCTGACACCCACGTTAGTCAAATGGAAGTAAAATATGGCATTTCCTAACCTGGTTTTAGGTATAAAGGTGAGAATTGGAACGATGTGTTCCAGAAACTGTTCCGGTCGAATTTGGATTTTCAATTGTTTCGAAAACAAAAATAGAATGGAACTATTTTAATGGTATCACAGGAATTATCTAGTATATGTTTTAAAATTCAAATTCCTTATTGTATGGAAAAAATTAAAATTTGCCCTGAATGCCTGGGACATTTTTGTTAGGCCACTAAAAGAATTATATTTTCGTTTTCATAGTTGATGCCACAGATAAAATAAATGTTTACTTGAAGAAGTGCCTATACCCACCACTGGTGGGTCCACCACAACTCAGTGACGGCTGGTAATAATTGAAAAATATTAAATCAAAAAAAAAAATCTAGGAAGTAAACTACAAAAAAACTTGCAGAATAATTAAACGCAGCATAAGGACATTGCCTTAAATCACACCACAAACATAAATAGAATAAACATTCCTATTAAATTGCAAAGCCGTAATTTTTGCCCACTTTGAGTGTTTGTTATAAACAAATTGGACAAGGGACGACTAGGGTTGCCAGAACGAAAATAAGAACAAAAAACTACTACCTATATCAAGTAAAAGGTTTATTTAAAACACTAGTATGTAGTATATTTAATATGTAACAGAAGGAAAACAAAACTTAGGGTAAATGTAACAGAGAAATCAGAACATGAAAATAAAATAAAACGAAAACAAATTACAGTTGTTTTTTAATATATTTTGCATTGGATGCCGTTGCTTTCATCATCGGAAATCCTTCAACATTTCCGGACATAAGTTTTATGGGTGAAAAAATACGTCCGAGCGCACGGCTCGCCGGTCAGAAGCCTTCCCTCCAAGCAGGATTGGGCATGCGCACAAACCTTTTGTTATCGGCCTGTCCTTCTTTAGCGACATGCTCAAAATACACTCCAGAACCGGCTCGGCGCCAGTTTAGTGGTAGTCTTATAAGATTTATCTGTGGATTCCTTGTTGTTTTCTTTGCTATTGTGGATTGTGGGTGTTTAATACTTACAGATTTCTAGTTTTGTGTAGTTTAGTGAATTGTGTTTGTGCTGTTAGTGACTAGGATACTCGGATTGGAATATAAACATTGACTAGTAACATCCGTTGTATGATTTTGTTATGCCCAAATAGAGGTAAAATACCGGGTATTTCGTATTTTCACTAAGTATGGAATAGTGATGTATCTGTATATATAACTTTATTTTATTATGATTAATTTAAGCACATCTAACTAGGCCTAGGCTACACAAACAAGGTATGAAAATAAAGATAAACACACACCAAGACAGATTATCCCGATGCATGTTTTGGTATATTTTATTTGCAGCCCTGCAATCTAAATATAGGTAGGCCAATTTTTCGGGCAATATATTGCTTCAAAAAGTTTAAAAGACACTTTTCTCTATACTTATATTATATAACAGAAAAAAGTAAATATGTACCTATAATTTATATTAATCCAAGGGTAAAAGCATTCCACGGGTCAAGTTTTCGGGCAAAAACTTTTGAACTTCTTGAACAAGAAATTGTGCTTGAGAATGTTTTACACGTACCCAAGTTTTTGCCAAATTAAAAAAATTAATACAAGTTATATACCAACTAATATTTAACTTGAGGTTAGGTACGCGATAACATCGAATATTGGTTATTTTGCTGGTTTTGTTTGTTTTTTATATTCGATTTTATAAGTTTCATAGTTTAATCGACTTGTTCTCTTCCTTTTTGAACTAAAAACACGACGAATAATTTTTAAACAAATTTTAGAAACAAACCCTTAAAAACAATTTTCTATCCTCAAAATGTGATAGGTTTGCAACTACTTAAAATGCTAGAAATTACTACCTTATTTCCCATCTTGATCAAAAATTGAGAAGAAATTCCAGTTTTTTGGCAATAATTTGGGGCAAATTTAAGCTGTTTACACGTAAAAATAAATTAAAGGTCAACTTTTACAATTTCTTGAGCAGGAACTTAAATTTTAAAGCCCGGACCTGTCAATTTTTCTCATTCGTCAAATGATAATGTTGCAGTGCGCATGTCAAATCGGGTGTAGCTTTATTTACATGCGCGAGGCCATAAATTTGCCACTCTCGTGATTATTGTTTGCTTATCTAACGGTAAATGTCTATGGTTTAGTCCGTTTATAATCCTTTATGATAGCTACCAGGTTATTAAAGATTTTATTTATCCGAACATAAAAAATAAAAATGAATCTATTTCGAAAAACATTTTATTGAAAAAAGCAAAATGAACGAAGATCCAAACAAAACAAGATAACAATAACTCTTTCAATACAACAGTATTAGTAAACCCAAACATAACTGAAATGTAGGTATACGTCGATTTCTACAAAGTGTTTAATTTTTTGTTGTTCTAGTCGAGATTTTAGTCGAGTATATATGCTTTATATAGCTGTATTATTGAATCCAAAGTCCTATCAGAAGACGTAGTAGATTATGCCGATTCTTTCAAAATTAGGAGACCAAAAAATATAAATTCTCTTTCGAAATCTGCGATGTCCAAAATTTTCTGCCTAGAAAATGTATTATATTTTCTTATTTGTTCTAAAAATCTTAAGTTGAATAATAATAATACGTCCAATATACCACCTCTCCTCATAAAAAACTCCATTAAATTGTCCCAGTTCGATAGAAGTATTTTGAGTTTTCTTTGAGTCTTCAGTGTTTGATTGTCTTTCCCGTCAATGGCCTGATAAAGTTCACAACTTTCTTCCTCTTCAATAATTGTTGTTTGTAACTCTATTTCAAAATTTTCATTTTGTCATAGTCTCTTTCATCCTATAGCTTTCACACTTCGGACAGTGTGGGTAACTTCGGACATCGCGACATCAGGGTTAAAATAATTAAGTGGTGGGGAAACAGAGAATGCAAGCGCACTGTTTCTCTTCAAAAACGTGTCTTAACAGTTGCCTTTGTACGTTCCGACAGTTAGCAGCGTTTAGAGGTAAGTATCTCGTCTCCACGTGTTATTTTATTATGAAGCCATTTTTGGAACTTTTTCAAAAGTGGTAAAAGTAACTGGCGCACAGCCGAAACTAGTTATGATAGGGGATAACTTTATTTTACTTTTTAGTAGCCCTATATGTTGTTAACATTTTGAAAAATTTTGAAATTTATAGTTGCTATGTTTTTTTTTTAGAGAGGTGTAAGCAAAAAAACCCAAATTTGAGGGGCAACTTCGGACATGGTTCGCATAGTAGAGGGCGGTTCGGCGAAAAGCAATGTCACTTCGAGGCGCATCGGAATTCCAAATTCACTATAAGTGATAAGATTGTTTTTATTGTTTACATGTTTGTTATTATTTTTGTAAGAAAATATTTTGTATTTTTATAAAATAAATATCATATTATGTGACATGGTAAATATGAAAGCCTTTTTTTAAAATATTTCTAGCTTTTATGCTAACTTTTTTTAGTACCTACCCACCTAATATATTTTTAAAAGTTAAATTAGTGTCCGAAGTAATTATTAAGCCATGTTTATTTTTCGGTTTAAAGAAGGTGTCCGAATTTGCCCCACCTTGTAGGGTAAATTCGGACACTTTTCAACCAAAAAAATATATGTTAGAACAAAAAAAATAAACTTTTTCTTTTAGGAAGTACTCTAGCAAGGATGTAGTATCCCACATAAAAAACATTAATTGCATCGCGAAAGCTATTACCCTTAAAAAATGCAAAAAACTGTAAAATCTGGCCGAAGTAGCCCCGTTTTACGGTATATGTACTCTGTCTGTACTATCATCGTAATTAATTTCATCTTAATTACTGATGGAGGAGGAATATTCCGAGGATAATTCTGGCTTGGGACAAGAAGCTGGATTATATTGGACTATTATGTTTTCTGGCTTCTATTCCCAATTTTTTTTTGTCTTCCAGTGATTTATCCGAAGCTTGGTTTCCTATGGTTTCGATGAATCCATCAGTAAATTCATTTATGTCATCATACTCTGTTTCTATAGTTAGTGAGCATTTACTATTTTTTTTACTTTCCTGAGAAATATGACATTATCCTGAATATCGTATATAAAATAAATCAATTTTATTTATGGCTTGTATTTTTTTAATTTTTCGACTAGTATTACCTAATAATTTTGCTTTTTTTCAATTTTTACGGCTCTCAAAAATCCGTTGATTTACGGGTAAATTCGTAGAGTTGACAACCAGTCAAGAGAGAGAACAAGTCAATTAAACTAGTCTTATAAAACCAGCAAACTAACCAATCTTGGATGTTATCGCGTACCTAACCTCAAGTCAAATATTAGTTGGTATACATATAACTTGTATTGATGTTTACAATTTGGGAAAAACTTTGGTACCTTCGTGTAAAACATTTTCAAGTACAATTTCTTATTCAAGAATTTGAAAAAGTTTTTGCCGAAGAACGTGAGAAAACTTTGGTACCTTCGTGTAAAACATTTTCAAGTACAATTTCTTATTCAAGAATTTGAAAAAGTTTTTGCCCAAGAACTTGACCAGTGGAATAATTTTACCCTTGGATTAATATAAGCATACCAATTAATTTTTTTTTATATATTTATATAATATAAGTATAGAGAAAAGTGTCTTTTAAAGTTTTTGAAGCAATATTTTGCCCGAAAATAGGCGTACCTAATGAGATTGCAGGGCTGCAAATAAAATATACCAAAACATGCACCGGGATAATCTATCTCGGTGTGTTTTTTTCTTTATATTTATACCTTGTTTGTGTGGCCTAGGCCGCCTAGGCCTAGTTAGATGTGTTTAAATTGATCACAATAAAATAAGGTTATACAGGGTGATTCACGGTGGATGGAACGTTAGACGTTTCTGACGAACCAGTAAAGGAATCGTTCTGAAAATTTGGTCGTTTACATAAACGGACACGCTCTACCTATCTAAAATATTTTTAACAATACAGTGTTGCCGCTTCCACACAAAAATAATAGCCATTTCGATATTTTAAATGGAACACCCTATATATTATCAAATTTTTTAATTATACATAAAATTATAATTATTTTTTAATAAAAGCATTATTAGTCTATGATTAATGGTTTCCGAGATATTGTCTCTTGAAAAATGAAATTTTTGAACTTTGACAGCTTCTAGCTTTTTAACTGTACGTCTGAGAGCGAAACGGCTTACATGTCCCTATCTTCGATTTTAATTATATTTCCAAAAGTAACAACTTCCGGCCAAACCGGAAGAATCATATTTCCTACATCCGGTTTAACCGGAAATTGACACATTTGGAAAGATAATAAAAATCGAAGATAGGGACATGTAAGCCGTTTCGCTCTCAGACGTACAGTTAAAAAGCTAGAAGCTGTCAAAGTTCAAAAATTTCATTTTTCAAGAGACAATATCTCGGAAACCATTAATCATAGACTAATAATGCTTTTATTAAAAAATAATTATAATTTTATGTATAATTAAAAAATTTGATAATATATAGGGTGTTCCATTTAAAATATCGAAATGGCTATTATTTTTGTGTGGAAGCGGCAACACTGTATTGTTAAAAATATTTTAGATAGGTAGAGCGTGTCCGTTTATGTAAACGACCAAATTTTCAGAACGATTCCTTCACTGGTTCGTCAGAAACGTCTAACGTTCCATCCACCGTGAATCACCCTGTATATCAAGTAACATCTACTCCATACTTTTTGAAAATACGAAATACTCGGTCTTTTACCCCTATTTGGGCATAATAAAATCATACAACGGGTTTTACTAGCATTGTTTATAGGTATTCCAATCCGAGTTACTAAAAGCACAAACACAATTCACTAAACTACACAAAAACTAGAAATTCGTAAATATTAAACACTAGAGATGCGCCGAATAGTAGTTTAGGCCATTGGCCGAATAACGAATATTCGGCCTATTTTCACGGCCGAATCTTGGGCCGTTCGGCCAATGTGTATTGTTGGTTGTATATATTTTTAGGGTTTTACGCTATTAAAGGTTGGTACGGCGGATTTTATTTGACAGTGCTGTTTAAACTTAAAAAGTTGTTGTGAATTATCTATTGTGAGGACTTGTTTATTTTTAAAGGCGCGAGTTGATTTATAGTTTTCTTTTAGTTCTTAAAAATAAAATAAGGTAAACAAGGAAGACTTTGGGGAACCAAAGGGTAAAAAGAAAAGCTAGATCTTGGAATATTTTAGTTTGGAGAATCAAAATGAAACAAAAGCGGTATGCGCTATTTGTTCGGTAAAAATATCGCGTTGTGGTGCGGCGACATAGTTCTATGACTAACCATCTAAAACACAAACATTCCCGTGTATATAAAATTCATATCAATTCAGTATCAGTTGCAGGCCGTTCACAGGAGACACATGTTAGGGAAACTAACGTAGCTAAACAAAAAACCCTTGAAGGTCGTTTTGCTGTTAAAAATAAGTACTCCATTACCGATTTAAGGGCCACAAAAATTCATTAGGCCCTCGGCGAAATGATTGCCTTAGATTAGATAATCAGCCGTTTAGCCTAGTGACTGATACAGGTTATATAAAATAAATGTCTATCGTTAAGCGTATTTTTGAATTAGGTATATTTTTTCTTATTTAGTTTATTTTGTCGGCAAAGAGGCGACTGATGTTTGGCCGAATATTTTTGCCGAATATTCGCCGAATATTGGCCGAATACATCAGTTATACTTGCCGGATAACGAATATTCGGCCTTTGGTTAAAAGTGGCCGAATATTCGGTCATTACTACTACTAGGCAATACGAATATTCGGCGCATCTCTATTAAACACCCACAATAAACAACAAGGAATTTACAGAGAAAACTTAAAACACAACAACAAAAACGGCGCCGAGCCGGTTCTGGAGTGTATTTTGAGCATGTCGCTAAAGAAGGACAGGCCGATAACAAGAGGTTTGTGCGCATGCCCAACCCTGCTGGGAGGGAAGGTATGTGACCGACGAGCCGTGCGCTCGTACGTATTTTTTCACCCATAAAACTTTTGTTTGCGCACGAGAGCAACTGTACGTATCTAAAGGTAAATGTCCATGGGCCAAACCGGTCAAATCAATTTGCTATAATAACTCATAGGATAGTAAAGGAATAAAAAAGCGAGACAAAACCATAATTGTCTTTTTAAATAGAACACCTTATCCTATACTAAATATTACTTTACGGCATGTTCGAATTCCATAGTTCCGATACCAAAAGCATTAATGGTACCTACAACTTGGAGAAAACCACTTCGTAAAAAAATTATCATAGTAAGTACCTACCAGGGCCGAATTCAGGGGGGGGGGAAAGGTCCTAAACCCCCCCCCCCCCATAAATCCCGAAATAGTCACATTTATCCATAGAAATTCCACTGGACAGGAAATAATATCCGACTTATCATAAGTGTTTGTAGAAATGTAAATATTGGCAATCAATTTTTTAAGTCTTCCAACACCTCTCGTACTTACCTATATTTTTTACCGCTACCATAACCCATCATAGCAGAGAGACCAAACACCCCCTTAAAAATTATGGTAAGCCATGTTATCACAACATTATTCACAATTCATATCTAGTATATTCCATAATTCATTTTAATCTGAATCCCTTGTTCAGAACGTCATTCGCATACAACGTTCCTTATTTGTAGTCCCCTATACGGGCCCCTTCGAGCTGTAAGACTAAACACTCAAAACTTTCTTCCGCTCATTAAAGATAATGGATAAACCCCCCCGTATAACTCGAAGTAAAAATAAACTCTCCAGCGATGAGTCAATATTATTCATGAAAACCTTTCAACGGCCGGGGGGAATAGGAGAGAGAGGAAGGAAACGAATTAAAAAGAGCATTAAAGAGAGATAGGAAAAGAGCGTGGCTGTAAAATGTACACGCGAGTACAAAAAGATTTAGAGAGAGCGAGGTTCGTTTCACTATGCGAGTACAGTCAGGCGCGCCAATTCGATCGATATCAGGGGTCGTTTCAAGGACAGTTTCATTCTATCGCGCAGTGTAGGCCAGTTTCGCAGCGCTCCCCTTCCCGCGCCTCAGCCGACAAAAGCATGGTTTATTGCCGGTTCGGGCGTGGTGCGATAGCGATATTTTTACGAATAAACCTAGCCGTCGTTTCACTTACTGAGTACGGCAGTCCTCTTTCTTTTACGAGGCAGTCTGAATCTGAAAAACAAGTTTTCGTTCTCGCAGGAAATAATAAAAGGGGTTTTTTATGCTGGAAAAAGTTGCTTTGAGTTTTTTTTTGAATGCTTAATTTATCTGAGTTGTCTTTCTTCTATGATAATTGACTTGTTGAGGCAGTGATAGGAATTTTACTAAATATTGTAGGTTGTAGGTACCTATTATATTATACTAATAAATCTACCATAGTAGGTACCTATTTTAAATAATATGTAAAATCCCAAGCAAATAATTGTGTAAAATGATTGTGGAATGAATAATTAGCCGTAATTTTACATATTTACTGGTAAAGAAAATTTCCGGTTAGAATAAATTTTAGTCAAAGAGTGGAACTTTTTAATTTTTCTCATACAAGAAGGGGGAAGAAATTGTAATCACTGGATACTTTTTAAAGATATCACCCATTGGCAGCTTTAGGGCGCTACCAAACTAATACAGATTGTCATTGTCCAAAAGAAAATAGTAAAGCTAATCATTTGCTGCACTGAGAAAAAAGCCTTTAATTCCTTATAAGAATTCACATATTCTGATATTATCTTATAACTACACAACGGTCTAGCAATAATATCACGGTAATTTAGCAAATAGGAATTAATGCTACCCAGGGCCGGATTAAGCTTTCATAGGGCCCGGGGCTAATTTGAATTATGGGACATGGGACCCCTGCAGTGGCGGCCCGTGGCTTGTTAATATGGGGGTGCGCTAAAAGCCCGCTGCAGGCGAAAATTTTTTAAGACCACGCCCAAATTTGGTCAATAATTTTTAGTAAATATTTTAAAAATTTATGATTACCTACTTATTTTATTGAAAATAAAGTAACTTAAAAAAAAGTTCAATTTATTTTTCATTAGTGGGTACACTGTTTAAAAGTAAAGTCTATTCTTCTGTTTTTATTTGCAGCCAACTTATCAATAACAGCTTCATTTTTGCTTCGTTTGGAATAAAATTTATGTTTGTTTCTTAAATATCCCACATGCATTGTCGTTTTAGCATTAAAACTGTTAATTTTTATTAAAATAAGTCTTTACTACCCCAAAATAATAACAAAAATCTCGACAAAAATATACCTAAAGGAAACAGCCAAGGAATTATTTTTGATATTTGAACATGTGCCTAGCACGCTAAGTGGATGTAAGAATATTTGTTGTATTTAAAAGTGGCCCCCACGGGGGCCCCTAGATGCTGGGGGCCGGGGGCTACAGCCCCCAAAGCCCCTCCCTTAATCCAGGGCTGACTACCATAGAATGGTTTATAGCCATTATTGCTTTTTTTAAATGGAAACATACAGCTTGTGATACATCATTTGAAAGCTAATAGCTCGTACAGTATGCTCATAAATTTTGGCGCGATTTTGTCAAGCTATTTCAAAATGGCGACTGTTAAAACTTTTAAAAAAATTTCTACTTAAAAAAGCTGAAATGATCAATCATTGATGTTTTTTTTACCTTTCAAGGTAAGAAAAGAAATCTACGTTGTTTCACGTTCTGACATTTTGTGACTTAACCATAGTTATGGTTTATTTGTTATTTATTTTGTCAAAAAAAAAATGTAACTAAGCAAAACAAAACACAACAATAACAAGGTGGCTTAATGTGGCAAAAGCTGGAAATGTCCTCCACGTCGACGGAACTCCGAATATTTTGTATTTCAAATTTTCAATATTAATTGGCCTATTTTAGTAAACTTTTCTTTTAAATATCACCAAAGAAAATAGTCTAGAGGCGTTGAGTCTGGGGACCTCGGTGGCCATTCAATTGTACCACGTCGTCCAATCCAGCGACCTGGAAATATCTCATCTAAATATATTTTCTACATTGATACCAAAATGCGGGGGAGCACCATCTTGCTGAAACCAAATTGTTTCATTAGGTAAGTAGATCTGGATCTACTTCATTGGGAAAAATTACAGCTAGAGCAGGCATCCACTCGAAGGTTAAGAAATCCAGGTACCGTTCAGCTGTGAGGTTTCCTTTAAAAAAGAATGGCCCCAGAATTCGGTTATTAATGATACCTGCCCATATACATTTACTTTCTGGGGCCGCTGAGTATGCGCTTCAAATATCTATCGTGGATTTTCTTGACTCCAGAAACGATAATTGTGTCACCCCGTTTAAATAGAAAGTAGCTTCATCCGAAAATAATATGTTCTGTGGAAACCTATTATTCTCGTCACACCGTCTCATCCTTTCTTCGCAAAATTGGAAACGCCTGTCATAGTCATCTTCTAAAAGCTCTTGAACAAGATAAACTTTGAGTAATAGATGTGTTTTGGACTTCCATTGCCTTTAGTTTTTCATATCACAACGTTTCAACTGGTAAGTATCTCCAGTCGTCTTCAGGTGAATACTAAACAAGTTACAAAGCTACGAGCCTATTTATACTACCTAGGGGGGGCGGAGCTAGTGACGAATTCGGGTGCAGTCGAATTCGTCACTAGCTCCGCCCCCCCCCCCCCCCCTAGGTAGTATAAATAGGCTCGTAGCTTTGTAACTTGTTTAGTATTCACCTGAAGACGACTGGAGATACTTACCAGTTGAAACGTTATGATATGAAAAACTAAAGGCAATGGAAGTCCAAAACACATCTATTACTCAAGATACATCATTGTCTACAACCTTCAAACAAACACAAGATAAACTTTACTAGGGTGGTATTTTTCTGCTTTCAAAATTCTTACAATAGTAGCTCTAGATGTATCATGATTTTGAGCCAATAAAACTGTTGAAGCATGCGGATTATCCTGCAGAGATAATGCAATATCCAATTTTTCATCGTCGTCTAAGACACGTGGCCGTCCATTCCTAGGCAAGTCCTTTACTGTGCACACTTCACTTTGACTTCTTATTTTATCTCCACATCCTAACAATATCAAGACTTCGATACGCTGTCTTTCCGACAAAACCATTTTTGTTTAGAAAATAGTAAAATAATACTTCGGAAATACCTAAATTAATTTTACAAGTTCACAATGTCACAAAATGTCAGAACGTGAAACAATGAAGATTTCTTTTCTTACCTTGAAAGGTAAAAAAAATCAATGATTTATCATTTTCGCTTATTTAAATAGAGATTTTTTAAAAACTTTTAAAAACAGTCGCCATTTTGAAATAGCTTGACAGAATCGTGCCAAACTTTATGAGCATACTGTACGAGATATTAGCTTTCGAATGATTTTATCACAAGCTGTATGCTTCTATCTATTTAAAAAAAAATCAATGTTATCATATCTTTGACAAATGTCTATAAAAAAAAACGAATAACGTCAAAATGTGAGTATATATAAAACTAAATTGACGTGTCCGAGCGTTTTCACCAAACGTTACAGGTTAAGGCTATATTAATTTTATTCCGGACTTCTGGGCAACCCTGTATTTTTTAAACTATCACAAACAATTTTGAATTTTCTAAATACAGTATAGAATCGCAATATACTTGTTCAGGAAAATAATACGAAAAATAAAGATTCATCATCATTATTAAAAAATATATCTTTTTTATCCGATTGTGTCAAAAAATGACGTTTTATAGATCAGACCTTTGTACAAAAAGGTAACCTTTTCAATAAGGTATTGACTATTGCGCTGGTAGCTAGGTAACACTTTTCGTCCCAGGGGGAAAAATATTTTTCGGGCGCTAACATTTTTTCAACAAACTGTTTATTTTATTTTCAATTATTTACAATATTTATATTAAATGTACATAGGACAATTTTGAACAAAAACAGGGTGCTGTAAATTTGATTTTGAGGATGTGTTATGATTTTTGTTCTCCGTTATGATATTATTCTCCAATGTTGAACTCGATTGGAAGAGGGATTGCGATACTTGAGTCGGTACGGATTGCAGTTCAGATTGTGGAATGTTGAATATTTTCTTGGTCATCTCTAACTTATTGCTTAAGGAATCATCTCTGTAGCCCTCAGCTACTCCAGAAGACTTCCAGCCTCCATGCCGTTTTAGAGTAGTTATGTCTGCTCCCGCATCTACAAGCAATGTGGCCGATGTTCTTCGGAAACAATGTCCCGCGAATTCCTTGCCGTTCGGCAGTTTTAGGTAAGACGCCTGTCCCAAGAAGTGGGAAGATCTTATGGAACTAGGAACTAAGCAGCTAAATTTATTTCCTTATAAAGTGCAAGTATTCCAAGAAATACAAGCGTCAGATTTTGAAAGACGCAGGAATTACTCTCAATGGTTTACCCAAAATTATTGGAAAGAAATGATTTATTAGACCTGACATTTTTTTCGGATGAAGCCTGGTTCTGCCTCTCTGGTTATGTGAATTCTCAGAATACACGCATGTGGAGTAGTGAAAAACTCCATTTTGCACCCTCAAAAAATTGGTGTCTGGTTAGCTGTTTCCCGAAGAAGAATTGTTGGTCCTATTTTTTTTCGATGACACAGTTACAGCACAGCGGTATAGAGACAATATATTGAATTAATTTGTGGAGCGATTAATTGACGAACAACGTTTTGGATTTTTTCAACAGGACGGTGCGACCGCCCATATATACAGCCGCCGAAACTATTAACTACTTACCTACGCAATTTTTTCGACGACAGATTGATCAGTTTTCGATCAGACATTGAATTCCCACCTAGATCACTTTGTTTAACGGTTATGGATTACTTCGTTTTTCCTCATTTAAAGAACACTATTTTTAAATCACCAGTTGCAAATTTAGAACAATTACAAGAAAGGATTATCCAAGAATGTGGTACCATTTCTCCAGAGATGCTGGTTAACACTTTCGAAAATATGAAGAGACGTGTGAATTTATGCTTGGAGCATGGCGGCGGCCAATTTTAGCAATTTATGTAATTATTTTGCTTTTTCTTTCTGTGTATTCTTACTTTGGTAATTTTGTAAACAACAAAAATAAATTTGTATTTGTCTACTTACTTAATTACTCATAAGTTTGGCATATCATTTCATAATAATATGAATTTGACAAAATTTTAACCTATATTTGGTTGGATATATCGTCCCCATATCATTGTAATCTAAACCAAGCCCTACGTTTTTTAATCCAAGCTCTCTTTGATGCAAATAATTTTTGCTCGCACGGTATAATTATTATTGTACTTATTTAAGCATGAATGGCATAATGCTCTTACTATCATAAGTACCTATAGTAATATGCCCCTATTATTAAATGGCTGTAGATACAAATCATATTTTTCTTCTTTCAACTAAACGAATCACGAGTATAATTTAACCTGTGATAATAAAATTACTCTTCACTGAAATGAAAATTTGTTTCGTGATAAAAATAATCCGAGATAGGCACCCCATGATATTATTCTGAAATAGAGGGTGGTAAGTGGGCAGCTGCTGCCCATGTGTCTAAAAAATGTTAACAGAGGAAACGAAAAGGTTTCTAAAAGACACCCTCCCGTTTTCTCTTTTAGTTTTATCACAGACTGTGCCTTTATTGTTGTTTTAATGTAGGGTTTGGGCATGCTTTGGATTTCAGGTAGAATATCCTACCCTAAATCCTTTGTGACCCTGTGAAGTATGGAGCTGAGTCAAGCTCGCGTAATAAAGGTGTTCTGCAGTTACTTTTCATAGGTGAAGGTGAGTAAATAGAAGGTTGGGTTATTTGTAGTTTAGGTTTAAACTATAGAAGTAAGGTTAGGTCACGTTCAAAGGTTAATCCACCGTAATCCCTAATCCCGGCCCCCACCCAGCCCTTCACCGTCTCTTTCCTACAAACGATGTTGTCAAAACATTTTAATGACGTTTATGAATGACATGAGCAATCTATAGGTACCGTGCGAGCAAAAAATTATTGGCATCAAAGAGGGCCTTGCATCTAAGGACGTAATGCTTAGCCGTAGAGCTTAATACCTGTTGGGTGTCAGTAACTACCTGAATTAACAATCAATCAGTTATTCCGTAATCTTTGACAGTCGTTACAAGTAACTTGATTCATCGCTAATTTTTCCAATTTCTTGAACAATTCACACAATGGGCTTTACGGAACAGCTCAAAACATTCATGGTTGAAGCGTATTTTCGAAACGGGGTTAGAGTAAATGGTGAGTGGCTATACAATCCGGGTTTGTGCATGGACGATTTTCACGAACATTTTCCTAACGTTGCTTTTATTGCTGGGGATTTTTATCATTGCCTGAAAAGAACCGTGGCTGTGTTTAGGGAAACAGGTTCTATACAACACAAAAAAGGAGCAGGAAGACCATCTGTAAGAACAGAAGAACTTGTTGCAAACGTTCGTGAAATAATGCAAAATACGCCAACAAATTGGATAAGACGCCTGTCCCAAGAAGTGGGAAGATCTTATGGAACATGCAGGACTATTCTTAAGAAGCAGCTAAGTTTATTTCCTTATAAAGTGCAAGTATTCCAAGAAATACAAGCCGCAGATTTTGAAAGACGCAGGAATTACTCTGAATGGTTTACCCAAAATTTATTGGAAAGAAATGATTTATTAGACCTGACATTTTTTTCGGATGAAGCCTAGTTCCACCACTCCGGTTGTGAGAATTCTCAAAAAACACGCATGTGGAGTAGTGAAACTTTTTGTAGAGTCCACATTGCACCCTCAAAAAATTGGTGTCTGGTTAGCTGTTTCCCGAAGAAGAATTGTTGATCCTATTTTTTTGACACAGTTACAGCACAGCGATATAGAGACAATATTTTAAATCCATTTGTGGAGCAATTTCTTGACGACGAACTACGTTTTGGATATTTTCAATAGGACGGTGCAACCGCCCATACAGCCGCCGAAACTATTAACTACTTTTTTAAAAAAATTTCGACGACAGATTGATCAGTTTTCGATCATACATTGAATTCCCACCTAGATCACCTTGTTTAACGGTTATGGATTACTTCGTTTTTCCTCATTTAAAGAACACTTTTTTAAAACACCAGTTGCAAATTTAGAACAATTACAAGAAAGGATTATCCAAGAATGCGGTAACATTTCTCCAGAGATGCTGGTCAACACTTTCCAAAATATGAAGAGACGTGTGAATTTATGCTTGGAGTGTGGCGGTGGCCAATTTCAGCAATTTATGTAACTATTTTTCTTTTTCTTTCTGTATATTCTTACTTTGTTAATTTTGTAAACAACAAAAATAAATTTGTATTTGTCTCCTTATTTTATTACTCAACACACACCAAGACAGATTATCCCGATGCATGTTTTGGTTTATTTTATTTACAGCCCTGCGATCTAATTAGGTACGTCTATTTTTCGGGCAATATATTGTTTCAAAAAGTTTAAAAGACACTTTTCTCTATAATTATATAAAAGAAAAAAGTAAATATCTAGGTATATTAATCCAATTTCAAATTATTGAACAAGAAATTGTGCTTGAAAACGTTTTACACGTAGGAACCCAAGTTTTTGCCAAATTTTAAAAATCAATACAAGTTATATACCAACTAATATTTGACTTGAGGTTAGGTACGCGATAACATCGAAGATTGGTTAGTTATTTTACTGGTTTTGTTTGCTTTTTATATTCGATTTTATAAGATTTATAGTTTAATTGACTTGTTCTCTTTTTTTTAAACTAAAAACATGACGACGAATCATTTTTAAACAAATTTTAGAAACAGACCCTTAAAAACAATTTTCTATCCTCAAAATCGGATAGGTTTGCAACTACTAAAAATGCCAGAAATACTAGGTACTCCTCAACTTGATCAAAAATTTAGAAGAAATTCCAATTTTTTCGCAAGAATTTGGGGCAACTTTTAGCTGTTTAAACGTAAAAATAACTTTTACAATTTCTTGAGCAAAAACTTAAATTTTAAAGCCCGGACCTGTCTATTTTCCCATTCGTCAAATAATAATGCTGCAGCGCGCATGCCTAATCCGGTGTAGCTTTGTTTACATGCGCGAGGTCATAAATTTGCCGCTTTCGTGATTATTGTTTGCTTATCTAAAGGTAAATGTCTATGATTACAATTGACTCAGTATTTATTGTTACGCATCATTCTTTATTCATCTTGACGCATGTCGTCACCATCTGCACTAGAGTTTATTAAAAGCAATTCCAAATTTTCTACAGTCACTTTTTTACGTCTATCGGTAAACCACTTCTTATTTATAAATGTCCGTTCCACGTCCAGAGAAGTAGTTGGCGCGTAGCGAAAATAGTTAAACCGTCTTAATGATGCATCATTAACGGATGAAAATTCAATTTTCCTCCCGTTTAAATGGTCTACAACGACGCACATGGTAGAAAACCCCGGATTTGACTTAAGTACAGCGTCAAACTTGGATTTTACCTGCCCACCGACTACTCCAGTTAAGCGAAAAATATAATTTCTCAGGTCGAATATAACATTTATAGCATCAGTCGCCGGAAGTGTGGATTTTTCCAATTGTTTTATAGCATCGGCCATTCGGGAAAAATTTCCATGAATATAAGACAATTCGTTTTTTAAATTCGTATCTCCGAACGCTTGCTTAAGTTTATAAATAGATTGAACCTTATCGTCTTCCAAATCGTAATCCAATTGCTCTACCAGAGGCTTAATCTGATCATAATAACAGAAATAATACGATGCCGCCTCTAACAGTCTCCAAGTGCCCCATCTTGTCTTTTCACACTCAGGCGGGAGGGGTACGTGGGGAAGCATCTCCCGAAATTCTTTCTCGCGATGCGAGTCAGTGAAGACCAGCCTCATCTCAAAAATCAGATCTTCCACTTTCGGAAATATTCCTGCGATCAATTCTGATGCGACTAAATTCAAAGCACGAGCTAAACACGTGAAGTGAAGCATGTTTTTGTATGTTTGTTTCAGGAGTTGTGCGGCTTCTATTATGCAGGGTACATCTTCAGTTAGAAACAGTAATATCCTTTCAACGTGTACGTTTTGATCACCCCAAAGTTCCTTTAGACACGCAGTTATTACAGGAGTTATGGTATCGACGCTAATGGTATTCAATTGTTTACATCTTGTAATATGCCATCGCGTTGGGGTTGTTCCATCCAACGCGCCCACTGCAACACATGCTAAGGAGCGACCCATCGCATCTTTAAATAGGTCCAAACTTACACAGATGTAATTATCGCCAATTTTTTCCAAAATCGCCTCTTTTCTAGGATTTAAGGACAAACTTCTTATCTCTGCTTCGGAAGGGTAGGACGTGTTCGCATACATTCCGCTGGTGCAATTTTGCAAAAACTGTTGAAATATAGGGTTATTTATCTGACTCCAAGGTATCTCGCAGGCGACCGCGACTTCCACCAAGTCCCTGTTGAACAAAGCTTGACTTTCGAGGCCGGTTCTTGCCCGATGTTTTTCTGAGGAGACGTGGATGGTGATGTGTTTTCGTTGGTTACACTGGAACGAGGCGTTGCAAGCGTTACAGCTTATTCGTTTCTGACATTCTTCGAGTTGAAGTTCGGGTATTTCTTGAATCCAACTTTGGATGACTTTTGGGGCAGGCGTTCGTGACATTTTTGCAATTTTGGCCTACAAAAGATAATTATTTTAAAATTTATTGGAAGGCTTTCGTTCATTAGGATAAGTGACAATTTTAGCACATTATTTGATTGTTGAGCCACAACCACCTTGAAAAGAAGCCATGAAGTGACATCGGGCAACGCCGCATTAGCTGGGAGTTGCGGATCCACAAGCTATTATTAGTTGCTTATTATTTGACCACTTGTCTTGGCTGAGCTGACCTAAACTGACTACCTTGCCGTTTTATTTGACCAAGTAAGTTAGATTATCTCAGTCAAATTTCCTCCCCCCTTACTTACGCTAAGGTTACCGGATTTGTGACTGAGATCGTTCGTTTTGGCTGATTTATGTGTCAACTTGTCAATGGTTGTTTTATTTGCAATTTAGTCAAGAAATTTCTTTTAGTTAGCTCAGCCAAGACTACTGGTCAAATAATAAGCAACTATTATGACGAGCGGCAACGGGCGAGTTTTTTTATTCTTTATGATATTTTTTGTGTTTTTTTGGCTCTGTTGCCACTATATTGATATTGAAAAATTAACAAAAAGTATTCAAGAAAAAATAACAATGCATAAGTGGTACTATATGTAAAATAGTTCTCGCAGAGTATCCGAAATGTTTTCTGCGATGTTTCCATTCAATGCAAAACAAAAGCCCTGAATATTTTTTGTAGTTTTGAGAATAAATGTACTGTTATTAATAAAGGGCGGAATATATGCAAAATGCCTATTTATGACTTTGTCAATTTTGTAATAAAATGCATATTTTTCATAAATTATTATTTTAAGAGCATATTTTTATGTTTTCGGCTTTATCAAAAAATTTAAAACGTAAAGGTTTAATGTCCAGTTCGGTACTTATTTCAGGGATTTTCCGATCTGAAGATGATAATAATTATATATTACATTTTGGTTATACACAAGGTATTTATTGGGGGTTTCCGGAGTTTGCAGGTAGTAAATTTGCGTCAATAATGAACTTCCTATAATTTTACCAGTCAAAAAAGTTTTATTGTCATTTTTGACAGTGACATTTTTAATCAATATCATTTCAAAAATGTCACGGTATTGCGAAAAAGAACAAGCATTTAATTTTAATATTATTTGATTATTTTCAAAGAGAAAGTGATGCCGGAAAGACTCTTTTACTCTTTAACGCAATTTACGAGGTAAGTAGATATAATAAAGCAGGAATTGTGAAAACATAAATAATAAACATGACAAATATAAGCCAATGTTTTTATAAATACCGATCTGTTTTAGAGAGTTTCTGGTGCTTTGGGAGTTTCGTGTTCAACAATCTAACGAATTAAGGCAAAGGGTATAGAGAAAGATGTCGATTTTAAGAATCGCAATAATGTAGCTATTTTGTCATCCCGTGGTCGACGTCACGAATTCATGAACATACCATAAGAGCGTATTTATGGTATGTATAGAGCAGGTGAACACGTTACCATTCGCTCAATAGGTATAACTAAACCTTAAAATCATTGATGGTGTTGAAATATCCACTGGTTCGTTAGCGGTCTGTTTAAAAAAAATTAGACGTTTTTTAATAGAGCAACCCCATATAGCCCAAAAGCGAGTAGAATTTTAAAGAGAATTTAAGAATAACGGCAACTCTTAATTTCCCTTAAAACCTGTGTTTCTGGATATACAGTAAAGGGACTTTTAGGAGAAGTTGGCAAGATGATACTCTTCATAAATCGTCAGAGGGTGTACGGTATATTATTCTACATGCTGGTTCAGAAAATGGATTTGTGAATAATGCAAGCAGTGGCGCACACAAGGGGGTGGCACTGGGGCACGTGCCCCCCCCCCCCCCCCCCCCAACAAGTAGCTCAAAACCGGAGTACTCGATTGTTGAAATATGTAACCGACATCACTCGGTCTAGCACTGACCGCAAGTTCTACTATTTCCTACTAATAAAGTAGCGACTACTCGATCGATTATCGAAATCATCAGTTTTTCCCATCCCTACAGCAGAACGAACATTTTCAACTTTGAGAAGGCTTAAATCTTATTTAAGAAATACAATGGGAGAAAATCGGCTAAATGGACTTGCTAATTTAAATATTCATAGGGAGGTACATATTGATACCAATGAAGTATTAAGTATTTTAAAAGAAAGAGGACCCAGGAGGTTGGATTTTGTTTTGGAAATGTGTATATTGCTTGCATTATTTATACAGTGTCACCAGTAAAGTCCGCATCATATGAGATTTTTTTTTATTAATAGCTTTATTCGAAATTTGACTTTGGCATCAAGTTCTGCTTCAATCGAGATGAAAATTAAGCAAAAAAATAGTGGTCACGTGATTCGCATTATCTGTCAAATTTTAATTTTTTTAAAAAAATAATTCAAAAGTGGGGTTATTTCTGAAAATATCGAAAAAAGTTATTAGAAAAAGTTTTTTTAAATGCAGTTTCTAGCTCACATGCAAAATTTCAGCTGGATAAGATAATTTTGATTTATTACCTATATTTTGTAAAGTGCACCACTTTTGCAAAATAAGACTCAACGCAACCTACATAAAACTTCTTAGTTTTGACAATGCTTTATTTCAGATACATTTTCTTTAGAGTAGCGCCATATTAAATGTGTGTTTTTCTACATAATCAAAATTGGGCTATTAAAATTTGGTCGCATAATATGTGATGCACTTCACATTTGTTTTTGACTCTGTATAAGGTAAATTCATAAAATAAGTATTTTTGAAAACGTAGTTTGTGTTTGAAAGTAAAAAAATAAAAAATAAAATAAAGGGGTTTTAAATTAAATCGTTGAAAATAGATAAACTTTCCGTTAACTTAAACTAAAATTTATTTTTCACTTAATGAACACTTTACTGATGACACTGTTATTTTTTTCTTAATATTAAGGTGTATTACTTTCAGACACAAACTACGTTCTCAAAAATTTTAAATAATTTTTTGGAAAAAATTAAAATTTGACAGATAATGCGAATCATGTGACTACTATTTTTTTGCTTAATTTTCATCTCGATCGAAGCAGAACTTGATGCCAAAGTCAAATTTTGAATAAAGCTATTAATAAAAAAAAATCCCATATGATGCGGCCTTTACTGGTGACACTGTAGATATTTAAAAAAACAATTTTTTTGCAGCAGTTTAATCACACACCCCCCCCCCCCCTCTTTTATTAAGGTAAAACTATTAGTATTTTATATTGTGCCCCTCCCATGATTGATATTTAAAGCTTGCTAGAAATCTGGTGATTATTAGTGAAAACTTTGAGAAATGCTTTGAAGAAAAATTGTTACCAAACTTGGAAGAACCGTCGCTTATAATCATGGGTGACGACTGACGCCACCTATCATTCTGGGCTATTTGAAAAAATTCCAAATACAAATTGGTCAAAGATTACTTATTAGGTTAGAACAAAGACAAATTCCAGTTTCACCGTTTGCAAGAAGGATCAGATCTGGATAATAGTGAAGCAGCGTATCCCTCCCAAACGTTACAAGTAATTAGGAAACCGCTATTTGATTTATTTTTTAATTATTTTTGTTTCATAGGTTGGACGAACTAGCATAGCAACATGGACATCGAGTTTTAAGACTTCCTCCATAGCATTGCCAGTTTAATCCTATTGAAATGGTTTGGTCGGAATATCAGCGCTATTATGATGCAAAAATAAGTTCTATGCATCCTGTAACAAATGACGTAGTTGTGGGTATGTGGAATGAAGCCATAGAAAATGTAACAGTGGAAAAATGATGTGACACACCTAATAAAATAATTATAAATAATGTGTGGGAACGGGAACGATTTATCAATGATTCAGATACTCTTCCCCTTATTATTAACTTGGATGAATCTGATGATGATGATGTTGTCATTTTTTATTATATTTTCTTATTTATGATTTTATAAATAAGATGAAAATATTTGAAAACAAAATTTATAGATTGATGCGCCAGAAAAAAAAATATATGATTCAATCGAGTTCAATTTTAAATATTATAAATGAGTTTTATTTATTTTTCAGTAAATTTATTTATTAAAAATTTTATACTGATATTCAAAAACAAAACGTTTCATCCCATGATATTTTTTACCCTAAATAAACTACTTATGTCTGACTTCATTAACAGTATAAAAATAATAATTATAAATTTAAAAAAAACGCGCTTGTATTTTACTTGTTCACATGCATCCGCCTAAGAAAAATCATAACCTTTACCACCGGTAAGTCAAACTGACTGAATTAATTTATGGCGTACCGCAAGTATGGAGAATATGACGTAACGGTCAGCGATCATTGAACATACTTTAATTAAATTTGCTGCGCGAGTCGATCATACATGGGCCTTTACTTTGGCATCAATTTCTGCTTCGTTCGAGATGAAAATTAAGCAAAAAAATAGTAGTCACGTGAGTCGCATTATCTGTCAAATTTTAATTTTTTTTTCAAAAAATAATTCAAAAGTGAGGTTATTTCTGAAAATATCGAAAAAGTTTGATACTGATGATTGATGATACTGTGTTCTTTTTTGTCTTAAGGTTGAATTCTCAACGTCATTCAATCTATTGCCAACCTATAACCTATTTCGCGTTGATTTTTTGAGTTTTTTATTTTAATAACAAACATTTAAAGAAAATCAATATCGTCGGTACATTATTTAGGTAGTATCTGATATATTACAAAAATATCAATTTATTTCATTGCTAATTTTGGGAGAATTGTATTAGTGAAAGAACAATGAGTGACAATGACATAATAATGTTAAAAAAAATCTTACCCGATATTTTTTGCTATACAATTCTCCTAAAATATGTTATGAAATTCCTTGATATTTATTAAATATGTCAATTATTACCTATAGAATATCAAGTCGATACTGATTTTCTTTAAATTTTGTATAAAAGCTAGAAAACATAAATAAATCTACGCGAAATAGGTTATAGGTTGGCAAGCATGTTGATACTCCTACCTTAATATTAAGGTGTATTACTTTCAGACACAAACTACGTTTTCAAAAATACTTATTTTATGAAGTTACCTTATACAGGGTCAAAAACAAATAAACTTTGCATCACATGCGACCAAATTTTAATAGCTCAATTTTGATTTTGTAGAAAAACACACATTTAATATGGCGCTACTTTAAAGAAAATGTATCTGAAGTAAAGCATTGTCAAAACTAAGAAGTTTTATGTAGGTTGCGTTGAGTCTCATTTTGCAAAAGTGGTGCAATTTACAAAATAGGGGTAAAAAATCAAAATTATCTTATGCAGCTGAAATTGTGCATGTGGGCTAGAAACTGCATTTAAAAAACTTTTACCACTAACTTTTTTCGATATTTTCAGAAATAACGATACTTTTGAATTATTTTTTGGAAAAAATTAAAATTTGACAGCTAATGCGAATCACGTGACTACTATTTTTTTGCTTAATTTTTATCTCCATCGAAGCAGAACTTGATGCCAAAGTAAAATTTTGGATAAAGCTATTAATAAAAAAAATCCCATATGATGCGGACTTTACTGGTCACACTGTATTTATAATATACCTATTGGATTTAAAAAATCCACTAATTTATGTTATTTACTAGTATTGACAAATCCTAAAATTAATTTATTCAATAAAACAAAGAATTTGAATACCTTAAACGATTCAATGTTAAATAAAATGCTATCGAGTCAAGTAAAAAAACATTACTACATAATATTCTATCGTATTTTTCGGATGCAAAGTGATTTTTTAAATAAATTTATCTAGAAAACGGCGTATCCAATCATCTCTTATCAATAGTACCCTTTTTTCATAAACTATTTCAGGTTTTCTAATTTGACATACCTACTTAGTATAAACGTTAAGTGTAAAAAAGTAATGCCTATTTTTACCCCACCACCCCCTATTTCTGGCCACATTTCTTAAAAATCGACAGTTTTAACACCACAGTTATATTCGGCGTACAAAGTTCACCAAAATATCTAAATTTTAAATTTGTATCTACAAAAGTTTCGAAAATATTTAGAAAAGGCCATCTTCAGAGTACCCCTTCTAGGGGACTGTAGCTTTGTAGTAAGTGGACAATTTGATATAAAGTTCTTACTTTATTTTTAACCAACCTGCTCAATCCCACATTATCGACCATACCTTTTAGGACACCCTATATGGATACTACATATTATTATAAGGTAACCTACACACTCTCTCATAACTAAAGAGCGGATTATATGCACTTAAATTCAGCCAAAATATGCGCATATATATGCTTTGTTTGCCTTTAAAATATGCAGTTATTTGCATTTTTTTTTACCAAATATGAATACTGATATGCAATATTTCTTAATTTATTATAGTAAAATGAGGTAAAGAAACACATTGGGTTATAAAAAAAAGTTTATTTTTAAAAAAATGCAAAAAAACATGGAAAAAATAAAAACAAAACAATTTTTTTAACCTAAAAAGGCGTTTATTACTAAATATTTTTCAAAATTTTCAACTAAAAAGGATTGTCCCCTATTAGTAAAAATATGTTTATACAAAGAGAAGCTTCTTTCAACATCTACTGATGTAATCGGACAATACTGCAACTTAGATAACAAAATATAAGCCCAAGATACAACTTCGTTGGATGATTTACCCTCATAAATGCTTTTTACTGCAGTTAAGTATTTAAATCATTCATTCTTTTCTATAGTTACATCCAATTTGTTCCTTATTTGACCTAAACTTTACCGGAAATGTTGTTACATTTAACGGAAAAAGAAATCTTTCGACAAACTAAAACAGAAGTATGTATTACAAATCGATATAAATACAGTTTGTTAAGCAGGCAATAATAACGCATTATTAAGTGTCAATAAACAATCCCTAACAATATACCTGCAAACCCCGAAACCCCCAATAAGTACCTTGATAGGGATAAATTATTAAAAAAATTATATCAGTATGGATTAAGGGGAGTTGTTTATAAATGGTTTCAAAATTATTTAAGTAATAGGCAGCAAACAACAAAAATTTTTTCTAAAAAGGAATATAATAATATTGGGGTACCACAAGGTAGCATTTTAGGTCCATTATGGTTTATTCTTTATATAAATAATATGCCAAATGTTTTGAAACAAAGTTTTATTTAAATGTTTGCGGATGATACGTTATTGTAAAGGGTAAAAATATTCTTGATGGTATAGAAATTTTAAATTAAAAACTATATCAAACTGGTTAAAGGTAAATAAATTAAAATTAAATGTTTCTAAAACAAAATTTATGGTTATTGGAAATAACGTGAATAATATAGAGATATAAATATTTTTATTGATGATAAAAAATTATAAATTATACACTCTTTTAAATATTTGGGAGTAATTTTAGATTCTAAATTAAAATTTGAATTGCATTTTGAAAATCTTGTATCTAAAATTGGAAAAGAAATTAATTATTTAAAAAGAATTAGTCAAAATTTAAGTTTATTTTCACGAAAAACAATCTACAACACTATAATTTTACCTCATTTTTTATATTGTTCAACTATTTTATACGCAGCAAATGATGGGGTCTTTAATAGACTCCAAGTTTTGCAAAATAACGCTATGCGTATAATTTTAAATGTGGATAAATATACGAAAATAAATTTAATGTTAGAGAAACTTCAGTGGTGAAATGTTAAAAATTTAATATTTCTTTTGATTTGTAAGTACTTTTATTTTTAAAATACAAAATAACTTACTACCTTCCCATGTAAAAGATTTTTCAACACAACATTTTGAAAATCATAACTATTCAACCAGATATAAAAACGATTTTTGTCTAAGTAGGGTATCAAAACATTTAACATATAAATCGGTTTTCCATAAAGGATTAAGTGAATATAACAACTTGAATAATTCAATTAAATCAGAGTTCTTTGAAAAATTTTAAAAAATCATTAAAAAATTATTTATTTAAAAAACAAAATAGTGACTGATAAAAAAATTTTCATACTTCATAGATGATAGGTATTGTTAAATAATTTTAAATATTTTGTAAAACTTGTTAAATTGTAGCACATCGCCAAATAAATCTTGTTACTACTATCTGTACTACCAGCCCCAGATCTAAGGGGGGGCAAACCGGGGCACTTGCCCCGGGCGGCAGTTCCATGGGGGCGCCAAATCCTTGAGACAAGAATTCGAAATAGCGAACAAATGAAGCCTCTTTTCCTACAATCTCATAGGTTTTTATCATGTAATCGAATTTTAATATAATATGTTTGAAAAACAAACTTTTAGTTGTTAGTTTTAACAGTTTTTCTCAAACACTGAAGGGAAGGGGCGCCACTATCAAGGTTTTGCCCCGGTTCGAAAAAATCGTAGATCCGGGGCTGTATACTACTACTACTAAAATGATATTAAAGTACGAGTTTCATAAGAAGCGGTTTTAGCGCCCGCGTCTATTTTAAAAAACGAGCCACGAAGTGGCGAGTTTTTTTATTGACACGGGCGCTAAAACGCCTTATGAAACATGTGCTTTATACATTTTTTTCTATTTCACCTTTTATAATCAAGAAAAATACATTTTAAAAAGAAAATAAATCCTTCAAATTTTGTAAATTTTTATGTCTAAATTTTATGTTGGTAATACTATTTTTTATCATAGGAGCCTCTGGATAACAAAAATTATTTTGCAAACTGTCATTTTTTGATTTATTGACCCATTTTCACCACGAGATTCTAAAGTTATTTTAGCGATGAGATTTGAAATTGGACGGAATACGTTGTGTGATCCTTGTACATTCGGTACATATACAGAGCGTTCGGAAATTCGGGAGATTTTGCTACTTTTTTTCGAATTTCAAAAGACGTGATTTTACGTCACGGCATTGCAATTTAGTATAGGGAAGATGGAAAATTCAAATGAAGTTGAAGTTAAAATCGCCATTAGAAGGTTAGTAGATTGAATTTTGGATAGGATTTGGCAGAAAATGATAGCTTGAAGCATCTACAAAAGATTGATTTATAGATTTATGCAACCAACATACATGACTGTTATCCACACAGAATAAAAAAGTAAGTTATCAAGCTAGTTTTCCTCTGCGAAAAATGGGTTTTCTCGTAAATCACAAAGGCCGCGCAAGTCAATGAAATAAAACATTTAAATGTTACCAACATCAAATAAAGAAAAAACGCCTATCGAAATAGCTTTATTACGATCCGCAAATGAGGGTCGTACTGAACTCATTATGAACGTGAAATAGAAAAATATAATTATTATAAAATTCAGATTGGAAAATCCCCGAAATAAGTACCGAACTGGACATTAAACCTTTAACGTTTTAAATTTTTTGATAAACCGAAAACATAAAAATATGCTCTTGAAATAATAATTTATGAAAAATATGCGTTTTATTATAAAATTGACAAAATATGCACACAAAAAATATACGCATTTTCCGTATATTCCGCCTTTTACTCATGATTATCCCGCCTAAATCCAAATTTATAAAAAATAATCCAGGAAAAAGCAAGCTAAAACCTTCTTCAACCCTCCTTTAAATTACAATTTCCTCAGTAAGCTCCCTACCTACCTCCCCTTCACTTTCACAGTTTGGTCTCGTCCAATTTCCGAAGTAATTTCCCAGTTCAGAGTCACAAACACGAATAGAGAGAGAAAGCTACATAGCAATTATTTGGAATACGCATGGAATTTCGCCTCTCCCCTCACCGCCCCTACCTTTATAGCCCCGTCCTTGTCTCTGCCCTCGGCCCCTTGAAACCTCTCCGACCCCTCTACTAGAGTTTTCTTGCGCTCGCCCTCTCTCTTTCTCTCTCCGACTCATTGGCCCAAGCATATAAAACGCTGAATTTGAAATAAATTATTGAGCGACTGTGAGCATTAACAGAGGCTAAAATGCTTTGTTTCGTTCTCTGTTTTGATTGATGTGCCGAGGGGCCTTTGTTTGCGACCTCGGTAATTGAGTTAGGGGGGAATAATTAAGGCTTCAAGTTAGAATAAATATTTTGAGGCGAGTTCAGAATAATTCAAAATATGAAAATGCTTTTTAAAATAAAATTGACGGTTTAGGCGCATGTAGCCCAAATAAATATAGTTTAAAAAAACTATATTTATTTTTCATTTTTTAGTTGAGTTATTGTTAAGAAAAACATTTTTTTTTTGAGCGGTTCTTGAAGTCTACAAAATTTAAATTAAATCTGACCGTTTAAAATTGGGTCAAAATCGGGTTCAAAGAAGTCGGTTACAAACAATAGTATATTAAAGTACACGTTTCATAAGAAGCGGTTTTAGCGCACGCGTCTATTTTAAAAAACGAGCCACAAAGTGGCGAGTTTTTTTATTGACACGTGCGCTAAAACGCCTTATGAAACATGTGCTTTATACATTTTTTTCTATTTCACCTTTTATAATCAAGAAAAATCCATTTTAAAAAGAAAATAAATCCTTCAAATTTTGTAAATTTTTATGTCAAAATTTTATGTTGGTAATATTATTTTTTATCATAGGAGCCTCTGGACAACAAAAATTATTTTGCAAACTGTCATTTTTTGATTTATTGACCCATTTTCACCACGATATTCTAAAGTTATTTTAGCGATATGAGATTTGAACTTGGACGGAATACGTTGTATGATCCTTGTACATTCGGTACATATACAGAGCGTTCGGAAATTCGGGCGATTTTACTACTTTTTTTCGAATTTCAAAAGACGTGATTTTACGTCACGGCATTGCAATTTAGTATAGGGAAGATGGAAAATTCAAATAAAGTTGAAGTTAAAATCGACATTGGAAGGTTAGTAGATTGAATTTTGGATAGGATTTGGGAGAAAATGATAGCTTAAAGCATCTACAAAAGATTGATTTATAGATTTATGCAACCAACATACATGACTGTTATCCACACAGAATAAAAAAGTAGGTTATCAAGCTAGTCAATGAAATAAAACATTTAAATGTTACCAACATCAAATAAAGAAAAAACGCGTATCGAAATAGCTTCATTACGATACGCAAATGCGTATCGTACTGAGCTTATTATGAACGTGAAATAGAAAAACATACATACAAACCCGAACAAACCTGAACAAAGGACAAAAATTTTCAAAAATTTGTCAAAATTTTATTTTGACGGGTAGAATTTTTTTTTAATTTTTCTCTATTCTTAGCGACAATATATATACGACCCCACGTTTGTTTCATTACTATCGGTTATTGTAATAATTCTAACATGTTGACAGGTGTCAAATTTTGACAAGAAAATTTTTTGCGTATTTTTTTTAACTTTCCACCGTCAATATACATACGACCTTATAGTTTTTTCATTAATATCATTTTTTTTAAACGATTTGACATATTGACAGCTGTCAAATTTTGACAGGAGAATTTTTTGCTTATTTTTCCCGAAGTCTCCGCATCGAATACTATACGACCCGACCCCATAATTTGTTTCGTCAAAATCGCTTCTTCGTTTTATACCTGGCAGCTGTCAAAATTTGACAGTAGAATTTTTGCTTGTAGATTATTGTATTGTCAGCGGTTCTTGATAAGTCTACAAAATTTAAATTAAATCTGACCGTTTAAAGTGGGTCAAAATCGGGTTCAAAGAAGTCGGTTACAAACATCATACATACAAACAAACATACAGGTGAAGCTAATAAAAGCATGTTAAAAACTCTGTATCCTTGTAGAAGGACATTATAACCATAGCCCAGGTCATAACCACAAGCCTTTTTAGGTAATTTTGGCCCTGTGGGGGTTCAATATCGACCAGGTAGAAAAATGTTAACCTCACGGGCATAGGCAATAATAGGCCATTAGGTTATTACCCGCAGCGGTGCCATGGCCCTACCTACCTGTAAACCAAACTATTTATTCATATATAATTAATTTGCTTTGGGCTACATGCTTGGTGAAACTGTTGTTCCATTGCACAGGAAGTAAAAATAATAACTACTTGTTATGTTTCACAAATTTAACCAGTTTCCTGACACGTGTTTCGGCCCTTGCGGGTCATTTCAAAGGAGTACAGAAGAAACTAAATTCTACGTGACATTACAAAGGTATTTATATCATATTATGGTAATTATAAACATGTGATAAAATTAAAATTAGAATTAGAAGATTGAATGGTTAACTGTGCCAGCATTTTTGTTGAAAAATTATTTTATTAATTTATTATTAATTTTTTAATAATTTAATTAATTTAATGCCTGTTATTGCATATTTAGACGTGGTTTTTAGTTCTGATCAACTTTTTTTAATAACAATTTTTGATAATGTCAAAAATAAAGGTACTTTATTACTCTTGGGAAAAATTCACATTTTTTGACAAACCTCGTATATGACTGGAAAATTTCGATATTTGATGGTTGCATTTTAGGTTTTAGACCATGCAGAACTTTTTTTCGTAAAATGAATAATAAAAAAGCATAAAAAAACCTAAAATAAATAAGTTCATAGGACAAAAAAAATTAAAATATTTATGTTTTTATTTAAGATGGGAGTATCAACATGCTTGCCAACCTATAACCTATTTCGCGTAGATTTATTTATGTTTTCTAGCTTTTATACAAAATTTAAAGAAAATCAGTATCGACTTGATATTCTATAGGTAATAATTGACATATTTAATAAATATCAAGGAATTTCCTAACTTATTTTAGGAGAATTGTATAGCGAAAAATATCGGGTAAGATTTTTTTTAACATTATTATGTCATTGTCACTCACTGTTCTTTCACTATACAATTCTCCCAACATTAGCAATGAAATAAATTGATATTTTTGTAATATATTAGAAACTACTTAAATAAGGTACCGACGATATTGATTTTCTTTAAATGTTAGTTATTAAAATAATAAACTCAAAAAATCAACGCGAAATAGGTTATAGGTTGGCAATAGATTGAATGACGTTGAGAATTCAACCTTGAACGATTATTTACCAACATAAATTAAAACATGGATATTAAAAACAGACAATTTGAAAATATTTTTAGAAATCCTTTTATTAATTAATATTGTTCTGAATAAATAATATATAATAAATTTATATAAGTACCCAACTAAGGTAATAATTAGTAAGTAGTAGTATTATATGTATGTATTATAGGTAATATATTTCTTCAAAAAAACTGCGTTTACACTATAAATTAACATTTTTATTTTTACTTTAAAACTTAATTTTTATTACATACCTATTTATGATTTATGTTTTTACATACTAAAACAAAAAATATGATTTGCATTTAACAAGCTCAGCTTCGGGGGAGTGAGGAATAAGTTTATAGAAGACAACATAAACATATTTATTATATATTATTAAATTTTAAACTAAATTTAGTACTAAAAAAATCTAATAACGTAATTTCACCTGTTTGCGTTTTAAACTTGCAATCAGCAATTGTAATTTCAAGTCTGATAACAATTCCATTGTTGTAGAGTCACCTCTATTCTTTGCATACTGTTGTAATTCCTTTACCATACTAATGGCTTGTTGATAATTGTTAACATTTGTTTGATTACTGCATTCAACTTCTTCATCAGAGTCGTCAGATATTGATGTGGTTTCAGTTTAAGCTACATAATCGGTAGGAATGGGGTCACTATCATCTTCTAATAATTCTAATAGCACATTGCTATCAATGTTAATGAACTCGCCCAAATCATTGTTATAAAATCCTAGAAATTCAGAGTTTTTCCATAATAATATCTCATGTAAAATATAAAGAGGTAGGTTATCTTCTGGTGAAAAATCGTCACTTTCCACAATTTGGTTTTGATCTGTTTTAATTCCTGCTTTACGAAAACGATTTGTAATTGTTTCTTTTGTTACTTTTTGCCAAGCAGTTTTTATAAAATAGACAGCGTCTAAAACATTTACAGCTTTAGTAAGACCTTGAACATTTGAAACAGATTCCATTTTTGATAACTTATAGATATACTTTTGACCAAAATTACTCTATAAAATGCTTTAAAATTTTTGATAATGCCCTGGTCTACAGTCCTGTTTCGTCTGCATTATAGACATCTTTTGGTGAATAGTCTTTTAAAAGAGAACGTACTTTGTTTAAAAAACTGTTCACGTCCTGCAGCTTCTCCCGATATGGCCTTAAAAACTATGTTATGCCTGTGACGGAACTTTTCAATCCGGATAACACACAAAAATTTTCATATCACAAAGTCTCTGCAATCTCTTTTGCCTTAGCTTGAATTAAAGGCCCTAAAATTTAAAAATATAGGATTCGTCTCCCAAATACTTTTAAAATTTTTTTGTCCTTTTAAAGAAGAGTTTTCGCACTCTTTGTATAAAAACAGCCTGTGCGCGTCCGCCCAAAGGAGAGTCCGCCCAAGAGAGGTTGATTTTCATGAAATTTCATATACCTAGTTCCGGTTTATGAAAAAATGTCCGCTTATCAGAGGTGTCCGTTATGAGAGGTTTCACTGTATATGCCTTGTTTACCATTAAAATATGCAGTTATTTGCATTTTTTTTACCAAATATGAATACTGATATGCAATATTTCTTAATTTATTATAGTAAAATGAGGTAAAGAAACACATTGGGTTCTAAAAATGTTTATTTAAAAAAAAATTCAAAAAAAACAAAGAAAAAACAGTAACCTAAAATTGTATAAAAGGCATTTTTTACTAAATATTTGTCAAAATTTTTAACTAAAAAGGATTGTCTCCTATTAGTAAAAATATGTTTATAAAAAGAGAAGCTTCTTTCAGCATCTACTGATGTAATCTGACAATACTGCGACTTAGGTAGCAAAATATAAGGCCAAGTAGTAGTAAAGGGGGAGGCTTAGCGCCAAGCAAGTAGGCCAGTGCGACCCTTTTTGCCAACCCCATTTTACGTCTGGGTAATGTCAGCCAGACGGGACCTACAGTTTTACGTGGGTTCCGAACCACAATTTTACCGGCAGATGTTATTCTCGGCACAGATTTACGGTCCTGTTGTAACACCTCTTGTCCAGCACAGACCTCGACGGGAAGCGGCCTATTACGTCTCCGTGGTGCGACGTGAAGGATGTTGCCGCAGAGCCCCCTAATCCATCGGGATCCAGTATCACCCCACGGGACACACCGTACACCGTCCGTATTACCAAATCCTCTGATTCGGGGCGTCCCCCAATCCGTCCGGATCGGTAACAGACATGCGTCCCTTTTTGTGGGTCACTAGATCCGTTACTTGGTTCAGGAGTAGCTCACTTTCTCGACAACATGCCGAAGGAACACCCGAACGATACCGGAGGTAGCCCACAGCTGTAGGTTTGTTCCTACAGCGATCAGAAACATTCCTTGACAGTCAGGATTCTGCGCAGTAATATAAAAGTGTTCCCACAAAGATTTTGGACAGTTTGAAAACCCAAAGTCGCTGTTCCTACACGTTTCTCTGATAGTTTGCCAACTGTCAGAGCAGTTTGCGAATCTTTTGCCAGTAAAATGTCCGGAGCATGCGCGGTTAAACGCTAGCATAACATATGACATAACCTATTTTAGTTTTTGCTTTTGTATAAGACTTTTTCTATTATTAAATTGAGAAATGAGCGACATTGCGTCATCTGATGAAGATTCAGAAATGTCTGCTGTTAGGTTGGTGTTTAATATTTTATTTACTTCTTGAGCTAAAACTTCCCATAGTCTCTTAATACTTTTGATTTGAAAAGTGCCAATCTTTGGAGGAGATATTAACATTTTTACAACATATTATTTAATATAAGTTACTTATTTTGTTTAAGTTTATTTATTGGGCCGAGCCACACGAGTTTAATTAACGAAATAATAATAAACAATTTTAAGGTTATGTCCATCATTTAAAATTTCTTCAGTTTTAAACACCGAACTGAAGTTAGTTGATTTCGAACGCCTGTTCCTACAAGAGTTTGAAACCGGTCAGAAATCAGACTTGCGCCGTAAAGTTGGTTTGAAAATTGTCATGAAGTTGTCGGGGATTCGCTGTAGGAACAAACCTTGTATCGTATCGAGGTGGCCTTTACTGCAATGTTTATTTTTGCCATTGAGAATGCCAGTGTGTGTTGTACAATGCAACACTACAAAGTACGGTGGCCTGGTCAAGCAAACTAAATAAGTCCGCCAAACCTGCCTGGGATCGAACCAGGTACCTTCGGCATGCGATGCGAGAACGCTATCGCTGCGCTAGGCTGCCACCTTAATATAAGGTCAAAATACAACTTCGTTGGATGGTTTACCCTCATAACTGCTTTTTACTGCAGTTAAGTATTTAAATCCTTCATTCTTTTTTACAGTTACATCCAATTCGTTCCTTACTTGACCTCCTACTTTACCGGGAATCTTGTTACATTTAGCGGAAAAAGTTTCAACAATACTAGTTGAGTCTATTAAACTTGAATTTCTACTCTCCAACGAGGATATTATGTTCGGCATAAAACTGAAGTTAACCTTAATAAAAACAAGATCTTTAGCTACACTTGCACATTTTAACAGCTCTTTACTTTGCGCAACACACTGTGAATCGTCATCTAAATCCAAAATTAGTTCTTTAATGGCTTCGAAATGCTCTGCGTAGAATATTGCGGCCTTAATCCATGTTCCCCGCCGGGTAATTACATCAGGTTCTGGAGGTAAACTAACTCCTGGTAATCTCTTATACAACTGCACTCTTAGAGGTGCGTTTAGAAACACTTTTTTACATTTAAAATTAATAGGGTTTATTTACCAGAAGTATGTATTAAAAATCGATATAAATACAATTTGTTAAGCTCGTAATAATATAATCTTCAGATTGGAAAATCCCTGAAATAAGTACCGAACTGGACATTAAACCTTCGTTTTAAATTTTTTGATAAAGCCGAAAACATAAAAATATGCTCTTAAACCAATAATTTATGAAAAATATAAAAAACATTGACAAAAAATGTCTATATATGCATTTTGGTATAGGTATAGCGGAGGATCTAATTAACACAGACTTAAGTAATTTCTATGAACTAGCAGGGTATCATCATCTCAAACTTAATCCTAGCAAATCGTCAGCCCTTTTATTTGGAAACGAAAATCAAGTTAGCCTAGTTAAAAGGATTATGAATCTAAAATTAAATAACGTAACTTTACCCTTACCTATCTAATACATGTAAGAGCTTGGGACTAAGTATTGCTTGATTCCAATTTGCGTTTTAAAGAACACGTTACTGCCAAATTAAGAATTGCTTAGGTATGGTAACCTTAAGCTTATATATGATGTTGCCTCTCCCAAGAAACCCGTAAACTCTTATGTGATTCTTTGGTATTGTCACAGTTTCACCACTGTAGTGGAGTTTACATGCCTTGCCTGGATGCTGAGGTGCTGCGGAACGTTCTCGGATTCAAAAAGTTCAGAATTCGTGTTTGAGACTGATTTATGGTGTTAAACGAAGAAATCATATTACCCCTTACCTGGCTATGTCAGGATGGTTTAGTATGTACCGTGCGAGCAAAAATTATTTGCATCAAAGAGGGCCTTGCATCTAAGGACGTAATGCTTAGCCGTAGAGCTTAATACCTGTTGGGTGTCAGTAACTACCTGAATTAACAATCAATCAGTTATTCCGTCATCTTTGACAGTCGTTAGAAGTAATTTGATTCATCGCTATTTTTTCCAATTTCTTGAACAATTCACACAATGGACTTTACGGAACAGCACAAAACATTCATGGTTAAAGGGTATTTTCGAAACAGGGCTAGAGTAAATTGTAAGTGGCAATACAATCCGGGTTTGTGCATGGACGATTTTCACGAACATTTTCCTAACGTTGCTTTTATTGCTGGGGATTTTTATCATTGGCTGAAAAGAACCGTGGCTGTGTTTAGGGAAACAGGTTCTATACAACACAAAAAAGGAGCAGGAAGACCATCTGTAAGAATAGAAGAACTTGTTGCAAACGTTCGTGTATCTAGTGCAGTGATGTTATTTCTAACTTTACCAGTTAGTGTGGCATCTGCTTTTTCCAAACCTAAAATAGTAAAAACCTATTTACGTAACACCATGGGACAACAACGCCTTTCGGACTTATCACTTATCTTTAATCAGCATTGAACACGAGTTTGTTAAAACATTAAATATTGACGAAATTATGAACGATTTTGCAAAAAAAAACTCTTGACGATCTGGTCGTTTTGTATAATACCTTGTATAGTCAGTGGCGCAACCAGAAATTTTGTTCGGGGGGGGCTTTAACTTCTTGCGCGGAAGGCGCTCTTTTGCGCCGCAGGCGAAAATTTTTTTGGGTGCCACGCCCTTTTTTGGGTAAAATACGTATAATTGACGAGAGCGACAGCCCCCTAAAACTTCTACAATAATACGCCGCTGGCCCTAACGAAATATTTATGAAAAAAAAATTTAGAGGTTTTATATTAATTAGTAAAAATTTATTTAATATAAGTAACGCATATATTAAGCATACTTATACTAAAACAAAAACTTTATACAATAAGTTGTAAGTAATCACTAATAATACTAATATTAAAGTAAAATTCTTAGTTTTGTTCTTGCCATTTCGTCCAGAATTTCTTCCACGGTAATATCAATATTGTGGTTTGCATAAATAGGTAGACCAGGGTCGATAATTTTTGAAACAAAAAATAATAACAGTAGGATGAAACCTATTGGAAAAGAAAGAGAATATAACAAAAATGAAAGGAAAAATAATTTACGGGCGATCCGAGGTCTGGAAGTGGAAAGGGGTGAGTTTTTAAGGCTAGAAAATGATTTATCTCGATTTCCGGGAAAACTACAAGTCCTATGGAAAAACGTTAAATAGCAAAGTTGTAGGTAATAAAAAGATCTACAACTTTTGTCTTAACACTTTTTTCACATTACCTCAAAACTTATGTGAAAAATTCAAATAACCAAGTTTTTGTTTTTTTATTTTTATCTTTTACAAAAAAAATTATGTTTTCACGAAATTTGGTGATAACTTACCTTTTTATGTCCCAAACACACTGTAATTATTTTGATTTAAAATATTTATTTTTTCACCTTATTTTGACTTAATATCGAAAAAGCACCCTTATTTTCAATCGAGAATTCTCACGTCAAAATATCTGCTGTTTTAAAAAAGTTTGGTGGGCTTTTTGTTCGTTGAAATCTCTATTTTCTGATGGTGTAAAAAATATATACATTACTATGGTAAATGTTCTCAAAAAATGCAAAGAAACGGAAAAAACTCGAATCAGATTTTTTTTTAATCATTATGTACAATTTTGACCTATTTATTAAAATTTATACTTTAATTACTCAAAAAACGTAAGAGTCAATGTTACATTGATAAACAAAAAAATTACAAATCCATAAAACATTGAGATTGCAAAAAACATGCGAAAATAGTTCGCGTGACATGAAAAATTGGTTTGCAATTAAACGAATAGGCTAAGTTTCTAAGCTCGGGAGGGGGCTGCAGCCCGGCAGCCCCCCCCCTGGTTGCGCCACTGTGTATAGTACTTCGTGACATAATGTTTGTACAGACTTGTTGAGTGTTCATTTGCTTTACGGTTTTCTGTCTTTTGGAGTCTATAAGGCTCGCTCACTGCTACCCCCGTTACTACCATACATGGTAAGCAACATTATAAGTGGTGTTTTAAAATTTTGATTTTGCAACATGTCTGCTGGAATATTACGTATAATGACTTAATAACTACCTATGTTATGTCTACCAGTCTACCTAGGATTATAAAATAAATTCGAATTGTTTGCTGTTTTAATACCGTGCGAGCAAAAATTATTTGCATCAAAGAGGGCTTGGATTTAAAAAAAGGAAGGGCTTGGTTTAGATCACAATGATATGGGGACGATATATCTAACCAAATCTAGGTTAAAATTTTGTCAAATTTATATTATGATATGCCAAACTAATGAGTAATAAAATAAGTAAACAAATACAAATTTATTTTTGTTTTTTACAAAATTAACAAAGTAAGAATATACAGAAAGAAAAAGAAAAATAATTAGGTACATAAATTGCTGAAATTGGCCACCGCCACGCTCCAAGCATAAATTCCTGCAGTAATTCCTGATCTCTGGAGAAATGTTACTACCACATTCTTGGATGATCCTTTCTTGTAATTGTTCTAAATTTGCAACTGGTGTTTTAAAAATAGTGTTCTTTAAATGAGGAAAAACGAAGTAATCCATAACCGTTAAACAAGGGGATCTAGGTGGGAATTCAATGTCTGATCGAAAACTGATCAATCTGTCGTCGAAAAAATTGCGTAAGTAGTTAATAGTTTGGGCGGCTGTATGGGCGGTTGCACCGTCCTATTGAAAATATCCAAAACGTAGTTCGTCAAGTAATTGCTCCATGCACAAATGGATTCAAAATATTGTCTCTATACCGCTGTGCTGTAACTGTGTCATAGAAAAAAATAGGACCAACAATTCTTCTTCGGGAAACCGCTAACCAGACACCAATTTTTTGAGGGTGCAATGTGGACCCTACAAAAAAATTTCACTACTCCACATGCGTGTTTTTTGAGAATTCTCACAACCGGAGAGGTGGAACAAGGTTTCATCCGAAAGAAATGTCAGGTCTAATACATCATTTCTTTCCAATAACTTTTGGGTAAACCATTCAGAGTAATTCCTGCGTCTTTCAAAATCTGCGGCTTGTATTTCTTGAAATACTTGTACTTTATAAGGAAATAAATTTAGCTGCTTCTTAAGAATAGTCCTGCATGTTCCATAAGATCTTTCCACTTCTTGGGACGGGCGTCTTATACAATTTGTTGGCGTATTTTGCATTATTTCACGAACGTTTGCAACAAGTTTTTCTGTTCTTACAGATGGTCGTCCTGCTCCTTTTTTGTGTTGTATAGAACCTGTTTCCCTAAACACAGCCACGGTTCTTTTCAGGCAATGATCAAAATCCCCAGCAATAAAAGCAACGTTAGGAAAATGTTCGTGAAAATCGTCCATGCACAAACCCGGATTGTATTGCTACTCACCATTTACTCTAACCCCGTTTCGAAAATACGGTTCAACCATGAATGTTTTGTGCTGTTCCGTAAAGCCCATTGTGTGAATTGTTCAAGAAATTGGAAAAATGAGCGATGAATCAAATTACTTGCAACGACTGTCAAAGATGACGGAATAACTGATTGATTGTTAATTCAGGTAATTACTGACACCCAACAGGTATTAAGCTCTACGGCTAAGCATTACGTCCTTAGATGCAAGGCCCTCTTTGATGCAAATAATTTTTGCTCGCACGGTAGTAATGAAAATATCGCTCACTGGGTGCAATAGTGGCACATCTCAATAATTGGTCATATTGAGTAAGTGATACCATATTACCTTGAATACCTTATTTCTCACACTAACAATAGTGGCATAAAGTTATCTCTAGTGGAACTCGCTAGATGGCACTAGTACGTGTCACTATTGAATTTCGCGCCTTTTTGATCGAGTACGTAGACAACAGTGGCACTTGAATTTTAATACGATAAGTTGGAATACATTTTACATTTTTAATAATGCAACAGTGGCATATTACAGATGGTGTCAATATTGCATGTTATTATTTTATATTTTATTGCTAATTTTAGTGGAATAAGTTTAGTTGTGCCAGTATTGTCATTTCTATTGTAATTTTTTTATTTATGTGTCGTTATTTATTGTTAAAAGCTGTACTATTAGTTCATGTTCAAACTAAATAAACAACATGTTTTATTTTTCAACCTGTTCCTGTTCCTTTTTGCAATAAAATATTGATAAAACAGAAAAACATATTTTTAATCAAAATTAATTATTAAAATAGACCATTTTATTTAATGAAGTGACATATATACAGGGTTCCCCATTTAAAACGAAACAGGCTAAATATCTGGTTCCACGTTAATTTAAAAAAAAAAACGCTCGGACCCGTCCATTTTTATTTCGAGGGGGACATCTTTTGCGTATATTGTCAATCTTGTTACTTCAAGCCCCTAGGAGGGAGGGGGGGTAAGATCTAAATCTTAAATGGATACCCCTATTTTATATAATTTTTTTGGATTCTGCATAAAATTCTGAACATTTTTAATAAAAGCATTATTAGTCTATACTAAACAGTTTCCAAGATATTGACTCTTGAAAAATGAGATTTTTGAACTTTGATAGCGTCTAGCTTTCTAACTGTACGTCTTAGAGTAAAACGGCTTACATGTCCCTATCTTCGATTTTTATTATCTTTCCAATAGTGTCAACTTCCGGTTAAACCGGAAGTACTATATTTCTTACAACCGGAAGTACTATATTTCTTACAACCGGTTTAACCGGAAGTTGACACTATTGGAAAGATAATAAAAATCGAAGATAGGGACATGTAAGCCGTTTTACCCTAAAGACGTACAGTTAGAAAGCTAGACGCTGTCAAAGTTCAAAAATCTCATTTTTCAAGAGTCAATATCTCGGAAATTGTTTAGTATAGACTAATAATGCTTTTATTAAAAAATGTTCAGAATTTTATGCAGAATCCAAAAAAATTATATAAAAAAGGGGTATCCATTTAAGATTTAGATCTTACCCCCCCTCCCTCCTAGGGGCTTGAAGTAACAGTATTAACAATATACGCAGAAGATGTCCCCCTCGAAATAAAAATCGACGGGTCCGAGCGTTTTTTTTTTTAAATTAACGTGGAACCAGATATTTAGCCTGTTTCGTTTTAAATGGGGAACCCTGTATATACGTAAAAGTCAACAATGGCACAATTTAATATTTCCCAATTTAAAAAAAATATGTACAGTTTGAATAAAAAAATAAAGTGCAATACCATTCGACCTTAAATATTCAACATAATTTATTATTAGTTTTCTAATTAAATAAGACAGCTTGTTTAAAACTCAATATATTTAATTTCCAGATTAGGAATTGTTGATTTTCTCAAAACTTACAATTTTTTAATGTGCCATTATTGCACCCAGTGAGCGATATAAGAATTATCATTTTCCATTCGTTATAGAGAGGGGCCCTGAAAATAGGGTTGCCATGTTTAAATCTGGGAGGACTGACACTGACACAAATAAAAAAGGACATTTTTTTAAAACTAAAACCGAATTTATTTTATGTAAAAAATGAACAAAAGTTTTTTCTAACAAAATAACAACTTAAAAATGCTTTAAAAAAATGTATTATTATACAAAATATTTTTTATTAGAACGGACGGCTTCCAAGAGCTTTTTGTTTCTAACTTCCATATTATAAAATTCTTTACAGGTTAAATTAAAATTTGTTTTTAACTGAAGCTCTGCTATTACGTGGTCAACCAAAAGTTTATTTAGGCTGTCGCTCCAGCAGTGGCGCAGCCAGAATGTTGTATTAGGGGGGGTTTTCAAAAAAAAGAACAAGATTTCAAAATTTTAAAAAGCGCTATTTTTGTTTTTTGGTCGTTAATTTTAATACTGTAGGAAAATTGGTATGAATACAAATTCTGTATTTTTTAAATTAATACTTGTTTAAAGGCTTTAGACCAGGGTCGATAATTTTTGAAATTAAAAAAAATAATAGTAGAATGAAACCCATTCGAAAAGGAAGAGAATATTACAAAAATGAAAGGAAAAATAATTTACGGGCGATCTGAGGTCGGGAAGTGGAAGGAGGTGAGTTTTTAAGGGTATAAAACGATTTATCTCGATTTCCGGCAAAACTACAAGTCTATGGAAAAACGTTAAATGGCAAGTTATAGGTAATAAAAAGATCTACAACTTTTGTATTTACACTTTTTTCACATAACCTCAAAATTTATGTGAAAAATTCAAATAACCGTTTTCGGTTTTTTATTTTTATCTTTTACAAGAAAAATATGATTTTCAATCGAAAATTCTCACGTCAAAATATCTGCTTTTTTAAAAAAGGCGGTGGGTTTTTTGTTCGTTGAAATCTCTACTTTCTGATGGTGTAAAAAAAATATACATTACTATGGTAAATGTTCTCAAAAAATGCAAAGAAACGAAAAAAACTCGAATCCGAATTTTTTTTAAAAATTATTATGTACAATTTTGAGCTATTTATTAAAATTTATACTTTAATTACTCGAAAAACGTAACATTTCATGTTACATTGATAAACAAAAAAATTACAAATCCATAAAACATAAAGATCGCAAAAAATATGCGAAAATAGTTGTTCTAAATATAATTAAAGGTAGGATTTAAAAGGTATTTCATCACATTTACCATAGTAATGTATATTTTTTTTTACACCATCAGAAAGTAGAGATTTCAACGAACAAAAATCCTTTTTTCTACTACCGTGCGTAAAACACTAACTTTACACACTATGGAAGGTGTCTAAAATTTAACTTTTTTTAACTAGTGCGTAAAGTAAATTACTTTACGCACTAGTTAAAAAAAGTAAAAAATATGAATGATTACATTGATATGGATACCTGCATTTTTACTTAAAATTGGTCTGGTTGGCCATGGACAAATGGCGATTTCTGTTTGACGTATCTGAATGTTGACAATTTGTGATTTATGCCAGGTGGTTTAATGATTTTAGGAATTAGTGAAGATTTTAATATGGTAAGTTTTGAGTTGTGATATCAAATGTGTTATATTGTTATGATTTCGTTTAATTTTATTTCAGATTTTTAAATCTCAACATTATGGACAGTGATTTATCGGATTTTGAAAACACTCCGCCGAATATTGCAGATTCTGCACAGGAAGCTACTTGCAATTTGCTTCCCAACAAGTCTCGGTTAATTTACGAGCAAAAATATACATTGTTTATAAGTTGGTGCAAGAAAAATAAAGTGACAAGGTACTCAGAAAATGTTTTGCTAGCTTATTTTTCAGATGAATTAAAAAGCTATAAATCATCGACAATGTGGTCAATATTTTCCATACCTTGAAAATTAAAAATTCAGTAGATATTTCAACCTACCACAAGTTAATTGCCTTTCTTAAACAGAGAAGCAAAGGCTACGAAGCAAAGAAATCAGGAATATTTGAGAAAAATCATTTCATCATGTTTATTTTGGAGGCTCCGGATTCGAAGTTTTTAATGATAAAGGTAACGTTACATCAATTTAATTCTATTGGTAAGGTAAAATATCGTATCAAAATTATAGAAGTTTTACCTTAGTTCTTAATACTTTTAGATTCTCTATAAAATGTTTGTATTTAATAGTTATTATAGATTTTATATCGACACGATTTATTATTTTAGGTTGCATTTATTATTGGCATTTCTGGGGCTTGTCGCAGAGAAGAACTGATGAAAATGACAATAAATGATGTTGAGAACAAGGAAACAGTCCTTATTATAAGAATTCCTGATTCAAAAAATGGTATGGAAAGAATTTTTACAGTTCTAAACCCAAATAATTCCATAAATTATTTATCGTACATTATAAAATATATGACATTAAGACCTAATATTGAATCATCCATATTATTTTTAAAATATGCCCAAAATAAATGTTCGAAACAACCTGTGGGCATAAACACATTTGGTAAGATGCCTTCTGTAATAGCTGAATATCTGAAATTGCCAAATCCAACATGTTATACTACTACACTCTTTTCGAAGGTCATCTGCCACTATGTTGGCAAATTCTGGAGGAGACCTTATAACAGTACAGAAGCATGGGGGATGGAAATCATCTGCCGTCGCAGAGGGTTACATTGACAGTAGGTACACTGAGCAAAAAAATTGACATATCGAATAAAATATTAACAAATGATGCTTCCTCTAGTACGTTTGACAATATTCCTGAAATCGCAATAAGTAATATTACATCAAATTTGTCTTCTGAAGTTTCAACCAATATAAATAAGCTAACTGATACACCATTTACATATAGTTGTAATGTGGCTTGTAACAGCAGACGTGTGGATTGTGAAGGTTCACAAGTAAATTCTAGACTTAAGAGCCAAGGATTAACTTTTAATAATTCTAATAGCTGTACATTTAATATTCATATAGTCCACAATTAAATTGAATATAAATCCGTATTTGTAAGTACATATATGAAATTTTATTATTGTTATTGTTCCTATAACTTTTGTTCTTAATATTTTTTCCTTTAAGAAATAATCGACCATTTCAATACATAACAGCGACCCTGTATAACGTCCGGTAGTAGAAAAAATTGTGTATGCAATTCGTGCGTAAAGTGCCTTTTTTTTACTCATGTGATTTGCGCACTCGCCTGCGGCTCGTGCGAAAAATTTCCCAATCGTAAAAAAAATGCTACTTTACACCCTTGTTGCATAAATAACTATTTTAAAAAAGCAGATATTTTGACTTCAGAATTTTCGATTGAAAATTAAGGTGCGTTTTCGATATTAAGTCAAAATAAGGTGAAAAAATAAATATTTTAAATCAAAAAAATTACAGTGTGTTTGGGACAAAAAAAGGTAAGTTTTCACCAAATTTCGTGAAAAAAAAATTTTCTTTTAAAAGATAAAAATAAAAACTTGGTTATTTGAATTTTTCACATAAATTTTGAGGTTATGTGAAAAAAGTTTTAAGACAAAAGTTGTAGATCTTTTTATTACCTACAACTTTGCCATTTAACGTTTTTCCATAGGACTTGTAGTTTTGCCGGAAATCGAGATAAATCGTTTTCTACCCTTAAAAACTCACCCCCTTCCACTTCCAGACCTCGCATCGCCCGTAAATTATTTTTCCTTTCATTTTTGTTATATTCTCCTCCTTTTCTAATGGGTTTCATCCTACTATTATTATTTTTTATTCACTTTTTACCATTTTCAAAGGCTTCAGCCCTGGTCTACACCGTAAAAACCCATCTTAGTCTGGGGGGGGGGGGGGGGTTAACCCCTAAAACCCCCCCTCGCTGCGCCACTGCGCTCCGGGCTGCATTGCATAAAGAAAAAATTCTTTCGGTGTCAGCGTTTGACCCGTATATTGAAAACACAAACTGTATTATTTTTAAAAAATAATGAATTAGCTAAAAAGATGTTGTTCCATTTCTGGATAATGGATTCCTCAGGTAAAGCGCAAGCTTTGTCAAGGGTAGGTTTTAATATACAATATTCTTCATACAAATTATCAATATTTATGTCTATGGATAAGTTTGTTACGATTTCCACCATTGAATCAAAGTCAAAGGGGCTTTTTAGACCAAAAATATTTAAGAAATCCAGGACTTTAGGCGTCCTTCCAACGATCTTCGAAGGACGCTAAATTTAAGCCTCAAATCCAGGACACCTGGCAACCCTACCTAAAAACGTTTGCAGGGGAGCCCACGGCCCACTCAGTTTTTGTTGCGCCACTGTTGTTGTCCACTCAATTTGTAATAGTTCCTATATAATTGTAATAATGTTAAACAATGGACTATAACAATAAATGTATTTTTATTATTATTATTATTACTTATATTATGAGTAACTTCAATTTTGAAGAGCTATTCAAAAAGTTAATTACGAAAAAACCTCCACCAGAGGGGTAAAAGAACCCCCTAGCCCTAGGGCAACCCCAACCCTATATAAATTCCTGGTAAGACACACCTTAATGGTTAAACGCTTTCGTTTTTTTCTTATCTTTTCTACTTATCTGTTTACCTACGTGGTTAAATAACCACATTATCATAAAATACTAAGGTTATTTATATATTTTAAAATTTTTATATTATCATAAATTTACAATAAAAATAACAATTTAAAAACTAGTTTTATCATTATCATTATTTAACTTTACGTTTAATAATAGTAGCGATAAAAATTGAATCATGGAGATAATTTAATTCCTAGTTACCATATCACGATAATAACTATATTAACCTGTAACTTTCCAAATGTTAAAATAACTGGAACGGTTAGTTTTATTGTAAGCTGACGTCACGGATGGAAGTAAGTTTAGATATTCCATGTGTAGGCAATGTTGCTGGTGATAGCCTTGGGTGATATTAATATTGTAAATTCTCGGTTACAATACTACCTTACCGTGTTATCTGTAACTGCCACGTTTTCTTGGTTTTTAAATGATTGCCAAGTAAGTTTTTAATTATAATTTTTAATATTGTCTTATGATTTGCCTACTTTTGATACAATCACATTAATTTACTCACATATTTGGTTTCATTTAACGGTTCCCCGGCAACCGTTGTAAAGTCGTGTTAACAATAACCCAGCATAACGTGTAATTAATTGACTGTCACGTATTTATTTTATTTAAATGCCGTCTGCCAAGTAAGTTTTTAATTATTTATCTTATATATTATTTACTTACTTTTAATTACGTCACAATAACAATACTTTTCAAGCTAAGCGTTGCTACATTTTAACCGTAATGGTTAAAAATATTACTTATTTAAGAGGAAGTATATACAGTATGGGCATTGGGCACTGAACCGAAAACTGGTTTTAAACGTACTGCCATCATAGTCGTCATGGGCGTCCATAGGGGGGGGGGGGGGGGAAACGGGCACTTGCCCCCTTCTAGGTAGGCGCCCACATTACTATTTTATTTTATAATTCAGTATAAATATTGAATAGTACCTACAGTGGTTAGTTACATGATAAAAAAATATTGTTAAAGTTTTTGCCCCCCCCCTGAAAAACGCTCTATGGACGCCCTTGATAGTCGTGTAATAATTGGATTTCCATAGCTCATGACGCAAATTCCAGGGGCGGATTTACCACAACGTTTATAAGTAGGGTTTATTAAAAGTAAGAGACTAAAATTTTATAGGCAATTATAGCATTTACCACAAAGAGCATAAATGTAATGACGGAGCTCCTTTTCTCCCCTTGGGAGGAGCTGCCCCTATGCCCCTAATGTAATATCATCGTTAAAAAGCGACATGTCAAAAATGGTAAAGCCCAGCAAGCTGAAATTTGACACTTGTGTTGCATTGCACAAAGGTATTTACTTACTAGTGATGGGATAACTCGAGTGAAAAATAACCGAACACTCGGTTTTTTCAATCACTTGAATAATTCGATTATCTTCGGAAATAATTCGAGTGACAAAATGAGTGACGAACATAATGGTTTTTGATAGTGATGGGATCAGTCGAGTTAAAAAATAACCGATCACTCATTGCGGCTACACAAAGTAGTTACTTACACTACGGAACTGGCGACCTTTTTTTTTATTTTTATTTTTTTTTAGAAGTCTAAAAATATATGTGGTTGATTATTGAAGTGATTAAGTGATTAAAAAAAACAGTTTTTTAGTACTTTGGCGGCCTTTTTTTTTAATTGCCCCTAATATAGCATTTCAGTGAACAATCGATTATCATTCGGTTTTTTTAATCACTCGAATACTCAGTAGTCGATTATTAAAATAACTCGATTTTTCCCATCACTAGTATTTACCAATAATTAACTAATCAGGCAATTTTGACTGTGACCTTGACAAACATAATTTACTTACAATTAAAGTGGCTCGGTTAGCTTTTGAATAATTTTTGTAAAAGTTTGGACAAGTTTGTACGCACTTATACGAGGTTGTACAAGTTTATACAAATTTGAACAATTTTGAATAAGTCTGTACAAGATGTACAATATTGTATGCGCACTGGTACAGTTTGTACAAACTTAGTGCTGGGACATCGAAACGGACCATCGATGTTGACCGTCGATGTTAACATCGAAAGCTAACATCGATGGCTTAAAAACATCCGTTGCAATACATCGATGTTTTCTAAACATCGATATTTAATAATGTGGGAATAACCGACTTATTTTAATAACGACTAACCGGTTATTGACTTCTAAAAAAAGAAAAAAAAGGTCGCCGGTCCCTAATTTTGGAGTGCAACGCAACACGAAAGGTGGGGGAGACGGTTTAAATGAATTCGTTCCTGGAATTATAACTAAAACAAAAAAAAAGGTCGCGAATTTTCATCACTCCAATTATAACATTGCATTGAACATCGAAAGGTAAACATCGATGTCGGCATCGATGTTTATGACCTCTAACATCGATGTCGAAAACATCGAACATCGGTAACAGAATATCGATGTTTCAAAAACATCGATGAACATCGCCCAGCACTAGTACAAACTGGTACAAGTTTGTACGCACTAGTACAAGTTTGAACGTACTTTTACGCGTTTGTACCATAAACATTTACCTTTAGATACGTACAGCTTATCTCGTGCGCAAACAAAAGTTACGTTTTATGGGTGAAAAAATGCGTCCGAGCGCACGGCTCACAGGTCAGATGCCTTCCCTCCCAGCAGGATTGGGCATGCGCACAAACCTCTCTTTATCGGCCTGTCCTTCTTTAGCGAAATGCACAAAAGACACTCCAGAACCGGCTCAGTGCTATAATTTGTTGTTGTGTTTTAAGTTTTCTCTGTCGATTCCTGGTTGTTTATTTGTGGGTATTTAATATTTACGGATTTCTAGTTTTTGTGTAGTTTAATGAATTGTGTTTGTGCTTTTAGTGAGTCGGATTGGAATACAAGCAATGACTAGTAACAGCCGTTGTATTATTTTGTTATGCCCAAATAAGGGCAAAATACCGGGTATTTCGTTTTCAGTCAGTGTTGGAGTAGTGAGGTATCTTGATATAAAACATTATTTTATTATAATCAATTTAAACAGATCAAACTAGTCCTAGGCTACACAAATAAGGTATGAAAATAAAGAGAAACACACACCAAGACATATTATCCCGATGCATGTTTCGATATATTTTATTTGCAGCATTGCAATTAATTCTAATTAGGTACGCCTATTTTTCGGGCAATACCTATATTGCTTCGAAAAGTTTAAAAGACACTTTTCTCTATACTTATATTAGGTATATAAAAGAAAAAAGTAAATACCTAGGTATGTTTATATTAATCCAAGGGTGAAAGTATTCCACGGGTCACGTTCTCGGGCAAAAACTCTTTCAAATTCTTGAACAAGAAATTGTGCTTGAAAAAGTTTTACACGTACCCACCCAAGTTTTTCCCAAATTGGAATAATCAATACAAGTTATATACCAACTAATATTTGACATGAGGTTAGGTACGCGATAACATCGAAGATTGGTTATTTTGCTGGTTTTGTTTGCTTTTTATATTCGATTTTATAATAGTATTATGAGATACAGTAAAACAAAGTTGAACTTGTAGATTTCCACTATATTAGACAGAAAATGACATGTTTCGCTAACACTGTAGCTTCGTCAGATGACAATGATTTAATTTTAAATTAAAAACCTTAAATTTTTTTAAAAGTAAGGCACAGTTTACGCGTAAGTTTGACAAAGAAATACATAATAAAATATTCTGGATATGCGGTTGTGAGGACAAAAATTCTTTTTTTTTGTTTCGTGTGTCTTCTTTTTGGCGGGGATGCTAGTGCAATCAAAATGTAATGCTTGCTTTATAGGTACCTCTCATTTAAGATTTAATTTAATTTAAGATTTAATTTAATTTAAGATTTAATTTATCATTTAAACTAAACTAAGAAATAATTTTGTTAATTTATACCTCGAAAACGTGCCACTAAATTAAATTAAATGAAGTGCAAAAAAAAGAAGATTTGTCCAGCTGTTGTTACAACAATTAAAGCAAGTTGTAAAAACAAATAGTAGTCTTCCATTACAAATCACAAGAATTTAGATCAGTCAAAATAAATAGAGAAAAACAACTTTATTTGTTGATAAAAATAAAACTTCCAACACTAATTTTAGGTTATTGTCACCGATCAAAATATTCATCTTTCTTCCTGGCCAATCACGGACAGTTGTGGAGAACGATTTAATGCGATTTAGCACGATCTGGCACGATCTTTTACCTTAATTTGAAAGTTGGTCAACTCCAGTGGCGGCTCGTGCCGTTTTAGTGAAGTAGGGCCAGGTAAACCCTTAGCGCCGCAGGCCAAAAAATTTTGGGTGCCACGCCCTTTTTTGTTAATAGTTCTTGCTTTTAAAGTAGGAAAAATAAGCAAAAAGGCACCTAATTTAATTTATGAATTTACAATCATATCTTGAATATACCTAAACACGATAACAAGTTGAAACACACAAGCAATGTCAGTGGTTTCATCTGCGATAACAGCGATAAACGGAGAGTCTTTATTTCTTTTATGACTTCATCATGATACACATCTAACATACAGTCCAGAAGTTCATTTTGTATGGTTTTTGATGTTCCTTTAAATACTTTCGATTTTTCAATATGATCTTTAAGAGTTTTGTCTAATTCTGAGCTGAAATTTATTAATTCACGAAATATGCCCCTATTTTCCGACGTCTCTTTTTCGTCATGACCTCTTAAAGCCAACTCAAATGCACCACAAAACCGAACGCAGTTTATAATTTGGTTTAATATGTATCTGTTTTTATCAATTTGTTCGTTTTTCTTCATTATTTCATTGTGATATGCAGAATTTAATTGAGTTTTAATGTTAATTTTACCAAGCATACTGAAATTAAATATATTGTTTAAATGTACCTTCGATTTTTCATGTGTCTTCATTTTGTCCCAGAAATGGACCAAATCATCTGTACCTTTTTGGGACCAAGTTTGCTTCCCACCAAATAAAACACACATAAAACAAAATAGTCTATTAGATTCATCACAACCGCACACCCAAGTATTTTTTCCATAAAGTTTCCTTTAAAAATCTAATAGTATTCATTACTTATGTATTTCTAAAATAAAAAGTTCGTTAACCCTACATTAAATCAGCCGCCGGCCGAACGAAAACAAATCGGGACGCGACGCGAACATCAGCTGTTTGAAACGTCTAACATCAAACGGTCAAACGAAGAGAGCCTGGCTACGTCGTCGAGATTTTTGCCTGCTTGCATTCAAGGTCATTTTCCAACGTTTTTTTATTGAGGTGATGGCGTTTCGTCACCTCCCGTGTGCCTCGTCGCGCTTGGCGCTGAAGCTACGTTACCGTTTTACGCATAATCGCGTCCTTTTAGATGGAAATTTGCACCCGACTGTGTTCCATTTTTAAATTATTTTGCTAATTGCTTTAAAAACGAGAATATTAATTTTAATAGGTTTTGGTAATTTGTAAAGGGCAGGACGCTAGACAGGAGTGCAGGTAGTGCCATGGCACTGTGGCTCTACCCCACGAGCCGCCACTGGTCAACTCTTAAATTAAATTAAATGATAAATTAGTTTAAATGAGAGGTATAAACGTATGCATAAGAAAATTAACTTTCAACTTTTAAATTCTTAGTTTAGTTTAAATCTTAAATTAAATTAAATGGTCAATGGGAGGTATAAAGTCAGGCATAAAAGTAAGGCACAGTTTACGCGTAAGTTTGAGAAATAAATATATAATAAAATATTCTGGATATGCGGTTATGAGGACAAAAATTATTTTTTTTTGTTTCGTGTGTCTTCTTTTTGGCGGGGATGATAATTGGACTAAAAATGGGGTGTAGCACTTAAATTTCAGAGAAAATAAAAAACATGAAAATAGTGCAAAACATCATTATAATGTGGTAAGTTTTGAGATGTTAGGACAAACTAATATTTTAACTTGTTTAAGTAGTGCTTATGCTGATGAAATTAAAATTCACAACGAGAAAGTTAGAAAAAACAGACACGTACTTTCGAAAATAATAGACATTTTAATTTTTTTTAATTTAAAGCCTGACTCACTAGTCACGAGCCGCCACTGTTTATTTGACTTGTTATCTTTCTTTTTAAACTAAAAACATGACGACGAATCATTTTTAAACAAATTTTAGAAACAAACCCTTAAAAATAATTTTCTATCCTCAAAATCGGATATGTTTGCAGCTACTAAAAATGCCAGAAATAACTACGTTATTTCCCAACTTGATCGAAAATTGAGAAGAAATTCCAATATTTTGGCAAGAATTAGGTGCAAATTACGCGTAAAAATAAATTGATGACAACTTTTACAATCTCTTGAGCAAGAACTTAAATTATAAAGCCCGGACCTGTCTATTTTCCCATTCGTCAAATGATAATGTTGCAATGCGCATGCCTAATCCGGTGTAGCTTTGTTTACATGCGCGAGGCCATAAATTTGCATTTGCCATTTTCATGATTATTGTTTGCTTATCTAAAGGTAAATATCTATGGTTTGGTATGGTCACTTTGATTGTGAGTAAATTATGTTAGTTATGTTTTGATCTCGGCTTTAAATTAGGAGCAGCTCCCTCTGGAGACAGAGGCGGCCGTCAATGTATGATGTATCCACTTTGTGGTTAGTACTATAATAATTGTCTGTAAAAGTTTAGTCTCTAGTAGAAGTAGTAGTAACATGTTTTATTTAGCAAAAAGCTACAATTAAATATTTTTTAATACATTTTTAACACATTTTTATAGATTTATTTTTAAATTTTAAAACGCAACCTTTTAACAAAAACAGACAGAAAAGTTAAACATTTTGTAAATTGTATCAAATATTAGATATCATTTTGTTATTTAATTAAATGTAATTTTAAAGTTTTTTTAAACAGTTTTAATGATTTTTGAGATTCAATAGAATTTTCCAAATTATTATATTCTATCAAACCTTTATAAAAAATAGATTTATAAGCTAATGTTTTAGACACCCTATCCACATAAAAATGTTGATTAGTTCTTGTTTTATAATTATGATGGTCATAATTAAAAGAACAAAATTTTTTTAAACAATCAGGGAATAAATTATTTTTAAAGATACATACTAAATAAAAAATTAAATTTCTGACATTCAACCAATCTAAATTTTTCAACATAAAATTAATTTTTGTATATTTGTCACAATTTAAAATAATCGGCATTGCCATATTTTGTAAAATTTGTAATTTATCAAATATTTCCTCACTAGCACAATATAAAATGGAAGAACAATAAAGAAAATGTGGTAATATAATAGTAGTAAATACAGTTTTTTAGAAAACAAACTTAAATTAGAACTGATTCTTTTAAAATAACCTACTTTTCCGGCAATCTTCGATATGATACTTTCAAAATAATTAAAAAATTTGAATTTTGAATCAATGATTATCCCTAAATACTTAAAACTATTTACTAATTCCAATTTTTCACCAACAATTACAACATTTATATTTGGACAATTTAAATTATTACCCATAACCATACATTTAGTTTTTGAAATATTTAATTTTAATTTATATACTTTTAGCCAATTTAATAATATATTTATCTCAGAATTTAGAGTATTTAGAGACCATCAAAAATATTTAAAACATTAATGTAAATTAAGGTGTCATCAGCAAACATTTGTAACTTACACATTTTTAAAACTAATGGCATATCGTTGATGTATAAAATAAATAATATTGGACCTAGTATACTAATAATAATAAATATTATTTTCCAATTAGTTCTCATGCCGACTCTGGTTTAAAGGTCTTTTCACTATCTAATATCCGCTCTTTAGAAGTATGTATATTAAATTAGGAATTTTAATTTTAACTAATATAATGTGCAGATATATGACATTGGCGAAGAAAGAAAATTTTTTAAATTAATAGTATTTTAACATAGTACGTCCTAAGTACCATTAACATTCTGGTAACGTTGCGTCGTTCATGTCATTATTCTGTTGTAAAGTCAAATTAATTTTAGAACTCGCCGCATCACCTGTCATTAATGGCACCCCGTCGAAGAAGGTATATTTTACGTTAAGCGGTTGGCTACAGAACCAGGACCGGACTAAGTTCTTTTACCTTCGCCTTCGCCATCTGTTAAATTTTGTAAGGGAGCCTTAATATTTTGTAAAGATATAGCGTAAATACTAATTTTCTTATTTATAAAATAAAATATTGACAGAACCGTACCTACCAAAATAAGTATGTGAAAACATTATAAAACTAAAGGAAAAGAAGGAAACAGCATTTATTTTTTTAGTATTTATTTATAACAAGCAAAATAGGTATTTCTGTATTTATTTTATTATACAAGGCAAAAATTAATACATTTTTTGTGAGGTATGTATAAGCTTTGTGGTGCACGTCTAATTAAAACACCATATTGGGAACCCTTTTGCTTTTGTTATTTATGTGGGTGTCCGTAACTAAGGAGCTAGGTATACAGTAACAGGAGATACTGGACTTGAAAATGGGTCATTTAATTTAATTTCTTATACGGTTAAAGAGATACATGGTGATCCAAGTAAATATTTACTTTGTAAAATTTGCGATGATTTGATGTTAAGCCAGTGGCGGCTCGTGCTCTATTTATGCGGGTAGGCGACGGGTACGATATAGGTGTAGCGAAAAAATTTTTGGACCACGCCCAAATTTGGTCAATAATTTAATGTTAATAAATTATTACTTTATCACTTACTTATAAAAAAAAAATGACCACAACCACTTATTATTATTATTGAAACAATGAATAATTTTAAAAAAACTCAAAAGCCACCTTAAAACGTTTAAAATGTAAGTCCGTATAATTTTTCTATTAGGTATCTATAATCGCAATCACCTATCGGTACGCGACCGCGACTGAAGTAACCTAGAAGTCCTACAACCTACAACCAAACGGAATTACCTGATATAGTACCTAATTTTTCCTATGATTATCATAATATCTTACTTTGTCTTATTAATGTTGTAAAATTAAAATATATATGATTTAAAGTAAGGCTGCCAACCTCTTTAGAATTGTCCCGCCCCTATACATTTACCTTAAATCGTCCCGTATTTCTTAAATCTGTCCCGCAAGTCCCGGACTGAACATATTATTTTGCAAAGCATCATAATATGCAGCAGTTATCGGCATTAAAAATATCGGTGGATCTCGCCCAACTCAAATTTCATGGAGTTATAAAATATGATTTTAAAAATAAATAGAATATTTGTTTAAAAAGGGTGGACAACCCTAACCCTATACAAGTTTACATGTAATGGTGAAAAAGCGAATATTGCCCTGCTGTAAAAAATCCTAAACTTTCTTCAAATGTCGAATTTCACTGGCTAGTGGCTACACAATACACACAAACAATCACTGGATCACCGTATTTCCCGATTTCCCCGTGTACCTCGAATAGTTTACTTACGTAGAGGTCACTATTGTACAACAAAAACAACAACAAACCTCGCCTCGCTCGTTAATGCACCTGGCCGGCAAAGAAAATTTATAGGGTTAGAAATGTTAACTCCTTGTTAAAAAACACAGTAGAGGGAGAAAGAAGAGAGAGAGAGGGGTGTTAGTGGGCCCGCCAGCCATCAGAGGCGCAATGGCGGGAAATTTGAACAGCGGTTTTAGGACTTTTCAATTTAATTATTAACTTTTGAACGAGTTTTTATTGATTTAATTTGTGATTCAATATAAATATTATTAAATCACAAATTAAAGCAATAAAAAGACGCACAAACGTTTTTATTTTATGGAATAAATAATGCACGTTCCTATATTAACCAAGATTTAGAAAATAAATGGAAGCACTTTATGGTAAATAATGTTTTCTACGTTTATTTAGAAATAAAAACTGCATTGACAACCATAACAAAAAACAACTGTTTAGAATAAACTAATGTCCTTAGGTTACGTCTCACAGGTCTCACTCATCTGGAATTGTCTCAATTCATATAGGTAATATTATCACAAATACTGTATAAAACACAAGCACTAGGATGCATTCAGACACGTACTAAAAGATCCATAAACTATCAGGTGATTCTTACATCATTCTCTGAAACAAAAGAAACAGTATCGAGTAGACATTAAATTTCTCTGTAAAATATGGCCGATGGCCAAGTATCTACTTATCGAGTTAGCTTAAACCATTATCTTTGTGCCATTATGTTATACTTCTAATCCACTCAGTAAAATAAAAATGTTAAAATTATCATTTCAAGAGACTAAACTTATCTGTTCGTAACTGATAGATTGTTAGGTATTACCTCGGGCACACAAATGTGTTTCAGTTATCTGCAGGCTGCCCAGTGATATTTTGTTAAGATTGGCTTGTTAACCAACACCTATTATGTATTTTTATTTATTGTAAACTTACATTTCCTATATTCCTATATAAAAAATAGGTAAAGAATAGTGTAAACTCAATTTGATAAACAATAAAAAAATAATTACCTGCATAGTAGGCTGGAATAATAACTGAAAGATTATACACATCGGCGAAGTTTTCTAGAATAGAAACTAAGAGAATTGTATATTAAAATGATAATAAAAAATTAATATATTTCCTCAGAAAAAAACGTGGACAAGAAAAATTGACAGTTGTGACGTGGATGGCGGGCTGGCGGCTGGCTGGTTTGTTCCAATTAGCACCTGGCGCAGTTTGGGAAGCGTAATAGTAGGTCAGAATATAACTGTCCTTCTCTCTCTTCTTTCTCTTTCTACTGTGTTGCAAAATCGTCCATTTAAAGTTTCACCGGGGTGCTGGCCGGCTTTCTTTCTGCTGGGCGGCCTGAATCGATTTCTATTGATCAACCGAGTCACGTGCTCCGATGGGTTACGGAAGGCGCCGAATCGATTGCCTTGCAGGGCTGGTAGCTTGCGTCTCGTTTCCACGTGGTTTCCACCGTTCGTTACTTCCACCAGCGGTAGCGTAATGAGTATTGTGCCGTATACAACATGAAAGGCACTAAATTTATCGCCTTCCCTTAGTGGACTTCTCATTGCAACCGAGCTTGATAGCCAATCGCTGGCGGTGCAGAAAAAAATATGGAATATAATACTAGCTTTAAGGACTAGTACCTACATTGATGAAATCAAACTATTAGAAGCACATATTGACATATTTTAAAAAGTATTACTTTAATATTATGTTATGAACGGGAAGGTACCATAAGATTGGAGTGCTTGGGGATGAACATTAAGGGTAGGCGGCGCCTACCTTGCCTACCCCGACGGGCCGCCACTGTGTTAAGCGGACATGAATCAAATTTGATGAAGTTATATTTTTGAGGGCAAGAAGGAGGATTCCATAATGAGTTTTAAGATACCTCCTAGGGAACGCCAGTTACATAATATGAGTTTGATAAATTCTCGCATATATTTTTTGTTTCTCACATTTATGACCTCAAACTTCAAATTATGAAAAAAGGATCTTTTATACGTAAAAAAGTTGCACTTTCAATTAGTTTTTGAGATAATTGCGTTTAAATGCTAAATGGCAAGAAACATTTAAATAAACACCTTTCTTAACGAAACATATTTATTGAAAATTAACCCTACGCTCTTAAGCATAAATGACATATTTTCAAGTCTACTATCCCCTGTTGCTGTATTTGCCCATTAGTTATGAGACATCCTGTATATAACGACAAGTAAATGATTTAACTAGGCACTGCTTTATTGATTTCATAATAGATGAGTTAACCAAAATAGTGTTTGTCCTCACTGTTAAACTTAAATAATAAACACCAAGAAAATCTGTCTCTGAATTACTTATATAAAATCCAAAAGTAAAATGTTTAAAACACACACTACACAAAAAACAGCCACCGCCACAGAAACACTTAAAAATACCAAAATCGGAAGAAAATAATATGACGCAACCTGACGCGTGAGCTTGCTACGGTCCACTGCTGATCTGGGAACTTTAACGACGAAATCAGATCAGCTGTTAATGTCAAATGTCGTTGTCTTCTGTCGAGACGCTTTGTTTTAAGAAAACGTTAACTCTATCAACTTAATAATGTAAGAACTGAATTTTATGACTGTTTAGAATATTGCTTGGCAAGTTTCCAATTAAATTAGTTGTTGTCTTAATAGATATTTTTTTTAAATGCGATTATTTTGTCTAAGCTGGAGGGTCTAGGTGTTGGTGGCCCGTTGCTCTCCTAGATACGAAGTTACTTGACTGGGCGCTCCCAGATAGTCCGATTCAACAACTTCCAATCCACAAGTATAAAACTATAAAAGTACCATCTAAGGTTCCCCAGGGGTCTCATCTGGGCCCATTTTTTATTTGATTTGTTTATTAACGACCTGGGGTAGCATTTCAAATACAGTCAATTCCTCTTCTTTGCTGATGATTTAAAATTGTACAGTTGACGACAGATAATTTCGTAAACTAAACTGTGACACTATAAATGCAACTTTTTTACCTTTGTAACGTGTTAATTGTTATCATGATATCTGCCAAAGTATTGTCATTATCTTATTTGATTTAACAATGCCTCATTTAAGTATTATTGAAAAAGCAAGAATAATATGCTTAGTAGAAATAGGGTGGTCTTATGGAACAATAGCCGATCATTTTACAGTACCTAGAAGTACTGTTCAAGGAATTGTAAAAAAATTGCGCTATCATCAAACACTTAAAAGGTCTGTTGGGTGTTGGGTCTGGTTTAAATAATAGAAAATCATCAAATGAAGAAGACCGAAATTTGGTGGAGTATTTAAGGCAAAATCCATTTGAACCTGCAGTATCCGCTATGCACATAACAGGATTCCCTGCTTCATCTAGAACTGCGCAACGCCCAGTAAGACAATGTTCCGAATTAAGAAATCGAGCAGCTGCATCCAACCCGTTTTTAAAAAATAGTGATAAGGAACAAAGAATTGGGTTTGCTATGCAATATTTACCAGAAAATTATTTTTTTTTTGGCAAAATGTTATCTTTTCCGATGAGAAAACTTTTCAGTCTACATATAATGGAAGGATTCGAGTAGATAGACCACCAAATTCCCGATATAATGAGAAGTATACTAAAAAAAAAAACTACTGGACGTTTCTCCGTTAATGTGTGGGCCTGGATAAGTGTCTTTCTTCTGCCGCGATAGTTTTTGAAGGAAATAACTTTATATTTCAGCAGGATAACTGCCCTGTGCATACTGCAAGAAATATAGGAAACTGGTTTAGACAAAACAAAGTAACATGTCTGCCTTGGTGCTTAAGAAGTCCTGATTTAAATCCATTGAAAATGTTTGGGGATTGATGGTAAAAAAATGTACAAAATAAATTTTAAACCACAGAATAAATAGAGTTATTTGATAAAATAGAAGAAATTTGGGAAGGGATAACTCCAGATTACACCACAAGTATTATTAACAATTACCGTTTCTAGATGTCAACGTGAAGAAAAATGGCAACAACATCCAAACTTCAGTATACAGAAAACCTATACGCATACAGGTCAGTATCTCAATTTTACATCAAATCACTCAAACAACATAACACATGGCATAGTTAAAACCCTCGTGGATAGAGCAATTACAATCTGTAACTCGGAAGAAGCACTTAAAAAAGAAGCTCACCACATCAAAACCGACCTCAACAAAAATGGCTACCCCACAAGATTAGTTGACACAATATTGGAAAATCGTAAGAATCGACCCAACGCGCAAGAAGCAGACAGATAGGCACAACCAACACTCAATATTCCGTATGTCAAAGGAGTATCTGAGAAAATAAGAAGACAGGACAACGATATAACATCAACACCGTATTCAACTCGAGGGACACCCTAAGAAGCCACCTGACGAAGACAAAGCCTGTAAGTCAAAAAGATAGGAAAAACTGCGTCTATCAGATCCTGCGAGTGCGGCCAATTTTATATAGGTGAGACATTAAGACCACTCGAGACGAGGATTAAAGAACACAAAAACAATACGTTAAAAGGAGAGACAGAAAAGTCAGGTGCAGCTGACCATGCCTGGAAACATGGTGACCATATCATGTGGTCAGAAGCTGAAATCCTAAGGAACTACACTGGAGGAAAAGAAAGTTTAAGGAAGCTGCTGGGCTGCTGCAATTCATCACAATTCAGGCTGCTTTAGTAAACCATCCTTAGACATAAGAAATATCTGGAAAATCTGGAAACCTTTGTTAGATAGATGTAATCTTAGGATAAGATCGCGTGCCAACCGAACGCATGACTGCACCCACCTCAGTTATGCTTCGGTGCACCTAGGTAGTATAAATAGTCTTATAGGTGCTTTACTTATTTAGTATTCACCTGAAGACGACTGGAGGTACTTACCAGTTGAAACGTTGTGATTTAAAACAATTAAAGACAATGGAAGTCCAAAACTCTTTCATCATTCAAGAAACATCATTGTCTCCAACCTTCAAACAGTCACCAGAAGTATTATTTTGTCAAAGCCAAGAAGGTTACGATTAGGGTTAGAATCCAATGGAGCAGCAATTAATTATTAGTATTTTGTTTGTTGTTTGTTTTTTTACCCTTTTTGGCTTTATACTTTTGTAGTTTTCCTGGTATTATTTTATAACTTTCTTATTTCGCGGCTGTAATTGAAACACAAAAATATTTAGAAATAGCCATTATTACTTATGGTAAAAAATCGTACATACAATAATTTACAGCTCTGTATATAGCTGGTTTTCTATCCAGGTATAAGCAGCAAGGTGATAAACCCGTTTTAGCCAATTTTGTTGTAAGTGAGTTATGTATGGGTGGAGTGTACGAATTTATATGTCGTCCACTGTACATGAACATCTCCTCCCTCGATGACTGTTTAAATCTTCAGTCCGGCTAGAACAGATTGGTAGCTTGGTGCAAGAACAATGGTATGGAGTTACATGCTTCAAAGTGCCACTTGATCATTATTCATAAGACTAGGTCAGTGTTTGAACAGCTTTATTTAATTGACAATAATATACTTACCTACCAATGTTTCCGAAATAAGGGATTTAGGTTTGATTATAGATTCAAAGCTTTTATTCCTGACATCCAGACCCTTCTCGGATTTATAAAGCGCGTTACCGTTGACTTCACGAATACTAAAGCCACGGTAGAATAACGCACTCTGCTAAAGCTATAAAGCAACTATATTGCTCATTAATAAGAACTCATCTCGAATGCTCTTCTTGTCTCTGGAATGTACACATTCAGAAATTAGAGAGGATTCAACATAAATTCTTAAATTACATTACATAGCTTTCAAACATAATGCACCACACCATATTCTCAGCTGGAATCTAATATTCAGATCAGATCCGGATCTAAAGGACCTTAAAATGTTATATACAGGGTGTTCATTTGAAAACTTCCCACCACGGATTTATCGAAAACCACTGATTAAAAGAAAAAACGCCGAGACACGTCAAAAGATTTGCCAAAGGGGACAACTTTTTAACCAAAAACTAATTCACCCCCTTTTACGCTCTGCCCCCCGGGGTCATACCCTTAAAAATTTTAAATGACAAGGGGTATCAAGTAATAGCTTGTTTGAAAGGTATTTCAAAGTGCTTTATTTTGACGTTTGATTTTTTTAAATCGGTCGATTCGTTTTCGAGAAAATTAGAATAATCTTTATTTATCTTAATTTGTTCAGATAGAAAAAAAAACACACGAAAATATCACTTTTTATTTCAATAAGTGTTCAAAATGTTGCCCGTTATTGGCCAAACAATGATATAGACGATGTTCAAGTTCCTGACGGACATTTCCAAAAACATGTTGTGGGAGATCATGGCAGCTTTCGATGATGCGTTGACAAAGTTCTTCCAAACTTTCAGGTTGGGGAGTGAACACAATAGACTTCAAATGGCCCCATAGAAAAAAGTCTAATGGCGTCAAGTCAGGAGATCTAGCAGGCCATTCTATAGGCCCTCTTCGCCCTATCCATTTATCTGGAAACTCGTCGTCTAGCTATTGCCGAACCGGAAGAACATAGTGAGGAGGAGCGCCGTCTTGCTGGAAATATATTTCAGCCTCATCAAGTATAAGGTTTCCATCGTCTTCGATTTGGTTTTCAATGGTTTCAGTGATAAGCGGATTGATGGCATTTTTCAACATATTTAAATAAATGCCTCTATTTAAATTCCCATTAATAAACAATGGCCCAATCACTTTGTTTCCTAAAATGCCTGCCCATACATTAATTTTTTGGGGGTACTGAGTATGCCCTTCTACAAAAGCATGAGGATTTTCATTGCTCCAATACCTGCAGTTATGCTTATTAACAAATCCATTTAGATAAAATGTGCATTCATCACTGAAGCAGATATTCTTTACATGAATGGTATTATCATTAATCGCTGCAGTCATTTGTTCACAAAACGCAACTCATCTTCGGCTAACTCTTGCAATATTTTCATTTTGAATGGATGAAATTTATGCAATCTAGTAACTGTGTGTACAGAGCCTAATGAAATACCAGTCGCATCAACAATTTTGCGTAATAAAGTATTAGGATTTATGCCAAAATGACCCAAAACTTCAACTTGAGCGGCTTCATCCAAAACTCTACGATGGTTACGTTTTTTATTTGCAACAGATCCAGTTTGAGTAAATTTAGTAACAAGGTCCAAAACATACCTATGCGAAGTTATCTTTTCCGGATGTCTGGCGTTAAATGTGACGGCAGTTTGCCGAGCACATTGATTTTGGGCACCATAAATTAGAATCATTTCCACTCTTTCGGCTAGTGTGTAAACCATTTTGGAAGTAAAATCTAAATCAATAAATTAATTTTCACTATCTCAAGATTGTCACAAAGGTAACTGACAGCAAATTAAATTCTTTCTTTTCCTTAGCAACTATAAAAAACTAAACAGGTATAAGAATAAATACATGTTATCTGTGTTCTGTGTTAATAAAAAGAAGGCGGAAAAAAATTAGAGTTATTATTTGGTTGCTGCCACGTCTAATATTCCGAATTGCTGTTTATGTTGGTTTTTGAACACTTATTGAAATAAAAAGTGATATTTTCGTGTGTTTTTTTTTCCATCTGAACAAATTAAGATAAATAAAGATTTTTCTAATTTTCTCGAAAACGAATCGGCCGATTTTAAAAGATCAAGCCTCAAAATAAAGCACTTTGAAATACCTTTCAAACAAGCTATTACTTGATACCCCTTGTCATTTAAAATTTTTAAGGGGATGACCCCGGGGGGCAGAGGGTAAAAGAGGGTGAAGTAGTTTTTGGTTAAAAAGTTGTCCCCTTTGGCAAATCTTTTGACGTGTCTCGGCGTTTTTTCTTTTAATAAAATATAAAAGCTGTATTACTGCACGACGGCTTTACAAAAACTAAAACTACCTACTTCTATCAGTATCCTTGAGACTTCCAAACCTCATAAAAATGGATATGTTTATATACACAAAACTAATTCTAAGCGTAATGTGATACTTATATGGGCCTGAACCCGCCAAACTTTACTAAAAATAATGTCTTTGTAAATAATAAAATAAAGTCAATTCTACATTCGGCCATCCTGGTTAATCGTCATTGTTGCTTGGCTATGGCTACGGTCCACTTCAAACTATAAAATTTAGGCTACCACCTACTTGACGAACACAGATAGGGCTAAAACCCACCATTTTTATGCTACAACTTAAAATTCAACCACTGTACTTTAGGGCTACGACCCATATACTTGAATAACTTTGGGCTACGACCCAACCCAACCCTTTTACGCTACCACTTAAAAGTACACTTTCCTCTTGGGCTACTACCCAACCAACCCTTTTAAGCTACCACTTAAAAGTACACTTTCCTCTTGGGCTACTACCCAACCAACCCTTTTAAGCTACCACTTAAAAGTACACTTGTCCTCTTGGGCTGCTACCCAAATAATCAACAAATTTGGGCTACAACCCACACAACTGAATACATTTGGGCTACAACCCACTATTTTAAGCTACAACTTAAAATACAGTACTTGTGGCTACTACCACTAACCTTAACTCTTATTGACTGCTCACTGCAATCCTTGTGGCTACTACCACTAACCTTAGTTCTTATTGACTGCTCACTGCAATCCATGGTTGGATTCATCTTATCTACTGCTACTAGAGTCCTTACTCGTCTATCTTCCTCCCTAAGGTCTTCAACTTCTTATCGATCATTCGCCAGAACTGTACAAATTCTGAAATGTCCCTTACATTTTGTTAACAACTTCTTACTTAAACCATTATTTGACACACTTGTTATTTTGATCAATTCCAATTCACCTCCTCATAGCCTTTACCTGCCTTTCTCTTTCGATCATACCTTTCTTTTTGTTTTTTCTGATCATCTGTTATGTGGCATTTGATTTTTGACCTTAGTTCTACAGTATTCACATTATTGATTTCTGGTTGAATATGCTTTAAAAGCGTCGCTTCTGCGATGGTAGCTGGTTGGTATCCAAATAGAGCTTGTGCTGGAGTAGTCCCGATACTTTTTGTTAAAACAATATTCACTCAGATCTTAGCCTGGACGTGCTTCAAAATTTGCAGCTTCCTTTAACAATTTACCAAAAGATAACGGCTTGCTAAATTGTTGTTTTGGGTCTGTTTTCATAACGCTCAATTTTAAACAGGCAGTATCTTGCGTATCATACCATCTACGTGACATTCCCCTTAAACGGTTAGCAACCAATCTTACTATGTTTGCACTATGCATTTAGCCAGGTCATCTACTCGCATAATCCATCTTTCAACATAGAACTCATTGTCTTTCGGTTCAAAAATCGGTATCAGGTTTTCATCGCAAAATGATACGTTCATATTCGAAGCATAGTTCTTCACTCTCTTTCTGTTCCTTAACTTTGCCCTTTTCTTTGTGTTTTTAGAACTGCTACTACTGGTGGAACTGCTAGTACTCGAACTACTGGAACTAGAGCTACTCGAGCGATTACGCTTTCGCCTCGCACGGTCCCGTCTGCGTTTGCTTGTCGTGCGACCCATTGTAATAACTACAGGCCCTTAATTTGTTTTATGTAGGCGTTGAATGCACTATAAATTTCACTTAATGCTTAAACACAAAATAACTTTCCAAAAATCAACGTCTGCATCGCAAAACACATAAACACTAATCATAAGATCTCAAATAGTTACAATACCAAGCCAAACAACAATCATTAAAAGGGGCGCGTTATCCCACTTCTGATTTGTAAGACTCTCTTTAATAAAATTCCGTAAAAATATACTTAAAAGCTGTATTACTGCACGACGGCTTTACAAAAACTAAAACTACCTACTTCTATCAGTATCCTTGAGACTTCCAAACCTCATAAAAATGGATATGTTTATATACACAAAACTAATTCTAAGCGTAATGTGATACTTACATGGGCCTGAACCCGCCAAACTTTACTAACAATAATGTCTTTGTAAATAATAAAATAAAGTCAATTCTACATAAGTAGCAGGTGCTTAGCCTCCGTATTCGTCACTGTCATTAATCATAATCAACTAAATTTGTAGGATTATGATAAGAGGACTGAGCTACGTGTCAGATAGCTATTACCTACTAACCAAATCAACAACGTCAACTTTAATCAACATAAATATTATTCCTCATATCTACCCTCGGTATCCACTAAACCAAAAGCATGAGTTCCAAATAAAAAAAATGGTTTAATTGACCCATTATGATATTGATTCACAGAAACAATAAAATCGAAAATGCATCAATTAAAAAAAAAGGCTTTTATCTCAGCGCAAACGAAAAACAAAGCAGTAGGTATATCACATCATAAAAATTCCATTGTGTTCGCGTTATTGTATTCAGGATTCAGGTCAGACCCGAGCGACAAAGACCGAAGACGAAACTCTAGTTCCGCTTCGTAGCGAGCGCAAGCGAGACAGCGCATAGTTTCATATCGATCCTCCCTTGCGCCCCAGTCCCCTATGTGAAACAGCCTGGCCGATGTGAATAATGTGAAATGCTTCTCGCTGTGCTGACGCAGCAGGCTGTGAACGAGCGGGCGCTTGAAACGCTCGATACTGCTTTCCTATGATGTTGAAAGGCGAGAGTTGGATAACCTCGGTAATCGGTATACGTATCGTGTGTGCGTGGAACAGAGACGGCGCGCTACAGCGTTATTTATTTTATCACCGACAGCACGACAATTACTAATGCTAATTTTAGCTTGTTTATTTTTATTATTTGAAAACGAGCTTGGTTTTTGTTTGCTCGATTTCACAAGATATTTGTTCTGTTTAATAATGAATTTATGGGTTGTCAATAAGTATTAGTTTGATATATGTGATTCGCGTTTAATTAATATGTTTGACCCAATAGCTGAGTTCCTATTGTTGATTGCCAGATAAGACTCCTAAAACAGGGTCATCAACAATCGACTGTGTAAACAATGAAATAGCGAACTCGACGGTCGCGGAACCTACACTAATTCATACAGCTGGTTCAAGATAATCGATATACGAGCTATACAGGCGCCCGACCGCTTTCTTATCGCAGCGTAAACATAACATGTTTATCTCGAAATTGGCGCAATAAAAACAAACCGAAATAATAAATTCAAGGCTGTCGGGCGCAGCTATTTCCGTCTGAATTCGCCTGCCAACGCTTAGCTGAGCGAGAGAGACGGGCGATCGCTTAAATTAGCTCCGCTGTCTAATAGCTGCCCCCGTCGCCCCGCCGGGCGAGAACGAGATGGCACGAGTGAGTCCCCCGCCGCTCGTCCCGCGCTGTTGCTAGGCGAACTCCGAGCCGGTTTCCGAACAAAGGCCCGATGGTTTTAGATGGTTCGCTTGCGCCCGCAAACCATCTAAGGCCCCCTCGCCCCTGGCCCGAGCGGTTCTCCTCGTCGTGATGAAGGTTGGCGGGGCGCAGTATTCTACGTATAGTGAGCGCTGAACATTACGCTTTCGGAGACATTTTGTTTGGCAGGCCGGCGCGGCGTTGCATTGTTTGATTGTTTTTTCGACACTGTGTCACACGCTGATTTGTTTATTCGTTCTCGTCGATCGCTTTGATTAAAAAATTTGTACTGTGACCTTACAACGCGTTTACGACTGATTAGTTAGCGATTCATTTACCGGGCGCGACAATTTTAAGAAGTTGGATTATATGAGCATAAAGATGATGATTAAGTTTTATGTGAGTTGAGAGTAAATTATTAATGCGCAAAGTTTGTGTGTGTGTAAGGGTGTGTGTGGGGGTGTGTTGATGTAACCTTTATAGACCGCTTTTTAACCGTTGACAATTAATCGTAAGGCCTTATTGCGAGTTCGCGATGTCATACATACACCGATAAATGCATTTAATTCAAGTGTTAATTCAATTTGTGCATGACGTTTTAGATATTTTTCGTTTTAATTCGAGTACCCACCGGAAATATTAATATTTTTGCATGTTTTTTAAAATTCTTTTGATTTATAAATTGTGGTTTTTAGGCGTAAAATGAAAATTGATGATGCCGATGAAGATAGATCGGATAGTTCTAACGGTAGGTTGTTTTTGTGCTTTTTGATTTGGTGTCTGGCGATTATTTGGTTTGCTTTTTTTGAGGGGTTAGTACCTAATGTTTATTTAACGTGGTCGAATTATGATTTAGTAGCTTATTAGTTGGTTCACGAACTAACCCCCTAGTACCCAGCTAGTTTATTAATAATATTGCGATTCTGTAACTGAAATTACAATGCTTTTTACCGCGGAAATTAATATAGGTACTTACCTATAATAGGTCTATTATCTGTGTTGTCTCTGTGTGATCAACTGTCAGTGTGAATTTACATTTTACAGAACAGTGTGTAAAGTCGGTTACAGAACCATCGTTCAAAACAAATTTTACCAGCACTTTTAAGCATCTCAATCCTTATTATTATAGGTATATTTATATTACATTACATTTAAGTACTTACCAGAACTTTGTTTGTTATTTGGCCAAACTTAATACCAAATTATTTATTTAATATTTGATATTAAACATATTAAAATATTGGCAAGGTAGGTATGGAAGTTAATTGGGTACCTGTTTGTATACAAACATTTCTTTCGTGATGGTACTATACTATGACCTTTCCCAATAACAATTGAATAACGCGGCGCATGTGCTTATTTTGAAATTCCTCGTAGGTATTGATCTCTGAAAGAAGGAGAATGTTTAGATTCCCTGCTAGGATTCGGATTCACCCTTTTTAGGTACCTTTTTTTATGTTTGCACCACCCACTCTGGGTAACCTGCTGTATACTTACCAAGAACTTATATTACTTATAACATAACCATGTTTGTACACACTGTGTGCTAGGTTATCTATTGTTGTGCATGTTATTTATAAATGGTTAATAGTTATATCTAAGTAATACTATAATACCTAGTATATATAAGTAGGTATGAGTAGTTTTATGTAAGTAGGTGACAGGTACATTGGTATTAGATTTATGCCTGTTATATTATTATGGTGAATAAAGGGCGGATTATATGCACTTAAATTCAGCCAAAATATGCGCATATACAGTGTGACCAGTAAAGTCCGCATCACATGGGATTTTTTTTTAATAATTACTTTATTCGAAATTTGACTTTGGCATCAAGTTCTGCTTCGATCGAGATGAAAATTAAACAAAATAATAGTAGACGTGATTCGCATTATCTGTCAAATTTTAATTTTTTTCCAAAAACATAATTCAAAAGTGGGGTTATTTCTGAAAATATTGAAAAAAGTTATTAGAAAAAGTTTTTTTAAATGCAGTTTCTAGCCCACATGCAAAAATTTCAGCTGCATAAGGTAATTTTGATTTTTTACCCACCACTAAAATTTATTTTCCACTTAATATTTGTTCACTGCTGTGTTCTTTTTTGTCTTAATATTAAGGTGTATTACTTTCAGACACAAACTACGTTTTCAAAAATACTTATTTTATAAAGTTACCTTATACAGGGTCAAAAACAAATAAACTTTGCATCACATGCGACCAAATTTTAATAGCCCAATTTTGATTTTGTAAAAAAACACACATTTAATATGGCGCTATACTTAAAAGAAAATGTACCTATCTGAAATAAAGCATTGTCAAAACCAAGAAGTTTTATGTAGGTTGCGTTGAGTCTTATTTTGCAAAAGTGGTGCAATTTACAAAATATGGGTAAAAAATCAAAATTATCTTATGCAGCTAAAATTTTGCATGTGGGCTAGATACTGCATTTAAAAAAACTTTTTTAATAACTTTTTTCGATAATAATAATATTTTTAATTAATTATTTTTTGGAAATAATTACTTAAAATTTGACAGATAATGCTCGGATAATGCGAATCTTGTCTCGAGTCTATTTTTTTGCTTAATTTTCATCTCGATCAAAGCAGAACTTGATGCCAAAGTCAAATTTCGAATAAAGTTATTAATAAAAAAAATCCCATATGATGCGGACTTTACTGGTCACACTGTATAAAAATATTCATAACAGCACTAGCAACAGGCACAGATCGGTTATAATAATCCTACCTATTATGTAACAGCATATCTACCTATATTTATTTCGTGTTCGTAGGGAAGAAAGCATAGGAGTAGTCAACACTGGGGGTGCTGAAGTCCAGTGGCGGCTCGTGACATGTTAACGTGGGGGTGCACAAAAAGCCCGAAAAAATGTTTAAGACCACGCCCAAATTTGGTCAATAACTATTAGTAAATATTTTAATGTGATGTTAATAGCAGGTTTGGGTCTTTCAATGTTCTTGACAATCAGTTTCTCCTCCAAGATTTTTTCAAAAATTCCACGGTGTATTTTATATCCGACGACACACTCATTGTTTTTTCGTGTTTATTTAACTTTAAACTTTAACTGAATTCAATAAAACCATATTAAACCTTAATAAACAAAAAAATAGTCAAAATACCGGCTAAAAATTTCCGCAAATTTGAACGACTACGACTGGTTAAATTTAAATTATCAAATTAATGCAGAATTGCAGAACATGACATACACAAGCTATTATGCCGCTTTCGTATTTTACGAGATTTTTATGATCATAGACCCGCTCTGACAAGTAAACTGGGCGTGAACTACACGGTACACGGAGAGAAATTTTCAACAGAATCCGCAACTACCTAAATATACTTGAACTTGTACCAGAATTCGAATGCTTGAAATATTAATATGAAAAATTCATTACATATTATAATAATGTATATTATAAAAATAGGTTAGTTCTAAAATTAGCCTATATATTGTAAATTTTTTTTTGGGCTGCTAATTTAGATTTCGGGGGTGCTTAGCACCCCCAAGTACCCCCCTGACTACGCCTATGGAAGAAAGCCTATTAATTTTCGTTTGTCACACGTATATATTATTTCCTAAACTATCAATTAATACAGGGTGAAATTTGGCATGCATTTAGTATGTAATATGTAAAGCTGTAAAAGGTCTGAACCATACAGGGTGTTCTCAAAGTTGAGTCATTTATTTTACCAGGTTGTAGAACTCGTAAAAATAAGTAATTGTACCAAAAATCATTTATATAAAAGTTGCAGAATAAAGAAGTTATTAACAATTGAAAAAATGTAAAATTTAAAAACTTTAGGACCTGATTTTTTGATATTCTCGACCACTGCGTTATCAATGTTTTGTTTACTGGCGATACTGGGTATGGCTTATTTTTTTATAGGATACAAATTACTTATCATTCATTCATTTTACGGGTTTTAGTGCGAATTTAGATTTGACCAGTGATAAATAATTCGCTAAAGTGCGTGATATTTTTTATTTTTGGGCATTTAATGACTTCTTTATTCTGCAACTTTTAAATAAATGGAATTGGATTAATATAAACATCGGTATTTACTTTTTTCCTTATAAATATAAGTATAGAGAGAAGCATCTTTTAACCTTTTTTAAAGCAATAAGACACTGCAACAGGCGTACCCCAAGTAGCATTTTTAGACACAAATTGGACATAAAATCTTTGCTGAGAAACGTTTCGAAACATTTTCGATACAAAGAATAAATTGTGTCGCGACGCATGTGTTCCGAAACTTTTTCGACACATTTTCGAATTCTGTTACTTGAAACATTTTTGAACTATTTGTTTCGAAACATTTTACAAACCATAGTGTCGACACATTTAACACACGGGGGTAATGAATATTTTTCGAAACATTTTAAGATAAAATTGTGAAGATATGAATGACACATGCGTTTCCAAATTGTAGCGGTATATTTTCGATTTAAGTGAATCGAAACAGATTGGTATTTTTCTGCTTCGAAATATTTACGAAACAATGGTATCCATTCATTTACGAAACATATGAAGAGAATAATTTTCGAAACTTTCAGCAACAGACACTGGCACTTAAATCGGAACAAATTATAAGAATGGCCGAGTTCCTTTTAGTTACTTTTAAATAGCATAGCAAAGGCTTTGAGCGTTTCTTTTAAAAATTTAATTCAGGCCAGCACCGATTTGTTACTACCCCTTTTACGAAATTGTGACATGACAGGTTATAACAAAATAAATGGAGTTTATAAATTGCCGGTACCGTGTACTTAAGTCAGTTTTAATTTAGCTATGTTTGTTTCGCATTATTTTCGATACATTATCGAAACAGTGTTTCTGTTTCCATAATGTATCTGTTAATTATAGGTACATAATATTCAAAACATTATGGAAACTTAATACTAGAAATTGTGTCTCGGCCTCGACTCCATTTTGAACTAGAATAATAACTCGCGTTCTGGAGGCCATTTTGGCAAATGAACTTTTATCTTGTTAAAATTGGTGTTAATTAAATTTCTGCATCTTTTGATAAGCCGTAAAGTTGTTACATTATTTCCATCTTACTAGCCAATTCGATTTAAAAAAGAAATAAGTGAAATTTAAAAAATATTTTCAATTTTATTTTTTTGCAAAATATTTTTTTTTTTTAAATGCAAATAAATTGAGAGCGCGTTAAATATATAAAGCTAATTCGAATTATTTGTTTCCTTATTGTGTCCATTTTGACATAACCAAATAGCGCCCTCTGAGATTGAGAACAAACACATTTCATATAACATTTTCGAAACATTTTCGACACATTGTCACAGCTAGTACCAACCACTCCGAAACACGTGAAATAGCGCCATTTAAAATGTGTACGTTTCGAAAATGTTTCCAAATTTGTAGCCAACAGTTTCCTTTTTGTGTTGGAAACAGAAATATAGGTTTCGATACATTTACCAAAATGTGTCTAAAAATGCTACTTGGGACCTAATTAGCAGTGCTTCAAATAAAATTACCAAAACATGCACTGGGATAATTTGCCTTTGTATTCCCAACAAACAAAAAACAATTATAGTCTAATAAATATAGTTTAAAAAAACTAAAAAACACACTTTAATAATTAGTAATCAAACTAAAAAGCGGAAAATAAATATAGTTTAAAATAATTCTTGAAATTCTTAATATAGGCAGAAAATAATAATGAACGATAAACATTAATATTATTGTGAAAAAAGCGTGGGGTGCTCGATATACGAAAAATATAGCACAAAGCGCCCCACGCTTTTTTTCACTATAATACTAATGTTTATCGTTCATTATTATTTTCTGCCTATATTGAATTTCAAGAATTATTTTAAACTATATTTTTTTCGGGATTTTTTTATTTTTAGTTTGATTAATTATTAAAGCCTGTTTTTTAGTTTTTTTAAACTATATTTATTTTTAAATTTTTAGTTTGAGTTATTGTTAAGAAAAATTTTTTTTTTGAGTAGATTGAGCTAGATTAGTAGATTATTGTATTGTTTGGGTTCTTGATAAGTCTACAAAATTTAAATTAAATCTGACTGTTTAAGTGGGTCAAAATCGGGTTCAAAGAAGTCGGTTACAAGCAAACATAATACATACAAACCCGAACAAACGACAAAAATTTTCAAATTTTTAAAAAAAAATTGTCAAAATTTTATTTTGACGTGTAGAATTTTTTTTTAAATTTTTCTCTATTTTTAGCGACAATATATATACGACCCCACGTTTGTTTAATTACTATCAGTTATTGTAATAATTCTGACATATCGACATTCGACAGGTGTCAAATTTTGACAAGAGAATTTTTGCGTATTTTTTTTCAACTTTCCACCGTCAATATACATACGACCTTATAGTTTTTTCATTAATATCATTTTTTTAACGATTTGACATATTGACAGCTGTCAAATTTTGACAGGAGAATTTTTTGCTTATTTTTCTCGAAGTATCCGCATCGAATACTATACGACCCCATAATTTGTTTCGTCAAAATCGCTTCTTCGTTTTATACCTGACAGCTGTCAAAATTTGACAGGAGAATTTTTTGCGTGTAGATTATTGTATTGTCAGCGGTTCTTGATAAGTCTACAAAATTTAAATTAAATCTGACCGTTTAAAGTGGGGTCAAAATCGGGTTCAAAGAAGTCGGTTACAAACATACATACAAACAAACATACAGGTGAAGCTAATAATTAAAAAAAAGCGTGTTAAATTAAAAAAAGCGTGTTTAAAAAAAAGGTGACTTACCTAATGATTTTACTATAAAGCCCGACAGGCCGCTTGACATAGTCAGAAGTGAGTAAACTGGTAAAAACACCGGTCATTAGAAGAATTGGGCTTCATAGACAAGGCCAAACAGTCTTCTTCGTGGTAGTAAAAAGTTAACCTGTATTTATCCTTTGTGGGCCCACGTGTTATGGGCTATGAAGTTTATAGAAAACCATAACCACAATTTTAGGAAAAGATGAAAATATTTAATTTTTATTAGTGATGTAAAATTCTCGGTAATAATCTTTTGGAGAATATTCTCGAGAATATTCTTAAGTTAGAGAATTTTCTGAGAATGGTAAGAAAACCGCAAAAATGGCAATAAAAAGAAATTAAAAATTACCTATTCTGCTTATTTTCGGCAAATGTCAAACGGCGAACGGCGTTAATCAAACAAAACGTAAAGAAATAAAATTTTTATTTAAAAAACATAACATAGTTACCTTCCCAAGAATAACTAAAAACTAAACAAAAAAAACAGTCAAATAAAGAAAGATCACATTTAACTATTAAAAACATACGAGTATACGTTCGCGCTTCTAGGGGATTTCCCTGAATCACTGTTGCCAGACGTAAAACACTGTTGCCAGAGTTATAGAAAAGGCTGGAGAAACTCAAAATTTTAAAAATTATTGCAAAATTTTTCAGTGTAAATCGAGGCGGTGTAAATTATGTAAAAAAACTTCTCTAGAGAATATTCTCGGGAGAATTTTCTTACAGAGAATATTCTCCTCTCACACATCACTAATTTTTATCAAAGCGCAGGAGGCAGGAGTTTTCTTAAATCAGAACATGTCATGTCAGACTCTATTGATTTTTAAAATTGAGTGGTATACATTATAAAATCATTATTTCATCGATGTGAGATGAAAAAATAGCTGCGCGTAAAAAAAGCCAGTTTTTAAAAGATTGTATCTTCAAAACCCTTATTATTCCAGTTTTTTGGCAAATACCATACTTTAGCAAATACGTTAATAATTTTAATCAATAAAAAAACCTTGCAAAAAAACACAATGTACTTCAAAACGCCTTTATTGTTTACAGGCTCAAAAGGAGAAAGGGAACCATGGAGATGCCTAGATTGTGAAGTTAATTTCACCACTAAACGTTACCTTTACAATCACCTCCTTCACCACATTAAGCAGCCATTTGTAAAGCTGGACAGATTGCAGCAAGCCAATCCTCCCCTGAAGCTTACCCTTAAAGTAAGTCGTTGGGCGTTTGAATTTATTCATAAACCAGCTAAGTTTAAGGGTTGCAAGCAAACACCTCTTATAGAATAGACCAAACCATTCGTTCATGGATAGCTCGATGGATAGCATCAGGAAAAAAAATTCGATTTTTTAAATGCAACACCCTGTATATTATTCAAAGATTCTTCAGAAAATTTTAGACATATTTCATGTACAATATTCTATACTTACCTATCTTCAGGGACGTAGCGAAGGCCTCTGGTTTGGGAGGGGTGAAATTCCTAAATTTCCCAACTTTATAAAATATATAAAAAAATAACACAATTCAAAAAGTATTTATTTCAGACCTACCCATAATTATCAAATAACCTGTATAAAAAACATTTACAGGGTTTCTTGGGCAAATGTTCCGGAACGGCTTAATTACAGGCGAACTAAAAGTGATATCGGATCCGGGTTTTGGACAATCTATAGGACTAAAATTTTACTATTTAACTATTATACCATATGTCAGTAATGTCACCAACTGTCAAGTGTTGACATTATTTTTTTTTTAAATGGAACCCCCTGTATTTTATTATCAGATATTCTAAATCTTCAATAAATTTAAAATATTTTTCGTATGATAATAGTTATTCATATGACTAAATTCAACTGTTTCGGAAATACGGGCAAATGGATAGTACATCGTATTTAAACAAAATTGGTAATAATTTTTAAATAAACAATTATATAAAATAAAAGTTATTTAATTAAATGTTCAAAATGTCGTCCTTCAGTCACCTGACACTGTCCAATCCTCTCGGAAAATTGGGAAAGCACGTTTTGCCAATGTTCACACGAAATAACATGCACAGCATCGAAAATACTGCTTTTAAGATCCTCCAAAGATTTAGGTTGTGTACGATACACGACAGTCTTTAAATGACTGAAAATGCCAAATGTGTCTATCTATACAGGGTGAGTCGGGAGGAACGGGCCAAACTCTAAGGTGTAATCATTGCATCAAAATAATAAGAAAAAGCTGAAATTTTGTTATCCGCTATTTATTTGTTTTCAAATTTTAGCGTTAAATAAAATAATAATATTGTTAAACCAAAATAATATGCAACATTATTATTGTTTTAAATAAATCGTTGGTTTAATAAATTTTCAAATATACCGCCATTGAGTTCCAAACATTTCCTGCTTCGTTTACGAGGGGCACGCGTGTAATTGATTCGTGCCTTTCTTTAATATTGAGCGCAGCATTTCTAATGCGTCTAATTAATGCATCCCTATAGTATCTACTTTTACTTTGTATACCTCATTTTTTAACCAACCCCATAAATTATAGTCCAACGGTGTGAGGTCTGGCGATCTAGGAGGCCAACTAATAGGACCACCGCGACCAATCCAAACCTCTAAAAAAAAGCCAATGATTTATTTAAAACAATGTTAATGTTGCATATTTTGGTTAAACATTATTATTTTATTTAACGCTGTAATTTGAAAACAAATGAATATTGGATAACAACATTTGAGTTTTTAATTTGAAGAAATAGTCCATACTTAAAGTGGAGTTGAAAGTATTAAAAGGAAAGAAAAACACAAAGTCATCCTCCACAAAGTTTAATAGAAAAATTAATAAATCATGGGTCTCTACATGTTTCGAACGTAGAAACGTTCATCCTCAGGAGACAGAAATTTTTTTTTATATAGTGCTGTTGTTGTTAGCAAAAGAGAAACTTAAAAATAGAACCTTAATTGAGCTTTTATGGACTCAAAATTGAAGTTAAGAAGAAACGCGATATGAAGAAAATTGGTGATGGTAAAACCATACTAAGTATTTAAAACACTATTAAAGTAGGCGGTTAAACAAACCAAGTGACATGGGGAAAGAGAAAACCTAGCTAAGTAGGTGTCGAAGATTATTTGAAATCTGTCTTAAAAAGCAGACCTATAGAACATAACTAATCTTTAAGACATTGTGAAGGTGAAAAATTTGACAACAAAGTCTGTAAAAAATAGAAATCGAAATTAAAATCAAAGATTATAGAAGTTTTAACTATTTTAAGAAAAATTTTTTGTAATTTTTTGAATAAAAGTTAAAAGGTAGTACTTACGATATATTCTGTAATTTGACAACAAAGTCTGTAAAAAATAGAAATCGAAATTAAAATCAAAGATTATAGAAGTTTTAACTATTTTAAGAAAAATTTTTTGTAATTTTTTGAATAAAAGTTAAAAGGTAGTACTTACGATATATTCTGTAGATGATTTGAGTTTTTTCTTATAATTTGGATGCATAGATTACACCCTGTTTGGCCCATTCCTCCCGACTCACCCTGTATATTACAGTCGGTCTTAACTTAACTTGAATTGTGTAGTGTGCGACGCAAGCAAAGCGATAGGCGATAGTTGCTGCGCCCAATGATCTGGTACAGGTCATTGGCTGCGCCGCAGTCAGGATTTCGTCCTCCTACTAGTCCGGTAATTTTGGAATTTAATACGAGACGATCCCATGTTAGTCCGGGCAACTAATGGAAGTTAAATAAGCTGCACACATTTTTGTGTCCAAATTTTCCCAACTTGTGATGTTTAAGATAACTTTGGGGGGGGCGTCGCCCCCCCCCCCCCCCCCATCATTGATAATGTAAAAAACTAAAAAATCCATTAATGTAGATGTTGAAAATGCTCGCCACGAACGTCTTGGCAACATCCTACTCTTAAATAGAAATTTCCTCGGAAATTTCTTACCAAAACTGGTATGCAATATTGTTGGGTATTTATTATAGTAAAATGAGATAAAGAAACACTTTGAGTTCTAAAAAATATGTTTATTTAAAAAAAAATGCAAAAAAATAAAGAAAAATACAAATAAACAATTTTTTAACCTAAAATTGTAGGCATTTATTACTAAATATTTTTCAAAATTTTTAACTAAAAAGGATCGTCTTCTATTATTAAAAAATGTGTATTCAAAGAGAAGCTTATTTCAACATCTACTGAGGCAGTCGGACAATACTGCAACTTAGATAGTAAAATATAAGGCCAAGATACAACTTTGTTGGATGGTTTACCCTCATAAATGCTTTTTACTGCAGAAGTATGTATTACAAATCGATATAAATACAGTTTATTAAGCAGGTAATAACAACGCATCATTAAGTGACAATAAACCAGTGGCGGCTCGTGACTGATTTAGATGGGGAGGCTAAGTTTCAGAAAAGAAGCGCCGATTTTCGCGACCACGCCCAAAATCAAAAAAAATATTAAAAATAAGTTAAACTAAAAACTGAAATATCTACCTACCTATAAAGAGACGAGCAGGATAGTCGGGAGAAAAATTTTCGGGACCACGCCCAAAATTTCTCAAAAATTCACTATAAAAAAACTGTTAAAACATCGTGAAAACCCGAGGGGTAATTCACTGGAGAAAATGGTGTACAACTTCTAGAAAATACAAAAGAAAATACAGAAAATACGAGGAAAATGAAGAAAATACGAAGAAAATTCGATGAAAATACAAAGAAAATACGAGAAAAATACAGGCCAACATAAGGAATAACCGACTTAAGATTCTGGAAAAGAACAACGCTGCTGACTTCTAAAAAAAAGGTCGCCAGGCCAGAACCCCGAGGGAATATTGTGGGCGAAAATGGTGTACAACTTCCATATACCAGGAAAATACAGAAAATACGAGAAAAATACGAAGAAAATTCGGCAATATGGAAAATGATGTACATGGTTATTCAACCAAGACTAGACAAGGCGATTTTTTTACTTTTCCTGTACTTTTATAAAAAAAACTGAAATAGCCATCTTAAGTCATTTTCTCCCGCGAATTCGAATATCTTCAGCAAAAAACAATTGAACATCAAACAAAAGTACTAGGGGTCACTTTGATATTTTTTTAAATGGGATGCCGTATTTTTAATGAGCTTATCCGATTTCTCATATAAATTTTGATCTAAAATGTTGGATTTTTAATTCAAAAACGCCTTTTTTCTTCAGTTTTAAATTCGGAAAATGTTCGTCTACCGTACGATTAATACCTGATAGATGGATACCCGTTTCACCTGTTCACCCTTTAACCTGCTTTAAAGCGTCCGTCAGTTAGACAAAATAATCAAGTGTCAAATTTCTATATATTTTTCACGAATTAATTACAAATAATGAAATATTCTTTAGCAGAACGGCTAAGTGTAATAAAATTATATTACAAAAGTGGAGAGAATGCTCGACAAACACAAAGAACGTAAAATAAAAAAAATAATAATAATAAAATGTTAAAAATAAGTTAAACTAAAAATATCTACCTACCTACAAAGAGACGAGCAGGATAGTCGAGAGAAAAATTTTCGGGACCACACCCAAAATTTCTCAAAAATTCACTATAAAAAAACTGTTAAAACATCGTGAAAACCCAAAAATCTTTCTATTTTAACATAAATATTAAAAAGTAGTTAAAGGCCACTCCCTAATAGTCTAAAATACAATACCTACTTGATTATTCCCTTAAAAAAACTTTGAAAATCCAAACATTACGATATCTTAGGTAGGTAAGTATATTCACACATACCTACCTAATTTTGAATGCACTAAGCTAATTAAATTAAATAATTACGCGGATGATTACTCACTATTGCGCGAGATAAATTTTTAAGATTATCGTATCCAAATTTCGACCAAATTTCTTCGCGATTTGAAAATAATACACAGGGCCAACAAAATATTTTTTTTTAAACTAATACTACCAGTTAGCCATATGCATTTATGATACCAAGTATTGACAAAACTGCGAGGCGGTTTACTCTGAATAATTAAAATTTTGCTTAGGTCTGGTCGTGGTACCTTTAAGTCTTTTATAAACAATTTATCGTCGTAAGACAGTCGACTAAATCTATATTTTATTACGTATTCGACGATATCTTGCAATTTCGAACATTGATTTCAGCATTATTACCATTAAAGCTTCTACTAGATTCGCCAATTTCAGTTACCTCCATTTTTATAATGATACAAAGATAAAATAAATAAATAAAGTTAAATAAACAATAAAATAATAATAACTTACATGGACAAGTATATTTTATGCACAATAAAATCGCGAAAATGAAAATCCACACCCAAATTAACAATCCGGCACACACTAACAAAAAAAATTCCTTACGAAACGTCCGAAAACAATCACACACACAGCTTATAGATTAGGTTAGGTTAGGTACAATCAACAATGACAACAATCCAAATCCGGAGCTCTGGGCTTCCCGCGAAATATTTGTGGGCGTTTCTGCCTCCGGCTGTCGGTTTACGCGACAAAAACAACGCGCACCATCGTACTTACCCTCGCTTCTTGCATTGAAACCAGTGGAAAATTATGTATTATCGGTGCAGAAAATATTTGACCGTTGGAGGCTTGCCTCCGTTGGTAATAGTCTAGGCGCCTATTCGCTGATGCGGGCGAACACTACCTAATAGTCCTGAAGCTGAGCAGCAATAATAAAAATATTATAGAAAGAAAGTGTTTTTCTTGAAGTATCTAATTCAGGATTTTTGATGCACTGAGAATATAATAATACGAAAGTATCATTTTAAAAATGAATAAAGTTTTTTTTACAAAAATGCTATTTTGTAAGTTTTTGTTGGGGAGGCACTGCCTCCCCTGACGAGCCGCCACTGCAATAAACAACCCCTGCAAACCCTGGAAACCCCCAATAAATACCTAGTGTATAACCAAAATGTAAATGTAATTATTATAATCTTCAGATTGGAAAATCCCTGAAATAAGTACCGACCTGGACATTAAACCTTAACCTTGAACGTTTTAAATTTTTTGATAAAGTCGAAAACATAAAAATATGGGGCGCTACCGAGTTGGGTACAGCCGATGGTAATTCGAAAAGCCTACCAAACAGTTGGGCACGAAACGAAATTTGAAGGGATTAGTGTAATCTCATTAGAGGGTGAACCTAACAGGTAGATAATTTCTTAAGCCTGCTTGACATGGAGCAAGACAACCTGCAAGAAATTGCAGCAATTTCTTGCAAGGTCAAAATATTGCCAATTCATGGTGTTTGACATTATGCAAATCTCTTGCCATTACAACACTGCTACCAATCCCCCCAAAAAATGTATACTTACCTTCTGCAGGGTACTTTATCCATTTTTATCACAGCAAGCAAAATACAAAAAAAAAAACGTTTATAATAAACTTCATTTCCAGCAGAACAAATAAAACAACAATACAATCTAAATCAGCTGATCTGACTGACATTTGGTTGGTTGGTAAACCAAAAGTAACTAGATTTTTCCCTAGAATTGCAACTTGCGGGCAATAGAAATGGCGCCAAACCGATAAAGTTGCAATGGCAATATCTTGCAAAAATCGATCAGCTGGGCTTCAACTGCGCATGCCTGTGGTCAAGACAAATTGCGTCTTGCATTGCCTTGCAGGTTGTCTTGCTCCATGTCAAGCAGGCTTTAGAATATTTACTAATGTATGATTATAAAATGTATATGGATAAGGGGTTGCCCAATAATTTACTTCAGTTGTTTAGTTTACCGGTTCAAAGATGGAAGTTAAAACTATGCTTAGTGAAAAAGGAAAAAAGCTGTTGATTATAGATCAATTTAAATTTTGTGTTGGTAAAGAATTAAAAAATAATAGCATTCATTGGAGGTGCGTAAACAAAAAATCGAAGTGCTTAGCTAAGGTGTATACCCCCATTGCAGACTTTAACACCATACTAAATGCCGATTTGGCTCATAATCATGTGCCAGAAGAAAACATTTGCAGCCAAAAACTCAAGAGAAAGGCTGCAATAAATCTCTACGAGCGGCATCAAGAACTTCGTGATAATGTAGCAAAAAGCATTACAACAAATGACTTAAACTTGATCCGAAAGAATATTTATGAGAGCAGAAAAAGCCAAGTACCCACTTTGCCATATAATCGGAATGAAGTTTTTTCATCTCTCGCAACTTTGCAACCCAAAACTCCCCAGAACGAGTCATTCTTATCCGTAAGTAGTGACCGACCAATGGTTCGGTTTCGACTAGTTTCGACCAAAAAATCTAGTTTCGGTGACAGTTTCGGTTTCGGCCAAAAACCAGCCGATTCTTCGGCCATGCCGAAACTTTTTTATTAATAGCTTTATTCGAAATTTGATTTTGGCATCAAGTTCTGCTTCGATCGAGATAAAAAATTAAGCAAAAAAATATTAGTCACATGATTCGCATTATCTGTCAAATTTTAATTTTTCCCAAATAATAATTCAAAAGTGGGGTTATTTCTGAAACTATTGAAAAAATTTATAAGAAAAAGTTTCTAGCCCACATGCAAAATTTCTGCTGCATAAGGTAATTTGGATTTTTTACCCACCACTAAAATTTATTTTCCACTTAATGAACACTTTACTGATGACACTGTGTTCTTTTTTTGTCTTAATATTAAGGTGTATTACTTTCAACCACAAACTACTGGCGCTACTTTAAAGAAAATGTATCTGAAATAAAGCATTGTCAAAACTAAGAAGTTTTATGTAGGTTGCGTTGAGTGTTATTTTGCAAAAGTGGTGCAATTTACAAAATATGGATACAAAATTAAAATTTGACAGATAATGCGAATCACGTGACTACTATTTTTTTGCTTAATTTTCATCTCGATCGAAGCAAAACTTGATGCCAAAGTCAAATTTCGAAGAAAGCTATTAATAAAAAAAAATCCCATAGGTATGATGCGGACTTTACTGGTCACACTGTATGTTACTTAACAGTAAGTTTGGAACAGCTATTCTTGTGATGCATGTGTTAAGTACAGTGGACCATACAGCTAACCAGATAAATTGTCAACTCGGGAATCGCTGATTGCCTTAAAATGTAAACAATCTGGTCTATATAAGAGGTTTTTGGTTGCAAGCATGGTATTCCATGGGTTGCTAGTGGGTACATAAATATGTCGTAGGCTGATAGTGAAATCCGTCATTTCATGAAACGCCTAGTCATATCATGAAGCGTGGCTAAAAGGTATATTGCAACTGGTTTGTTCGTTGTTCCCCAGAGCATTTTTTTCAATTTTTTCAACTAATATTATTTTATAAAAATAAAATTTAAATTAAATAAAAAAAAAATTGAAAAAAATGCTCTGGGGAACAACGAACAAACTAGTTGCAAATATACCTTTTAGCGTGCAGCATGATATGACTAGGCTTTTCATGAAATGACCGATTTCACTATCAGCCTACGACACATATTATATCAGAGGCGGCTTGACAAGTAGGTAAATTACATAAATCGATTCGAGCAGTATTTAAGGTATTAAAAAAATCCTAAAAATACAGGGTTATTGTTATTGAGGTATATAGGAGACCAATTTCGATCAATAAATTTCAATTTCCATTTTGTAGAACTGCAGCGGCAACAGTTTCGAGATTGTTTCACCCGTCACATCTCCCGTGTCCTCGGAACCAGGCTGGAATTCCGACAGCCTGGAGGAGGGTATCAAAACGGACCCCCACTTATCAGACGGGTCTGTGCACGGGCTAAAAGAAGAAGAGGACTATCAAAACGAAGAGGGGTTGAGTGGTGATCAAGAGGAGGAGCAAGAAGGTATGACCGATAAGTTTACTCACAATTTTTGTTTAAAACATTGATTCGTTTCCACGATCATATCCACGTGGTAAGGAAATTAAGTCATTAACAAATTAACTCTTTATTTTTATTAGTTCTTTTTACAGTCCTAGGACCAATACTTTTTAATATTTATCTAAATGATATTTTTAATTTAAACTGTCAAGGAAAACTACATAGTTTTGCTGATGATACGGTAATTTTTTATGAAGGTCTAAATTGGAATATTTAAAAAAATACTATTGAAAAATATTTTATAGAAATAAGCAACTGGTTTAATAAAAACTTATTAACTATAAATTATAACAAAACAACATACATTCCATTTACTTCATACAAAAATAAACTTCCAAATATTGGTATAATATGCAGTGATGGGCTAAAATATGGAACAAATTCATTTAAAAATAAGGTATTCATTTTTTGAAAAAACGCTCGGACACGTCGATTATAATTCTTTCTTCCGGATTTTTTGCCTCAAAAAGAAATTATACCGGGTGTGTCAAAAAGTAGATGTAGCAAAATTTTTTGTTTTTTAAATAGAACCCCCCTATTTTTACTTATTACCCTAATTCTACGTCAAATTCTGCGCATAATTCATGTAGCATACTCTATCCTTATCTCTAACGGTTTTAGAGAAAAATTACATCATAAAAAAAAATCTTTAAAAAAAGGTACATGTACCTACTTAAAGGTAAACAGGTAAATTTAAATGAATTGTTACTACGATAGCAAGTCATGTGTCAACCAAAAATTAGTTTAGGTATAATTTTGAAAAACGGTGATCATGGTGCATTTAAATGAAACACAAAGAATCGAAATTTTAATTTTAATTGGATGTGGAGACAAAACAAGAAGTCAAGAAGAACTGTAACTTGTTTAACGCTAAGTATCCAGAACGGCCGATTACAAGATCTACAGTAAAGTAAAATTGAGAAGAAATTCAGGGAAACAGGGAATGTAAAGGATCGTCTACGGCCAGGTCGTCCAAAAATTAGTGAAAACTCACAATTGAACATTCTGTTAAAGGTTGAAGATAATCCTCATAGTGCATCCACTGAAGTAGCCCTTAATAATGATGTTAGCCGACGATCTGTGTTGCGGGTATTGAAACAAGAAAAGTACCATCCGTACAAAATTAGGTTGCTGCACGAGCTAAACGAAGATGATCCCGACCGCCGACTACAGTTTTGTGAAACTATGATGGAAATTTGCAACTTAAATCTATTTTTCCATCGCAACATACTTTTTAGCGATGAAGCCACGTTTTGTTTGAATGGTTCGGTAAACAGACAAAATTTTCGGTATTGGAGTACAAATAATCCCCGTTGGATGAGAGAACAGCACACGCAATACCCACAAAAAGTAAATGTTTGGGCAGGGATATTAAATGATAGAATTATTGGACCTTTTTTCTTCGATGGAAATCTTACAGAAGACCGGTATTTACAATTTCTTCAAAATGAATTAATTCCCACACTAGCAGCGGATTTTCCAAATCCGAATCAGCCTCATCTACCAGAAGCGTCTATTTGGTTTCAGCAGGATGGTGCTCCGCCTCATTTTGCTCGACAAGTACGAGAGTATTTGAATACTGTATTTCCCGAACGATGGATAGGTAGAAGAGGACCCATAGAATGGCCTGCAAGATCTCCCGATCTTACACCCATGGATTTCTTTCTTTGGGGTTATTTGAAATCAAAAGTGTATAAGGATAAACCACAAAATTTGGAAGACTTAAAATTTAAAATTAGATATGAAATTAGGCAAATTAATGAAAATACTGTAAATAATGTTTTAGAAGGGTTTTTAAGTAGATTAGCATATTGTCAAGAAGTTAATGGTTTGCATTTTCAACACTTAATAAACTAATTTTTAACCTTTTTTTAAAGAATCTTTTTTATGATGTAATTTTTCTCTAAAACCGTTAGAGATAAGGATAGAGTATGCTACATGAATTATGCGCAGAATTTGACGTAGAATTAGGGTAATAAGTAAAAATAGGGGGGTTCTGTTTAAAAAACAAAAAAATTTTGCTACATCTACTTTTTGACACACCCGGTATAATTTCTTTTTTAGGCAAAAAATCCTGAAGAAAGAATTATAATCGACGTGTCCGAGCGTTTTTTCAAAAAACGAATACCTGATTTTTAAATGAATTTGTTCCATATTTTAGCCCATCACTGTATAATAAAGGAAGGTGAAAATATTAAATATCTAGAAATAATTTTTGATAAACATTTAAAATGGGATTTACATAGTGACTACATTGTAAAAAAAAGTAAGAATTCTTATACCAAAATTTAAACACCTTAAACAATTTTTAAATAAAGAATTAGAAATATTGTATTGTTCTTTAGTACAAACCCATTTACATTATGGAATACTAGGATGGGGAGGCATAAATAAGGCAAAATAGTTATCTCAATAATATTGAAGCTATTCAAAAATACATTTTGAAAATTATTTAGGAAAAAGACCACCAATATTCTTCTGATGGCAAACAAAATGGATATTAAACAAATATTTTCTTACAACATGTTAATATATATTTTTAAACATAAAAATAAATTATATTAATCATGAGACTCGTCATAAAAATACTATTACATATAAAAATAGAGTAAACAACACAATAGCACACAAACATTTTTTAAACATCAATCCATATATTTTTAATATGCTACCACAGTCAATTAAAATAATTAAATCATTAAATAATTATAGAAATAAAATTAAAAATTGGATATTATCCAATCCAAGAGATATATTCAAGAACGTCATAAATAAATAATGAATATACCAAGCTATAATGAATAAAATAAATAAATATATATATTTTATACATGACGTATTGTATCTTTGTATACTGTAGTGATTTAAAATATACCAATAAAATATTGTCATAATATTCGTTTTATATTATAATCTAGTTGTGCCTGAATTATGAAATATATTCTTGACAATAAATATTATATTATTTAACTCAAAACAAGTATTTTACTTCTAAGTTCGGATTTGATAGTTTATACAAAAAAAATTATATATTAGCATTAAATGTCAAAAAAATATTTGAATAAACTTCTATTATTATTATTATTATTATTATTATTATTATTATTATTATAGAGTCGGAAGACCAAGTCAACGACGAACAAGATCAAGCGGATCAAGATCCCTTTGAAGGACTGGACGGCGACGAAACTAATCCGGGAAGCGAGGAAAACCCAAAGTCTACAGAGGCTACAAATAATCTACCGGAAGTAAGTAGATACCTACAGGGTGGTATTTTAAGGTCGACGAGCGGCCATATCTCGAAAACTACTGGGCATAGAAACTCAGGAAAAGAAAAACGATATTAAAGTGGCCATGAGAAAATTCTGGAAATAATTTTTAAGTTCCGCATTTTGCCGCAAGAGGGCGTAATTGAAAAGTAAATTTAAAAATTTTACATAACTCCGAAAATTCCACATTAAGGTATATGTTTGGTAACACCATTTTAAAGCTTGGACAATTATGCATCCTTTTGATCTTATGCTATGCTTATGCGTACCGACTTTAATAAGAGGGGGGGAAGCTGTTGAATGTGTAAACATTAAAATCGCTGTAACTTCTAAACGACTTATCCGATTTTACTAAATTTAAGCTTGTTTGGAAGTACCTTTAATTGTCGTATCTAATGGTACACGATAGTTTCTAATAAAATTGCTAGAGGGCGCAATTTATATTAAAATTTATTGTTTTGGCAATAACTCTGAAACGAACAAAGATATCGAACTCCGGTCTTTACATTTTTTCTTGCAAATTTCATCTACTTTTCGATTATGATGTCATAGGTATACCGTACGATTTGAATTTTCGGGATAAAATCGAAAAAACTGTTATTATTACAAATTGCGCCCTCTAGCATTTTTTTTGAGAACTATTATGGATAACTAAATACGATTGGCGAAAGTGCATACATTTCTCTTCCAAACAGTCTTTAGTTTGCTAAAATCGGATAAGTCGTTTATAAGTTACAGCGATTTAAATGATTACTTTTTCAACAGCTTCCCCCACTCTTATTAAAGTCGGTACGCCAATGAGCATAAGGCCAAAATGATGCATAATTGCCCAAGCTTTAAAATGGTTTTATCAAACATATACCTTAATGTGGAATTTTCGGAGTTATGTAAAATTTAAAAATTTACTTTTCAATTACACCCTCTTGCGGCAAAATGCGGAACTTAAAAATTATTTCCAGAATTTTCTCATGGCCACTTTAATTATGATTTTTCTTTTCCTGAGTTTCTATACCCAGTAGTTTCCGAGATATGGCCGCTCGTCGACCTTAAAAAAACACCCTGTATGAAGATTTTTTTTTAATATGGCCAAAACCATTTTTTATACTCTAATTTTTTAAAGTTTTATTAATATTTTTGTTATTTGCCTTACTTAACAAAGGTGTGAGGATAGTTATTCGGGAATAAAATCAACAACTTTTTGTAAAATAAGGTCTCAAAACGCTATTTTGCTCAAAAAGGTCGATAATTTTGTCCATTCCGCACCTTAAAAACCAAGGCAATTTTTTATGCTAAAAAGTAAGAATAAATTATGCATTATATATTAACAAAACTTAAATTACAAGAGGACGTCTATTCTCGAAATAGGCGAATGATCATTTCAAGAAAAGTGATTACTTTTTCTCTTAAAAATGTTTAAACTGTATTCTTGAAACCTAAAATTACTATTCATTTCCATACGATGTGAGCATATTATTATGATGTGAATTGTCCCTTCTCGCGAAAGAGCGTTCACTTCTCTTAAATTGGAGAATAGACGTCCAGATTTTCAAAAAATATATCTTGTGTGAATAAAATCTTGAAAAAAACTAAGAGGAAAACTTATTGACCCAAATATAAAAATTATATTTTGGGATATATTTTTCATCGGTAAATGCCCATAGAATATTTTAAGGAAATTTAAGAACGTTTCGAGTCTTTATAAAAAATAGACTAAAAATATTAATTGGGTGCCTCAACTTTTTTTTTTTAACGTTTTTACAAAAGGTGCGGACTTGACACTTAAGGTGCGGATTGGACATCGTATATGATTAAATTCGATTAAATCAATATAAAAAGGTAAATAACTATTTATTAAAAACCAAAATGTAAATTTCAAATAAGTACTAGGAAAAGACAACATTACCATTAACCAACACAGATAAATACTTATTTATGTCAAATCCGCACCTAACTGTCCAATCCGCACCAACGTAAAACAGGCACGGAACGGACGGTGCCGAATGGACATTTTTTGACTTTTTAATTTATTCACAAATTCTGGCAACGCTGATTCGAATTATTCTTAGGTTATGTTTTGCCGACCTAAAAATGCACCATACCATAATCTATTTTTCTAAAATAAATACGTAACGTAAACGGAAACTGCGGTGCAGAGAGGACACGCAAGAAAGTGAGCATTTTTTACTTTCTTTTTTTAATTACCTGTTTTGCCAATATATATCAACAAACGGGTACTTACCAATATCTTTAAGCGGCGCACAACACTATAACAAAACCAGAAATGATAAAAACGCACTGATACCAAACTGACGCTGTCTTAATATGTGGATTTCGTAGGTGCGGAATGGTCATTTTTCCGAGGTGACAGTCCTAGAAAGCTAATAGTGCAAAGACTATTGCGGGTTATCTCGGTTATGTCATTGAATATTTTAGTAGAAAGATTAACCAAATCTATGATATATTGTTTTTATTATAATTGTATTTTGATCAAACAATTAAATTGTATCCAATTTAGCAGTTGCTACGTAGGACAGGTGCGGAAGTGGACAAGAAAAGGCTCTTTTTTTTTAGAAAATTATCGGGTTATTTCTTTTATTTTGTACTCTAAGTGTCCTTTTTATTGAAAACTAAATAAGTTTATTTATATAAATAATAGCTTGGGCTTTTATATGAATTCTCGACTTTTTGAACAAGGAAGGACAGTTGTATTTCCGTTTTGGCCATATTAAAAAAAAATTGTCGTATAACCGAAATATTAATCTTATTGGTAACACAGAAATACGAAGCTGTATTCAATTTTTGTAAAATTTCCCACTGTATTAAAACGAAAAGTATATAAATTTATTTTCAACCAATTAGAAGGCACCTTTTTGGTTATGTTGCTTATAGCGTCGGGAGATTATCGCGATAATTTTGTTAGTTCCTACTAACTTAATGAAATTAATAAGTGATCATTTTTCTTTCTTTCTTTCAAAAATGAAGTGCTTTAAATATCTATTGGCAAAAGTCACTCTGAATAAAATCAAAATACATTTTGTTGCTAACTTATCATTTTTATTGATACTAACCAATTTGCTTTACATATCGAACACCGGGGCTAAACGAGACACATCAAAAATTTAACTAAACTCAACGGAAATATGTGTTTTTAAGTTTCATTGAAAACCAACTAATGTTTTTAATGTTTCTGAAATTTTAGTAATAAACCTTAGTTACTAACAAGTAAAATCAACTTCTATTGTAAAGATACAGTGCGTCATATTAAACTAAACTCATCGGAAATATGTTTTTAAAGTTTTATTTGAATTTAAAACTATAAAGACATTGGATTTCAGATAACAAATTTGTTATTTAATGTTTCTCACATTTTAGTAATAAAAATTATTTACTAAGGGCTAAAATTTTTAAGGCTTTGTTTCTAAAATTTGTTTAAAAATGATTCGTCGTCGTGTTTTTACATCGTAACAGGAGAGAAAAAGTCAATTAAGCTATAAAACTTATAAAATATCGGACATAAAAAACAAACAATACCAGCAATGAATTGAATATAACCTGTATTGGTTTTTACAATTTGGCAAAAACTTGGGTACGTGTAAACCACTTTCAAGCGCAATTTCTTGTTCAAGAATTTGAAAAAGTTTTGCCCGCGAACTTGACACGTGGATGGACCCTTGGATTAATATAAACATACCTAGGTATTTACTTTTTTCTTTTATATAATATAAGTATAGAGAAAAGTGTCTTTTAAACTTTTTGAAGCAATATATTGCCCGAAAAATAGGCGTACCTACCTAATTAGGTTGCCGGGATGCAACTAAAATATATCAAAAATGCATCGGGATAATCTGTCTTGATGTGTGTTTCTCTTTATTTTCATACCTTGTTTGTGTAGCCTAGGCCTAGTTTGATCTGTTTAAATCATAGACAATTTACCTTTAGATAAGCAAACAATAATCACGAAAGTGCAGTTTTATCGCCTCGCGCATGTAAACAAAGCTAGACACTATTAGACATGCGCACTGCAACATTATCGTTTGACAAATGGGAAAATAGACAGGTCCGGGCTTTAAAATTTAAATTCTTGCCAAAAAATTGTAATTTCTTCTAGTGATTTCTGACATTTTTAGTACTTAGTTGCAAACCTCATCAGATTTTGAGGATAGAAAATGGTTTTTAAGGGTTTGTTTCTAAAATTTGTTTAAAAATAATTCCTTGTCGTGTTTTTAGTTCGAAAAGGAAGAGAACAAGAACAAGTGAATTAAACTAGTCTTATAAAATCGAATATAAAAACAAACAAAACCAGCAAAATAGCCAATCTACGGTGTTATCGCGTACCTAACCTCAAGTCAAATATTAGTCGGTATATATATAACTTGTATTGATTTTTACAATTTGGCAAAAACTTGGGTAGGACGTGTAAAACATTTTCAAGCAAAATTTCGTGTTCAAGAATTTGAAAAATTTTTGCCCGAGAACTTGACCCGTTTTGGCTTTATTAAGCTTAATGTCGGGATGTACAAATTTTAACCAAAAAATTAACCAACCAGCAACTTTGACAGAACTAATTTTCTCACAATCAGACACAATTCACTAAACTACACAAAAACTAGAAATCCGTAAATATTAAACACTCACAATCCACGATAGCTAAGAAAACTACAAGGAATCCACAGAGAAACCTTAAAACGCAACAACAAAAATGGCGGCCGAGCCGGTTCTGCAGAGTCGGTCGGAGTCGATAAAGTAGGAAAGGCCGATAACACGAGGTTTGTGCGCATGCACGAAGGTGTCCAAAAGGAAGCCAGCTGACCGGCGAGTCATGCGCACGGACGTATTTTTTCACCCATAAAACGTAACTTTTGTTTGCGCAGGAGATAAGCTGTACGTAACTAAAGGTAAATTGTCTATGGTTTAAATTGATCATAATAAAAAATTATACAGGGTGTTATTTAAGTATGTGGCCAAACTCCAAGGGGTGCTTCTTTTAAGTGATTTTAAGAAGGAAAGTTCATATAAACATGGGCATGGGTTTGAAAATGCATAGTTTTTACGATACAGGGTGTCAAACTTTCAAAAAAATATCGGATGTTCGTAAATATCTCAATACTCTTTTATTCGATTTTGTTGAAATTTAGCAATTCTGTTTGTAATAACAAGAGGATAATTTAGCCTCAACTAGATTAAAATTATTAAGTCTAGTGGCGTCCCGGAAGACAGTCCAACTAATATTTTTGGCAAAAAAATTGCGCGCCACTGACTTTTTAAAATTATGTATTTTTCGAATTACGCAACTACACATACGACTATTTTATCTTTTGAGTTTTTTCATATCTTGCTTGGTTTTCGAGAAAAAAAAATAAAAACCATTTTATTGCATGTCCCCGGGACAATAAAAGCTATAGTTGTTACTTTTAAAACATTGCAGATTGCAGTAATAAATTATTACGTTTTGCGATTATTTTATGTTAATTTATTTTATCGAAAATAGTTTTAATCGGTGCGAAAAAATTCAAAAGAGGACTTTCGTTTAATTTTAATTGCTTGATAGTTTGGTAAGTAGTTTAAATTTTTTACTGTTATTGTCCCGGGGACATGCAATAAAGTGGTTTTTATTTTTTTCTTGAAAACAAAGCAAGATATGAAAAAACTCAACAGATAAAATAGTTGTATTTGTAGTTGCTTAATTCGAGAAAAATGCATAATTTTAAAAAAGTAGTGGCGCGCAATTTTTTTGTCAAAAATATTAGTTAGACTGTCTTCCGGGACGCCACTGGACTTAATAATTTTAATCTAATTGAGGTTAGATTATCCCCTTGTTATTACAAACAGAATTGCCAAATTTCAACAAAATCGTATAAAAGAGTATAGAGATATCTACGAACATCCGATTTTTTTTTTAAAGTTTGACACCCTGTATCGTAAAAACTATGCATTTTCGGACCCATGTTTATACGAACTTTTCTTCTTAAAATCGTTTAAAGAAGCACCCCTTGGAGTTTGGCCACATACTTAAATAACACCCTGTAGATCAAGATAAATCACTACTCCATACTTACTGAAAATACGAAATACCCGGTATTTTACCCCTATTTGGGCATAATAAAATCATACAGTGGTTTTTACTAGTCATTGTTTATATTCCAATCCGAGTATCCGAGTCACTAAAAGCACAAATACAATCACTAAACTACAAAAACTTAAAAGACAACAACAAAAATGGCGCCGAACCGGTTCTGGAGTGTATTTCGAGCATGTCGCTAAAGAAGGACAGGCCGATAACAAGAGGTTGGTGCGCATGCCCGATGCTGCCGAGAGGGAAGGCAGCCGATCGGCGAGCCGTGCGCTCAGACGTATTTTTTCAACCATTAAACTTAACCTTTGTATGCGCACGCGATAAGCTGTACGTATCTAAAGGTAAATGTCTACGGTATGGATTTGTTTTGACGCGACTTAAGTTTGGGATGAATTTAGTATAGAGAAAACCCCACTGTCACCGTCACATAACAGAGAACTGGCTGCCCACTCTGAGCAATATTCCACCCCATCTCCGTCGCTCAAATGCCCTCTGTAGGGAATACATGAAGATCCAGAAAAATCCACTGCTCCCGATTCACAATGATATTGTTCACCTGGGCAAGAGACTGCGATCCAGAAAACCGCCAATCCAAACTGCTCAACTTCTAGTTGCCAGCGAATTTAACCTGGAACAGGAATGGGAACGAGAATGGCAAGCTAGTGTACCTCCCTACATTCATGGAAACCTCCGCACCAACCAGCCACCTCCTGGTTTCACGCTGCCTCGCAAAACATGGAGCAGATTAAACAGAACTAACGCACTAACTGTGGAATATGCGCGGACTTCCTATTTAGATGGGGCAAATCCGATTCCAGCGCATGTGACTGCGGCGAAGAAAGACAAACAATGCACCATTTCGCCTTCGACTGCAACAATAGGCCTAGTCACTGCACAACCGAAGACTTCCTGAGAGCCACCCCATCCCCATCGGCTGTCACTTGAATTTGAAAATTTAATAAAATACGATGTTTTCATGTGTTGTAGCCATACGATAAATAAATAAATAAATAACAGAGAACTCTTCTCTCCGCAGGAAGAAACGGAAGACGGTTGCTCCGTAAGGTTCTCCCCGGACCTCGCTTCGGTAATCGGAGGAGCTTTCCTGGCTGACATCGACTCGCCCATCTTCGAAGAGGGGTCGGATACCAGCGCCGAGGAACTACCCAAACGACCTAAAGAGGCCGACAGGGCAGACAGGGACAAGAGCGGCACCACGGCGGGGGTAAGATATACTCAATGTTATCATTTATACAGGGTTAGTTGAAATAACCGGAACGGCTAATTTTCTTCAAAACTACCAAGGCTAAATCAATGAATTTTGGTACAGGCGGATAACTTAAAAAATTGAACTAAAAATTGATAATTGCGACGTTGCCAGATTTTTAGTTTTTCCTGCAACTCAAGAAATATATATTTTTTTTTAAATGTAACACTACTCTTTTTTTATTGAATTCGATTCCTCCCATTAACTTAACATTTCTTGATAGTATCAAATTTTTATCTGAAGTAGTTCTACGGGAAAAAAAAGTTAATTAGTTACAACTCTAACTCTAAAAAAAAAACAAATCTATTTTCATTTAAAAACATTTCAAATAATGTAAAAAAGGAGGTTGGTAGACATAATGTACCTAATAGTATCGATAACGATAATAACAACAAACAACTAGGTACTAACAATAACATAGCTAGTAAAAATTACTTACATATTATCGGTTTCCTAATCAAATTAATGTAGTGTACTATAAAACGTAAGTAATTTTTACTATAATCTATTTCAGAAAGGTGTAGAGTAATAAAAGCTCATTAGGTATGCAAAGGGACTACAGAGTGAACCAACGAATATTTAAGCCACTTTCATAATTTGGCATTGATTTCATTGCAAAATTCTTTCTTTTCATTAAGTGCAGGTAGTACCACCCGGGTTTGGGTCAATTTATGGGTTTTGCCTATTGTTGTCCATTCACAAACACTGAAAATGGTGTGATAAAGGCGTGCCGGTAGGATATTCGTAAAAAGGAAATAATTTTTTATTTTAACAGAATAAAACTGTTGCACGTCATCAATCAGCTGATAATTGAAAATCGGTCAGGAAACATAAGAAAATTAAATTTGGGCAAAAAATATATACATTTCATGCGATATTGAATGTAAAATAAACTTAATGTATTCTTCTTTGATACTAAGCCGCATAAAGGAGATGTTTTTTAAATTTAACCTTTTAAAAATTAATATCATTTGAATTATTTGGGCTGACAGTTGGCAACAGAAGTATCAACGCATCGGTGATGCCAGTTTATTTCTTGGCGAATTTTGATTGACGTTTATTGTTTTCATTTCGTGTTTTCGTGAGTTTATTTAAGTCGTTTTTAACTAAAACTGCAAATCCTTTTATAAATAGGATTAAAAACTGATCTTTTAAGAACAACAAAGGAATTCATATACATTTCTGTTGATTACGTTGTTTACCTTTATTGAAAAATGCCGAAGCATTTCCTTACTGGGGTATTTTGATTACAAACTGGCAACACTGCTGATACTCGAAGGTATGACGTGCAACGGAAATTCTTTTGATTTAACTTTAGTACATAAAGTCGCCACAGTGGATCTTTTCCCGTGCGTCATCAATCAACGATCAGGACTCAACGTGGTTAATAACTCTGCATCCTTATTTATTACAGTAACAAGTTTGAATAAAAGCATAAAAGAACGTCTCCAAGATTCCGCAATAATATAACGTGCTAGACAAGAATAAAACTATAAACGTCAATTAATTACTTTTTTTATTTGTTTAGTTGACTACCGTTGTATTTTAGAACGTCATTGTCAACCTTATTTTGATCTGCCAATCTAATTCGTATTTTGTAAATTTGTGTGCCTTAAAACTGTTCCTTTTTCTAAAAATAGTTCTTTTTAGAGCTAATTATACCCACCATCTATTTTGGCGGTAAGTATTTATGGATTTTTATAATACCCAATTTATTTGTTTTAAATATTCTAACCGTGAAAGTTCTTTGAAAAGTTTACGGCAGTGGCTGAATTCCCTTAAATGAAAGAATGTCAAAAATTTGACTTTTGCGATTTTAATAGTCAATAAAACACCAAACTTTTCTAGATTTTAAGCTTTAAAAATAGTATTAAATGTATTAACATTTGTTTGTCAATTTCTTTTAGATAATAGAGAATGCCGGGCAAAACTTAAAATAAATAATAATTTTTCGGGATATTATGTAGGTACGTCAAGCGGTAGGCAGGCACGTCCATTTTATGAACTTAGACTTAGTTTTGACTTTTTCGTCTCGTAATTTTGATTTGATTCATACGATTTTGATGACGTGAAAGTGATGACGCACGGGAAAAGAACCACTGTGGCGACTTTAGGTCATACACACACACGATATATGAAGTTTATTCCAAATTACCACCTATTTATATGATCAGCCAATGACGCCAAAGCCAAACTCGGTACCTGTTAAATAGTACCAGTTAAACGCAAAACGTAACTTTACAATCTACTAATTAACTAATCCCTACACAATATTTCGATTTTGACACTTCAGGCCAGAAAATATACCTTTTCTAATCCTCTTACGCAATTACTTGAAATTTTAATTTTACAAACAATACTATTTTTTCTTTGAAATTTTTGGTTAGTTATCATAAATAATTTAATGCACAAAGTTACCTGCGCCTATGGCCGACACCGAAGTTGAGCCTAACTGGACGGAATTTCCCATTTTATTACTCTACACCTTTCTGAAATAGACTATAGCTATGTTATTGTTAGTAGTTGTTTGTTGTTATCATTATCGATACTATTAGGTACATTATGTCTACCAACCTTCCTTTTCACATTATTTGAAACGTTTTTAAATGAAAATAGATTGGATTTTTTTAGAGTTAGAGTTGTAACTAATTAACTATTTTTCCCATAGAACTATTTGAGATAAAAATTTGATACTATCAGGATGGGAGGAATCGAATTCAATAAAAAAAAAGAGTAGTGTTGCATTTGAAAAAAAAAACATTCCTTGAGTTACAGAAAAAACTAAAATTCTGGCAACGTCGCAATTGTCAATTTTCAATTCAATTTTTTAAGCTATCCACCTGTGCCAAAATTCATTGATTTAGCCTTGATAGTTTTGAAAAAAATTAGCCGTTCCCGTTATTTCAACTAACCCTGTATAGGGTAAAGGGACTTTACGCTTAAAGCGCCCGTTTCTGATGCAAAAGTCGCATTTATATCCATTTCTGATACAAGAAATAAATTGGTACAACTGGTCATTTTACATGCAGTTTGGTACTTTCCCCCCTGACTTTTCTTCGACTATAATAAATAGTCCAATAAGCGAAACGCTTAAAAAGGAAAAATTGTAGTTAGAAAGTTGCTTTTTTGGGAGAAGGTATATTTTATTGTTTGAAAAGACACTTCGTTATTGTTTTGTATTAAACCCTCCCATTTTAACCTCGCGCCATGTCCATTTTGTAATAATTTCTTTACATTTGCAGATGATACTACAATTTTTTATACCGATACAAATTGGGAAAACCTAAATAATAAAATTTAAAAAAATTTTAAAATTATAAAAAATTGGTTTGATAACAATTTGTTAACCATTAATTTTGATAAAACAAATTATATTCCTTTTACTTCAAACCTAAATACCCTACCACGAAATATGAATAGTATTCAAATAAATGAAGACATTATTTAAACTTTTAAAGTTAATAAAATAAAATATTTAGGAATTATTTTTGACAGTAAATTAAATTGGAATTTTAACTTTAATTAAAAAATTATGAAGTTTACTACCGATTTTTAAAAACATTAAAAAACTTTAAATGTAAGACATATGGAAATATTATATTACGCGTTAGTTAAAACTCATTTAAATTACGGAATTTTAGGTTGGGGAGGAATAAATAGAACTTTAGTTAAAAAATTAGAAATATTACAAAAAAGGTTTCTAAAAATTATATTCAATAAAGATTATCTTTATCCTTCAAAAGAATTATATTCAGAAACAAAAAAAATGAACATAAGACAACTTTACATTTATAACATTTTAATATATATACAGTGTGTCCAAAAAAGTATGCAACATATGGGAAAGTTATTTATTACCGATTTCTCAGAAAATTTTATTCTTGATAAAAGTTGGTGCATGCCTTAAAACTATAAATGCATATTTCATATTTCACCTGCGGCTAATAGTTAGGGAGAAAATGCCATTTTTTCGAAATTGCCTTAAGAGTAAAGTACCTTAACACATTAACTGCCATGTAGGTCACCGGTGACCTACAGTGAGCTGTGCCTGGGGCGCCACGTAGGTCACTGGTGACCTACAGTGAATAACAATAATAATAATAATAACCACGCTAAATGTGTCGACGGGCATCGATGGATTTTAAAATTGGTATACCTACCTACCTACTGCCAATTGCTTAGTTTGGCCATATAGAATTTTTGAGGTATTATTTGTTTAAATATATATATATCTAATACTCCCAACTAACCAAAAACTCTTATGGCCTGGAGGGACAAAAGAGTGGATTTTAGCTTGGCAGTTAACGTGTTAATTATTGAAAATACAGCAAAATTTTATATGGAAATATTTTTGCAAATTAAAAACATAGTCCAAATACGAAATTTGAGTTAGGTGTCTCAATTTTTAATTTTTTTCCCTAATCTCTAATTTCTCCTAAACGGTACGCCTCTGGTCGATTTTTTGTTTACGCAATTTTAATATATTTATCAAACAACTTAAACATGGGTTTATAATAAAAATGCATTAAGTAGTTGTAAACTTTTAAAAACTTTTCAATGAACCGGGTCGGTTTAGATATAAGCGTGTTGCACGCCTACTTAAACGCAGTTTAGCCAATTCTATTCGAAACTAAATTATAATAGAATTCAACCCTATTCATAATACTGGAAATAACTAATAATTTATTTGTCATAATAAATAGGTAAATAAATAATTACGAGAGGGCAAAATACCTATTTTATATGCATTTTTTTAAAGTAGGTTTTTGGACTTCAGCGTACTGGGTGAAAATGACAAAAAAAATATTAGTTATTTCCAGTATTATGAATAGAGTTGAATTCTATTATAATTTAGTTTCGAATAGAATTGGCTAAAATGTGTTTAAGTAGGCGTGCAACACGCTTATATCTAAACCGACCCGGTTCATTGAAAAGTTTTTAAAAGTTTGCAACTACTTAATGCATTTTTATTATAAACCCACGTTTAAGTTGTTTGATAAATATATTAAAATTGCGTAAACAAAAAATCGACCAGAGGCGTACCGTTTAGGAGAAATTAGAGATTTGGGAAAAAAAATTAAAAATTGAGACACCTAACTCAAATTTCGTATTTGGACTATGTTTGTAATTTGCAAAGACATTTCCATATAAAATTTTGCTATATTTTCAATAATTAAGGTACTTTACTCTTAAGGCAATTTCGTAAAAATTGCATTTGCTCCCTTACTATTAGCCGCAGGTGAAATATAAAATATGCATTCATAGTTTTAAGGCATGCATCAACTTTTATCAAGAATACAATTTTCTGAGAAATCTGTAATAAATAACTTTCCCATATGTTGCATACTTTTTTGGACACACTGTATATTTAAAAATAAAAACCTTATACAATAATTTAAAAACCATAATCATAATACACGTTAAAAAAATGAAATAACCATAAAACCTAATATAAATAATAAATATTTATGTTTTTATTTAAACGATTATTTACCAACAAAAATAAAAAAATTGATTTCATAAAAAAAATATTTAAAGTCGAAATAAAAACATGGATATTAAAAACAGGCAATTTGAAATTATTTTTAGAAATGCTTTAATGAATTAATTAATTAATATTGTTCTGAATAATTTATATAAGTAATATTTTTTACTTAAAAATTATGAATTAATAATTTTATTATAGGTAATATATTTCTAATATATTTTAAATAAACTTATTATTATTATTATTATTATTATTCAAAGTCAAAGTAAGTTCAGGCTTACCAATACTGTAATATATTCTTTATTCCTTGCAGGTAGATACGTTGACGAACGGCAGTCATGCCTCCCCCCCTTACGGCAGCATCCCAGGGGCCGAGCCCACGCCCCCTCCCGAGCCATCGCCCACGGGGGCCACGGAGTACCCGAAGATCAAGATCAAGACAACGGGGCTGTTCAAGGATCCCGAGCCGCGAGGGTGCACCATCACAGAGATCACGGATGATAATCCTACGGGCGATCCGAATATAAGTAAGTGTATGCAGTGGCGTAAACCCCCACCCCCCCTCTTAACGGTGCTAGTAATGCTATACCGCTAAAATTTTAACCCACTTTATTGCTCAGAGCTAGTGATGTAAAATTCTCGGTAATAATCTTTTGGAGAATATTCTCGAGAATATTCTCAAGAATATTCTAGCGATTTTCTTGCCATTCTCAGAAAATTCTCTAACTTGAGAATATTCTCGAGAATATTCTCAAGAATATCTATAATTTCTTTTTATTGCCATTTCTAGCGATTTTCTTGCCATTCTCAGAAAATCGCTAGAAATGGCAATAAAAAGAAATTAAAAATTACCTATTCTGCTTATTTTCGGCAAATGTCAAACGGCGTTAATCAAACAAAACGTAAAGAAATAAAAGTCTCACCACCACCACACCATTTACAATTCACACAGCTGTATACGAGTATACGTTCGCGCTTCTAGGGTATTTCCCTGAATCACTGTTGCCAGAGTTATAGAAAAGGTTAGAGAAACTCAAAATTTTAAAAATCATTGCAAAATTTTTCAGTGTAAATCGAGGCGGTGTAAATTATGTAGAAAAACTTCTCTAGAGAATATTCTCCTCTCACATCACTACTCATAGCAGGGTTTCTTAACGTGCGGCCCGCGGAGCAGGCCAAAAAAATAAATATACAGTGTGACCAGTAAAGTCCGCATCATATGGGATTTTTTTATCAATAACTAGTGTCCGACCGAAACAAAATTTTCAGCCGAAACCGAATCTTCGGCCTTGGTCTCAGTTTCGGCCGAAACCGAAACTTAAAAATTTTATTGTATGTATTACTGAAATTTAATTTATTTTACATAGGACGAGATCGATCTTGGGAACGGATTGAATTCTTCCCACTAAAAAAAAAAAAGTCGACAGAAAAAATCTATTATTTATATAGACAAAACTGCCTACGAACCCACCCAAAGTTAACCGAACGGCGCGCGACAATTTACGAACACTGAGTTTCGGCATGGCCGAAGGTTCGGCCGGTTCTTGGCCGAAACCGAAATTAGATTTTTTGGCCGAAACCGAACCTTCGGTCGGTCTCTATTATTAACTTTATTCGAAATTTGACTTTGGCATCAAGTTCTGCTTCGATCGAGATGAAAAGCAAAAAAAAAGAATAGTCACTTGATTCGCATTATCTGTCAAATTTTAATTTTTTTCAAAAAATAATTTAAAAGTGGGGTTATTTCTGAAAATATCGAAAAAAGTTATTAGAAAAAGTTTTTTTTGTGCAGTTTCTAGCCCACATGTAAAATTTTAGCTGCATAAGATAGTTTTGATTTTTTTACCCATATTTTGTAAATTGCACCACCTTTGCAAAACAAGACTCAACGTCACCTAGGGGAAGGAGGTCGAATATCGATCAGTTAACAGATAATGTAAGACAAAAGCAATACTTTTACAAAATTCTGTTATTTTTTTGTATTGAACGTAAACTTTATTATCTTAAGAACAAAATAACACAAACAAATCCTCTGTATCTTAATCAGAAATAATTTTAAGAATATAAAAGCGAAACTCTAACATGATCATGTTGGAGGGTAATATCGATCAATGTCCACCACACGCTTCACACAAATCCAGGTCTTCTGGCCGAGATGTCGCAGAACAGGCAGCATGTAGCCAAGTACCACATGATCTACACCTCCACCACAGTTCATCTGCTGCCCCAGTTTCCACGCATATTAGACATAAATCGTTCTCTTTCTCCCCATCATGTGGCTGTTTAGGTTTCAACTGCTTCTTTATTTGTTTTTAGCTGCTGTTGTTTTAAGCCCTGCCGATTTTTCTTCTTGAAATACATTCTTTCTAGCTTCGTAAACTTTTTTTTTTTCCTCTTTTCTTCCGTATGGTTAATATCGATCAGTTCAGCCGATATTACCCGCCGCGAGGACGTCATTGGTTTGACATAAACAACACCTAACCGTAAACAATTAAAATTTTCGTATACACTGTATAGAATACGTTGGGTACCATGAAACTATTAGTACTTAAGTAGCTTAGGATTTTCTAACCTTGACAAGTACATACCTTATCCAATGAGCCGAGAAAATAACAAGAAATAGAACAAAAACTGTCTGTGACCGTCCACACTCGGCGTTACAAATAAAAATGCCCGTTGTTGCTGTTGGTAATTTACATATGCCTTAAGAGATGACACCACATATTTTATATTTTTATAGGACTGTAGGGATGTGTAAAATTAAGGTGATCGATATTCGCCGCTGATCGATATTCGACCCCTCTCCCCTACATAAAACTTCTTAGTTTTGACAATGCTTTCTTTCAGATACATTTTCTTTAAAGTAGCCCCATGTTAAATATGTGTTTTTCTACAAAATCAAAATTGGGCTATTAAAATTTGGTCGCATGTGATGCAAGGTTTATGTGTTTTTGACCCTCCCTGTATAAGGTAACTTCATAAAATAAGTATTTTTGAAAACGTAGGTTGTGTTTGAAAGTAATACACGTTAATATTAAGACAAAAAAGAACAGTGTCATCAGTAAAGTGTTCATTAATTGAAAAATGAATTTTAGTGGTGGGTAAAAAATCAAAATTATCTTATGCAGCTGAAATTTTGCATGTGGGCTAGAAACTGCATTAAAAAAAAACTTTTTTCGATATTTTCAGAAATAACCCCACTTTTGAATTATTTTTTGGAAAAAATTTAAAATTGACTTGATGCCTGAGTCAAATATCGAATAAAGCTATTAATAAAAAAAATCCCATATGATGCGGACTTTATTGGTCACACTGTAGAAATATACACCAACGATAAAATAAAATAACGCGTACATAGGCTATGTAACGCCGCTGGTGGTGGATAGACGGCCGCAACTAAGTTACTGGGCCATTGGAGGTCTCGATTCTCGCTGGACCGCTCTCGAACATTCTAGTAGCCATTTTCGCGCATATAAGAACGTTGTGTCAGGCGGGAAGCAGAGATAATAATGTGGTATAGAGGCTTATAGACAGAAAAACGTTGAATACGGTTCGCGACGTTAAATAAATTTAAAAATAGGACCAACAATTCTTCTTCGGGAAACAACTAAGCAGACACCAATTTTTTGAGGGTGCAATGTGGACTCTACAAAAAAATGGGGATTTTAACTACTCCACATGCGTGTATTCTGAGAATTCACATAACCGAAGAGGCGGAACCAGGATTCATCCGAAAAAAATGTCAGGTCTAATAAATCATTTATTTCCAATAAATTTTGGGTAAACCATTGAGAGTAATTCCTGCGTCTTTCAAAATCTGCGGCTTTTGTTTCTTGGAATACTTGCACTTTATCAGGAAATAAATTTAGCTGCTTCTTAAGAATAGTCCTGCATGTTTCATAAGATCTTCCCACTTCTTGGGACAGGCGTCTTATACAATTTGTTGGCGTATTTTGCATTATTTCACGAACGTTTGCAACAAGTTCTTCTGTTCTTACAGATGGTCTTCCTGCCCCTTTTTTGTGTTGTATAGAACCTGTTTCCCTAAACACAGCCACGGTTCTTTTCAGACAATGATAAAAATGGAATTTGTTCGGCACGGCGAAACGCCAGGGAGTTTTCGCGGTGCCAGGAAATTTTTGCACCGTTATAAATTTTTAATTATTCTCTGGGAAAATTTTAATCCACGAAGACGTTTTCGCCACCTTATACATTGTGTACACAAATTTGAAATTACTGGTTTCACACACTGAAAATACTAAAATATTTCGACAAACTAAAACAGAAGTGTTTATTGCAAATCGATAAAATACAGTTTGTTAAGCAGGTAGTAATAACGCATTATTAAGTGACAATAAATAACCCCTAACAATATAGGTACCTGCAATAAATACCTTGTGTATAACCAAAATGTAAATATAATTATTATAATACATATTCAGATTGGAAAATCCCTGAAATAAGTACCGAACTGGACATTAAACCTTTAACGTTTTAAATTTTTTGATAAAGCCGAAAACATAAAAATATGCTATTAAATTAATAATTTATGAAAAATATGGATTTATTGGATTTTATTATAAAATTGACAAAATATGCATAAAAATGCATATACAGGGTGAGTCGGGAGGAACGGACCAAAATTTCAGGAATGTATTATACACCCGAAAACAATGTAAAAAAACCTTATGTTCTTATCCGATATTCATTTGTTTTCAAGTTATAGCGCAATAACAAATTTTTTACTTTGTTCCACTTTTATCAAAATTTTCACGTAATTAGAGTATGCCATGCTCAAGACTCTAAACTATTTGACATCTATGTTGTCTTGACAATGTGTCTGTGTAGTGTGGCAGTAATTAAACGTTTATTTTCAAGTTTGAGGGATTAAAGTGTTACAAAATGTCAAATAGTTATTCAAATTTAGAATATGCAAATATGGTGTTTATTTATGGTTTCTGTAATGGAAGTGCTACAGCTGCTGTTGAAGAATATCGTCAACGGTATCCACATCACAGACATCCGACTAGAAACGTGTTTATCAGAGTTTTTAACAATTTGTGCGAGAATGGTAAGCTTGCCAGTGCCAACATTACATCTAAACGAGCTACTCGACAAGGTTTAGGAGAGGTAGAAGATATTCTGGATTTAGTAGAAGAAAATGCAACGACCAGCTCACGAAGAATTGGTACTCAATTGGGCATTCCACAAAAAAGAGTAGGTATTAAACACACTCCACGAGCAAGGCTTATATCCATACCATGTACAGACAGTACAGCACCTAAAACCGGAAGATTATGCTAAACGTATTGAATTTTGTCGGTGGATAAATAGTCATCGTGTTGTATCGCGTATACTTTTTACAGATGAAGCAACATTCAGCCGTGACGGTATTAATATTACTCGTAACTCTCATGTATGGTCAATCGAAAATCCCCACGCAACAGTTGAAAGTAATTTTCAACATAAGTTTTCGGTTAACGTGTGGTGTGGTATGCTCGATAGCTACTTAATTGGCCCTTTCATTTTGGAGAATCGCCTTACAGGAGACAACTACCTAAATTTTTTACAATGTGAGTTACAAGGACTACTAGAGGATGTTCCTGTAAATATCAGAAGGCAAATGTATTACCAGCACGATGGAGGTCCTGCACATTTTGCTCGTCAGGTCAAGCGACATTTAGACGAAACATTTCCAGGGCGTTGTATTGGTCACGGTGGTCCTAATAATTGGCCTCCAAGATCTCCAGACCTCACAGCACTAGGTTATTGTTTATTGGGCTGGTTTAAAAATAAAGTGTACAAAGTAAAAGTGGACACTCGGGATGCACTAATTCGACGTATTAAAAACACTGCAGCCAATTTTAAAGAAGAAATACATGCAGCAATTAGAAGCAGACGAAGCAGAAAATGTTTAGAAGTCAATGGCGGTATTTTTAAACTTTTATTAAAATAACGCTATGATTAGGAAACCGTTAATATATGAAATTTTCTTTATTTGCTATTACGCTATAACTTGAAAAGAAATGATTATCGAATAAGAACATATGGTTTTTTTCAAATTGTTTTTGCGTATATATTTCTCTCCTAAAGTTTGGTCCGTTCCTCCCGACTCACCCTGTATATGCATTTTGCATATATTCCGCCCTTTACTTATTACCTAATTCTTATTACATCTCGATTATTTTTTAATCGTGTCTCGGCCTTTGGGCTTCTTAATTGATATGACAAAGACGCCCCATTTACAAGCTTTATTAAATGTTATGCCCTACAGTAACAGAATCTCATTAATACCTGTTCCTGAACAGACCGATATTTTCCAGGCGCCAACCATCCCACGCCTATATGGACCACGCCATCTCTGGAAGATCCCCTGAAATTGCCCGACAATGAAGACAGCCAACTTTTAAACCTGTTCAATAACAACGACAGGGCTAAGGATCTTGGGTTCTCGACTAGTAGCGACAATGAGTTTATTTCATTGGACACATACAATGAGAGGAACAGCAGGGGCGCTATGGTAAGTAGACTTATTTTGTTTTGTTGGTAAAGCTGTTTGTTACACCGTGTGAGCAAAAATTATTTGCATCAAAGAGGGCTTGGATTAAAAAACGTAGAGCTTGGTTTAGATCACAATGATATGGGGACGATATATCTAACCAAATCTAGGTTAAAGTTTTGTCAAATTCATATTATGACATGATATGCCAAACTAATGAGTAATAAAATAAGTAGACAAATACAAATTTATTTTTGTTGTTTACAAAATTAACAAAGTAGGAATATACAGAAAGAAAAAGAAAAATAATTACATAAATTCCTGAAATTGGCCACCGCCATGCTCCAAGCATAAATTCACACGTCTCTTCATATCTTCGAAAGTGTTGACCAGCATCTCTGAAGAAATGTTACCACATTCTTGGATAATCCTTTCTTGTAAGTAATTGTTCTAAATTTGCAACTGGTGTTTTAAAAATAGTGTTCTTTAAATGAGGAAAAACGAAGTAATCCATAACCGTTTTGCAACAAGTTCTTCTGTTCTTACAGATGGTCTTCCTGCTCCTTTTTTGTGCTGTTTCCCTAAACACAGCCACGGTTCTTTTCAGGCAATGATAAAAATCCCCAGCAATAAAAGCAACGTTAGGAAAATGTTCGTGGAAATCGTCCATGCACAAACCCGGATTGTATTGCCACTCACAATTTACTCTAACCCCGTTTCGAAAATACGCTTCAACCATGAATGTTTTGTGCTGTTCCGTAAAGCCCATTGTGTGAATTGTTCAAGAAATTGGAAAAATTAGCGATGAATCAAATTACTTGTAACGACTGTCAAAGATGACGGAATAACTGATTGATTGTTAATTCAGGTACTTACTGACACCCAACAGGTATTAAGCTCTACGGCTAAGCATTACGTCCTTAGATGCACGGCCCTCTTTGATGCAAATAATTTTTGATCGCGCGGTACTTTTGATAACTAGTCATCATGGTTAACAATAATTGTGGTTATTATGTATACAGGGTGACAGTAAACACGTCGGTTTTTAGAACTGAAGTAAAAACAACAATTTTTACTGGTAACACGACATTTTTTAGTCTATCTGGATGTCATCTTTCCTAAGAATTCTATAGAATGTGTGTTTGTTTTAACAGGAAAGGGGTCGTAATCGCACAAAACACGAAAGTAAACAAAACTATGACCGGCTGACTAACATCTGTCTTGCTCTACCAGCTCCAGAATATGTCTGTCTTTCTTCTCCGTATGCCAAAAGCATAAAAATAACTACTCTGATCAACACAGCACTACAGTGCGCATGCGAATCGTCAACAGTTCGGCAAATCGAATTGACGATAGGAAATGGCGTCGTTAATCCCACCTTAACTAAAACATATAAATTTACATTCCATAACTTAGGTTTTACATTTTTCATACAGGGGGGGGGGGGGGTTTAAAGCTTGATGACGTCGACAATCGACAATAGCCAATGAAAATAAACTTGAATATTCACCCACAGTTGTGTTATTTTGCAGCGTTGCCAAACTTCTGGCGAACTAACTTGCTCTAAAAAGATATTTACGAAAACTTAACGTGAACAACTTTGAACAAACCCGTTCCAGCTTACCCTCTAAACTGTGTTTCTTGAAGCCTGACAGCACAGCTGAGAGTCAAGAATCGTAAAACCTCAATAAACCATAAGCGTAGGCTGGTTGCCCACAGGACGGTAACGGCACGATTTGCCGCGCGCGGTATATCGCGCCGCATCCGCTGAGCGCTCGCCCACTACACCAGTGTTGCCAATGACATTAGGTGAAAAGGTCCGCCCAGTGGCACGAAAAAGTCCGATTTAGTCCGCATCGAAATGAAAATGCTTCGTCTGGCGCATTCGCCATAAGTGATATTTATTATTTACTGTTGGATGTATATTATATAATGAAAAAGACTGATAACTCTATAAACATTTACTTTTTAATAACAAAAAAAACAATAATAAAAAAGTTAATGTAATAAGTAATAAGACAACCCAACACTTGGTAAATAAACAATAAGTTTCCTGCCGATTTTATTTCCAAATTTGTGCATTTAGCATATTTTCGTCAGGTATCAAAAAGTCCGAAAAGTCCGAAATAGTTGCAAAGTCCGACAAAAGTCCATAGCCTTAAAAAAAGTCCGAAAATCGGACTAAAGTCCGCCGATTGGCAACACTGCACTACACGGTATATCGTGCGAAACTTGTTTAGATTAATATTCCGTGTTGCCAGATCAATTCTGGTCAGTTGTTGCCACAGAAAAAAAAAAGGGTTTGTTGTTGCTACGAGCTTAGAAGTGAAGGATCGAAGAAAAGTAATTTTATTAGCGATGGTTTCACGTAGGCGCCGAAGAAGGCTATCAAAAGACAAAGGCAATATTGGGTCCATCCCATTTTGAGGCTCAGATTTGTGGAAGGGGCGTTTTATACATTCTTTGCAAAAATTAGAGAGTGCTCTTCGGTGGCATATTTTTGATGCAAATACAACCTGTACTTTTATAGACTGCGCTCACTGAATGACAACACAGCACTAAAAATATCGTTGGTAATATCGTCGTGTGGGCTAGAAATCATTTAATCCTATTGACGTTCAAAAGTCAGGCGACACAAATTCGCGCGATTTTTGACGCCTGCCGCGACGGTATCAGATAGATTCGCGGCCAGTGGGCGAACACTGTATTTAATTGTATGATAAATTTGTGAATTTTGGTCGTTGCTATATCGCGTACGATTTATCGCGCGCGACAAATCGTGCCGTTACCGTCCTGTGGGCCAACAGCCTTACAATAACAATAACCTGATCGTAAGTAATTAAATTATCTTTGAATCGTTGAGGCCTTTACTTGATGGAAATTCATTGTATCTCAATGAAAGACAATTTATTTTGTCCAATTTCCACTTTTATTGAAAAACTTTTTCTCTACACGACGCGTTTCGCTTCATTGTAGCTTCTTCGGGTTTATGGTGCTAAGTAATAACGAAAGAAAATTGGAAGTAAGCTATAAAACGTGTAATAAAAGAGGAAAAAAAATGTGGGACTTGACCTGATGGAAGAAACGATCGAACCACTTATTATTTCAGTTGACTCCACAGATGAATCCTTCGAATTTAGTGATAGTGAAGACACCTTTCTAGACCTTTAATTTGTTAACTCTTTTAAGTATGAACGGTTTTTGTTTTGAGGAAATAAAATTAATTCAGTTAAATATACAAATCTTTTTGCGCACCTTAAAAACTACATACGAATAAATATAAATTATAAATAAAAATTACATTACAACAAAAAAAATTAAAATAAGAACGTACCATAATATTACAATTTAAGAGGACGAAAAAACTCCATTAAAAAAATGGGTTAAAACGGTCGAATTTTTTGGCAGACCTGCTGTTCTCTTAAAACGATACACTATTTTCCTATCACCTTGTTTTGTTAATGTATAGTATGGGCTAGAACTAAATCAGATAAAGTTTTTACTATGTATAATTTATTTACAACACGGCAAGAAACAAGGAATTTATATTTCATAAAAAAAAATCTAAACGACCGCCACTGTCCGAATATTTATTCTAAATCATCGGCTTGTCCTATTGTTACAATTTTACGACCCCATTGTGAAAGGTAAAATTAGGGGTGTGCCAATCTATATGGTGTTTAAACTACCTGTATTGTTACTAAAAAGATATACTTTCAGGCGAAAAATAATATGTTCACCCGGTAAGCTAAAATTTGTGTTTTACATTTTAAATGAGGGTTCTTAGCTGTCAGGCGATAGGAAACAGACTTTTATGTCAATTTTGTACCCTGTAAAACAAAATTTTTAAATTAAGGCATAACCAGTAACCACATGTTGACACTTTCTACTTGAACCTCGACTTTATACCCAGCGGTGATGATTCGGGGGACAAATTGAGTCCCAAAAAGGGACAATTCAGCATTTGGAAAAAATCAGTATCAGACAGAACAAGGTCGGTGCCGGGTAAAAAAAGGTCCGCACTGGGCACTAAGATTTTATGTATATTAAAACTATAGATAAATAATAATTATCAATTTAAATTCTGATCGGTCGCGTACTGACAGTGTACGACGGTACTATCGTTTGCTCCTGTGCTAAGGAGCTCCGAGCAAGACAACAGGTTAGCATTGCCTTTGTGCAACGTGCGAACAAACCCACCAGGAATACACGTTGAGACTCACCTGCTTATCTTTGTTGAAACAAAGGCGTTCCAGCCAGCTTACTTTTGGACAGCACTGACAGCAGCCGCAGCGCCGCAAGTATCATTTTACCTTTACTGAGCGTTTGCCGCTGCTGAATGCCTATTTACATTTATTGCACTGAACAGATGCATCGGCCAAATTCACTGTTCTATAGTCTATTACCAAAAATATAGGCAGTGACGTAGCTCTCATAACCATGGAAACGACCAAAATACTGTATGGTCATTGAGTCATTGGCGGTTTGCATTAGTTTCCATGAGGCGTATTCGATTCGCAGGTTCAGATCGAGCCGGATCGATCTAACTGATTCCAACTGATTCCAACTGATCTGATTTGTGTTCGATTGGTAAGTGATCGCACGGTCAAAGTGATCCCAAGTGATTTTTAAAATCAGATCGATCCAAATCACTTTCCCAATCGAATACGGCTATGGTTTCGAATAATACGTCACTGCCTATAATATTGGGTTTTGATTGGGTTATATAGCGATTTCGATTTACTGTTCTCGCGCACTCTGAGAGTGCTCTCTCCGAGATTTGCGTGTTCGGTTATCAAAATCCACTGCTCTCACTCGGAGTAGCACGTTCGATTTACAAATCTGGCTACTTTGAATCCGTTTGAGAGTGCTCTTTCTAGATCTGAAAAATTTTACAGAGTAGAGAGGCAGCGCTTGCGCAGAACTGCAAACCAACACCATTCTCTATTCTTTTGTTGATGTGTAATCTCGTTTGTTGTGTTTTCTGTGTTTGTTTTTCGTCTAGCGTGTTTATTATTATTTGGATATAAACGCGCTCAAGTAGATTTAAATTTGAAAATTAACTGTTTATTTTTGTATGTTGACATCTGTCAAATTTTCAAGCGCAATCACGTTCAATTTACACTCCGTCCGAGGGCAACCGCCTTCGGAGTGACAGCAAATCTCGGGCCGATCGATGACGTCACAGAGCGCTCTCGGAGCACTCTCGGAGTTGTAAACCGAAAACGCTATTAATTTCCGTAAAACTGTAGGTAAACAGTTTTATTTCAAAATAATAAGTTCAGCAGACGTTTAAATTTATTGAAGTAAAATCAAACCGATGTCAACATGTTGTCATGATTTGACCACAGAATTTGACAAGCCAAACTAACCTAACCTCAAATTATTTAGTTTAACTCCTTGCCACTGACTTTAAGACGCCACCTGTGGTGGATCCCCAACAAACATGAATAAATGGCCCCTTAACGGAAACGCAAACAGTTGCCACAATTGAACTGTTGGGCATTTAAATAGCAACCATTTATGGACCACCTACATTATGTCCGCTGGCTTCCTTATGGGCCATCAGTAGGATCGTGATTAAGGTGTTTTTGTGGTCCACCAAAGAACCATTAATGGTACACTTGCGGCTTAATACTGTAGGGCCATCACTGGTTAGTTTTCCATTTACCAATGAAGATACGTTACAGTTACTTGGTAAGGCCACTTAAGATCTGATTATGGCGCTCCAGTATTTAGCCTTTAAAAGTTAAGGCTAGTGGCGCATTCGCCAGTTTATTTTTTGATCAATATTTCGTATCCTTTTTCCCTTATCCAAAAAGTAGGGTAGCAATTACCTACAGTTTTAATATGTAGTATGTAGCTATTTTTATAGATGAATTAAAGTAAAAAACGAAATTTCGTGAAATTTATCGATATTTCTTTTTGTGCTTTTATTTGTTTATAAATTAAACTCTTAACTTTAAACTGCAGGTAATTATGCTCTAAACATAGGTATGTATATAGCCAATTTTTGGATAAAACGAAAAAGTAACGAAATATTGATCAAAAAAAAGAAATGGCGAATACGTTTTAATTCTTAATGTAAACCAGAGGATGAGGCTTTTAAACAAAAAAAATTAAATAACAATATTATACATTAGCAAGCCTCTATATTTATAAAAACAGTTTTATACATTAACATAAGGTAATAATCGTGAATATCGTCGCCTGATTCATTACTCATTTCCCTGCAAAAAAAAGCAATATACAAGGCTTGCTCAAAATAGCTCGAAAAACAACAGTGCATTAAATATAATGTTGATTAGGTAAGTTTATTTAGTTGTATTAATTAAAAACACATGATATGTGACTACAATCTACAATATATAAAATTAAATAAAATTACCATAATTCAGCCGCTCAAAAGAAGTAGACTACCTACTATGAGTTAGGTGGCGTTTACTTGGCCAGACCTCATAGGTCATAGCCTCTTTTAAGAGTTGAATAGCAATTCATATTTCCCTTTTAATAAATATTGGGATAAATTGTACAACGTAATTTTTACTATGCCTTGGTTAATAAGCTTAACAAAAATAATAATAAACTTTACATGTAGGTACATAATATATCCCCTGAAGGGGTGCTTGTTGCGGTCAAATTTTTTTGTCAATCGTTTTGTGCAATATCTGTCTTTTTAATAAATTTAAAATTTCTTAAAACGCGTTCAAAAATATAAGTTAACTTTTGGTGCTAAATTAAACCCAAAGTGTAGGTAATTTAATCAATTAACTGTAAAAATATAAAGGGTTTATAGAAGTATTTAGAGAAGTTTTGCTATTAGTTTCTAATTATATTATTACCTTCAGTGGTTTAAAATATATAAACGCTTGCGAACTTCCTACTGACTACAGTCAAGCAGGCCAACTTGCAAATGCAAATTAGACTATTTATTGCCACAGTAATTTAAAAAGAGAAGAATAGGCAATATTCTAAATAACTTTCATTTGCAAGTTGACCTGCAGGGCCTTCTGTAATCTCACCTCTTATATGTAACAGAAAAAGTGAAATTTTACCTTCTGCCTTCGCTGTCGACCACCTCCTCGGTCTATAGCTCCCCTCAGCCACTGCTTTATAACAGTATATATTTCTTGCTGCGTAGTATTGTGAGCCAAAAGGTTGTTTCTTACCGTGTATCTGCAATTCATTGTACAAAATTAAAGACACAGAACCTCTTTTCTAAAATCTATAAGAAATATTTACTCCCCAAAAACTTACGTAAAACGTAGTGTAATATAGATAAAAATAAATAAACCCGAACACACAGGTTCTAGTAAAGACTTATACTGAGAGAGCAAAAAATATTTTCATCCAAGAAGGCCTGCAATTAAATACGTAGGGCTTGGTTTAGATAAAATTACTTATATAATATTGAGGTGCGATAACTTGTGTTTTAACCGAGTCAACAATTCGCTTAACATTTTGTTTAAGAAATCTCCTAGAATGTCTAGCACCATACTTTTTATAAATACCTCTAGTTTCTGGTAATGGCATTATTATTATATCTATTATTAAGAAAAAAGTATAGAAATACTCACTTTTTTGTTTCTTGAGTTGAGAAATGCTTTAAAAACTCTGAATGATCTCACCGACCCAAACCTGTAAATTAAAAGAAAAACACATATAGCATGCTGTTTTTTGTCTAAGCTTTCACTAATATCTTCCCCAATCACTGTTATCACTATAAAAACTTACCGTTTAGATCGATTACAAATATATTTAAAATAAACAGCACATCGTCACCATACATGTTCGTCGCCGTTGTTCGTCGCAAATACCTAACCTTAAACTATCAACCCGTCCGAACCAACCAAAGCGGGAGCCGGGAAACGACAATACACGTCATACATGATGGCTTCACTTTTTACCAACGTTAAACCATTTAAGTTCCTTTGCCGGCAATAAATCACAATTTTGCCAACGTTCAATTGTTAATGTTCTTTAAATGGCAAAAATATAACGGTCAGCCAATTGAAAAAAATAAGTGGACCATAGTTGGCTTATTTGTAACAGCAAGAAACCATCAATACCATCAATGGCCCATTTAAAATCCCTCAATCCATGTTTGTTGGGTCTCGCCCTCCCATCTGGCCATCTGGATCCGTCAGGTTGGATCCACATACATCCGTGATACGCATCCGTTGTGTACCACATGATTAATATGAACCAATGAAATTTTAGGGAATAAAATCACGCACGTTTCAAGGTCACAACTCACAACGGATTGAAGTGGGTCAATTTCCACTTTTCATGCGTGATTGAGGTTAGGTTATTGTTGTGGGTTTTGTGCAATAAGCCTTTTGCTTTGCAGATGCATTATGTATACATGGATATTTTAATTTTGTTTCTTAAATTGCTTCGCTCCCAGGGAGAAGCTTTTACTAATTGTCTGATTAAACAGGAAATTACTAGAGTCCAATTACTACCACTCATATTTTCAATAAAAATATTAAAATATTTTAAGGTTAGGTATCAAAAACGAAGGCGTAATGCCTGCTTTATACCTCCCATTTAACATTTAATTTAATTTAAGATTTAAACTAAACTAAGAATTTAAAAGTTGAAAGTTAATTTTCTTATGCATACGTTTATACCTCTTATTTAAACTAATTTATCATTTAATTTAATTTAAGAGTTGACCAACTTTCAACTTAAGGTAAAAGATCGTGCCAAATCGCGTTAAATCGTTCTCCACAACTGTCCGTGATTGGCCAGGAAGAAAGATGAATATTTTGATCGGTGACAATAACCTAAAATTATTGTTGGAATTTTTATTTTTATCAACAAATAAAGTGCTTTTTCTCTATTTATTTTGACTGCTTGTGATTTGTAATGGAAGACTACGATTTGTTTTTTACTACTTGCTTTTTGATGTAACAACAGCTGGAAAAATCTTCTTTTTTTTGCACTTCATTTAATTTAATTTAGTGGCACGTTTTCGAGGTATAAATTAACAAAATTATTTCTTAGCTTAGTTTAAATGATAAATTAAATCTTAAATTAACTTAAATCTTAAATGAGAGGTATAAAGCAAGCATAAAAAACGGATTGACCTATGTGGATGTCGAAATTTTCGGCTATTCTTGAAACGCACGTCCGTGATCACGGATGTATGTGGATCCAGCCTCAAAGTGCCCTTTTGGAGAAGCTAGTATATTAGTGTTGGGAAAAATCGACTTATTTTAATAATCGACTACTGAGAATTCGAGTGATTTAAAAAACCGAATGATTAATCGATTTCTTTTCACTCAAATTCTAATATCAATGGTTCATCGTTCATGTTGATATACAGCATTTGTATTGGGAATAACCAATGATCTGCTAGCTATAGATGAAGCAATAACAAACGAATCTATTGCCAAAATCGTATACCATTCTGAAGTAACTTTTGTTGCAAATTGCGCCCCTCCACTTTGTTTGCCAAACGTACCTCTTAAAAGTAGGTATTAACACTCTTAGAGTACCAATATATAAATTACGGCTATAACAATATTTTAAAAGTAATAATAACAACACTTATTTAATAATTTTACATATTATTCATCCCTAAAGCCATAAATCTACAGGTTTTACCTTCCAGAAGAGAAAAAAATATGACGTTATGTGGTAAATTTAAATCTTTGTCTAAAAACCCATACACATTTCCCTTAAAAATTATGCAGTTTGGCAACACAGAAGACGTTGCGTTCCTATTGGTCAGAAGAGAGCCTGCCTTTTTTCATTAATAATTTCTTTGACGTGCGGTCCACAGAGAAATTAAGGGTTTAGTTTGGTCGTTCTTCGTTCGAAAGTTGTTTGAAATTTGTTTCGGTTTATCGGTTTTGTGTATTAATTGCTGTGTTGTTAGTGTTTTGTGATATTTTTTTCAAGACTAATTAATATGGGTCACAGGTTTGAAGTGTGCAAGACTGCGAAATATAATAATAATAATTCTGCAGTTACTTTTCATAGGTGAGTACATAAAAAGATGGGTTATTTGTAGGTTAGGTTTAACTATTCATAGGCGTGGGTAGGTGGGGAAAAATAATTAAAACTTTACATTTTTATTTTATTAAACGTATTATTTATTTAAGGAACATTATGGATAGACTGTATAGGTATAACTTTTGCAAATGGTTTGGCTTATTGAATTCTTTAAACAACTCAGATACACTCTTAGTCTAAAATAAACAAGGAAGCCACTATTTGATCACCTTTAACCATAAACGTCATTTATGACGTTCGTGGGTTCGTGCCTTTAACTCTTCAATTTTGCATGGGATTTCATAATATGTTGTAGGTACCAGACAAAATACTTGTGTAAGTTTTCCATATGCGGCCAAATTTTAGCCGGCCACTATATTATTATTTTTAGCCCATTATTCAAAAGCATGTGGCAACAAATATCGTATTTTGGAAAAAGAATGATTTTGTTTCATGGAATAGGACATTAATATAATAATTTACAGTCAGAGTCTCACACGAATATTTATTTTCCAAACAGGTTACCTACATGATTCGCTCATACCTGAGCATCATCAGACCAATGTTAGGCTTATTTTGTTCTGATGCTCAGGTACCTACGAGCGAAACATGTACCTAACCTGTTTGGAAAATAAATATTCGTGTGAGACTATGACTTTGTGAAATTAATTAGTTGTACTCAAATTAGGTCTCTTAAAGAAAACTTTTTTGAATTAGATATTTATGTAGGTATCTAGTACCTAGATAATGTTTGTTTTAATAAGTTGTTAATTCTTGAACCTACTTATTATTTGTTAAAAATACTTTACTTGTATATGTAAGTTAATTCCTGTAATAAACTATAGTTACTTGAGAATAAAGATATATACCTACCTAGGTACCTATGATTAATATTATATGCTGGTTTTATTTCTAAATTTTTTAACATTAAGTTAGCCGACATACAAGTTTAGAAATATAACCGTATCAATAAATTGCATTTTAAAGAACAATTTCCATAAAAACCACTTTTGGGTATACGTACCTTTATACGTAATAAGTCAAAAACTGTTAAAGTAGAGTTTTCACTGACAGAAAAATTAATCCCTGGCTAAATTGAAGCTTTTAACTTTATGTTAGCCCACATAAAAGTTTAGGAATGTAACTGTATCATAACCAACAAATTCTATAAAAACCGTATTTGGGTCTTCGTACCTTACGTAAGTCAAAAACTGTTAAATTGGGGTTTCCATTGAGAGAAAAATTAAATCCCTGGCTAAATTGAAGCTTTTAACTTTATGTTAGCCCACATACAAAATTAAAAATGTAACTGTATTATAACCATCAAATTTCATAAAAACCACTTTTGAGTCTACTTACCTTATGTAAGTCATATATGGGGATTTCCTCGACAATAAAAATGTAATATCTGACTGAATTCAATTAGTTTATGTTGAACTTTAGGTATTGTATTTTACCTATAGATAGGTATAATCACAGAATATTAGTTGGCTCTGAGTTCTCTGGGTATAATATGAAGAAATAAAACAAAAAAAATTCTGTTGTAAATATGAGTGACAGTATCCTATTTAAAGTTGCGTTTCAGTTAATTTAGTATTTTCAAGGTTTGAATAGGTAATTGTAATATAATATAGTTTTTAAATCTATTTTGACACTTTATCTTTAAACCATATAAAAACTCATGTTTATTATTAAGTAAAGTCGATTCAGCCAGTAAACCTGCAAGATGGCCGGCATGTCATATGACAAAAGTCATATTCCAGCTAAATAAAATGGATTCTTGCATTTTCAATTACTTTTGTCATATGACAGGTCGGCCATCTTGCAGGTTTACTGGCTGAATCGACTTTACCTACCTTAAATTATAATATTTATAGAACAAAACTTTCAAAATAAATTATTATTATTATTTGGCAATATTAAAGCGGTAAAACCGATGAGACTATTGCATCAATTGTTTTAGAAGGTATCACATGTTAAATTTTCAAGTCCAGTCCTGGAATTCATGCCAACTTATAAAAGTTTAATAGAGCAAAATTGAAAGAGTGTCACTTGACTTTACCTCCATCTTGCGAGAGTATTCAAAATTTTGACTTTACTTTCCATTTGCTGCTTTTAAACAGCTAAGCAAAGTAAATATCTTTGCTTAGCTATGTTAAAGGAACTTTGCGAACAACTTCGTATAGTTCGTAGGCATGATGGGAAATAAAAAGAGGCAGAGCGCGGCTAGGGGGAAGAAAAAATTATTGTTGTGCTTTTTCGCTATTGAAAAGTACCTAACGTAAAAGGAACTTTGCTTTTCTTTTCAATTTCAATAAAACCGTAAAAACCGTGTTTTAAGTATACATAGTGTAATTATTTTTAGGTCAGCTCAGTTCACCAAATGTTATAATTATAGCTATCCAAAGTTTCTCTTATAATAATTATTACAATAAATAGTTATTAACTTACATTAAATTTTACTGCTCCGCGGACCATTTTTTCTATCATACATTAAACTTTACTGTTCTACAAACCCTTTTTTTCACAAACGTTAAAAAATATTTGATTTCAGATTGGATAATTATATTTTATTGTAAACCCTGACACGAGACGCCGCTGTGACCATATGATAGCGCATAGTAACGAGGTAAAATTCTAATGGCGGCAACGTAATCCCCACTCCCGGCCGGGGGAAGTACTTCACCTCCTCTCTCCTACAAACGATTTTGGCAGCAGATTTAAATAGCGTTTATGAATGGCGTGCGGCATCTATAGCTAGCAGATCATTGGGAATAACTCACTCGGTGTTGTTAATCGATTGATTTTTTGCGGATTATTAAATGTGGCGGAGATATTTGTGGATTTTTTGGCATGGTTCCCAGATCTTACAACTTACAATTTAATTTAACTAACCACTTGACCTTGAGATGTCACGATATTGCATACTTTGGAGACGCGTTGAAAAATAAAAACCATATTTTCGTCACTCATTTCATCACTCGAGTTATTTCCGAAGATAATCGAATTATTCAAGTGATTGAAAAAACCGAGTGATCGGTTATTTTTCACTCGAGTGATCCCATCACTATAGTATATGCTGTCTCACTCACTTTTTTCAAATCGAGAAGGCTATGGTGGAAACCTATGACCTTGCCCCACCAAACCAACCGCATTCGCATTAATTAGTTATTTGTGTTGTAACAGTTTCAAAGAGTATACCTAATATAATATGTAATCATAATATAAGTAGCAATTAAAATGATAATCCGATTTTTAATATCATTCGGTTACGAACGATGCTATTATTAAAAACATGCGATTTTGCCCAACACTAAATTTGAGGTTAATTTTACTTGTCAAATCATGGCAATACGTCAAAACATCAAAAAAATCAACTGCCATTTTAGTTTGCTTCTCGACTATACAGTTGGTTTGTATCTTTACTAGCCTGTCAGTAGTAGAAGGCAGTACTACGTCGTCCACGGGGTAAACACACATACTGGTTATGTGGATGTATGTGGGTAACCAGTACGTTGCCAATGGTATGCCACCATGCAGGCTATTGAAAAGTGATGACACTATGCGGCTCGTTACCGGGATAGTGAGCATGCGCATTATGAAGTCTAAACAACAAATGTCAATCAGCTGATGCTTGGATGTGAAAAGAAACCGGTCACTTATTATTTTCATTTTATGTATTGCGTTGTTTGTGTGATTTTTAAGTGTTCTGTTGTCTAATTTATAATAGAGACACTATATAATATAGCGGCTTTTAATTTCTACTCTGGTAAAGATACCCAAACTACCTTTGCTATCCTATGTAATAAACTAGTGTTTCAAAAATTTATCACCAAATAATAGATAAATATAAATACATTTTAAGCCGGTCCTGTTCAGTTTTTTACATGATCCACAAAATGTTGTGAACTGCACCAACTCTGTATCCCGCTTAAAGTCCTCCATAGGGGTCACAATCTTGTAACATGCCATTGGCAATATGCTGGTTTGCTGGTTATATATTATGTGGGGTAAACATCAAAGTTTCGGTTGTTTTTTTAAAGGGATATTCCGTTTCACTCACTCCTTATTTCCCAGAAGGCCTTGCAAAGCAATGTTCAGTGTAGCAGAGTTCCTTTAAGATTCTTTTAAATAGCAAAGCAAAGCCAGTAGCTGAGTTGAACGTTATCCTTTTAAAAATGTATACTTAGCACAGCAAAAAGTTTCCCCCACCCTTGCCGCGGTTAAGTGTGCCCCTCTCTATATCCCATACGAACTTGTTCGCGAAGCGTTCCTTAAGGTGGCATTCTCAGCGTCATTTAATCCATTACCAACCTATTTCGCGTTATTTTTTCAAGTTTATTATTTTATTGACTAACATTTAAATAAAATCGGTATTAAATATGTCAATTATTACCTATAGAATATCAAGTCGATACTGATTTTATTTAAATTTGTTGTAAAAGCTAGAAAACATAAATAAATCTACACGAAATAGGTTATATAGGGAGGAAAAATCTTCGTTAGGCTATGCTTTGCTATTTAACGTAAAAGGAACTCTGCTATCGTTAATTTGTTATTGCGGAAACATAAACAAAGATAGCAATAAAAAACTGGATTGTGCCGGAAAGAGATATATTTAAACAAAAAAATTCTGTATGGCTGTAGATTAATGCCGTCACAGAGCAGGTATTGCGCAAATGTTAATAAATAAATGTGTGACTGTTCCTTATTCAACCCAGATTCACTGCGCATCTTTTGCTTCTCCAAGTAACAAAAGAACTAGATATAATTGCAAATACACATAAGTTCGTCGGATCGTCAAACACACGTTTTTCTGTGTTCTTCAGTGTTATTTTCCAGCGACGAGTTGGATCTATTGTTCTCTGTGCTATATGGCCAAAATCGATTTTTATTGGAAGAAAATGAAGAAATGAGAAACGTTTTATTTTAAACTTGTTTGTGTTCTGTGTCTGTAGGTTTTAAAGGTTATGTTATGCTTTTTGCTGTTATGTTTTTTTGAAATTAAGTTTATTGAATGCTATATTTTTGGTGAGCGCAAAATCTCCATGTATAATCACAAACTTCACGTTAAATTTAAGTTTATAAGTTTTATCTAAGTTTAGTACTTGTTTGTAAGGTCATCACGGCTCAAAATATAGTTGTATGTTTCTTTTTACAATGCATCTGTTACAGAGAAAAATATGTACCTTAAAACTTGCCCATAGAGGTGTTTCTAGTCATCTAGTGCAAATATCTATAGGACTTTGGACTTGTTCAATTCTTAATGTTTATAGGTTTTAATTGTGACTTCCATGATAAAAGTAAACATCAACAAACCTTCTATATCTACAACTTGTATAAAACGGACATAAACACCATTATTGAATTATTTATTACTTTCTAGATGTAAACTTTTAAAAATCCAATTAACAAAGAAGAGTTAGGTATTTTATTTTCCATTCATCATGGAGAAATTACCTCCTGGTAAAATAAAAATGATGGACCAGCAAAATAGACAGATTTATTTATTCAAGGTCAAAAGGGTAAGTTTGACATACTTATGACCTGACGAAATTAGCACCTTAGCTGAGTGCATATTATAACAAAATTTAGCATTAAGAGTTAGCTAATTTAGGGCAGATCTTGCTTATTAAAAAGTTAAAATTGCAGTTACCTATATCTACCCTAATAATGTTGAATCAGTTTACTTTGTCTACTGTTTCCTCAATTGCTTTTTATAATTACACTAAGCCCATTCGATATATTGTATATAATAATAATACAAGTATACCTACAATTTCGTTTGTCAAAAGGTTGCTTCTCGCAAGATAGTAAATTTTGAACACATATTTTTATTTTTATTAGCCTGTACCGAAGCCTTCGCTCAAGCAATTTAATTGTATTAAATTCTTCTGGTTATAGTTTCTTTTGAAATAAAAAGCAGCGGGTACTGTACATATCTGTTGAAAATGTATAAAACATGTACTAATATTTTATTTTGCATTGTTCAAATCAAATCAAAATACACTTTATTGTTATAAGAAGTACCTACATCTTGTTAACAAAGCTTTGGACAGTATCAAAACTATTATGGAAATTACAATGTTATATAAAGTAAGAATAAGTAATCCAATAAATAGATAATCACACCTTATGAGACAATAAAATAGTCAGAGTCAAAAATGCACCCACAAATCAATCTAAGACAAAGACAAGCTCAATCTTACAAAAAATCTGGCAAGAATCTAATCAGTTTTAAAAAAAAATTATAGGGAATGTCTAGATATTAAGTATCATTGTAAAGTTCCTGGATAGTATAGTAGGGTCTAGTAATTAGTTGCCTTTTTAGTCTTTGCTTTAAAATCCTGTCATCAATCACCTGCCGATAAGCCAGTGGTATGTGGTTATAAATTTTGATGCTCTCAAATATCAAGGAATTTTTGGTAAGAGTTGTTGGTATAGGAAGAGGAATATCATTCACAGTACGCATGTTATAGGATTTGTTAATAGCATAATTTTTATGGATAAGGCAGGCCGTTTCCAAGATAAAAATTCCAATCAAAGTTAAAATCTTTTCCCTGCCAAATAAAGGTTTACAGTGAGTATGACAATTAACACCACACAAGTATCTTAATGCCCTCTTTTGCAAAACCAATGTAGAGCCCAATAGGCCCATACTACTAAAACGCTAAGTTTCCCATTTAATGCAAGAATGTGGTCCTTAAACTTAAGTTTATCGTCGATTCGTTCTTAACAAAATTATCTGTCAAAGTTAAGTCAGAAAACGAAAACTTAAAGATAAGAATACTAGTTTTGCTGATATTAAAACACTATAGATTCGCATCACACCATTGTTTGACAAGCAATAAATCGTTCTGCACAATTAGCCTTAACTCTTCTGCATTTTTTCCACGCCACAAGATAGTAGTATCGTCGGCGAATAAAGTAAAGATATCTCTGATATCAATGGAAGGCAAATCATTAACATACAATAGGAATAAAACCGGGCCAAGTACATCACCCTGGATGTTCAACTCAGAAGAATCAAATGACTGGCCTTGAACTATCTGAGACCTGCCAGAAAGATAGGAAGCGAACCAGTTCAGGGCAGTGTCCCTAACACCATAACGTAACATAAACTGTTTTTTAACATTCCATAATATGGAATGGAATATAATTACAAATTTTCCGCTATTCCAAAAAATGAATTCATTGAAGCGACTAAACTTTGTTTAAATTCAATCTTTTTTTAATTTATTTACCAATTTTATTCACAAATATATACGGCTATGGGATCACCAATTTCTGCTACTATTGCCAATTCGATGATGGAACACTTAGAAACAAACATTATAAAAACTTAAGATTACAAACCATATATTTTTAAAAGGTTTGTTGATGATTGCATACTCCTGCATTCCTGAAAACAAACTACAATATACCCTAAATAAATTCAACTCATATCTTGAAAAATTAAAATTCACACATGAAATAGAAAATAACAAATCCATAAATTTTTTAGATATTAATATTACTTTAGTATAATCTTGAAGGCATCATCAAAACAAAATGGTACACAAAACCTGTATGGTCTGGTCGATATTTTAATTTTAATTCTTATACTTACTCCCAATAAATATAAAAAAAAGTGTTGTTAATACCGTGCGAGCAAAAATTATTTGCATCAAAGAGGGCTTGGATTAAAAAACGTAGGGCTTGGTTTAGATCACAATGATATGGGGACGATATATCTAACCAAATCTAGGTTAAAATTTTGTCAAATTCATATTATGACATGATATGCCAAAGTAATGAATACTTAATAAAATAAGTAGACAACCTACAAATTAATTTTTGTTGTTTACAAAATTAACTTAATTAATTATTATTAGCTTCTTAAGAATAGTCCTGCATGTTCCATAAGATCTTCCCACTTCTTGGGACAGGCGTCTTATACAATTTGTTGGCGTATTTTGCATTATTTCACGAACGTTTGCAACAAGTTCGTCTGTTCTTACAGATGGTCTTCCTGCTCCTTTTTTGTGTTGTATAGAACCTGTTTCCCTAAACACAGCCACGGTTCTTTTCAGGCAATGATAAAAATCCCCAGCAATAAATAAAAGCAACTTTAGGAAAATGTTCGTGAAAATCGTCCATGCCATGTATTGCCACTCACCATTTACTCTAACCCCGTTTCGAAAATGCGCTTCAACCATGAATGTTTTGTGCTGTTCCGTAAAGCCCATTGTGTGAATTGTTCAAGAAATTAGAAAAATTGGCGATTAATCAAATTACTTGTAACGACTGTCAAAGATGACGCAATAACTGATTGATTGTTAAATCAGGTAATTACTGACACCCAACAGGTATTAAGCTCTACGGCTAAGCATTACGTCCTTAGATGCAAGGCCTTCTTCGATGCAAATAATTTTTGCTCGCACGGTACATTGGTTGATAGAGCTACCCTACTAACAGTCCATTCTTCGACCATATTTAAAACATACAAGTCGCTCTTTTTCATTTTATTGTTAATTTTCATTTTGTTTACATTGTTTTTATTGTTAGGTAATTACATACTTTCAAAATTACTTTTATTAAAACTTTTTTACGAACCATCTCGAGTTTTTATTTTACTATCTTACTTATCTTGGTATTCTTGCATTTTTTCTTTCTCTTTCAGTAAAAATGTCATTCATCTCCTAGCGTTGATTATGAAAATAATATCGCTGCCGCAGTAATACTTGATATGATCAGATGAGAGCTTTTACAATAATGTTAGAAACAAAATCAACACCCTTTATACATACACCATATCGATTATTGTATCCTTTGAAGACATTATTATTAGAAGTTTTTGTTCCCTAATTACTAAAGTAACTGTAAGTACCTGTTAACGAAAAATGCGAACTTACCCAGCTAACGGGATTTACGTTAGTACGAAGGTCTATTATTTTTAGATTATTTAGATACCATTAATAAATAATTGTTATGAAATTGCCTAGCTATAAAGGTACCTACGTTACCTGGTAACACCTTTATGGCCATCACAATGGTCGGTGTGCAAAACGAAATTAGATAGATTACTAAAAACCTTTTTTTTTTACTTCCAGCAACTCTACAATCCTAACAGCGCGGTGGCCTCGTCCTCCTCATCCCTTGAGACGCTCACCGGGCTGCCTATGCAAGCTCTCGCCCAGCAGGTGTCCCGTTTGCAACCAGGTGCCAACGGTCAAGGTCTTCACCAGCAAAACGTATTGATAAACATCCAGCAGTTTCCCACTCAACCTCAGCAGCCATATCCGCAGCAACACCAGCCGATGTATCCCCACTATCCTCCTCATCCTGGGCAACCGCCCATGCACAATTACGGATACCAGTAAGTGTGCTTTTGTCCTACACTGTATGCGCATTTTGACTGTATATTTTTATTCTCCTAACCTTTTGACATAAAAAAGGTATATTACTTTGTTTCGATAAATCTAACCGTTTTCGAGAAAAACGCTAAAATAACATTGCTTGCATGTGATGAATACGAAATCATTTTAATTTATTTTCAACCTTAAACATAGCATAGCAAAGGAAGGAATATTCCATGGAGTTTGTCGGAATTTTTTAAGAAGAATTAATTTATGCATTGAAGAGGAAGGACGTGACTTTGAACCTTTGATTTGAATGTTTTAATTTATTGTTCCAGTAACTTATGTATTTTAAAACCGCAAATAAAATTAAGTATATGAAGTTAGCAAAACAACTTCGGACAACCAAGTTAAGTGTAACGGCAAAATTTACCGCTAATTAGCCGCTAATTAACCGTAAAAAATTAATTTTGCCGTTGGTCTTTTTTTAAAAATACGAGTTGTTTTGCCAAGTTCATATAAAGTTAGCACAACAACTTTGGATCATGCAATATTTTTGGGTGTTCAATACTATGAAAATTTACCGTTAATTAACCGTAAAAAAATTAATTTTGCCGCTCGTCTTTTTTAAAAAATACGAGGTGTTTTGCCAAGTTCATATAAAGTTGGCAAAAGAACTTTGGAACGTGCAATATTTTTGGGTGTTCAGGTTTGTTCGGGTTTGTTCAGCGAGTATAAAAATAAATCTTAATCTAAAAGAGTTGTTTTGCCAACTTCTCGAGAACTTGGCAAAACACCTCGTATTTAAAAAAAAAGACGAGCGGCAAATTAAATTTTTTTACGGTTAATTAGCGGTTAATTAACGGTAAATTTTCATAGTATTGAACACCCAAAAATATTGCATGATCCAAAGTTGTTTTGCCAACTTTATATGAACTTGGCAAAACACCTCGTATTTTTTAAAAAAGACCAGCGGCAAAATTAATTTTTTTACGGTTAATTAGCGGCTAATTAGCTGTAAATTTTACCGTTACACTTAACTTGGTTGTCCGGAGTTGTTTTGCTAACTTCAGATACATAATAAAATTTAACTTTAACACCCTGTAAATGTTATAGGAAAGATAGCATTTATTTTCGGTCTAGAATTATCCCCTAAATTTTTTGCTCATCATGTCCGGACATAACAACGTTAACACTTTCTATTGTGCGTAAAGTTCGTATTTTACGCACGGTAATACAAAAATATTATTTAAGCTTTCTTCATCTAAACTCCCCTATTTTTTCCAGACCTCCAAGCCACGTTTATCCGTATCCGCCAGCTCCCGGTTACCCCCCTCAGCCGCCCGGACCCCACATGCCCCATCCGCCGCCCCAGCATCAGATGGGACAGATGCCGCACCCGCCGCCCATGGGGCAGCAGATGCCGATGGGCGGACCGGGGCAGCAGCAGCAAATGGGTGGACCCGGGCAGCCTCCGCCTCCAAATTCGATGGTAAGTTGTAACGTAGCGTGTAGAATGTATCATTTTTACGCGAGTATTTTTTGCAATTTGGCAGCGAGTGAATTTTTCAAAAATTTCTAGAAATAACACTCGCAAATGAAACGGGAAGATTGCACCGCACGGGTTTGTGACGAAATATTTTACCAATATAGGGAAAAGCGTTTAGAGTCTGACTATGGACTTTTCAACCGGCCAATCATAGGCCGCCGTCTTAAAGAAAGAAATTTTGAGGTTAAGCGATGTAAAGTCGGTTGTTGTAAATTAGGAACATAAAATGCTATTTATTAATATCGGTATATAGGTTTCTTTGAAACGTCACGTATGCCAAGAACACTCTACTTTTCAAAATTCTCAAAAGTTCATCACACAAAAAAACTTCAAGTGTTGTGAATATAATAAACAATTCAGCAATAAACAGTGTTTTTCCATGAAAGGAAGCAACATAATACGTTAGAAATAATTGGATTTACAAGTGCACATACTACAAATATCAACATTACAGAATAAATACAATATTTGACCATTTAACAATTACATGTCATAATTTGAATTTAACCCCAGAAGATAAACAGTTTCAATGTTGTTACGTAACGAGAATTGTTTAATAAACATATTTTACAAGAAACCGAAAATTGCGTTCTTTTTTTTGCTTTATTAATCATTTTGTATTTTGCAATAAGATTTCTCAATACAAAAAAATCAAAACCTGTAAAAGTAGTAAGTACAGTATTAACGTAGGTGTTGGTAAGTAGTAGGTTTAGTCAAACATAATAGTCACACTCGGGAAGGTTGTAACATCACAAGTCTAAACAGTTGTGTAAAAATATCTAATCTAAACTATCCTCTTCAAAAAAACCTCCGCATTAGGAAATATTTCCCTATTTACTATTTTTCATCTGCGAAAATCACGGTAATTCGTTTAGTTTATTACATTATTTCATCAATTTTTTCGCCTCAATTTAATAGGAAATAATACAATGATTTATGTGGGCTTTCTAACGCATTTATTTTTAAGTTTTCCGCGCTTTATTGCGAACGTTGATTGGACGGTTGAAAAGTCCACAGCCATACTCTAGACCAGCTATACTCTAAGTGTGTTCCGCGGAACCCTAGGGTTCCGCGATACCTCTGTAGGGGTTCCTCAAGAATTTAGAAAAAAAATCAAAACACCTCTCTCTGGTCGAACGTTTTGACTCCGCGGCCGCGCGTAGGTATATTTATTTATTTATTTATTTGTATTTGTATAAACATGTATTACAATAGCTGGTACAATATCTCATAAGTTTGGTATCAACATGTATACTTGTGAGCGCGCAGTCCCTTTGATAAAAGCCGCCTCTGAATTGTTTACAACGCAATTTTTATATTTCTCTTTTTATTTTTGCTTTTTGTTTATCAAAGGCGCCGACTCGAGTATTTTCGAGAATATTCGAGATCGAGTCTAGGACTAAGTATAAAAGCGGCGATCGCGCGTCGCGCCTCGTCAGTCAGTTGACGATTAGCGTTCGGAGCGATAAGTTCCTACCTACCTACTTACAAGCTCGCTAGCGAGAAACTAGTGTTCATTGTTCTACTGCCTGCTGTATTCTGTTGTCTCAGTTTTATACATTTCTTCATTGTACTAAACTTAGTCTCTTATACGCAGTAACGATTGTGCATTATTTAGACCCCACCATCCTGACGTGTAACATTATAAATAAAGAAGAATGGAACGTTGGCTTAAAGGTGTTAAACGTGCTGCAACAACATCTTCTAATGACCCTGAATGTTCAAAAGCAGTACGCGCAGAGAATATAGCAATCACCGATCCAGACGATGATGCCACGACGTCAAGCTCGACGGTTTCAAAGACGAAAAAAAGGAAGTATGATGAATCATATATCAGTTTCGGATTTGTTGATTCCAACGGCTCACCTCTCTGCATGCTATGTAGTAAACTGCTTCCTAATAGTTCCATGGCACCTGCCAAATTGCGCCGACATTTACAAACTGTACACCCCGAGTCTAAAGACAAGAATAAAGAATTTTTTGTTCGTAAAAAAGATTAGTTATTGGAAAGTCAAAAAAATATGATGCATGTAACAAAAACTATCAACGAAAAGGCCACGGAGGCATTATATTTAGTTAGCTATCGCATTGCACAAGCAGGTGAAGCGCACACTATCGCTGAGAATTTAATAAAGCCATGTGTATTAGACATAACAAAATGTATGCTCGATGAAAAATCTGCAAAGCATCTTTCTACTGTGCCGCTATCAAACGATACTGTTTCACGGCGAATCCATGATCTGGCAAGCTACGTCAAACAAGAACTAGTTACATGTCTACAAAAAACACGATTCGCCTTGCAAATGGACGAGTCAACTGATGTCGCTGGTTTGGCTATCTTGCTGGTTATCGTGAGATATCCATATGAAAGTTCTTTTGAAGAAGACATGCTTATGTCTTCACCGCTGCTCACAAACACTACCGGGGAAGAAATTTTTAATAAAGTAAATATATTTTTTGAAGAAAATAATCTCAGTTGGAACAATTGCATTGACATTTGTACAGATGGGGCCAAGGCGATGACAGGTAAAACAGCAAGAGCAGTGTCACGAATAAAAAATAAAGCGCCTAATTGTAGTTCCAGCCATTGTATTCTGCATAGACAAGCACTTGCGATGAAGCAAATGCCGTCAAATCTAAAATTAGTTATGGATGAAGCGGTAAAAATAATTAATTTTATCAAATCACGACCACTACAATCCCGATTGTTCTCATTATTGTGTGAAGATTATGGCAGCAAACATAAAACACTGCTGCTCCATACAGAAGTACGATGGCTGTATCGGGGTAAAACTTTAACAAGGCTATTTGAACTTAGAGCCGAGTTACAAATGTTTCTTTCAGCAGATACTTCTTTTAATTTGAAGGACCGTTTGTATGATAAAACTTGGTTGTTCCGATTGTCTTTTATGGCGGATATCTTTCAAAAACTGAACGAATTAAATTTATCATTGCAAGGTAAACAGACAACAGTGTTTCAGGCCTATAACAAAATAACTGCCTTCAAAAGAAAATTAGATTTTTGGATTATTTGCGTTGGTAAGAAAGAAATAGAAAGCTTTACGTCACTCAGTGAGTTTGTTAGCGATAACGACTCAGAAATGTTTCAAGATGATGTGTTTGAAGAATTGGTCCAATATCTCAGTTCGATGCGCGCATCTTTTGAAAAGTATTTTCCCGAAGAACAGAATACAAAAATGAAACTGAATTCATGGATTCATAATCCTTTTTTACCCAACTTGGAAAAGCCCGAAAGTATGTCAAACGAGATATATGAATCTCTTTTAGAAATGTCATCAGACACAAGTATGGAGTCACTGTTCAAAACGACGCCTCTCAACGATTTTTGGTGCAGAATCCGTGATGAATATCCAATGCTTGGCAAAATGGCTTTGAATATTCTTCTCCCGTTCCCAACAACATATTTGTGCGAAACAGGATTCTCAACTTATGCAGCCATGAAAACAAAATATCGCAATAGACTGGACGCCGAACCTGATATGAGACTTCAACTGTCTTCTATCAAACCTGATATCAACCAATTGATGAAAAATAAAAAACAGTTTCATACCTTCCATTAGTTAGATTTTTTCTTTTTTAATATCTTCTATTATTGTACTTGCCATGTGGTAAAGTAAGTAATAATTAGTAACTGTTACATTGTACTTTTATTATGCTTATTAATAAAGAATACACTTTTAAAAACTATTGTTTTATTGTAGGGTTCCATCAAGTATTTTGCTTCCCAAAAGGGTTCCGTCACCAAAAAAGTTTGAGAACCGCTGCTCTAGACGCTTGTATATAGGAAAGCTCATATGACGTTTTGACCAGCGACGATAAAGCGAAGATAGACCACGCATGCGCCAAGCCGGCATCTTACTGTTTATAGAGCACATCCTATCGTATGACATGTCTACGAACTCTTACTTGTAAAATGAAAATCCTGGCATTAAATCAGTTACTTTACAGCCCCTGCTACTGTCTTGTGAAAGTGTTTTGTAAAAACTTTTATTACTATTTTCACAATAACCTAACATTTTTTTTATCATTCAAAAACTGTTATACTTCATTTTCTTATTTTCACTTACTGCCGTTGGGGGGCAGACGTTGTTATGTCTTGCGAACTCTACACCAGTGTGGAATATTCCGAATAATATACTTACTGTTCGGACTGTAACGTTAAACGTTTGATTGCGCTCGGTCCACAAATGTGATCGGAAAAATCAAAGTGAGACAGTATAAGAGAGTCACTTCAACAGCACATTCATTTTTTGGGAATGAGAATACAAACTTTTTAAAACTGAAAATGCTCTTTTTATGCAAAGCGTAATATGTCCTTTGAATTTTAATTTGTTGTCTAGAACAAGACCCAAGCTGCGGCAAGAGCAGGCGTCGCTGGGGTTAAACCACAGACATGTCACTTACAAGGAGACAAAACAGTACATTCATAAAAACTATTTGTTTACAAGCGGACATACGTCCAAAGTTTCAGATAAGTTAGAAGGAGAAGGCTTCAAAAATTGCGTTAAAAAATGACAACACTGTACAATGAAAATCTCTTTTCATCATCATCAGGGGACAGCCAAGCACATTACTCTACCAGGAGAATGCACTTTGCTGGACATACTTTGCTGTGGTAATAAAACTACTTTGCAAGAATAATTCTGTTATAGCTATAAAGTAATTTTGCTATGTCTAAAAAGTAACGTTGCTGTACTTACAAAACTATACCGGGTGTCCAACTGCAACTGCAACTGCATTTTTTGACAGGTGACTGAATGGGACACCTGGTATATTTTGACTTTTTTGACTCCATATGACATTCTAAATACAACGATGTGTCACTTGTCACTTTTTGTCACCAAGAAAATATTTTTTTTCCAAATTTATTGTTTTATCTAGAGGGCTATGAATACCTTAAAATCACTTATTTCAGTTCTCTAATCTTGGGAAAAATACAATTTTACTATTTTTGATCCATTGCTATGTGCTATGTAAAATTTAATCTTGAAAGTTGTATAACTCATTTTTTTTAAATGGCAACATGGTGGCTTGTCGGGTTAAGAAAATAGAGGATTTTATTACGATTATTTTGATACCATACACTATTAGGTTTTAGAAAAGCTGCCATTAAAAAACTTTAAAAAGTTAACTTAGGACTTTCCTAAAATTAAGCATCTTTTGAGAATAAATTTAGATTTAAATGCATCAGTAGCCTGTGATCAGCAAGACTGGTAAAACAAAATCATGCCTTGAAGAAAATTGAAATGCCAACAGCTTTTGCCAAAGTAAATTAGTTTGTTGTTTAAAAAACATGGAAAATAATAGTTTTACAAGCAGTGAAAAAGTTGATATGTTATTATTGTCAGGCTCATTTCGCATTTTCGGAACCAGTTTTGGGTACCTAATAGTGCCGGGTTGGATGACGCCGATTAAAATATCTTTGTGCGTAAAGTCGTGCAGCATCGGTTGAATTATTTCTACATTCTCCAAACACTAAAAACATATCAACTTTTTCACTCCTTGTAAAACTATTATTTTCCATGTTTTCTAAACAACAAACTAATTTACTTTGGCAGAAGCTGTTGGCATTTCAATTTTCTTCAAGGCATGATTTTGTTTTAGCAGTTTTGCTGGTCACTTGATGCATTTAAATCTAAATTTATTCTCAAAAGATGCTTCATTTTAGGAAAGTTTTAAGTTAACTTTTTAAAGTTTTTTAATGGCAGCTTTTCTAAAACCTAATAGTGTATGGTATCAAAATAATCGTAATAAAATCCTCTTTTTTCTTAACCCGACGAGACACCATGTTGCCATTTAAAAAAAATAAGTTATACAACTTTAAAGATTAAATTTTACATAGCACATAGCATTGAATAAAAAATAGTAAAATTGTATTTTTTCCAAGATTAGAGAACTGAAATAAGTGATTTTAAGGTATTCATAGCCCCTCTAGATAAAACAATAAATTTAGAAAAAAAATATTTTCTTGGTGACAAAAAGTGACAAGTGACACATCGTTGTATTTAGAATGTCATATGGAGTCAAAAAAAGTAAAAATATACCAGGTGTCTCATTTAAAAATCGAAAGTTTAATGTCACTTCGGTTAAACCGGAAGTTCCATAATGTTGAGTCACCTGTCAAAAATGCAGTTTTATGTTGTATACAAATCCCCCGAATTTTATTTCATTATCTTGAAAAATAAAAAAGTTAGAGGGGCGAGCCACCTTCCGTGGACACCCGGTATAATGTAACTATAAAATTCTTTGCTACTGAAACAACAAATTTCTGCACGGCCAAAAATGCTTTTTAATGACAATAAAAATGCTTAGCTGTCTCTGCAGAGATGTGTTACTTAATATAATTATTTCTGCTACAGTGGTGACATTTTTTTTAATAGTAAAAAACGTATCTCTTGCAGTAGTAAAAAAATTGTGTGTGCTTAAGGCCACACGACAGAAGTGAAAACTTCAACAAGGTGAAATTAACAATATCAAATACAATTTTTCAATTTTGTTTCTTTTAGGTTAGGTTCGTAAGCAATCATAAAAATAACTTGGAATACGGGATAATTTTACTGCATACGAAAAAAGATATTTCCTAAAATTGAACAACCCTTGAATTTTTACATCTTCAACAGAAGTCAGAAATCATAATAAATTAGGCCCACGGAATAAGCAATTACGGTAAACCTTACTTCACCCTACGTAAATATATAATTTAAAAAATGCCAGAACATACCTGAGACGCAGACGAGTGTCTATACAACGCACACTGTTTGCGGCATGCTCTTGCATATAACGTTCATTCGGGTCAGGGTCAGTTCGGTTTGAATATAGCAGTTGAATTCGAGCGTTACACAGCCGAGTGTGACGCGTGACGGCTCAGTTTAATTCAGTGCCCACAAAAAGTGCTAAACGCGCCTAAAGAAGTTTTCACTTCAATAAGATTATTTAGCGAAGAAAGGATCTTTCTTGCACCTTAAAAATCTTTTGCTGTTGGTAAAAATACTTTTTCTAATAACAAAAAATGTCTCTCCTTCTACAATAAAATTATATAGCTAGAGGGTGCTTTCTTACCCTTAAAAGGGTTTTTTTTATTGCAGCAAATTTTATTTTGTTTTTACCCTGGGTTAAAGTGCGCCTAAGCTCGCTGTTATAGGTACAGAGCATTGGCGTGGTTTTTTTCAGGATTAAAAACGATCTATATATTTTGCAACTTTTACTGAAAATACAGAACTATCTACACTACACCATTGCTTTTAAGCTAAAAAAACATAACCTGAATAACCTCACTTACCGCCGATATATCAATCCGGGGTTAGAATAGTCCACTTTTTATATACCACGTACTGGCAACCCATTATTGTAAATTAATAAATAGCACTAAGTAAATAGTTATATTTTCACAAAAATATTAAAAATTAACCGAATACCACCAAAAGCAGCTGAGCAACGCTGCATCGTTCGAAAATGAATGAATATGAACATTTCTGCGTCACGCGTAGTAAATTGTGAGTAAAATGGAGTAAAACGCCCGTACAACGTTGCCACACTGATCTCCCTGAAACATAATTTGATGTAATTTAGAAAGAAATAATTTTAGGAATATAAAATTTTAAAAAGCACACGATGTGTGTCCATGGATAGAGTTTGGAAGAGGAAGAGGAAAAGCCTTTTTTTAGTAGGTATAGAAAAAAGTAATTCTTTATAAAAACGTCTGCTTGTGCTGAAACTATAAATTCGAATATCAGATTTGCGATTACTATACAGGGTTCGTCAAAAACAACATTTTTAGTCTTTTGGATCTTTTTTTTTCCAATTCCTTGATTTATTAAATGAATTTTGCTAGTGTTGAATTTCAACTATTCGATTTCCGATTACTATACAGGGTTCGTCAGAAACAACAGTTTTTGTTTTTTGGTTTTTTTTTCAGTTCTAATTTTTAATTCCTTTGGATTCCAAATGGATTGGAAGGTACATATGGTACAAATCATTTGACACGTAGTCCCGATCTCACAAGTGTAAAAAACCAATTTCAATAATAACTTAGATCTCTCGAAAAAAAATTAGTAGTTATTGCAAATATCCCAATACAGCAAGTTAGATTCTGTTATCGGGAATTCAGATGTCGAGTTGAACTATGCGCTAACTTGGTGGTACCACGTTTGAATAAAAGTTTTATAATATATGATTGAATGAATTGAAGAAATATGACATGTAATAATAAAAATACTTCAATAGTAGGCAAATAAAAAATGGTTTTCTTACAACAAAATCGTTACTCGGCCAGATATAAAATCATATTCGAAGTAAAAAAGCAACAATAGTTGTTTGTTTTTACGTAAATTTATTGTAAACGAAATCCAAAAAACTAAAATTGTTGTTTCTGACGAACCCTGTATAGTAATAAATCGCAAATGTGATATTTGAAATTGTAGTTTCAGCACAAGCAAAACTAATTTAATAAATCAAGGAATTGATAATTAGGATTGTAAAAAAATCCTAAAAAGTGAAAATGTTGTTTTTGACGAACCCTGTACAGGGTGTCCAGTTTTCGTGTGTTTTCATATACCAGCTCCCTTATTATAAAAGATAGAAAGATGGGGTTTGCGGCTTACTGTTCTATTTTTTTATGAAACTTTCATTGCCGTAAACAAAATTTTCATAGCCCTCTCAGTTTCTGACATACAGGGTCATTTTCAAATTTTGTCATTTTTGACGCTCTCCTGTATCTCGATTATTTGATAACTTATCAATAAGGTAAAAATGGATTGTTATATAGTTTTTTATGTTGAATTCAGTGGCGTAGTTAGTTTTTTTCTAAAAAGTTTTGTTTATGAGTAATGACCCAAACTTATATTTTTTTAATGGGACACCCTATATATTATTTATTTTTCTTGTTCCTCTTTTTAAGAGCTTTTCAAAAATATATAATAGTCCATATTTATTTCTTTTAAAAAGGGACAATTTTAACTTTTTTTTGTAAAATTAATCATTTTTTATCTAGAATCCAGAAGGCCATGATCAATCATGGATAGACATGACAGAAAACAAAGGTTTGTAAATGCGCCATTACGGATTATTGTCAAATATTAAAGGTATTTGTTTAATTTTGTTAGTTTATTTGATATTTCTGTGAAAAATCATTTAATTATTTAACATGGCAAAAAAAAATAGATATTATGAAAATTATGAAAATCACGATATGTATGTTTGTTTTATCCGAGCTAATGAAGACGCGAACGCAGCCTCGGAACTGTATTTTAATAGGTAAGTTTCAAAACCATTTGTTATTTAGATACCATTATGTTTATAATAAAAATAAAAAAGTTTTAATCATAATTATTTTTATCGATTATTAGCTTTTTGATACATATTTAAATTTTTCGTAGATATCCAGTTGTTAATTTTTTTTTATTTGCGGGCATAGCCCTCTATTCGAAAAATGATAGATTTTACAAAAAAAGTTAAAATTGTCCCTTTTTAAAAGAAAAAAAAAATATGGACTATTATATATTTTTGAAAAGCTCTTAAAAAGAGGAACAAGAAAAATAAATAATATATAGGGTGTCCCATTAAAAAAAATATAAGTTTGGGTCATAACTCATAAACAAAACTTTTTAGAAAAAAACTAACTACGCCACTGAATTCAACATAAAAAACTATATAACAATCCATTTTTACCTTATTGATAAGTTATCAAATAATCGAGATACAGGGGAGCGTCAAAAATGACAAAATTTGAAAATGTCCCTGTATGTCAGAAACTGAGAGGGCTATGAAAATTTTGTTTACGGCAATGAAAGTTTCATAAAAAAATAGAACAGTAAGCCGCAAACCCCATCTTTCTATCTTTTATAATAAGGGAGCTGGTATATGAAAACACACGAAAACTGGACACCCTGTATAGTAATCGCAAATCTGATATTTGAAATTGTAGTTTCAGCACAAGCAAAACTAATTTAATAAATCAAGGAATTGATAATTAGGATTGTAAAAAAATCCTAAAAAGTGAAAATGTTGTTTTTGACGAACCCTGTATAGTAATCGCAAATCTGATATTCAAAATTGTAGTTTCAGCACAAGCAGACGTTTTTATAAAGAATTACTTTTTCTTCTATACCTACTAACAAAAAAATTGTGTGTGCTTAAGACCACACGACAGAAGTGAAAACTTCAACAAGGTAAAATTAATAATATCAAATACAATTGTTCGGCGCAGACGAGCGTTACACATCCGAGCGTGACGGCTCAGTTTAATTCAGTGCCCACAAAAAGTGCTAAACGCGCCTAAAGAAGTTTTCACTTCAAAAAGTTTTTCCTCTTCCAAACTCTATCCGTGGACACCCTGTATTTTTAGTATAATATTTTTACTGGATAGGTAGAATACACATCAGAAATACATCTAATATAATTAATATCATAATAATATCACCTTCGTTTTTAAACACAGGCGGTAGATCTAGGACAATTAACCAAAATTTGTTATCATTGATTTCTGTTACAACGACTTCTGGGGTCTCCTTATTACAGGCGGCCATTCGAGAATCCCGAAATGGACAGGTAGTAATTTTAACACATAAGTTGCATCCCGGGTACAACGAAATTGCATCCCGAAGGCGAATTTTATAAATAAGATAAAATTCAGCTTAATATTGACAGTGTTGTCGAACCGTTTTCTTTAGAAGATTGTATTTCTAGAAATTGTCGACAAGGAAAATCCAAAATCCAAGTATTTAAGTAGGTACCTAACAATTTAATTACCTATTTAATAAAAAGGTTCCTAGAAGATACCTGGGCAATTTTGGCCGGGCATAGTCGAGTTGTCCCGGGTCTAAAATCCCGCGCTAATGACAGCTGACAGCCCAGTTCAGTCCTAACTATAGCCCAATTCAGTCCAGCTCTTTGAATTGAATTAAAAAAAAATGCTCTGGGTAACAACGAACAAACCGGTTGCCGATATACCTTTTAGACGGAATTTGTTTTATAAAATAATATTAGTTGAAAAAATTGAATTAAAAAAAAATGCTCTGGGTAACAACGAACAAACCTGTCGCCGATATACCTTTTAGACCTGACCCACCCTAATTGCACTGGGACTGAACTCACCTATCTAAATTTTGGGCCAACGCATTAACGCAGGTAAACCGGACTGAACTCGGCAATCCCCAGACCTATATCTTCTAGGTAAACACTTATAAAAGGGTCTGCTTCCTAGTTGTTCTTTGGTGTCTTTGTACTTCACTTGAAACTATTTTAATACAGTATTTCGGAATATTATCACTTGACAAAATGGAAGTAACATTCTGTACGAGTGAAAGAGGAAAATCATTGTTAGTGATTGGCGGATATACATTTAGCTTTCAAAAAATGTTAGCCAAAGATAACGCGAAAAGATGGCGGTGCGGCAAGCGGAAGTGCAAGTCTTTTGTGAAAACTCAAGGTGTAGAAAATAGAATAGTGCAATCAATGTTGGACCATAATCACGAAAAATTGGAAGAAGATGTATTGAATAGAAGACTTATATCTAACTCCGTTAAGCGCAAAGCAGTGGACGATATATGCGAGAAGCCTCTAAAATTAATTCTAAGTGAAATTGAGAATAAAGGCATTGATACTTTTACTACAATGGACATAGTCAGAGTAAGAAAAAATATAAAGAATGCTAGGGCTTCCGCATTAATTAAAATTCCCAAGAATATTTTTGGACCATTACAGGTATGTGGGTTAACCGGTAGGTACCTATATTTGCGTACCATCTGCATAGAGTATGGTATCCTCCAACTTGCGTACGTCCAATTTGCGTACAAGGATTATTTCTTCCAACTTGCGTACATGGGTAGGTAGGTCCCGCGAACCAGGTAAAACTGCAAGAGTACATTATTCCAACTTGCGTACATACACAGGGTTTTAAACGGACCGTAATAATACGCCCTCTCCAATCTGTTCTAAAAGGTGTATTGGCAACCGGTTTGTTAGTTGTTATCAGAGCATTTTTTTATGTCTTCACATACACAGAGTTTTAAACGGACCGTAATAATACGCCCTCTCCAATCTGTTCTAAAAGGTGTATTGGCAACCGGTTTGTTCGTTGTTATCAGAGCATTTTTTTATGTCCTTAGTTTGTTTATAAGCTTCTAATATTTGTGTATGTACGCAAGTTGCATATATTCATAGAGCATAGAGCTTACCTTCCAAAATAAATCGCTGTCTGCGCATTTCTCGCGCTCTGGGTCCGCATTAAGCCGTTCTCTGTACCGCTTCTGCTTTTCTGCTGCGGTTAAAGCCATACTCTATAAAAAATAAACAAAATTGCAACAGGTTTTCTAATTTATTATTCATAAATAATAATTTTGTCATATATGTTACCTTATGTCACATATGTGACCTAAGAAGTGGTAACATATTTGACGGTAACATATTTGACATTTCACACATAACAATTTAAAATTGCCGCCATGTTCAATCTGATCGGCGCGTTCAGAGTAATAAAAGAAGTAGGTATTCACATTTGGAGTTATGTTTGCATAATTTGTATACAATTTGTTATAAAAAAACATATGATTGCTGGAGTAACATGTTTGACTTATAATAAACATACGCACCTGCTTTGGATACTATCTTTTTTAAAAACTTTCTTTTACATCCACAAAACACAGTAAATTTATCACCAACATCAACCCAAAACACTAAACTTACGTTTACTGGTCGACTGGTGAAAAACAATCTTGTTACGTCGCACGTTATTGTATTTATTTCTTGGGTAACATATTTGACAACGTTCCCAGTAACATATTTGACATTTCACACATAACAATTTAAAATTGCCGCCATGTTCAATCTGATCGGCGCGTTCAGAGTAATAAAAGAAGTAGGTATTCACATTTGGAGTTATGTTTGCATAATTTGTATACAATTTGTTATAAAAAAACATATGATTGCTGGAGTAACATGTTTGACTTATAATAAACATACGCACCTGCTTTGGATACTATCTTTTTTAAAAACTTTCTTTTACATCCACAAAACACAGTAAATTTATCACCAACATCAACCCAAAACACTAAACTTACGTTTACTGGTCGACTGGTGAAAAACAATCTTGTTACGTCGCACGTTATTGTATTTATTTCTTGGGTAACATATTTGACATCGTTCCCAGATACACTAATATTTTATAAAATTATGGCATTTCTTTAAATGTATCTCACAAATACTTACCTAGTAATAATAAAGCGGTACATAAATAATTATTTGCTGACGGAAAAGGTCAAACAATATGAATCTTAACAACATAACGCGTTCATCAATTTGAAGGGCCATATCGGTAACTGGTAACATATATGACATTTACCTTAAAGATAACCATTTTATTTTGCAAATACAAAAAATTACTCGATCTTTTTTGATCTCAGTGTTAGATAAGGTTAAATAAGATTGACAGGAAAAAAAATAGTGGCAAATTTTTAAAATTTAACGGTAAAATGATTTGAAACGCAATTATTTCAACTTATCTTGGAATTACCCATACAGTGATATCAAATTGATGTTTAATTAAATTGTACTGGTGATATTTGGTGTCAGCCGAATGCCTGCAACTATTTTTAAAATATTTATCTTGGCGATCGTTAATATTATACCGGGTGTTTCTCAAAAGACGTTCACCCCTATAACTTTTCTGTATTTATAGATATTAAAATGAAATTTTAAGATTGTGTATGAGAGATGAGTCTGCATTTATTGGACTAATTTTCAATTTGTTAGCCCTTCCTGTTTGACCGGAAGTGACCTTGACTTTGGTATTTTAATAGGGACGTCTTGTATATTTTTACTTATTGGGATTCAGCATAGAATTCAGAGTAAAATGATACCTCACTTGTCTTTTTTTGGCGTGTTATAACATTTTTAATTTTATTTTTTACTTTAAATCTAGAGTGCTACAAATTAATTAAATCTGTTAATTTATAGTCAAGTAGTATATTTTATGAAAATTCAAATTATGTCATAATAATTGAATTTCTAAGTTTCACACGCGTTTAAAAAATGAAATTATGTTTTCTTGACGTTTGACGTTTGATACCATACACTCCTATCCTATTTTAAAATTGGCACGAAAAAATTTGCCTTAAGTCCCATTCGCAAATTTTAAAGCGTTATTGCCACCCTCTGTTTTCTAAAGAAATATAAAGGCGGCTTTGAAAAACAATGGAATAGTCTTAAAATGGTTTTAAATTACAATTGTAATGTCATTCGTTTATTAAACTTACACTGTAAATCAGATAAAATGGTTAGTTTTTCTAGAAATGAACAAATTGATATGCTCCTAATTTTTGGAGTGACCAGAAAAATTCTTCTGAAGCCGCAAGATTGTATGTATTGTATGTTTTATTAACTAATGACATTACAACTTTAAATTAAAGCCATATTGCTTTTCAAAACCATTCCATTGTTTTTCAAAGCCGCCTAATGCATAACGCTTTTAAATTTGCGATTGGGATTCTAGGCAAATTTTTTCGTGTCAATTTTATAAATAGCATAGGAGTGTATGATGTTGAATTTTATTTAATTTAATTTTTATATCCTACTTGACTATAAATTAACACATTAACAGATTTAATTAATTTGTAGCACTCTAGATTTAAAATAAAAAATAAAATTAAAAATTTTATAACACGTCAAAAAATGACAAGTGAGGTGTCATTTCACTCATATTATGCTGAACCCAAATAAGTAAAAATATACAAGATGTCCCATTTAAAATACCAAAGTCAAGGTCACTTCCGGTCAAACCGGAAGTGCTAACAAATTGAAAATTATGCCAATAAATGCACACTCATCTCTTATGCATAATCTCAAAATTTTATTTTAATATCTATAAATATAAAAAAGTTATAGGGGTGAACGTCTTTTGAGAAACACCCGGTATAGGTAAGGCAAATGTACAAAAATGAATCCATTATTACTAAATAAATATCTTTAAATAAAGGCGATAGGGTTAGAGAGTTTCGAGTAAATGGTATACCGGGTGTCCACGGAAGGTGGCTCGCCCCTCTAACTTTTTTATTTTTCAAGATAGTGAAATAAAATTCGGGGGATTTGTATATGACATAAAACTGCATTTCTTGACAGGTGACTCAACATTATGGAACTTCCGGTTTAACAGGAAGTGACATAAACTTTCGATTTTTAAATGGGACACCTGGTATATTTTTACTTTTTTGAACTCCATATGACATTCTAAATACAACGATGTGTCATTTGTCACTTTTTTTACCAAGAAAATAACAACAACAACAAACTAATTTACTTTGGCAGAAACTGTTGGCATTTCAATTTTCTTCAAGGCATGATTTTGTTTTATCAGTTTTGCTAGTGACAGGCTACTTGATGCATTTAAATCTAAATTTGTTCTTAAAAGATGCTTCATTTTAGAAAAGTTCTAAGTTAACTTTTTAAAGTTTTTTAATGGCAGCTTTTCTAAAACCTAATAGTGTACGGTATCAAAATAATCGCAGTAAAATCCTCTTTTTTCTTAACCCGACGAGCCACCATGTTGCCATTTAAAAAAAATGAGTTATACAACTTTAAAAATTAAATTTTACATAGCACATAGCATTGGACCAAAAATAGTAAAATTGTATTTTTCCCAAGTTTAAAGAACTGAAATAAGTGATTTTAAGTTATTCATAGCCCTCTAGATAAAACAATAAATTTGAAAAAAAAAATTTTCTTGGTGACAAAAAGTGACAAGTGACACATCGTTGTATTTAAAATGTCATATGGAGTCCAAAAAAGTAAAAATATACCAGGTGTCCCATTTAAAAATCGAAATCTTATGTCACTTCCGGTTAAACCGGAAGTTGCATAATGTTGAGTACACCTGTCAAAAAATGCAGTTTTATGTCGTATACAAATCCCCTGAATTTTATTTCATTATCTTGAAAAACAAAAAAGTTAGAGGGGCGAACCACCTTCCGTGGACACCCGGTATACAGGGTGGTCCTTAAGTACATCAAGAAAATCTAGGATATGATTCCTGGCATCAATTTAAGTTGAAAAGTTCATATGGACTTATGCCCTAAAATGCTTACCCTCTAAGATACAGGGTGTTAAAATATTTTTTTTAATTAATTGTTTTTTTAAAATTTCGAAACTCCTTGAAGATACGGTATTGAAAATTGATGTCGATTGATTTCGTATTAAACTGCACTTTTTGGTTAAAAAAGGGTTTGCCTACTTCCACCAGTGGCGTGCATGAAGATACCATCAATATTTTTTTTGTGAAAATATGTGATACGCCACTGTTTTTTTTTAAACTCTGATGCATTTTTATGCATTACTGATATAAGCGGAACAAAAGTTGTCTCTACTATGTTTTTGAAAAAAATGGTAGTTTTAAAGGAAAATGGAAAATATTTTAACACCCTGTATCTTAGAGGGTAAGCATTTTAGGGCATAAGTCCATATGAACTTTTCAACTTAAATTGATGCCAGGAATCATATCCAAATTTTTCTTGATGTACTTAAGGACCACCCTGTATAAATGCAGGTCGCGAGTAAAAGCAATGGTGGGATCTTAAGGTTAAAACGTTTAAATTAATGTGAAAAAATTATACTTATTAAAGTTAAATGAATCGATTACAAGGCAATCATAGTCATAGGGGTTCTCTATTAATGTCGCCTTAATTAAAGGAAATGATGAGGAAAAATTTAGGGGATAATTCTAGACCGAAAATAAATGCCATCTCTTCCTATAACATTTTTTCGAAAATTGATTATTAACGTAGTTACAGGGGGTTAAAGTTAAACTTTATTTGCATTTTAAAATACATAAGTTACTAGAACAATAAATATAATTAAACATTCAAATCAAGCGAAGGTTCAAAGTGATGTCCTTCCTCTACAATGCATAAATTAATTAAATTAAAAAATAATAAATTAAAATGATTTCGTATTCATCACATGCAAGCAATGTTATTTTAGCGTTTTTCTCGAAAACGGTTAGATTTATCGGAACAAAAGTAGTATGTATACCTTTTTTATGTCGACAGGTTAGGAGAATAAATAAAAATATTCAGTCAAAATGCGCATACAGTGTAGGACAAAATAGTTGGGACCATTCAAATTAAAGTATAGGCTCCTATGAGGCGCCCTCTACAAAATGCGAATAAACGGTGGGCAAATTTATATTCCTCATCCCGAAAAAGCCCCGGATACGAGATTTCGTCAAAATATTCTGAGCGTAGCAAAAGGTATTGCAAGAAAACTGCAAATAAAATTTAACTTTAACACCCTGTACCCCGTTAATAATCAATTTTCGAAAAAAATGTTATAGGAAGAGATAGCATTTATTTTCGGTCTAAAATTATCCCCTAAATTTTTTGCTCATCATTTTCGAAAACCCTGTACTTAAGGAGACAAAACATTCTATTCATCAATAACCATTTGTTCATATTCAGACATAGGTACCGTGCGTTCAATTTATCTTGATAACATTTTGATTCACTGTAACTTTTTTGTTTTTAAACATATAAAGGTAAACAAAAAAAGAAAATGTAGGGTTGGTTGCCAAGTTTTTTCCCAAGTTAGATATAAAACAAAACACTATCAATTTTCTGACATAATATAAGACTACCTTATGTTTTTTTAAATGGAGCACCCTGTATATTATATATGTGTTTATTAGAATACGTTATTACCTTTACAATAATATAGCACACTTTATATTTTAACCTACACGTTTTTGACATATTGGCAAAAATATGAAATTTTTATATTTTTATCTCAAATAGTGCCGTGACAAAGATATTTTTATATTTGACATATTGTAATATAATATAACGTTTGTTGTAGAGTAATTGTGACAGTTATATATATTAATAGCTATTTATACAATAAGTTGCGAAATGAGTGTCTTTTAGGCACGCGACGTGAAATTGTCCAACGAGGCAAAGCCGAGTTGGACAACACGTCAAAGTGACTAAAAGACATTGTTTCGTAACGAACACACAATATTTTTTCTACTGAGGTTTTATAATAAAAAACTTAATTTTACTAACATTTTATTACCTATGTTTCATTGACACTTGCCAAAAAATATTAAATTATACCTAGTCTGTGGTTACGTTTTAATTGTAAATAATTACCTGCGTTACTTTTAAGCACGTTGCTCCTGGTAACGTGCTTAAAAGTTTTTTAAGCACGCTGCGCTTAAAAGGAGGTTATTAAAAAACCATAATGACAATCGAAAAGAGGTTATTATAAAACGTCAGTAGAAAAATTATTTAAATCATTTTAGACCTTTTTATTGTTGCAAATATGTTAGTATTCTTGTTATACGTTAATTTGTAAAAATATAAAAATTTCATATTTTTGCCAATATGTCAAAAACGTGTGGGTTAAAATATAAAGTGTGCTATATTATTGTAAACGAAATAACGTATTCTATTAAACACATATATAATATACAGGGTGTTCCATTTAAAAAAACATAAGGTAGACTTATATGTCAGAAAATTAATAGTGTTTTGTTTTATATGTAACTTAGGAAAAAACTTGGCAACCAACCCTACATTTTGTTTTTTTGTTTACTTTCATATCTTTAAAAACAAAAAAAGTTACAGTGAATCAAAATGTTATCACGATAAATTGAACGCACGGTACTTCCAAAGTTTCAGATAAGTTAGAAAGAGGTGGTTTAAAAAAATTGCAACACGATAATAATGTTTGTTTGAAGGTGGTAGACAATGAAGTAATATCAAAATAATAACTTTGTCGGACTTCCATTGCACTTATTTTGTTACTTAACACAACGTTTCGGTAAGTTAGTATCTCTAACCGTTTTCAAGTGTAAACTAAATTATAATTCTAAGTCTACTGTCTTAAATACTATCCATGTGCAATGAAGCTTGATGACTCCGCCTACGAGCTTATTTGAGTGTGAAGTTTGAGCTGTTGGTTTTGGACAAAAGGAGGCTTCCAGATATTGGGGATATCTATACTTGGTTTACTTAATATATGGGTATTTTGATTCATGAAAGCTGCTTCTTTGAATTTTCGTTTTCTCCAGTGCTGTTCCGTGTCCAGAACCTTGGCTTCTGATCACTGTATATTATGTTGGTTGGTCCATACATATTCCGCTATACCTGATCTCGAAGTTTCACCTTTTTGAGTATATTTCAGATGTTCTTTAACTCGTACGGGAAGAGGTCTTTTTGTTTCTCCAATGTACGATCCGCCACACTCGCCAGGAATTTGATAGATACAATTTTTTGTGGCTGTTTTGATATTATGGTTTTTGGTTATCCTTCTAACCTCTTCAGAAATCCCCTTGACATAAGGTATTGTAAGAAATGCTTGCTCCTCTTTCGTCTTTGCATTAGTTTTTACTTCGCGATTTTTAAGTTTTGAGATGGTATTAGTTACAAAGAATTCAGGGTAACCATTCTGTTTTAAATCTTTTTTGATGTTTGAAATTTTGATATTAAGGTCTTCCGGATTGTTGCAAACGTTAGATGCTCTGTGATAAAGAGTTTGAATTATGCCCTGTTTTATGGAGTTTGAATGATTCGATCCGTGATTAAGGAATTGCCCCGTGTGAGTGGGTTTCCTATACACTGAAGTTTTTATGCTTTCGGCACTTCGTTTGACGAGAACATCGGGAAAAGGTAGAGTGGAATGTTTTTCTGTTTCCATGGTAAATTTAATGGATTATCTTATACTACTAATATGTTCCAAAAACCGTATCAGCTCTTCGTTGCTGTCTGTCCAGATAATAAAGGTATCATCAACATAACTAAGCCAAAGTTTAGCTTTAATCTTGTTAATAGCGTGTGACTCAAACCATTCCATGTATACAGGTTAGCCACCACCCCACAATTTTTTTGAGACGATAAATAATTAATGAAAATAGTCTAATATCCATATAATTAATAAAATAGTTAATACCAAACAGTTGTACAAAAAATGCTGGTTATATTTCGCGCGTAAAAGTGTTTTTATGGCACATTTGATTGAATTTTTAACCTCGACCTAACGGTCTCACTAAAAATTTACATTCTCATGTTCCGTTAAAAAAAACACCTATTTTGCGCACTTAAACCGTGCGAGCAAAAATTATTTGCATCAAAGAGGGCTTGGATTAAAAAACGTAGGGCTTGGTTTAGATCACAATGATATGGGGACGATAATATCTAACCAAATCCAGGTTAAAATTTTGTCAAATTTATATTATGACATGATATGCCAAACTAATAAGTAGACAAATACAAATTTATTTTTGTTGTTTACAAAATTAACATAGTAAGAATATACAGAAAGAAAAAGAAAAATAATTACATAAATTGCTGAAATTGGCCATCGCCATGCTCCAAGCATAAATTCACACTTCTCCTCATAATTCCTGCGTCTTTCAAAATCTGCGACTTGTATTTCTTGGAATACCTACTTGCACTTTATAAGAAAAAAATTTAGCTGCTTCTTAAGAATAGTCATGCATGTTCCATAAGATCTTCTTGGGACAGGCGTCTTATACAATTTGTTGGCGTATTTTGCATTATTTCACGAACGTTTGCAACAAGTTCTTTTGTTCTTACAGATGGTCTTCCTGCTCCTTTTTTGTGTTGTATAGAACCTGTTTTCCTAAACACAGCCACGGTTCTTTTCAGGCAATAATAAAAATACCCAGCAATAAAAGCAACGTTAGGAAAATGTTCGTGAAAATCGTCCTTGCACAAACCCTGATTGTAATGCCACTCACCATTTACTCTAACCCCGTTTCGAAAATGTGCTTCAACCATGAATGTTTTGTGCTGTTCCGTAAAGCCCATTGTGTGAATTGTTCAAGAAATTGGAAAAATTAGCGATGAATCAAATTACTTGCAACGACTGTCAAAGATGACGGAATAACTGATTGATTGTTAATTCAGGTAGTTACTGTCACCCAGCAGGTATTAAGCTCTACGGCTAAGCATTACGTCCTTAGATGCAAGGCCCTCTTTGATGCAAATAATTTCTGCTCGCACGGTACAAAAATTGACATATGGCTCAGACCATGCTTGGTCTGAGGATAAAGGGAATATGTGCATCTTACTCTGTCGTCTGTGTCGACTATGCCGATCACAGTAATCCAACAAACTAAAGAAAAACAAAACATGTCTAAATAAGTCTCCCTAAGCCTAAGAAAACATTTATATCTCGTATTATCATGACCTAAGTTAAATATTTATGTTTATTTATACATTTAATAATTATTTGATAATAACGTTTTATAGAATGTTCTTGACGTGGAGCTTTTTTGCTAAGTAAACGGAAACGAGATAAAGTTGAAACGTGCGCTGATAACGATCACACGCTCCAGAAAGCTGCCTATTTATTTTCAAGTGGTACAGACAGATATAAACTATGCAGTCGTGTTTTCACTGTTTTCGATCCACTGTGTACAAATCGTAAACCGTTGTGTGACGGGATTCAAAACAATTTAACATTTTATCAAATTCAGACAAAATAATATCGTCGGCTTTTTTCTTCCACTGCACTTGTATCCTGAGAAAGCAGGTAGAAGAGAATCGACTTGTTCGTTGACCGTTGAACAGAGTAGGACGACCGCTTATTCGTACTAATTATAAATTTTAAAGGCGAAAGCAAGAGAACAGAGAATAACGACCTTCCGAGAACGATGCGATGGTTTTACGACTTGTTAGCCGGATAGCCGGCCAAGCGTTCGCTTTAGTCACATTTTGTACCCACATGGCGGAGTTACGCGCCGCTAATATCGAAACGTACTTTATGTAGCTTTTTATCGATTCTCAAGTGATATTTTTTTTGTTTTCGTTCGCCGTGTAACATTATGGTTAAATTAACACCTCGTCAACGGATAGAATTGATCGAACACCACGAAAAAACCGGGGGTACGCTTTTGTCCACGGCGCGAAAATACAACGTAACCATTACCGCGGTTCATAACATCCTAAAAAATAAAAGTGCTGTTGTGAAAAGGTACAACGAAGGAAAAAACGGCAGGGAGAAACGGTTCTCTCTGAGCGAACACGCCGTGCTAGATTCCGAGGTGGGCAAGTGGTACGCGAAACAACAAAGTGGTAAACATTTTGAGGGCGTAACGAAATGGGATTTACGCAGGATAGTGAGCAGTGTTGCCAAAGAGTATAAACTCGAGTTTAACGTAACCAGTGCGTGGCTTAAAGAGTTCGCCAATAAAAACGGGGTTGTTGTGAAAGTGGTCGCCAGAAAAAGTGATACGTTGACCTTTGGCAAAGCGAAAGTGTCTCCGAAAAAACTAGGTCGTTTCGGAAAGGGTATTTTGAACAGAAAAGGTGCTAAATTGGGGCTAAAATTTACAAATAAAGGCAGTACTAAAACTCAAGTGCTCAATAAAGCGCTCTCAACTACCGATAATAGCGTAAAAAATAAAGATGCCACCGTCAGAAATTTTCCGACATCAAAAACCTTTTTGGATCAAGAAAAGATTGAAAAATTTTTTGCTACAATAGACAATCAAGGATCTACAAATACCAATGATAGTAGTAGTAGTACTGCTAAAGGTTTAAATAAAAATTTAATAAGCCAAGTCAAGAGTGCCAAATTTAGCTCCCAAAACTACCCGACAAGCGTTTCCGATCTCAGTCAAATTGAAGAAAACATAGACAATTTAAAAAATAGTTCCATAGAAAACCAGAGTAAAAAACGAAAGTTAGGTATTTCAAATGGCAATAAAATAGGCTTTAGAAAAGTTCAAGGTGCAGCAAAACTCGTTTCTAATCTCGGCGTTACTGCTAGAAAGTCTGCAGGTAATTTAAAAGTAAAGGATAGCGTGCAAGCAAGCCTGCCGATAAAAAATAAAGCAGGTCGTCCTATAAGCCTTAAAAAATATCAAGACGATAAACAGGTTCTACCTAAATCTAGCGATGTTGTAAATACGGTAAACGGCAATTTAGAAACCAGTTATAAAACCGAAAGCGATATTAAACCTACCATTGTTGTCGAGATCCCGAAAAATAAAGTGGGTCGCCCCAGGAAAATTGTATCAAGTCCTAGAAGTAATAAAACTATTTCGACAAAATCATTTTATAACCTCACGTCGTCGAGATGTCTATTGGGAATACGAAACTGTGATAATGTTGTTGACATAAAACCCAAGGTAGAACCAACCAACGAAAATGATATTTTTAATAAAGTAGACGCCAATTTAAGAACGAATGACGGCAGAGCGAATCTTAGCTTAGATCAGGTTGTAAGAAAAAAAGTGGGCCGGCCTAAACGTATAACACTGAGTCCCAAGAAAGACGTTAGTGATATTATAGCGGCCGTAGGCATTACCTTGAAACCTACCAATGTTAGTTATAGTCCTATAGATGTCCTCATTAGAAAAAACAAAGCTAGCTGTGCGAAAAGCGTTGCTTTAAGCTGCAATGGAATCGTAAATAAACTAAATACTGCTAATACCAAATTGAACCCCGCAGCATGCCAACCTAACAAAAGGGGTCGACCTAGAAAAAATGTGTTAAAATCAGTAATAAATAAAAACGTTTGCAAAACCAAACCGAATAATTTAAAACAGAGTTTGAAACTTAAGGTTACTAGGTTGACATCGAAAGGACAGTGGAAAGTCAAAAGGGGAGCAGCGCGTGCGAAAAAGAAAGAAGTGAAGAATTACAGTGGTAAGGTTTTGAAAAAACCTCTTAAAGACGTCCAAAAAGCGAACTTAAACAATAATGATAAAGTTTTAATCAAAGATGAGAAAGGGTGGGTTACTGATAATGCAAAGGCGACTGACAGGATGGGAGATGTGTTTGAATTCAAGGACGAAACGGAAAATTCGCGAATTGTTCCCATTAAGCGTAAAAGAAAAACAATTATTGATTTTAAACCCAAAAAGGTAGCGCCTGTTAGAGAATGTAACAGCAGAGAAAACAAAGCCTTATCCGTTGCGACTAAATTGAACATACCAACTATCTTTGAAGGTCGAAACAACATCCAAGCTACGTCTAGCCAGGTTGACAAGAAACTGTATGTACCAGATATTAAAATAAATCCATTACGCGTGAAAGGAGCAAATGTTGATGCTGTTAACAAAGTGCCCAAAAAACGGGGAAGAAAATCGAAAAATATTTCTACCGAAAACATTGAAACAAAATCTTCCCTTGATATTTTCGACGATGTAAAACCCGATTCTAATAAAAATATATCTCTAGAGGATTTAACACCAAAGAAACCTAGGGCAACGTCAAATAGTTTTTCGAAAGATCAGCGTGCGTTTCACAGAAGCAAAAGAAGATCTACTAGGATTAGTCAAAATCCTACATGCCCAGATGAGTCCGAAATGGATTCCAAACTCTTTCAAAAACTTGCGCCGCGACGACTTTCTGGTAACTCATGTAAAACCACTGTATATGAGGATGTTATCGATACAAAAATAGATGAAACATCGAGAGGCCTGATAGAAAATAACGAGGCCTCAAATAATGATAATGACTATTATGACGATTATTCATATGAATATGAAAACGGTTTCGAAGACAATGGCAACGCCGATTTGGACGAGACTGATTACTGCGTAGCAGTGGAACACGGAAACGTAGTAGAAATAACCGTTGACAGATCTAAAGATCCTGACGAAGAAATTCCGGATAGTTTCAAAGATGAAATACCAAGTACTCCCAAAATTGATATTATCAGTGATATCCAGATAAATACCGGTTTTAAAACGATAATCAAAAGGGATAACCGCTCTACGCCAAGGTCTCATGTTTCCCTGAATAACAGCCCCGAAAAAATTGATGTATCATTTGCATCGCCACCGACCAGAACAATGGAAACTCAAACGTCAGGACCGCCTTCGTCTACGGAGGAAAATCACCATCCCCTCGACGAGTCGTGGTCGAATCTTTTTCCCGAGTTGGAATCGGATCTGTCCGCGGACGAGTTGGTGACGAAGATCAACGAGATCGACTTTCAGTACGATTCGGATCCGTTTAAGGACGTGAAGATTCAGGTTCATTCGGGCTATGAGGCCGGAGAGGAGGAAAGTTATGAGTATGAGGATTATGAGTATGAAGATGATGATGATGATGTAAGAAAAATATACTTTCTTTTCAAAGCGGTCAATTAATTAAACCTGATTTTATTATCAAAACATGCGTCTCATCGAATGCCTTGTTTTTACATACAAATTACCCAATAGAACATTAAATAAAGTCGCCACAGTGGTTCTTTTCCCGTGCGTCATCACTTTTACGTCATCAAAATCGTATGAATCAAATCAAAATTACGAGACGAAAAAAGTCAAAACTAAGTTAAGTTCATAAAATGGACGTGCCTGCCTACCGTTTGACGTACCTACATAATATCACGAAAAATTATTATTTATTTTAAGTTTGGCCCGGCATTCTCTATTATCTAAAAGAAATTGACAAACAAATGTTTATACATTTAATACTATTTTTAAAGCTTAAAATCTAGAAAAGTTTGGTGTTTTATTGACTATTAAAATCGCAAAAGTCAAATTTTTAACATCCTTTCATTTAAGGGAATTTAGCCACTGCCGTAAACGTTTCAAAGACCTTTCACGGTTAGAATATTTAAAATAAATAAATTAGTTATTATAAAAATCCATAAATACTTACCGCCAAAACAGATGGTGGGTATAATTACCTCTAAAAAGAACTATTTTTAGAAAAAGGAACAGTTCTAAAGCACAAAGATTTACAAAATACGAATTAGATTGGCAGATCAAAATAAGGTTGACAATGACGTTCTAAAATACAACGGTTGTCAACTAAACAAATCAAAAAAGTAATTAACTGACGTTTATAGTTTTATCCTTGTCTAGCACGTTATATTATTGCGGAATTTTGGAGACGTTCTTTTATGCTTTTATTCAAACTTGTTACTGTAATAAACAAGGATGCAGAGTTATTAACCACGTCGAGTCCTGATCGTTGATTGATGACGCACGGGCAAAGATCCACTGTGGCAACTTTAGGTACCCATCTTATTAAAAATAATTTTTTGTGATGCTTTCTTGCAGTATTTCTTTCTCTTTCAATAAAACTGTCATTTATCGCCTACCTTCGTCCATAAAAGTAATAAGTATCAAAAATATAGATTTATCATCAATATTAAAAAATATACAGGGTGTCCGGAAAAAGGAGGTCAATCCGTTAACCATATTATTATATTCCTTGAGCCAAATAATATGACTTTTAAGTAAAATGCCGGTTTTTCATTTTTGACCCTCATGTTTAATATATACCGTGTGTTTCTTCAAAAGACGTTCACCCCTATAACGATTTTATATTTGTAGATATTAAAATATGAGTGTGCATTTATTGGCATAATTTTCAATTTGTTAGCACTTCCGGTCTGTCCGGAAGTGACCTTGACTTTGATATTTTAAATGGGTCATCTTGTATATTTTTACTTATTGGGAATCAGCATACCATTCTGAGTAAAATGACACCTCACTTGTCATTTTTTGACGTGTTATAACATTTTTATGTTTACTTTTTATTTTCAATCTAGAGTGCTACAAATTAATTAAATCTGTTAATTTATAGTCAAGTAGTATATGAAAATTAAAATTATGTCATAATAATTGACTTTCTAAGTTTCACAAGCGTTTAAAAAATGAAATATTGTTTTCTTGACGTTTACTTCATTTTTCCAAATGGAACGATGGTGGTTCACTAGAATATATTATTTAAAACGAGCATTTTTTTCCAACAATTTGATACCATACACTACTATGCTATTTTAAAATTGACACTGAAAAATTTGCCTTAAATCGCAATCGCAAATTTAAAAGCGTTATGCGTTATTGCCGCCCTCTCTTTTCTAAAGAAATATAAAGGCGGCTTTGAAAAACAATGGAATGGTTTTGAAAAGCAATATGGCTTTAATTTAAAGTTGTAATGTCATTAGTTTATAAAACATACAATCTTGGGGCTTCAGTAGAATTTTTCTGGTCACTCCAAAAATTAGGAGCATATCAATATTTTATCTGATTTACAATGTAAGTTTAATAAACCAATGACAATACAATTTTAATTAAAAACCATATTGGTTTTCAAACCCATTCCATTGTTTTTTAAAGCCGCCTTTATATTTCTTTAGAAAATATATGCACTAATGCATGCATAACGCTTGTAAATCTGCGATTGGGACTTAAGGCAAATTTTTTCGTGTCAGTTTTAAACTAGCATAGGAGTGCATGGTATCAAATTGTTGAAAAAAAATGCTCGTTTTAAAATAAATATTCTAGTGAACTACCATCGTTCTATTTGGAAAAATGAAAAGAAAACAAAATTTAATTTTTTAACGCTTGTGAAACTTCGAATTCGAAAGTCAATTATTATGACATAATTGTAATTTTCATATACCGGGACTGATTAAAAAAAATGCTTTTTTATGATTTGTGTTGTAGAGTTTTTCTGCTAAGTTTCAAGAAAATGTTTTTCCAATAAAACCTTTTATAACCGCTTTCTACCTCTTAACATTAAAAAAATAAGAAATTCATATCATTATTTGTATTGCATACCTAGTATTTATGCTTCAAAATAATCCGAAAAATGATTTTTTTATTAGAAACTTTTATACCCCCCTTTCCATCCCTTTAGGGACATATTTAAAAAAAAAGAAAAAATACATGTTTTAGTATTTATTGAACATACAGTGTGAGTTTGTAACTTGGAATAAAATCAGTACCTAAATCCAGTACAGCATTTTTTTTGGAAAAATGCTTGGACACACGGGTATTGACATTTTAAGTTGTGGTGATTTTATAAAAAAAATATTGATACATTGTGTCCCAAATTGGAGATATGATTATATCGATAATTTTTTTCAACGACAACCTTTTTTTTATGCCATAATTTTCCTCGGCCTGCACACAACAACTCATCAAATTTTCATCGTAATCGGATAAATTTTATTTGAACGCATACGGGACATACAAACAAACAAACAAACATTCATTTTTATATATACCTATAGATTATTTACCAACAAAAATTAAAAAATTGATTTCATTAAAAAAATTTAAAGTCGAAATAAAAACATGGATATTAAAAACAGACAATTTGAAAATATTTTTAAAAATGCTTTAATTAATTAATATCGTTCTGAATAATTAACATAAGTAATATTTTTTACTTAAAAAGTGTAAATGAATAATTTTATTATAGGTAATATATTTCTTTAAAAAAATGCGTTTATACTATAAATTAACATTTTTACTTTAAAACTTGATTTTTAATGCATATTTATGATTTATGATTTTACATACTAAAACAAAAAATAAGATTTGCCCCTAACAAGCTCAGCTTCATAGGATTAAAGAATAAGTTTATAGAAGACAACATAAACATATTTATTATATTATTAAATTTTAAATAAATTTATTATTAAGTAAAATTCTACATTTCTTATTACTTCGAGAGAAATTAACGTACACTCATGTATTATTCGTGCTTTCAACTCCGTAACATTTGCTGGTTTCGTACAAGAAATAAAAGTTTGAAATTTGGTACTTATGTATAACTTAATATGCACTGTAAAAATTGGTAGGGTTGCTATTTAATTGACTCTGTCTTGCGGTCAATACCTTTTTGCGAAATCCGTCAACTTTGCGACAAATTTAAATGTCCTTATAAGGCGAAGGGTGAAAAGACCATCCGTCCTAGTACCCCCCTTACAAAGAAAATCTATCTACGCTCTTAGGCCCTTCAAAATCCCATTTAAAAAAAAAATATCTTTAAAAAAAATGTTATTTATTTCAGGTACCGTCATCGCAAAGCCAACCCATGCCCCCGCCAAACCAAATGCAACAGCCTCCCAATAACATGCAGAACGGCTACCGGCCGCCCATGCCTCCCAATAGTAGGGCGCCGGCGCCCCGTGGACCCCAACCGGGCGTCCCTAGGATGCCAGGGGGGCCGCGAGGTCCGCAGATGAACCAGAGGGCTCCCGGAGTCAGACCTAGGGCTCCGATGGTTAGGCCAAGGGGTGCAGGTAATATATTTTTTTCTATAATAGTGTAGGCTAAGCCGTATAATATACAGGGTGTCTCAAGGTGACAGTTCATTAGAATAGTTCGGCAAGTAATGCGATTTAAATCCTGCAGATGCCAGATAATGGACTTTTTGGAGACTGTTCTCTTCAAATAAAATAACAGCGACCATTTATGTAATTTTCGGTTAAATTCAAATTCAAAAATTCGTATATTTAGAAAAATACTTATTGTATTTAACAAAGCTGCGTCAATAATAATTACAACAAACAGAACTTAAAATAAAATATATATCTTAACATAGTATAAAACAAAGTCGCTATCGCCCGTCCTGTCCCTATATGTGCTTAAATCTTTAAAACTACGCAACGGATTTTGAAGCGGTTTTTTTAAATAGATAAAGTGATTCAAGAGGAAGGTTTTTATGTATAACTAGCGTGTACACGGCATGCGTTGCAACCCGCTGGTATAAATACAAACCCAAACAAACCCGATATATTAGTACCCGGCATGCAACTTTCTGAAATTCCACCCGTGCGAAGCCGGGGCGGGTCGCTAATTATACATAAAAACCTTCCTCTTGAATCACTCTATCTATTAAAAAAAACCGCTTCAAAATCCGTTGCGTAGTTTCAAAGATTTAAGCACATAAGACAGGATAGCGACTTTGTTTTATACTATGTTAAGATTAAGATACATGCATAGTATTATAGAGAAACACTGATAAATTAGAGTGGGGAACGAACGACCCAACCTAACCGGTCCCCGGCCCGTTCAACGATCGATCCGAAGCACCGAAGCCGGAATAGACGAAGACAGACTATGTTTTATGCATGGATGTGAATTGTGGACGGGCCGGCAAACGGTTGAGTTTGAGGTTTGTTCGCCTTATTATCTCACGTCGTATAATGCCGGGCTGCAACGCAGGCCGGGTACACGCTAGTAATATATAAAATACAAAACCCGGTTATACCGGGAGTTGCCTCAAACTTGCTTATTTTAAACGGAGCACCCTGTACAATATATTTGTTAGTGTTTCTTCATTTCCAATAACGTTTATTAAAAAGTTTTTGTATCCTACTGTATCCGTTTCTGAGAAAAAAACAACGTTTTTCTCAAATATTGGCTTTTAAGGTGGGATTAACGACGCCATTTTCTATCGTCAATTCGATTTGCCGAACTGTTGACCATTCGCATGCGCACTGCAGTGCTGTGTTGATCAGGGTCGTTACTTTTATGCTTTTGGCATACGAGAAGAGCGACATAAATATTCTGGAGCTGGTAGAGCAAGACACATGTTAGTCAGCCGGTCATAGTTTTGTTTACTTTCGTGTTTTGTGCAATTGCGGAACCTTTCCTGTTAAAACAAACACATATTCTCTTGAATTTTTAGTAGAGATAGCATCTAGATAGACTAGAAAATATCGTGTTACCAGTAAAAATGGCTCTTTTTACTTCAGTTCTGAAAATCGACGTGTTTACTTTCAAGGATTTTAAGGTAAATTATGGCAATTTTAGTGGTTTCAAAAAAATGCTTTTTTAAAGTTTCTGTGCATCTATTTAAAATAAAAAAACACCGGCATACTATTCGTCAATGCCTCCCTGAACAGCCGTTCCAAAATTAGATACTAATATATTTTTTTTTAAATAATTGCAAGGTTCCGGAAGTTACCCCTGCATATACAATGTGACCTGTAAAGTCCGCATCATATGGGATTAATTTTTATTAATAGCTTTATTCAAAATTTGACTTTGGCATCAAGTTCTGCTTCGATCGAGATAAAAATTAACCAAAAAAAATAGTCACGTGATTCGCATTATCTGTAAAATTTTAATTTTTTCCAGAAAATAATTCAAAAGTGGGGTTATTTCTGAAAGTATCGAAAAAAGTTATTAGCAATGCAAAATTTCAGCTGCATAAGACAATTTTGATTTTTTACCCACCACTAAAATTTATTTTCCACTTAATGAACACTTTTACTGATGACAATGTGTTCTTTTTTGTCTTAATATTAAGATTACGTTTTAAATACTTATTTTATGAAGTTACCTTATACAGGGTCAAAAACAAATAAACTTTGCATCACATGCGACCAAATTTTAATAGCCCAATTTTGATTTTGTAGAAAAACATACATTTAATATGGCGCTACTTTAAAGAAAATGTATCTGAAATAAAGCATTGTCAAAACTAAGAAGTTTTATGTAGGTTGCGTTGAGTCTTATTTTGCAAAAGTGAAAAGTGGTGCAATTTACAAAATATAGGTAAAAAATCAAAATTATCTCATGCAGCTAAAATTTTGCACGTGTGCTAGAAACTGCATTTAAAAAAGCTTTTTCTAATAACTTTTTTCGATACTTTCAGAAATAACCCCACTTTTGAATTATTTTTTGGAAAAAAATTAAAATTTGACAGATAATGCGAATCACGTGACCACTATTTTTTTGCTTAATTTTCATCTCGATCGAAGCAGAACTTGATGCCAAAGTCAAATTTCGAATAAAGCTATTAATAAAAAAATACCATATTTATGATGCGGACTTTACGGGTCACACTGTATATAGCATTTATTTAGTATTTTATACATAATTGACCTTGAGAAATGTGCCCTTAACAGGGCGTGGCCTAAAATTGAATGTTTTCAAAGATAAATTATTGAAACTTCAAATCGGGTTGTGGAATCAGATATTATTGTGCTTGCTTGATTATGAATTGAGAGGAAATTAAATTTTAGATACAGGGAAGTGGAAAAGAAAATTTATCATAAAATTTTAAAAACAAAACTCTGGCTTAGTTACCATGAAAACCATAACAAAGAAGCGTCTAGCGTATCTGCGACTTTTGACACAAAAGTAGGCGTTTATGGTATTTGACAGATGTCGACAATTTTACGAACAACGCGTGATTTTAAGATCGTTCTAGTAAAATTGTAAAATAAAAGTGTCTTTTAACAAACATTCTTACAAAAACACATGTGTAGCGCAAAGTGATGCTCACTTTTTAAAATCTGAACTGTCAAATTTCAGGTTATTAATAATTATTAATTTTTACCAAGCATTTCTATAAAGACCTCGGTTGTAGAAAAAATCCTGTATGTAATTCGAGCGCAAAGTAACATTGCCGCTGTTGCGGGATAGCCGCGCTCGAAGCGACAATATATTACTTTGCGCTTTTAATACACATAGCTTTTTGTTTACAATTTTCACAATAACCTTACATTTTCTTTAATCATCCTAATGTCAAAATTCAAATTTGACATATTTTATTTTCTTATTTTGATTTGCTACCGATACGAGGCGTTGCCACGTTTTTCGGATTCTACACTAGTGTGGAATATTCCGAACAATATCGGGTGTTGGTAAATTGGTTCCCAGCAGGTAGTGAATAAAAGATTGGTAAATAATAGTATATTATTAACCAAGGTTTAGACAGCCATCATTATTGCCCGAGCGTCAAGTTTAAATCACGAGGAGCGGAGCGACGAGGGATTTAGGGCGCGAGGGCTATAGGCTGTCTAAACCGTGGTTAATATAATTTTTTTTCCACTACTAACACTTTTATTTTGTACAGTATTAATAAATTATAAAAAATCCTATTAGGTAGGTATAAATATATATTTTAATCAAGTTACCTGCTTTGGCATATTGGCAAGATAATTTGTTTTCTTGTCAGTTGGCTTGGCGTCACCTTTCATGTTATTTGTTGGGGAATTAACAAATCAAGTTACCTGATTTTAAATAGATCGGTCAATAATGGATTTCAATGCTTTATTATTGACCGTTGTCAATAGCAACTAAGAAGGGAGAGAAAAACGATTTCTGGCGTTAATTAATCGGTCAATAATGGCGATGTTATAGGTTAGTAGTGGAAAAAATAAATTACCTAATATCTCTTATTAATAGTTAAATTGGTTCCCAGTATAACTGGGCGATGGTAAACTCGGGCGCACTCGAACTCCGTTACGGTTAAGAGGAATCGGTAATCCGACGCCCGAACTCCGTTACGAACATTTTGGGACCAGAGGGTCACACCTGAATTCCGTCAAGTTGAATATTGGTACCTGCTCAATGAAAAATAAAATACCGTATTTTAATAATTATAATATTTACACAAATAGATTTTTTTATTTGAACCTAAAAAAGATGGGATGACATAATTTTAAAAAAATATGTACATGTATTGCCAGACTTGGTATAAAATAGAAATTGATGGGAAATTCTTAAAGGATTGGAACTTTTTTTTGGACCAGTTCAGTTAAACAAATATTGGTTAAAAAAAATGCTCTGGGTAACAACGAACAAACCGGTTGCCAATACACCTTTTAGAACCGATTGGAGAGTATGTAAAATAATCACAGGTAATAGGTAATACCGACCACTTCGACCCTTTCTGACCGTAACGCAATTCGGTTAGGGGATTAAAGATCCCTGCAGCATCTTCAAATTGATTAGCAAAAACTTAACGGAATTCGGGTGCACCGGTAAACTCAGCCGCTTTAAGAGATCATGTACTAATCCCACAGGTAAACTCGGCCTGCTAGAAATTTTATGCCTTAATCTTCATTGGTAAACTCGGCCGGTAGGTGACCCTTTTCTTTCCACTTACTAAAAAATATTTCTATTACCATTATACAGGGTGATTCACGTTGAATGGCCTATTAGAATATCTCGAAAACGAGTAAAGTTATATTTATAAAAATTTGGTAGCGGGCATGATTGGCTTTGAACTTTAAAATATTATATTTTGACGTTTGTATCACTTCCGGTTACACCGGAAGTTATGGCCAACTTTGGTATTTCAAATGGAATACCATGTATATTTTAGAATTTTTGGATACCTTATTGAAACCTAAGTAACTTTTATTAACAATGATCTATACCTATCATTAACCGTTTTTGATATATGAATAATTATAAAATGCATTTTTTATATAAAAACCTTACCGAGAAGAAAGTTCAGTAATTTTGAAATTAATAAAGCTAAACATTTAAAATTTTGTAGGCTTTTAACTAAAACATAGATCTTTAGACTACATTACTTAAGTTTCATGTTTTGCATACAAGGGGTTTTTAAAACTGTGCCAATTTGGTCATTTAGATAAATGTGCATTAGTTAATTTTTGCAAACGGAACACCATATTTTTTATTTTAGTAACATGTAGAGAATCAAATTTTCCATCTAAATGTTTAATATGTCAGTATAAATATTTTTAAACAAAAATTGAAGTCAGAGCCGTCTTTACAAAAATATGGTTTTATGAACACAAACACATACGTATTTTAAGATATTTTTTTTAAAATTGCTTATAATTCCAAAACGACTAAAAATATTGATACTGACATATTAAACATTTAGATGGGAAATTTGATTCTCTACATGTTACTAAAATAAAAAATATGGTGTTCCATTTGGAAAAATTGACTTATGCATATTTATCTAAATGGCCACATTCGCACGCTTTTAAAAAAACCCTGTATGCAAACGTGAAACTTAAGTAATGTAGTCTAAAGTTCTATGTTTTAGTTAAAGCCTACAAAATTTTAAATGTTTAGCTTTATTAATTTCAAAATTACTGAACTTTCTCTCGGTAAGGTTTTTACATAAAAAATGCATTTTATAATTCATATCTCAAAAACGGTTAGAGATAGGTATAGATCATTGTTAATAAAAGTTACTTAGGTTTCAATAAGGTAACCAAAAATACTAAAATATACAGGGTATTCCATTTGAAATACCAAAGTTGGCCATAACTTCCGGTATAACCGGAAGTGATACAAACGTCGAAATATAATATTTTAAAAGTTCAAAGTCAATCATTCCCGCTACCAAATTTTTAGAAATATAACTTTACTCGTTTCCAAGATCTTCTAATAGGCCACTTAACGTGAATCACCCTGTATATAAAAATATATTAAAGGTATATTGGCAACCGGTTTGTTCGTTGATACCGAGAGCATTTTTTTTAAATTCAATTTAAATTTTATTTTTATAAAATAATATTAGTTTAGGTTGCCAATGACCCTTTTTTATTTAAGTAATCTCGGCCGCTTTGGATACGTGTGCTAATGGCCACAACTTATATACCTGGGCGACCAGGCCGAGTTTACCCGGACAGCTGACCTTATTTTGACCGCGAGGATTAAAATATCTTAAGCGGCCGAGTTTACCTCTGCCCTTCGTACAATGCAGAGTGCTAAAGAAATAGTTAGTCAACGAGGCAAAGTTATGCTCTTAGTAGATAACTATAAGTTTTCTTTTAAAGAAGAACTTAAAAGTGGCGAGAAAAAGTGGAGGTGTAAGACTGCCAAGTGTCTAGCAAATATTTATACAGTGGGCCCGGAGAACGCAATATCGAAATCGAATTTAATTCATAACCATTCGGCATATGACATTCGCAACATTCAAAGACAAGTGATTACAAGTGCAGCAAAACGTAAAGCTGTAGAGGATATTGGCAGTCGACCAAGTAAAATTGTGAGATCCCTTATTGCCAAAGAAGATTCGACAAGTATTACAACAACGGATCTGTCGTATATAAGAAAGAATATATATAACGCAAGAAGAAAATTACAACCAGTACTTGCCAAAACAAAACAACAAGTTCACAGTTCGCTTAAAAGAGGTGAGAGCAGTTTTTACTCGTTAATGATAGAACAGAACAGATAGTCGTATTTTCGTGTAAATCAAATATACAAATGTTAGAAAAGACAACGCAAATTTATTTAGATGGCACGTTTAATTATTGGGCGCAGTTTTTCTGTCAATTCTTTACTCTACACAGTTATTATAACGGGCATTATATTCCATTAATTTTTTCTTTGTTACCCAATAAACGCACAGAAACATATAAAAATTATTTAACATAATAAAAAAGATTTGTGAAGATAATTGTGTGACTAAGAATTTCAAAAATTGTAATTGATTTTGAGAAAGCTATACACAAAGGTGTCGAACAATTTTTTCCTTTGGCAAAAATAATTGGCTGCCGGTTTCACCTTGCGCAGTCCTGGAATGGAAAATTCAAGAAATCGGCCTAATACCCGAATATAAAAACGAAAGTTCTGAAGTTGGTAGATGGTTACGTTTGACTTTTGGGCCGACCTGATGATGTTAGCGACTGTTTTGTTTTTGATTTGCTCGCAATAGCACCAAAAGATGAAAATTTAAGAAAATATTCAGATTACTTGACAGATAATTATGTATCAGAAGACTCTCTTTTTCCGCCTTCTCTTTGGGCTCAAAATTCAGCTGAACTAACACGCACTAATAATGCTTGTGAATCTTTTCACAAGCATTTCAATTCGTCCATCCCACTACTTTAATATTTTTGGAAAAACTTAAAAGAGTTTCAAACGGAAACTTATGTAAAATTACAGAGTGTGAGTATCACGGCTAAAATACATAACAGTAAAGTTAAAAACCGCCAAAAGTTTTTAGCAAAATTGATAGAATCTTATTCACGAATTGAAATCAGTCGCTTACATTTTATTAAATGTGTTTTTTTCGACTGTGCTATTATGAAAGACTAAAATTTTATTATCGATTTATTGTTAATATCTAATGTTAGTAAATATTTTTACGATAATAACTAAAAATCTTTGATAATGTATTATATTATGTACACATGCCAAAAATTAAAAATACAAAAATAAATAAAAGAATCAAATATAATAATAACAATTTTAGACCAGGGTCGATAATTTTTAAAACCAAAAAAATAATAGTAGGTTGAAACCCCTTGGAACAGGAAGAGAATACAACAAAAATGAAAGGAAAAATAATTTACGGGCGATCCGAGGTCAGGAAGTGGAAGGGGGTGAGTTTTTAAGGGTAGAAAACGATTTATCTCGATTTTCGTCAAAACTATAAGTCCTATGAAAAAACGTTAAATGGCGAAGTTGTAGATAATAAAAAGATCTACAACTTTTGTATTTACACTTTTTTTACATAACCTCAAAATTTATGTGAAAAATTCAAATAACCAAGTTTTTGGTTTTTTATTTTTATCTTTTACAAAAAAAATTTTTTTTTGCGAAATTTGGTGAAAACTTACCTTTTTAGGGTCCCAAACACTCTGTAATTTTTTTGATTTAAAATATTTATTTTTTCACCTTATTTTGACTTAATATCGAAAAAGCACCCTAATTTTCAATCGAAAATTCTCACGTCAAAATATCTGCTTTTTTAAAAATGTCGGTGGGCTTTTTGTTCGTTGAAATCTCTACTTTCTGATGGTGTAAAAAAATATACATTACTATGGTAAATGTTCTCAAAAAATGCAAAATATTGTAGATGTCTTATTAAATATTAACTTTATTAACTTGTTTGGTTGTTAATTATAGTAGTATATTTCGACTTGCAATTTTTTGTTTATCAATGTAACATGAAATCTTACGGTTTTCGAGTAATTAAAGTATAAATTTTAATAAATAGCTCAAAATTGTACATAATGATTAGTCAAAATAAGGTGAAAAAATAATAATTTAAAATCAAAAAAATTACAGTGTGTTTGGGAGCTAAAAAGGTAAGTTTTCACCAAATTTCGTGAAGAAAAAATTTTTTTGTAAAAGATAAGAATAAAAAACCAAAAACTTGGTTATTTGAATTTTTCACATAAGTTTTGAGGTTATGTGAAAAAAGTGTAAAAACAAAAGTTGTAGATCTTTTTATTACCTACAACTTTGCCATTTAAAGTTTTTCCATAGGACTTGTAGTTTTGCCGGAAATCGAGATAAATCGTTTTCTACCCTTAAAAACTCACCTCTTTCCACTTCCCGACCTCGAATCGCCCGTAAATTATTTTTCCTTTCATTTTTGTTATATTATCTTCCTTTTCCAATGGGTTTCATCCTACTATTATTTTTATTTTACTTTTTACCATTTTCAAGGGCTTCAGCCCTGGTCTATTTGTTTCATTGCCTGATAACCAATTTTAACTTTAGTACCGGGGAACCAATTTACACATAAGGATCAGGTAAACAAAAATTGCGGGAACCAATTTACACATTATTTTTAACCCTCGTTAACTTGGGAACCAATTTACATGTACCCCTATGCATTTATTTAAAAAAAAAACACCGGCATACTATTCGTCAATGCCTCCCTGAACAGCCCTTCCAAAATGGGATACTAATTATTTTTTTTTAATAATTGCAATGTTCCGGAAGTTACCCCTGCATTCAAGCCATTTATAGCTATCTTTTTATACATGATTGACTTTGAGAACTGTTGTTACTTAATAGGGTGGGGCCTAAAATTGGATATCTTTTCAAAGATAAATTCTTGATACTCCAAATTCGGGTTTGTCACTTATTATTGTGCTCGATTGTGAAATCACTTTGCGCTCTTAATACATAAATTAAAATTTTCACAATAACCTTACATTTTTTTATCATTGTCATAATATACAGTGTGTCCAAGAAAGTATGCAACATATGGGAAAGTTTTTTTTATCACCGATTTCTCAGAAAAAATGTTTCTTTATAAAAGTTGGTGCATGCCTTAAAACTATAAATGCATATTTCACCTGCGGCTAATAGTAAGGGAGTAAATGCCATTTTTTTGATATTGCCTTAAGAGTAAAGTACCTTAATTATTAGAAATACAGCAAAATTTTATATGGAACTGTTCTTGCAAATTAGTAAGTTAGTCCAAATACGAAATTTGAGTTAGGTGTCACAATTTTTAATTTTTTTTTGGTTAATCTCTAATTTCCCTTAAAGGGTACACCTCTGGTCGATTTTTTGTTTACGCAATTTTAATAAATTTATTAAATAACTTAAACGTGGGTTTATAATAAAAATGGATTAAGTAGTTGCAAACTTTTGTGTTACGAATTGGTTCAGATATTAGCGTGTTGCACGCCTACTTAAACACATTTTAGCCAACTTATGTTCTAATCAAAATTATTATATAATCCAAATCTATTCATATTACTTACTGGAAATAATTAATAATTTGTCATTTTCACCCAGTACGCTGAAGTCCAAAAACCTATTTTAAAGAAATGCATATAAAAAAAATTAAAAATTGACACACCTAACTCAAATTTCGTATTTGGACTAAGTTTTTAATTTTCAAAAACATTTCCATATAAAATTTTGCTGTATTTCTAATAATTAAGGTACTTTACTCTTAAGGCAATTTCGAAAAAATGACATTTGCTCCTCTACTATTAACCGCAGGTGAAATATGAAATATCCATTTATAGTTTTAAGGAATGCACCAACTTTTATAAAGAATAAAATTTTCTGAGAAATCGGCGATAAAAAACTTTCCCATATGTTGCATACTTTTTTGGACACACTGTACAGGGTGTTTTTTTAAGGTCGACGAGCGGCCATATCTCGGAAACTACTGGGCATAGAAACTCATGAAAAGAAAAATGATATTTAAAGTGACCATGAGAAAATTCTGGAAATAATTTTTAAGTTCCGCATTTTGCCGTAAGAGGGCGTAATTGAAAAGTAAATTTTAAAATTTTACATAACTCCGAAAATTCCACATTAAGGTATATATAATAACATAAGGTTTGATAACACCATTTTAAAGCTTGGACAATTATGCATCATTTTGGTCTTATGCTCATTGGCGTACCGACTTTAATAAGAGCCGGGGAAGCTGTTGAAAGTGTTATCATTTAAATCGCTGTAACTTATAAACGACTTATCGGATTTTAGCAAACTAAAGACTGTTTGGAAGATAAATGCACTTTCACCAATCGTATTTAGTTGTCCATAATAGTTGCCAAAAAGAAAATGCTAGAGGGCGCAATTTGCAATAACAATACATTTTTTGATTTTACTCCGAAAAAATAAATCATACGGTATAATTATGATACCATAATCGAAAAGTAGATGAAATTTGCAAGAAAAGATGTAAAGACGGCAGTTCGATATATTTGTTCGTTTCAGAGTTATTGCCAAAACAATAATTTGTAATACAAATTGCGCCCTCTAGCAATTTTATTAGAAACTATCGTGAACCATTGGATACGACAATTGAAGGTACTTACCTTTCTTTTCCAAACAAGCTTAAATTTAGTAAAATCGGTTAAGTCGTTTAGAAGTTACAGCGATTTTAATGTTTACACTTTCACTTGATAAGAGTGGGAGAGGCTATTGAAAGTGTAAACATTAAAATCGCCGTAACTTCTAAACGACTTATCCGATTTTACTAAATTTAAGCTTGTTTGGAAGAACCTTGAATTGTCGTATCTAATGGTACACGATAGTTTCTAATAAAATTGCTAGAGGGCGCAATTTGTATTAAAAATTATTGTTTTGGCAATAACTCTGAAACGAACAAAGATATCGAACTGCCATCTTTACATCTTTTCTTGCAAATTTCATCTACTTTTCGATTATGGTATCATAATTATACCGTATGATTTATTTTTTCGGAGTAAAATCAAAAAATATATTGTTATTGCAAATTGCGCCCTCTAGCATTTTTTTTTTAGAACTATTATGGACAACTAAATACGATTGGTAAAAGTGCATACATTTCTCTTCCAAACAGTCTTTAGTTTGCTAAAATCGGATAAGTCGTTTATAAGTTACAGCGATTTAAATGATTACACTTTCAACAGCTTCCCCCACTCTTATTAAAGTCGGTACGCCAATAAGCATAAGACCAAAATGATGCATACTTGTCCAAGCTTTAAAATGGTGTTATCAAACATATACCTTAATGTGGAATTTTCGGAGTTATGTAAAATTTTAAAATTTACTTTTCAATTACGCCCTCTTGCGGCTAAATGCGGAACTTAAAAATTGTTTCCAGAATTTTCTCATGGCCACTTTAATTATCATTTTTCTTTTCCTCAGTTTCTATGCCCAGTAGTTTCGTAGATATGGCCGCTCGTCGACCTTAAAGAAACACCCTGTATATGTATATGTCAAAATTAAAAATTGACACATTTTATTTTCATTTGTTACCGACAGGAGGCAGATCTTACCACGTTTTTCGGACTTTACACCAGTCTGAAATATTCCGAACAATATCTAAACATGTTCCGACTGTAAAGTCAAAATTTTGATTGACTGCCAGTCGACAGTTTTTCTTGAAACAGGCATTATGCGCGGCCATAGCACTGGTACATGGCCAATAGTTGCAAATTCAGTCAATTTATGCTCAATAAAACCCAAATGGGGTGAGTCTTTAAATTCTTCGGCAACAGAGAGTAAACATTTTCACGTGGTTTCATTGAGGGACTCCCCGATGGATTTGACGTCTTGTCGGCTTGTTATGATAAGGAGAATGGAGAATTTCCTCATTCTTTGTTATTTTTGACTGTAAACAAGTTTTTTATTCTGTAATAATTATTGCAGGTGCGACGCCAGTGAGGGGACAAATGCGACCGCGCATGACCGGGCCTCAGAATGGTATGAGACTGTCGAATCAAACGTCTCCGGCCAAGCGGACTCCGGAACAGAACAACGCGATGCAGGCGAAGAGAAAAAAATTGGACGTTCTGACGCCCTCGGATAAAGACGACGACGACTGCCAAGTGATCTGCATGCAACCAAAAAATACCGACGGTGGTTTACCGCAAATTGAAAGTGTACAGGTAAAGTTATTTCTACCTTCAGCGTTTGCTATTTTTCGAGGTCCTTGTATGATTCAATTCAAAGTTAGTTAGAAAAAACTTTTCCTAAAAATTAAATACTGCTCTGATACATCTCAATGAAACCGCCCGTATTATGATAATGTCGAATGTTACTAAACGACTTATTTTTTATAGTTTCAACATGAACAGTTAGTCATAATTTACTGTTAAAAAAGTTTGAAAACATTGGATTCAGAGGAAAGCAATTAGAAAATGAAAAATAGACCAACTTATGTTCAAATAGATAACGAAAAAAGCTATCCAAAAGTATTTAAGTATGGTGTTCCTCAAGGAACAATTTTAGGACCATTATTTTTTAATATTTATATTAACGACTTATTTAGTATAAATTGTGATGGACAAATTCATAGTTTTGCAGATGATACTACAATTTTTTATTCCGATACAAATTGGGACAACTGAAATAATAAAATTAAAAATTATTTTAAAATTATAAAAAATTGGTTTGATAACAATTAATTTTAATAAGACAAATTATATTCCTTTTACTTTAAACCTAAATTACCTACCACGAAATATGAATAGTATTCAAATAAATGAAGACATTCAAATTTTTAAAGTTAATAAAATAAAATATTTGGGAATTATTTTGGACAGTAAATTAAATTGACATTTTTACTTAAAATACTTAATTAAAAAATTAAGAAGTTTACTACCGATATGGAAATATTATATTACGCGTTAGTTAAAACTCATTTAAATTACGGAATTTTAGGTTGGGGAGGAATAAATAGAACTTTAGTTAAAAAATTAGAAATATTACAAAAAAGGTTTCTAAAAATTATATTCACTAAAGATTATATTTATCCTTCAAAAGAATTATATTCAGAAACAAAAAAGTTGTACATAAGACAACTTTACGTTTATAACATCTTAATGTATATTTAAAAATAAAAACCTTATACAATTTAAAAACCATAATCATAATACACGTCATAAAAATTAAATAACCATAAAACCTAAAATAAGTAAGTCCATAAGACCAAAAATTTCAAATATTTATGTTTTTATTTAAACGATTATTTACCAACAAAAATGAAAAAATTGGATATTAAAAATAGACAATTTGAAAATATTTTTAGAAATGCTTTAATTAATTAATATTGTTCTGAATAATTTATATAAGTAATATTTTTTACTTAAAAATTATAAATTAATAATTTTATTATAGGTAATATATTTCTTCAAAAAAAACTGCGTTTATACTATAAATTAAAATTTTTACTTTAAAACTTGATTTTTAATGCATATTTATGATTTATGATTTTACAGGTTTAGGGGCGTTTCGGGCGTCCTGTTTCGTGCGTAAACCCAAAAAGTTCCTGTTTCGTGCTGGCACCCCAGGTAGAGAATATTCTAATAAAATATAACCCTACAAAATTCCTGTTTCGGGCGTTACTTATTCTGCTCGTTTTCACAATTAAATAAAGACACAAAATGTTATTTAAAAATGGTATATTGACAACTACAGTCATTACATTAAACAAAATTTACTATATAAACTAATTTTCTAAGGGTTTGTTAAAGACACAAAATGTTATTTAAAAATGGTATATTGACAACTACAGTCATTACATTAAACAAAATTTACTATATAAACTAATTTTCTAAGGGTTTGTGAAATAGTGGCTCTTCCTGCTGTGAGGTCTGCAATAATCGTTTCTAACCTATGGTCTCGTTCACTGTACTTCTTGGCTCGTTTAGGAACCTGCATATGTACGTTATTTCTTTCATATATGGTGTCGTAGAACAACATTTCCTCTTGTAGGCCTTTCAACAGTTCGTATATATTCGAGTGCGATTTTCCAATTTTTTTGTTAAAGCGGTTGTGCCAGCCTTCTACGGAATTGGTAGTGCGATGCCGTTCTCCACTGCAAACCCATATTTCTTCCTTGTCCATCCAACTGTCAACAAAGTAGTCATAAAATTCGGTTAGTGCTTCGTCTTGTGGTGTAGATTCCATAATAGAGAGCCATCCCTCCGAAACATATTCGATTGGCACATGTGCCAATGCAGCAACCATCTTCACATGGTCTCTGATTTCTTTATTGTCTCTGTAAGCCTGTGTCATTCCTAACTGTTGCACTTTTCTCCATAAGGCTTGGTTGAAATGAAAATTACAACCCTTTACATCAGCCGTAACAAATTCTTCTTTGACGGCACTTATCGCAGCGGCTTCAAAATCGATGTGTATCTTATATGGATGAAAACTTTTAAGTTGCTTTTTTAGACAGGAAAACAATCTTTTGTAAGTGGATTTCTTTCTGTTGGGTAACAAAGCATATATGGCGGGAACTATACATGTCCTCTCTTCGGTGCTTCCGATATCTACATGCAGTGTGTATAGTTGGTCGAAAAGCGGACAACAACTTTTAAACGTGCCATCCAGGAAAAATGTGGTATTGCCGGCGAGAAGACTGTCCAGTTTGTATCCGAACGCTAGAATCCTTTCTTCGTTGCCATCGTCCACTATAAGGTTCTCCTTTATTGATTCTGGAATAATAACTTGTTCTCGGCTTTTGGGTAAGAATTTGACTCCCAGTGAGTTATGCCTTTCTCTGTAGAGCGATGTTTTAATTGATGTAAGTTCTGGAATCTGCGTGACGAAATCCAGTCCCATATTCCTCGCAGTTACCAACTCCTGGCGATATATCTGTGGTACTGGCGTGAGTTCCTCTCGGGCCCTCTTCTTTGCTTTTTGGATGCAGAGTTCTACTTCATTCTTAGCAACATCAGGAACACAGGTGTGCTGCTTGCTTTGAATTACACTTGCTGGCGCGTTATCTGTGATGATGGCTCCGGGGCAGGTTCGGTTGGCACATATCCATCTAATGGTGTTGTTTTTATTCGTTGATTTTAAATTAAATCTATAGCCGGAATAAAGAATAACTTGCTTTCCTCGCTTTGACGTCACAACTTGAAGGTCCATATTGCATAAGTCGCAGTACGTTAAAGAATATTTTTTTGAATATGCTCAGAACAATTTATAGTAAATTTTACCTACCTACCTTTGCATTATAATCCGTAATCCACAAAAATATTTATATTGTTATATTTGTATTGTAATACCAACCATAAATTAATTAAGATTTACAGCACTGGTGATGATCCTAGGTAATAAAATGCCATTAATACATTAGCGCACGAAACAGGAAAAGGTTAGCAATTGTCGTAGCTCAACGCCCGAAACAGGCCATTTTCAGGTATAATTTTTGGAGCGCACGAAACGGGACGCCCGAAAGAGGAAAATACCATTTTACATACTAAAACAAAAAATAAGATTTGCCCCTAACAAGCTCAACTTCAGGGGACTGAAGAATAAATTTATAGAAGATATCATAAACATATTTATTATATTATTAAATTTTAAATAAACTTATTATTATTATAATACTACCATATTCTAGGCATATAGGCATAACCAACATGTCAAACAATCGAAAACAAACATTAGTAACAAATTTCTTAGTATGTATTTCTAATTATAAACTGCATTATTCTTTGTGCCTTATGTATTTTAGTTGTTATATGCGAATACTTTTGTCTGTTTGTATGTAACCTTATCCATTTCATTTCAGGGTGCAGAGTCGGTCGAAAACAGCATAATGCACCTCTCCGATTCGATAACCCTCTCAGTCCGCAACCCTCCTCCTAAACCGGTAGCCAGTCCAGTCAAGTCCGACGCCAAAGCGGTTGCGAACATCTTAGCAACGAGAGGCATCACCGTCACTGCGTCGGCTAAGTCTAAGGAGAGCACCTCGCCGGTAAAGCAGGCGCCTGCGTTACCGACCGCGCTGAGTTTGAACGGTGCCGTCAGTATCGTGGCTTCCAAGAATGCCAATGGCGCTAAGGTAAGAATGGATGTTAGTATATATAGCAAATACCTCTTTTACATAGACCAGATTGTTTACATTTTAAAGCTATTGAAGATTTTGGTGTTCACAATTTGTCTGGTTAGCTGTATGGTCCACTATACTTAGCACGTGCATCAAAAGACTAGATGTTGCCAAACTTATTGTTAAGTCACGTATTAGATTCACGAAATTATTAAAATACATGTTTTACAAATACCGTGCGAGCAAAAATTATTTGTATCAAAGAGGGCTTGGATTAAAAAACGTGGGGCTTGGTTTAGATCACAATGATATGGGGACGATATATCTAACCAAATCTAGGTTCAAATTTTGTCAAATAAACTAATGAGTAATAAAATAAGTAGACAAATACAAATTTATTTTTGTTGTTTACAAAATTAACAAAGTAAGAATATACAGAAAGAAAAAGAAAAATAATTACATAATTTGCTGAAATTGGCCACCGCCATGCTCCAAGCATAAATTCACAAGTCTCTTCGTATTTTCAAAAGTGTTGACCAGCATCTTTGGAGAAATATTACTACATTCTTGGATAATCCATTATTGTAATTGTTCTAAATTTGCAACTGTTGTTTTAAAAATGGTGTTCTTTAAATGAGGAAAAACAAAGTAATCCATAACCGTTAAACAAGGTGATCTAGGTGGGAATTCAATGTCTGATCGAAAACTGATCAATCTGTCGTCGAAAAAATTGCGTAATTAGTTAATATTTTCGGCGGCTGTATGGGCGGTTGCACCGTCCTGTTGAAAATATCCAAAACGTAGTTCGTCGTCAAGTAATTGCTCCACAAATGGATTCAAAATATTGTCTCTATACCGCTGTGCTGTAACTGTGTCATGGAAAAAAAATAGGACCAACAATTCTTCTTCGCCGGGAAACAGCTAACCAGACACCAATTTTTTGAGGGTGCAATGTGGACTCTACAAAAAAATGGGGATTTTTACTACTCCACATGCGTGTATTCTGAGAATTCACATAACCGGAGAGGTGGAACCAGGCCTCATCCGAAAAAAATGTCAGGCCTAATAAATCATTTCTTTCCAATAAATTTTTGGTAAACCATTGAGAGTAATTCCTGCGTCTTTCAAAATCTGCGGCTTGTATTTCTTGGAATACTTGCGCTTTATAATGAAATAAATTTAGCTGCTTCTTAAGAATAGTCCTGCATGTTCCATAAGATCTTCCCACTTCTTGGGACAGGCGTCTTTTACAATTTGTTGGCGTATTTTGCAGTATTTCACGAACGTTTCCAACAAGTTCTTCTGTTCTTACAGATGGTCTTCCTGCTCCTTTTTTGTGTTGTATAGAACTTGTTTCCCTAAACACAGCCACGGTTCTTTTCAGGCAATGATAAAAATCCCCAGCAATAAAAGCAACGTTAGGAAAATGTTCGTGAAAATCGTCCATGCACAAACCCGGATTGTATTGCCACTCACCATTTACTCTAACCCCGTTTCGAGAATACGCTTCAACCATGAATGTTTTGTGCTGTTCCGTAAAGCCCAGTGTGTGAATTGTTCAAGAAATTGGAAAAATTAGCGATGAATCAAATTACTTGTAACGACTGTCAAAGATGACGAAATAACTGATTGATTGTTAATTCAGGTAGTTACTGACACCCAACAGGTATTAAGTTCTACGGCTAAGCGTTACGTCCTTAGATGCAAGGCCCTCTTTGATGCAAATAATTTTTGCTCGCACAGTATAACGTCATAAGGGAGTATGCGCATTAATTTTTTCTGTTTTCTTTTCAGCCTACGGCTACCGAAACCCTACCAACGGTCGACCTCACCGACGACTCCGGAACCGTCGGTTCGCCCTCGAAGAACCGTCCGGGTTTGCCGTACCGTTGCGATCTGTGTCCCGCCCAGTACCCCAACGCGATGGGCCTGAACAAGCACCGACAGACGTACCACAAAACCACCAGCGGGATGTGCGAGTTGGGTGTACCGCTGATCAATATTAAACAGGTAAGAGGTGTGAAATAAATATGTTTTTATCACTATTCATGTAAGTTTTTGGTACCCTCAAATATTGACGTCACTAATAATTTTACATCCAAATTGTATGGGACTTTTTTGGTCCTTGTATGACGGACTCGCAAACCAAATTTTATTATTTTCAAATAAGCCAATTATTATATGTATACAGGCGTGTCCACGGATAGACTTTGGAAGAGGAAAAACTTTTTTATTAGTAGGTATAGAGAAGAAGTCATTCTTTATAAAAACGTCCGCTTGTGCTGAAACTACAATTTAAAATATCAGATTTGCGATTACTATACAGGGTTCGTCAAAAACAACATTTTTACTATTTAGGATTTTTTTTTCAATTCCCTTTGATGATTAAATAAATCATCACTTTGGGAACATATGGATTGGACGGTACCTATGTTCCAAATCAGTTGGCACGTATGAGTCCCGACCTCACAATTATCGACTTTCCTTTATGGGGATATCTGAAGCCACATATGTATAAAACCAATTTTAATAATAACTTGGATCTCGAAAGAAAAAATAAGAGTAGTTATTGCAAATATCCCAATACAAGAAGTTAGGAACTGTTATCTTCGTTCAAATGTCGAGTGAACTATGCACTAACTCGGTGGTACCACGTTTGAATAAAAGTTATGATTGAATAAATTAAAGAAATATGACATGTGATAATAAAAACATTTCAAAAGTAGGCAAATGAAAAATGGGTTTCTTACAACAAAATCGTTACTCGGCCAAATATAAAATCAGATTCGAAGTAAGAAAGCAACAATAGTTGTTTGTTTTTACGTAAATTTATTTTAAATGAAATCCTAAAAAGTAAAAATGTACTTTCTGACTAACCCTGTATAGTAATCGCAAATCTGATATTCGAAATTGTAGTTTCAGCACAAGCAGGCGTTTTTATAAAGCATTACTTTTTCTTCTATACCTACTAATAAAAAAGTTTCTCCTCTTCCAAACTCTATCCGTGGACACACTGTATAACAGTGTATTATCACAGCTGTGATACATACCTCAATCTATCAATAATAATTGGAAATCGGTGGACAATTGTTTGTACGAACGAAACTATTATTTAACGGTTCACCAAATTTCAGTGTCTCAATATATAGAGCTTTAACAATATCGTTTATGTATACTATGAATAGGTTAGGCCCCAATACAGTTCCCTGTGGAACACCAAACACATTTTCCTTCGAATCAGATGTACTGCAAACATATCTTGTTTCTTGAGATCTATCGGAGAGGTAACTTTCAAATCATTTAAGCGCATTCTCCCTAATGCCATATTGTCTTAATTTCTGTAGTAATAGTGTCCTATCTCTAGTCTCGAACGCTCGTCGAAAATCAAGAAAAACCGCTGCAATAATTTTCTTTTTACTTAATGCTTCTTTCCATTTTAGTAAGACTGTTTGTAGTGCACTTTCACATGAATTGTTTTTTCTAAATCCGGACTGATACACGCTTAAGAGATTATTTCTTTCAAAATAGTCTATAAACTGTTCATTTACCACTACTTCAAGTAATTTTTCATATGATGGAACCATATTTATAGGGCGAAACTCTTCGCACTGTTTGTGTTGTTCTAACAAAATGCAATGTTCAACTATTTGCAGATGATACCTTAATATATCTAATAGGTGAGGATGTTGAGAGTGTTATCAAAATAATCAACGAAGAACTAGAAATTCTACATAAATGGATAACTCGGAATGGATTGAGTTTGAATATAGAAAAAACTAAGTATATGATAATAAGAAGTAAGCAAAATAGCATTGAAACGGAAACAGCAACCAAAATATCCATTAACAGGCATAATATAGACAAAGTAAAGGAATATAAATACTTAAGTATTATAATTGACGATCATCTTACATTTTCCAGCCATGCACATAACATAACAAAAAAAATGCAAAAAATTTAATATTTTAGGATGATTGAGTGCTTATTTGACTGAGTGGTCCAAATTAAACATATAAAACAATTATATTGCCTCATAATTATTGTACATCTATATTGTTTCTGCTCAATGAGACGGAGATAAACATATTGCAAAGAAAACAGAACCAGGCAATGCGTCACATACTTCTAAGTGATCGCTACACAAGCATTGCGCATATGTTAATGTATGCTTGCTTAGTGTGAGACAAAAAATTTTCGTAAATACAATGACAGTGGTACACAAAATAAAAAACGGATTATTTCCTGAGCATTTATTGCAAAATTTAAGAAATGTGTCAGATGTCAGACATGATTATCCAACACGGACAAGGGAGAACTTTTATGTGAATACAGTATCTACAACGTATAGCCAAAGAAACCTTTTTCATAATGGCCTTATTCAGTACAATCAACTGGCCAATAATGTTAAGATCTCTCAATCAATCAAAAGTTTTCGAAAAAAGTGTATAGACTATTGTAAACTCAGACCAAGTGCTTGGTCTGAGATTGTAAAAGTAATGTTGGCATACAATAGATATGAATGTAGGTACCTAGTTATTGTAGCAAATTGTAAAGTTTTGTAAATGTTAATTATGTAATTGTTAGCTTTGCTATTAAATAAAGATTATTATTATTATTATTAATATTTCATAGTTAAAAAATATCAACGTTTTCCTTCAAAAAAAATTGTAATTTAGTTATTATTGTAGAAACGGATGATATGATGAAGAGATATGTATAGAATAATATTAAAGAAAGTTGTTAGAAAATTAATAGGTGTTTAAAAATTAAAATAAAATACAGGGTGCTCCATATAAAAATCGAAGTGGCTCTTAATATTTGGTAGAAGTGGCAACACACATTTTACAAAGAGTTTTTTTTAAATAACGTTTAATTGGGGAGCCAACGATTTGAGGGCGGCAAAATTTACATGGGATTTCCCATAGCCAGTATTATTATTTCTACTGTTTTCCATCAAAATATTGGATTCAGAGGAAAGCAATTAGAATTATTAAAAAATTATCTGAAAAATACACCAACTTATGTTCAAATAGATAAAGAAATAAGCTATCCAAAAGTATTTAAGTATGGTGTTCCTCAAGGAACAATTTTAGAACCATTATTTTTTAATATTTATATTAACGACTTATTTAGTATAAATTGCGATGGACAAATTCATAGGTTTGCAGATGATACTACAATTATTTATACCGATACAAATTGGAACAACTTAAATAATAAAATTAAAAAAGATTTTAAAATCATAAAAAATTGGTTTGATAACAATTTGTTAACAATTAATTTTAATAAAACAAATTATATTCCTTTTATGTACTTTAAACCTAAATAAGCTACCACGAAATATGAATAGTATTCAAATAAATGAAGACATTTAAATTTTTTAAAGTTAATAAAATAAAATATTTAGGAATTATTTTTGACAATAAATTAAATTGAAATTTTCAGTTAGAATACTTAATTAAAAAATTAAGAAGTTTACTACCGATTTTTAAAAACATTAAAAAAAAATTAAATGTAAATAGAACTTTAGTTAAAGAATTAGAAATATTACAAAAAAGGTTTCTAAAAATTATATTCAATAAAGATTATCTTTATCCTTCAAAAGAATTATATTCAGAAACAAAAAAGTTGAACATAAGACAACTTTACATTTATAACATGTTAATATATATATATATTTAAAAATAAAAACCTTATACAATTTTAAAACCATAATCATAATACACGTCATAAAAATGAAATAACCATAAAAACAAAAATTAAAAAATTGATTTCATTAAAAAAATTTAAAGTCGAAATAAAAACATGGATATTAAAAACAGACAATTTGAAAATATTTTTAGAAATGCTTTAATTAATTAATATTGTTTTGAATAATTTACATAAGAAATATTTTTTACTTAATATGTAATTATAAATTAATAATTTTATTATAGGTAATATTATATTTCTACAAAAAAAAACTGCGTTTATACTATAAATTAACATTTTTATTTTAAAACTTGATTTTTAATGCATATTTATGATTTTACATACTAAAACAAAAATAAGACTTGCCCCTAACTTATTATTATTATTATCAAACTCATATTTTTTTTTTTCAGCCCGGCATCATGCAAAAACTCAGCCAAATGGGCATCAACAACTACATACCTTTACCGAGCGCCGGTCCCGAAGGTACCTACGCCCTACCGGTAATCAGTACCAAGAACCCTGGTAATATGGCCAACATTGGAGCCACGCAAATGCTTTCTTTGGGCCCCGTCAGAACGATCCCACGGCCGGGGACTTCGGGCAACGCCAACGCCCCTAAGAAGTAAAAGTTTCCGATATTTTGGGCATTAGCGTTAATTCGACGATCGATCAGTGAGACGTGGTCGTTCTTATGTTTCGAGGTCTTTTCATTTGGCTGGACTGAAAATGGGGTTGTCCTTTCACAGCGTATAAAACGGTTTAGGCAACCAGAACTTTTTTTGCTGTTCTATTTTTAAGGGAGGTGATTCCCAAATTTTAAAAGTTGTCAGTTCTTCAACCGGTTATTTCCGTAGACATACGTCTTTAGATCGGCAAACGATAATCCCGAAAGCGGCAAATTTACGGTCATTACTATGGAGGACTTGAGGTAGGAGGCCGATCGCAATGCATTGGATTCGGTCCCAAATTAGCATCGGTAATTCAGCTTTACGAGTTGCCATAAGATGGCGCTCGTGTTTGAAGTGGGCTATCAAATAAATGGTTTTTTATGGACGCGATAACTATTTTTATTTAAATTAGTTCTTTAAGGAACAAATAAGGACTTTTATATGAATTTACACCTACTTTGTTATACTTATTAGTAAACTCGGCCTGTATAAAGTTCCAACGATGCTTCGTTTTTAAAATACAGGAACATTCTAGCTAGAGGGTTTTACCTTTGGAGCTAGAAAGAGACTTATTTGGCTGCGTTTCATATCTGAAGAAGATCCTGTCTTACACCCCGACACAAAGCAAACTCTACTTTTATAAATTGTACCATTATTCATTATAAATATGGAAATTAATTACAATACAACGTTATTTGTCTTGTCTTGCCTTCAAACGTTATTTGTTAATTCGAAAAATAAAATGTCAATTGTCAAAAGTAAAATTTAAAAACTATGGAGGATCTAGTTTTCCATATTAAAAACGAAGAAGAAGACAACATCAGCCCACTTCGGACGCGAGAGCCATCTATCGGCCAATAGCGAACTAACCAAAAAACCGGGACAGAATTTGAAAATGCTGCCATTGTCGATCGGCCTCCTACCCTCTAGTTCTCCATAGTCATTACACATGGGCATGCGCACTGCGAAATACTCATTTAACGAATGAGAAGATAGATCTGTTTGTTTGAAGGTGGTAGACGATATATATATAATATCAAAGAAATTACCTTGTCGGGCTTCCATTGTCTTTATTTTGTTACTTAACACAACTTTTCGGTTAGTTAGTATCTCTAACCGTTTTCAAGTGTAAACTAAATTATAATTCTACGGCTTCCGTCTTAAATACTATCCATGTGCAATGAAGCTTCATGACTCCGCCTATGTACTTATTGGAGTGTGAAGTTTGAGCTGTTGATTTTGGACAAGAGGCTTCCAGATATTCGGGATATCTATACTTGGTTTACTAAATATATGGGTATTTTGATTCATAAGAGCTGTTTCTTTGAATTTTCGTTTTCTTTAGTGCTGTTGGTCCATACATGTTCCGCTATACCTGATCTCGAAGTTTCACCTCTTTCAGTATGTTTCAGATGTTCTTTAACTCGTACGGGAAGAGGTCTTTTTGTTTCTCCAATGTACGATTCGCCACGCTCGCAAGGGATTTGATAGATATAATTTTTGTGTTTTCATTACGGGGGGGTTTTACTTTTGTAAGAAAGCTTCTAAGCGTTGTATGTAAAAGACCTCTTCCCGTGCGAGTTAAAGAACATCTGAAACATACTGTCATACTGAGGTGAAACTTCGAGATCAGGTATAGCGGAACATGTTTGGACCAACCAACATAATATACAGTGGTCAGAAGCCAAGGTTTTGGACACGGAACAGCACCGGAGAAAACGGAAATTCAAAGAAGTAGCTTTCATGAATCAAAATACCCATATATTTAGTAAACCAAGTATAGATATCCCCAATATCTGGAAACCTCTTCTTGTCCAAAACCAGCAGCTCAAACTTCACACTCCAATAAGTACATAGGCGGAGTCATGAAGCTTCATTGCACATGGATAGTATTTAAGACGGAAGCCGTAGAATTATAATTTAGTTTACACTTGAAGACGGTTAGAGATACTAACTAACCGAAACGTTGTGTTAAGTAACAAAATAAAGACAATGGAAGCCCGACAAGGTAATGTCTTTGAGAAGATAGATCTGTCCGGGCTTTAAAATTTAACATACAGTGTGACCAGTAAAGTCCGCATCATATGGGATTTTTTTTTATTAATAACTTTTGACTTTGGCATCAAGTCCTGCTTCGATGGAGATGAAAATTAAGCAAAAAAATAATTCAACAGTGGGGTTATTTCTGAAAATATCGATAAAGTTATTGGAAAAAGTTTTTTTAAATGCAGTTTCTAGCCCACATGAAAAATTTCAGCTGCATAAGATAATTTTGATTTTTTACCCACCACTAAAATTTATTTTTCACTTAATGAACACTTTACTGTTGACACTGTGTTCTTTTTTGTCTTCATATTAAGGTGTATTACTTTCAGACGCAAACTACATTTTCAAAAATACTTATTTTATGAAGTTACCTTATACAGGGTCAAAAACAAATAAACTTTGCATCACATGTGACCAAATTTTAATAGCCCAATTTTGATTTTGTAGAAAAACACACATGGCGCTACTTTAAAGAAAATGTATCTGAAATAAAGCATTGTCAAAACTAAGAAATTTTATGACTCCCTTTTTACAAAATATGGGTAAAAAATCTAAATTATCTTATGCAGCTGAAATTTTTCATGTGGGCTACAAACTGCATTTAAAAAAACTTGTCTAATAACTTTTTTCGATACTTTCAGAAATAACCCCAGTTTTGAATTATTTTTTGGAAAAAAATTAAAATTTGACAGAAAATGCCAATCACGTGACTACTATTTTTTTGCTTAATTTTCATCTCGATCGAAGCAGAACTTGATGCCAAAGTCAAATATAGAATAAAGTTAATAATAAAAAAAATCCCATATTATTATGATGCGAACTTTACTGGTCACACTGTATAATATATCCACAGCTCTATAAAGTAAAGCCTGGTTAAGGGAAATACAAAACGCCCGCTATTTTAGCCCGATTGGGGCCAAATAAAATGGTACAACTTTCGCTATTTTAGTCATTGTTTATACTCCAATACTCCAAACCTCGTCGATAAATAATCAAGAAAGAAAGTAAAAATGATATTAAGTCTCTGCCTCAGTCTGACACTTATATTAGGCCTCTTTAAGAAAAAGCAAGGAATTCTTTCAATAATAAAGAAACCGTAACAACAAGAGTTCTGGAGTGTATTTACACGATGTCGCTAGAGAACGATAAGAATAGGGTTGTGCGCATGCCCATCGTTAATAAACGTCTATGACCGTCTAATATGACCGGTGAGCCGTGCGTACAAACGCAATTATTCACCCATAAAATTTAACTTTTGTTTGCGCATGAAATGAGCTATACGGGTCTAAAGGTAATGTCTATGGTTCTTCCTTAACCTTCATTCCGTGAATGATATGTTTGATAAACGTTTTGTTATACATTACATTGTACATAGAAATTTCTATAGAGTTATTATAATTATAAGCCAGTGTTTATTGAACAATCTGAATCTGAGTTAATAAGATCTTTATCAAAAGAATCGTGCATCGATGATTGCGGATATTAGCATATAAAAATTAAAGTATTGCCACATTTACTAAAAGAAAAATCTCATAGACTTAGACAAATGTACACAATTCAGCATTAACGATTTTTTAAAATTAATAAACATACTGTAAAGTAAAGTGAGTTTCTCAAAGGGTTTGAAGAGAAATTTACTTTTTAAAGAATTTCTAAATTTCTTTTTATTTATACAGGGTGGTCCTTAAGTACATCAAGAAAATCTAGGATATGATTCCTGGCATCAATTTAAGTTGAAAAGTTCATATGAACTTATGCCCTAAAATGCTTACCCTCTAAGATACAGGGTGTTAAAATATTTTCCATTCTCCTTTAAAACTACCATTTTTTTCAAAAACATAGTAGAGATAACTTTTGTTCCGCTTATATCAGTAATGCATAAAAATGCATCAGAGTTTAAAAAAAACAGTGGCGTATCACATATTTTCACAAAAAAATATTGATGGTATCTTCATGCACGCCACTGGTGGAAGTAGGCAAACCCTTTTTTAACCAAAAAGTGCAGTTTAATACGAAATCAATCGACATCAATTTTCAATACCGTATCTTCAAGGAGTTTCGAAATTTTAAAAAAACAATTATTTTTAAAAAATATTTTAACACCCTGTATCTTAGAGGGTAAGCATTTTAGGGCATAAGTCCATATGAACTTTTCAACTTAAATTGATGCCAGGAATCATATTCTAGATTTTCTTGATGTACTTAAGGACCACCCTGTATAACGATCAAAATGGTGGTATGTATTTTAATTTAAATCCTTTATACGCACGATTCGTCTGCTGAGCGTATTGTTCCTTGAAAAGTTTTTTTCAGAGACTGATTTAAATTTAGGGTTCATATTAGGTAATAAGTTTTTTTTTATAATTCAGTGCAATTTTTATGCTAAAGTTTCGGCTTTCTGAAAGCCGAATTGACAGGTTTCCTGTTGAATTAAAAGTATATGACATATTTTACGTATATTTCTATCTGGTAACCAGATTTAGACGTTTACCAGTGTAGATATTTTTGTGATAATAAAGTAATCTTTGTATAAATTGACGTTTTTTAATGTTCCCCAAGGTTTGCGTTTTTTATTGACTGTGTCCAGATCAACGACAAGACGTCACGAGTTCCACAATGTGCACGTGAAAATATACAATTTTTACTCTACCGGGTATTTCTCAAATGTGAACCACCATCGTTCCATTTAGAAAAATGGAGTAAACGTCAAGAAAACAAAATTTCATTTTTTAAACGCTTGTGGAACTAGAAAGTCAATTATTATGACATAATTTTAATTTTCATATAAGTACTACTTAACTATAAATTAACAGATTTAACTAATTTGTAGCACTCTAGATTGAAATAAAAAATAAACATAAAAATGTTATAACAAGTCAAAAAATGACAAGTGAGGTGTCATTTCACTCAGAATGTTATGCTGAACCCAAATAGGTAAAAATATACTAGGTGTCCCATTTAAAATACCAAAGTCAAGGTCACTTCCGGTCAAACCGGAAGTGCTAACAAATTGAAAATTATGCCAATAAGTGCAGACTCATCTCTTATGCATAATCTCAAAATTTCATTTTAATATCTATAAATATAATAAAGTTATTGGGGTAAATAACGTCTTTTGAGAAACACCCGGTATAATAATACGCTGTTGTCGAAGACTCCAAAGATCCCCCCCTTGGGTTTTATTTTATAGAGAGTAAATTGATTCAAATTTGTAATTCCAGTTTCAAGAAAAACTGTTGCCATTCGAAAATTTAACTTTACAGTCATTTGAAATATCCCAAACTGGTGAGTCCGCAAGAGGTGGCAACATCTGCCTTCTAGCGACAGCAAGTGAAAATGAGAAAATTAAATATAACAATTTTTGAATTTTGCCATTAGAATGATACAAAAAATTATTGAAAAAATAATAATGGAATTACGTTTTAACGTAACGTAAACATTATAACAAAAAACTATCACAAGACAGTACCAGTGTCTGTAAAGTTACCGATTTAGTGCCAGCATTTTCATTTTACAAGTACAGTTCTGTTCATTAAAAAACCGTACACCTAATTTGTTATGGTGTAAATTAGTGTTGGGATAACTCAAGTGAAAAATAACCTGAACTCGGTTTTTTCAATCACTTGCTATTATTCAGTAATGATCGGTAATAATTCGAGTGACGAAAATTCGGATTTTATTTTCCAACGACCCGCATGCCATTCTTACCAATCACTCATTGCGGCTAGACAAACTAGTTTACGGAACTAGCGACCTTTTTTTTTAAAGTCAAATATCTGGGCAGTGTATTTATAATTCAAGTGATTTATCGGTTTTTTACTACTTCATGGAACTGGCGACCTTTTTTTTTAGAAGTCATCAGCAGTGTTGTTCGATGAACTACCGCCCATATTCCCATAATATAGTATTCGAGTGAAAAACCGGTTTTAATTCGGTTTTTTAAATCACTTGAAATCTCGGTAGTCGGTTATTAAAATAACACGGTTTTTCCCATCACTAGTGTAAATAGTTCTTTTTTATTTTTGGCATTTAATTTTAAAAGGGCATGGTGGCGATTATGTTGATAGACGTCTAAAAAGTCAAACATTTTAAAATGCCTCGTCCTTTAATTAGTTAAAAAGGCACAAATAGTGGCAAAAATTGAAGAAGGGTGGTCAATTCGTGCCCTAGCGCAATTTTATGGCGTAAATAAGAGCACAATCCTAGATATTAAAAAGCGATGGGAACAAGAATGGTCCTTGAAAAGAAAGAGGTTCCGGTCGTCCTAGAATTTCCAGTTCCGAAGAATGCTTCTGGAGCACTTAAGAGATCATCCCTTTGAAATCGCAAGGGAAGCTATAAATATCACAGTATTTCCTGGCTCTCGACCTACCGCCAATAGAAGAATTCAGAATTAAAAAATCGCATTGCGGCCAAAAAAAAAATTAAATTAACAGAAGAACGAAGGCAGTCTCGGTTAGTTTTTGCATTAAATTACATATGTCGCAAACCTGAATATTGAAATAGGGTAGTTTTCACGGATGAAAAAACTTTCCAATTACCTAACAATTATAAATAATATAGTATCACAATAGTAAAAACAACAAAAACAAAACAATGGTAAAAATAAATGTGCAACAATCTTGTTCTCGGGTGGACATGATGCGTTTTGAAAAGCCACCAGTGGCGGCTTCTCCTATGAGGCAGGTGAGGCAGTGCCTCACCAATAATTTTGCAAATTAAATAAATTACAAATTTATATTATTTTACTATTTGCATAAATATAAAATAAATATATCCATTAGAATTAATGCCATCAATCTGAACGCGCTTCGCTAGAAATATCATCCATTTCATTTCAGCATGCGGTCGTATATGGTAGAAGCCGGTCTCGCGCTTCCTTGTCTTTCCTGAACCTTTGCGCGTTTTGTTCATATATCATCCATCTCACTTCTGCATGCGGTCGTATATAGTTAGAGGCCCGGCCTCCCGCTTCCTTGTCTAGCGTATTAGTGAAAATATATAAGGTGATGTATGATACCCGTAATAGTCCAGTCGAATCTAGCTTTAAATAGCGCATAAAAACATTCTTTTGAGGCCAGCCTCAACTCTCTACGTAAATTTAATGCGAATGCGAGGGGACTAACCTAATCTATAAAGATGAACGCCGCGACACGGTATTTGGAGAAATGCTATTATTAGATTAACAGGTTCTCCGTTGAAAGTTTAGAGAGAGTGCATAGTGCATTGTATTTTATTATAGTTTTCGGTAAATACTTTTGTGGTTTTCCGTACTGATTTTTGTTTTGCTTATTTTCCTACAGTTGGCAGTGATTTTTCTAAAATATTAATATTACATTACTTTTATTACTTATTAGTTTATTTGTTTTGGGCTTATTAGCGAAAAATGGATTCAGCGGGACCTAGCACAGCGTCATAACTTCCCCAGGTAAATGTAAACATTCGCAATCCTACTTGTAATCTTGTTAATTTTTTAGTAAATGAGCAGAATTTTTCAAGTAATTCCTATGAAGATAAATTGTACATAGTAAAAGAAGTAAAGCTACCTGTTCCAGATTTGAGTAAACGTCTTGTTACTATCGGTGGGGTGGGGAAATCAAATCGGAGCTTTCAAAACACTTGGTACGAAAAAGGCTTACTGGTAGTGTAACGTTAAACAAATTATTTTGCTGGCCGTGTATTCTGTTTGCAACAAATAATAGCGACAAAGTTTGGTCAAAATGTGGTTATAGCGATTTAAAAAAACTTGTCTAAACTTTAAAATCTAACCTTGCCAGAAAAAAATTTTTCAACTGTGCCTCACCGCTTTCAAATACCACGAGCCGCCCCTGAAAGCCACTCCTCAAGTTACAAACTCACTGTATTTGTATGACATTACAGGACGAAGATACATATTCCTCATCCAACCCTTTTATAGTCTGTTTCCTATCGCCTGACAGCTATGAACCCTCAATAAAATTGCACACAAAATTTAGCTTACCGGGTGAACCTATTATTTTTCGTCTGAAAGTATATCTTTTTAGTAACAATACAGGTAGTTTAAACACTATATAGATTGACACACCCCTAATTTTATCTTTCACAATAGGGTCGGAAAATTGTAACAATAGGGCAAATTAGAATAAATCTTCGGACAGTGGCGGTCGTCAGGGACGTAGCGAAGGCCTCTGGTTTGGGAGGGGTGAAATTCCTAAATTTCCCAACTTTATAAAATATTTAAAAAAATAACACAATTCAAAAAGTATTTATTTCAGACCTACCCATAATTATCAAATAAACTGTATAAAAAACATATACAGGGTTGGGCAAATGTTCCGGAACGGCTTAATTACAGGCGAACTAAAAGTGATATCGGATCCGGGTTGTGGGCAATCTACCGGGTGTCTACGGAAGGTGGTTCGCCCCTCTAACTTTTTTGTTTTTCAAGATAATGGAATAAAATTTGGGGGATTTGTATATGACATAAAACTGCATTTTTTGATAGTTGACTCAACATTATGAAATTTCCGGTTTAACTGGAAGTGACATAAACTTTCGATTTTTAAATGGGACACCTGGTATATTTTTCGTTTATCTGACTCCATATGGAATTCTTATGTCACACTTTTTGTTACCAAGAAAATATTTTTTTCCAAATTTATTGTTTTATCTAGAGGGCTATGGAATACCTTAAAATCACTTATTTCAGTTCTTTAATCTTAGGAAAAATACTATTTTACTTTTTTTGGTCCAATGCTGTGCTGTGTACAATTTAATCTTTAAAGTTGCATAACTCATTTTTTTTAACAGCAACATAGTGGCTCGCCGGCTTAAGAAAACAGAGGATTTTAATACAATTATTTTGATACCACACACTATTAGGTTTTAGAAAAGCTGCCATGAAAAAACTTTAAAAAGTTAACTTGAAACTTTCCTAAAATGAAGCATATTTTGAGAATAAATTTAGATTTAAATGCATCAAGTAGTCTGTGACCAGCAAAACTGATAAAACAAAATCATGCCTTGAAGAAAATTGACATGCCGACAGCTTCTGCCAAAGTAAATTAGTTTGTTGTTTAAAAAATATGGAAAATAATAGTTTTACAAGGAGTGAAAAAGTTGATATGTTATTAGTGTTTGGAGAATGTAGAAAGAATTCAACCGATCGATGCTGCACGACGTACGCATTTTTTAATTATCGCTTCGCCTAATCGGCGTGCTATTGCCCAAAACCGGTTCAGTTAACTTTTTAAAGTTTTTTTTATGGCAGCTTTTCTAAAACCTAATAGTGTGGTATCAAAATAATCGTAATAAAATCCTCTTTTTTCTTAACCCGACGAGCCACCATGTTGCCGTTTAAAAAAAAATAAGTAGGTAATACAACTTTAAAGATTAAATTTTACACAGCACATAGCATTGGACCAAAAATAGTAAAATTGTATTTTTCCCAAGATTAAAGAAGTGCAATAAGGATTTTAAGGTATTCATAGCCCTCTAGATAAAACAATAAATTTGGAAAAAAATATTTTCTTGGTAACAAAAAGTGACAAATGTGTCATCGTTATATTAAGAATGTCATATGAGTCAGAAAAAGGAAGAATATACCAGGTGTCCCATTTAAAAATCGAAAATTTATATTACTTTCGGTTAGACTGGAAGTTTCATAATGTTGAGTCAACTTTAAAAAATTCAGTTTTATGTCGTATACAATCCCCCAAATTTTATTTCATTATCTTGAAAAACAAAAAAGTTAGAGGGGCGAACCATCTTCCGTAGACACCCGGTATAGGACTAAAATGGAACACCCTATACCGGGTGTCCACGAAAGGTGGCTCGCCCCTCTAACTTTTTTGTTTTTCAAGATAATAAAATAAAATTTGGTGGATTTGTATACGACATAAAACTGCATTTTTTGACAGGTGACTCAATATTATTGAACTTCCGGTTTAACCGGAAGTGACATAAACTTTCGATTTTTAAATGGGACACCTGGTATATTTTTACTTTTTTTGACTCCATATGACATTCTAAATACAACGATGTGTCACTTGTCACTTTTTGTCACCAAGAAAATATTTTTTTTCCAAATTTATTGTTTTATCTAGAGGGCTATGAATACCTTAAAATTACTTATTTCAGTTCTTTAATCTTGGGAAAAATACAATTTTACTATTTTTGGTCCAATGCTATGTGCTATGTAAAATTTAATTTTTAAAGTTGTATAACTCATTTTTTTTAAATGGCAACATGGTGGCTCGTCGGGTTAAGAAAAAAGAGGATTTTATTACGGTTATTTTGATACCATACACTATTAGGGTTTAAAAAAGCTGCCATTAAAAAAACATTAAAAAGTTAACTTGGAACTTTTCTAAAATGAAACATCTTTTGAGAATAAATTTAGATTTAAATGCATCAAGTAGCCTGTGACCAGCAAAACTGATAAAACAAAATCATGCCTTGAAGAAAATTAAAATATCAACAGCTTCTGCCAAAGTAAATTAGTTTGTTGTTTAAAAAACATGGAAAATATTAGTTTTACAAGGAGTGAAAAAGTTGATATGTTATTAGTGTTTGGAGAATGTAGAAATAATTTAACCGATGCTGCACGACTTTTCGCACAAAGATATTTTAATCGGCGTCATCCAACCCGGCACTATTAGGTACCCAAAACTGGGTCCGAAAATGCGAAATGAGCCTGAAAATAATAACATATCAACTTTTTCACTCCCTTGAAAAACTATTATTTTCCATGTTTTTTAAACAACAAACTAATTTACTTTGGCAGAAGCTGTTGACATTTCAATTCTTCAAGGCATGATTTTGTTGTTTGCTGGTCACATGCTACTTGATGCATTTAAATCAAAATTTATTCTCAAAGATGATTCATTTTAGGAAAGTTCTAAGTTAACTTTTTAAAGTTTTAAAGCTTTTCTAAAACCTAATAGTGTATGGTATCAAAATAATCGTAATAAAATCCTCTTTTTTCTTAATCCGACGAGCCACCATGTTGCCATTTAAAAAAAATTAGTTATACAACTTTAAAAATTAAATTTTACATAGCACATAGCATTGGACCAAAAATACTAAAATTGTATTTTTCCCAAGATTAAAGAAATGAAATAACTGATTTTAAGGTATTCATAGCCCTCTAGATAAAACAATAAATTTGGAAAAAAAATATTTTCTTGGTGACAAAAAGTGACAAGTGACACATTGTTGTAGTTAGAATGTCATATGGAGTCAAAAAAAGTAAAAATATACCAGGTGTCCCATTTAAAAATCGAAAGTTTATGTCACTTCCGGTTAAACCGGAAGTTCCATAATGTTGAGTCACCTGTCAAAAAATGCAGTTTTATGTCGTATACAAATCCCCCAAATTTTATTTCATTATCTTGAAAAACAAAAAAGTTAGAGGGGCGAGCCACCTTCCGTGGACACCCGGTATATTATCAGATATTCTAAATTTTCAATAACTTTAAAATATTTTTTGTATAGCATACCATATGACTAAATTCAACTGTTTCGGAATTACGGGCAAATGAATGTAGTACATTTGAATATTTAAACAAAATTGGTAATAATTTTTAAATAAACAATAATATAAAAAAAAAGTTATTTAATTAAATATTAAAAATGTCGTCCTTCAAACACCTGACAGTGTCCAATCCTCTCGGGAAATTGGGAAAGCACGTTTTGCAAATGTTTACGAGAAATAACATGCACAGCATCTAAAATACTGTTTTTAAGGTCCTCCAAAAACTTAGGTTGTGTACGATACGTACGACTCTTTAAATGACTGAAAATGCCAAAAGTGTCTATCTATATATTACAGTCAGTCTTACCGGGGCAACTAATGGAAGTTAAATAAGCTGCACACATTTTTGTCTACCCAAGTTTTCCCAACTTTTGATGTTTAAGATAACTTAGGGGGGGGCGTCGCCTCCGTCCCTGGCGGTCGTTTAATTTTTATTTGTTTCCTGCCCGTGTTGTAAATAAATTTTACATAGTAAAAACTTTATCTGATTTAGTTCTAGCCGATACTATACATTAATAAAACAAGGTGACAGAAGAAGCATATAGATTGTTGATTCAACTAACTCCCGTCATATTAGCACATGCTCATACTAGGTTTCTAACAGTACTAGATGGTGTTTGGTGCATAAATGCATCGTGTACATTTAAAACTATTGTCTTTGGTGTTAGGTCAAGCACACCTTTACAAAACACACAATTATTCGCCATTTTTGTATTATTTTTATAATATACACGTTAAAAATGAAACTAAACTACCCTACTTGAAGTTGGAAATATTCGATGACATAAGCCACCTCTGTATACCTATGCAATAATAGATAATTTAATTACTTCAGGCACCTGTTATTGTTACGCTTATGGTTTATTGTGGTTTTACGACTCATGACTCTCAGCTGTGCCGTCAGGCTTTAAAAAACAGAGTATAACCGGAAAAGCCTCCAAAGATGAAATATGTGCGGCATATCTCACACCTTATAGTTAAGGAGCTAGCGTGCAAAAAACGCCATAGTTGGCTGCCCGTCAGTCGAGTTTGAAAAAACGTTGGGATTACTCCACTGAACACCCTGGTGCTTGAAGTTTTGCTTTTACCCATCAACTTTAAGATTTATTGGCAATAATGACATAGGGCGATTGGCCATAGTAAGGAGCCCGTCAGTCAGGTTGAAAATTAGGTTCTGTAGGTTGCCAAGATCATATATCTAAAATTTCGTTGCGATCTAACCACTAGATCGTGAATTAGGCCAAATGGAAGATTATAATTTGTTTTTTGACCGCCATTTTGTTGGCCATAGTAAGGAGCCCCTCCAAAACTTGTTTCTACCTCTTCGTTTGGATAAAATGACAGCAAAAATGCACTTGACTGACAAATCGAATCACGACGTTCTTCCCTGGGTGACCTACAAAATCTCGAAAAATCCAATTTTTCAGTCTTTAGCATGGCTTTTTCAGAAATTCAACCAAAATCATCAGTCAATCATTTTCCCTGATTTTTAGACATCCAATTAAGTAAAAATCACAAACGACTGACATTTTCCTCGAATATTTTCAATTTGGCCATAGTTTGAAAATGTTCTGATTTTGGACTTTTTTATAATGGCTCGATAATGCTGTTCCAAATGGACTTAAAAGTAAAACAATGTATGACGATGATGTTTGATGACCTAAAAAACGTTTCAATACATAACTATCACCTATTTACCCCTTCCTCCACCCCTCTGCTATACCCTCCACCCCTATTCATTCCTTGAATTTATGTTATATTGGATTCAGTAATAAAAAAATATAGAATTTTTGCCACAAAAAGATACGATAACCAATTTCAGCAGTAAGAAATGAATAATTACTAAAGAAAATCGAAAATTAAATGGTTATTATTTATTGAATGAAATTTTTGGCATATTTGGGTTGAGCAAGCTGGGTTGTGTTAGTAACATTTCAATTTCAATATAGAAAAAAGCAGATATTTAATTGTTGATTATATTGTAACTATTACTTTTACTTAATATAATCATTATATATTATATATATAGTAATAGTTATAATATAATCAACGTTTTTTAGGTCATCGAACATCATCGTCATACATTGTTTTACTTTTAAGTCCATTTGGAACAGCATTATTGAGCCATTATAAAAAAGTCCAAAATCAGAAAATTTTCAAACTATGGCCAAATTGAAAATATTCGAGGAAAATGTCAGTCGTTTGTGATTTCTACTAAATTGGATGTCTAAAAATCAGGAAAAATGATTGACTGATGATTTTGGTTGAATTTCTGAAAAAGCCATGCTAAAGACTGAAAAATTGGATTTTTCGAGATTTTGTAGGTCACCCAGGCTAGAACGTCGTGATTCGATTTGTCAGTCAAGTGCATTTTTCCTGTCATTTTATCCAAACGAAGAGGTAGAAACAAGTTTTGGAGGGGCTCCTTACTATGGCCAACAAAATGGCGGTCAAAAAACAAATTATAATCTTCCATTTGGCCTAATTCACGATCTAGTGGTTAGATCGCAACGAAATTTTAGATACATGATCTTGGCAACCTACAGAACCTAATTTTCAACCTGACTGACGGGCTCCTCACTATGGCCAATCGCCCTATGTCATTATTGCCAATAAATCTTAAAGTTGATGGGTAAAAGCAAAACTTCAAGCACCAGGGTGTTCAGTGGAGTAATGGCAACGTTTTTTCAAACTCGACTGACGGGCAGCCAACTATGGCGTTTTTTGCACGCTAGCTCCTTAACTATTACGGTAAATCGCCAATAATGCCCACTGCAATCGATGATGACGTGGATAATCATCCCTTCGAAGCGATAATTAAAAAAGAAACATCAAGAGGCAGTTCTTAAATAAGACATATTTATTACAGTTTATAGTTACATATTTTAAATAATTTTATATTCATTCATTTATTTATATATTTATAAATACGCGATTCCATTACAGGCAGTTTGTTTCAAACTTGCTTGTCTAGAACCACACAAAGTTCAGTTATACAATATTGGCAAAACATAAAACGGAGAAATAATAAAAACAAAAATACTGCTTTTGATCAGCTTCACAGTAAAATTGGTCGAGACTTTCCCATGAGAGTGCTTATGGTACCCATTTCATAATCAATTGTTACTATTTTTTTATTTCCATGCAAATGATAAATCAAAGATGGATTTTTGAACGCAGTAGTGTGAATAAATCTTTTTCGAAGCAAATTAATTGGAGAAATAAGGTAAAAATGTCATTTGCGAAAAGACTCTGTCCGTCTCTTATAATTACTTTACCTAGGTGCGCTGCCTTAATACCTAATTGTTGCCAAACGCCAATTCGATTGAAAGGTAAACTGCTGATAAGTATAGTTTAATATTATCCTATTCTCCAATAAGATAATATTACCCATTGCCTAGTCTTTCTTGGAAAGTTGGAGATGGAAGCGTTTTAATTGTTGTGCGACAGACCAATAATTAGGGTAAGGCAATCGAATTACTAAAAGAGGACCACATTAAACACCATCGCGCAAATAATGGAACATAGAAATGATAATGAGTCTCGATTAGCCAAAATATTATTAATGTAAACCCAAATATTTATTATGTTCAAAGCTGTGCCGTATGCAGTATTATTTCAGTCAGAAAATGTCGGGAAGAAAAGAGATATAGATTTAACTTTGAATGGAAGAGAAGAAACATATAATCTCTTTTCGTCTCCCGAGATTTTCCTTGCAGTTACAAGCTAATCTTATGAAAAACCTCGACCACTTTATAATAATTTCACTTACACCCTTTTTCATTCTCCCATTTACCCATTTTCTACACAAAATTGCTTAAACTGCAGTTGTGCATTTTTTTGACCGCTCGGGTCATTCTACAGCCAGGAAAGGACAGATTTTCTATTTTATCATCATTGATCTATTCACAATTTAAAGATAACTATTTTAAAAATAAAAAATGTGCGATTTCCCGATAAATATCTATTTTATTAATTTAATAGAAAATTCATGATGAGGTAAAGCAAAATTAATTCAAAAACAATTTTATAATTTTTGTCAAATTAAATTTTCTACTATTAGTTTATTCGGTATTTGTCGGGAATCACTAAAAAAAGTATCATTATGTTGATATAACGTAATCTGTCGACCTTGGAGTGTGTCTATACAGGGTGTTCCGAAATACGTACGCTCTTTAAACCAAACGGATTTACGAAGTACACGATCATTGTTTAGTCACTGTGCAGTTTAGTCAAGACAGAGACAGAAACAGTTATGTCCACAACATTGTACTGCGTTTTAACAATGAAATATGCCACAATCAACCCCCTCTTATGGTTCTTAACCTACAGATTGGAATAATCTTTCCGATGAAAGGAGCGCCTTCTATTGGTAGTATGTCACCACCTGTATACCGGTTTCTAACTCTTGTTCTCATCAGTACAGTGTAGGTGTTCATACTTTACCTCCAATATATCAACCTAAGTAAGCTGCTGTGTTGTTCTTCTGATGGTAAGTTAAAGTATGTTTTACAATAAATGGTTGACTCCGTTTAACTACCTGGGACGTTTTGCAAGAGCTCGGCCGCCGGGCTCTTGCAAAACGTCCCAGGGAGTTAAACGGAGTCAACCATTTATTGTGAAACATACTTTACCTATGAATACCAAAAGTCCGAAACCGTTGTTACAAGTGATGACATGCAACCAAAAGAAAGAGCTACTTTTATTGCTATGGCCTTACAATTTAAACTAGTATTTTGATCTCTAAGGCCTCTAAGGAGCATCAGTGAACTATCTTCTTCGGAAAAGAATTATAAATGGTAAGGTTAGGATATCTTGCTTGTAACTTCTTTCACTGGTTAAAAAACATCGCAGAAATGTCGTGAAGACAGTACGCCGTATATAAAATACCTTTTTACAAAATACGTATTCTAGAACGACCCCGCGAAAGTATTAGTCAAGAAGTAAAACTCTAATTTATAAAACTAACATCCATTGACATCGATTTCCAATATGGCCGGAGAAAATACACGAAAATATAAAATAGACTTTTTTACGTTGTTTCTACAACTTGACCACAGACTCACAGATATAAATATTTATAATTTATTTAACAAATATAACATTCAGTTAAAAGATTTACAGAAGACGGGAAACAGTGAAATTACACTTACATACACGTTTTTTCGATATCTTCATAGAAGAAATTTAGATTTTTTTTTGTTATATATTCAATTAAATATTAAATACGAAGGTTTAAGGGAGGCTTAGTATGGATATTTTCTTTTGCGATTCTTAAGCTATACTTTATTTTTGATAAACGACTTACCCACACCAGCACCCACTTAACGCTAAAGTCTATTAAATTAAAAACCTATTTTTTTAAATTTCCCGACTGATCAAGATCAAAAGAATCAAGCCTTATTTGCTCTTTGGTTCAGACACAACAAGCTCTAATATACCGGCTGTCGAGAAAATCTGGTATTTTAAAAATTACAGGATATAATTTTTTGAACGTTTGCACATCAATATAGGTAAGAGCAAACACTCACATTAGTGACGCATTCATTTCATTTTCTTATCAATATAGTAGAATCGCGGTATGGTGAATATACGGTATAATGAACTACTCTAAATATGGAACCCAATTTAGTTTAAAAAACATGTTAAAATAGGAAAAAGGTTTTAGACGTTCTGTTTTCTTTTGGGCTATTAATCACTCCAGTTTTTTGCAGTATTTGGTTGCATTAGGTCGCTCCACAAGTACGTATGGCACAAAAAAGGAAACATTTAACCATAAGTGATAAAGCTAAAGGATTTAAGGAAAGGTATCGGAGTGACCGTTGTATCTTAAGAATATGGTGTTGCTAAATCCACCATATGCGCAATTCGAAGCAGAAGAGTAAGGATTTTGAAAAGGGTCAACAACACTTTCACAGGACCAGGAAAAATGGAACCTTTTGAGACATTCAGAGTGCCCTAGAACGGTAAATGCTTTATATAGGTGGTTTTTAAAATATTTGCAATATTTCAGGCTTTCTTGACAACCAAGTATCATTATCACAACGTGTTTCTCGATTTACCATACGACTTATTTTACCTCGTAAAATAGCAATGATCAGATCTCGAGGCCTTAATTTTTTTATTTTGAAATTTAATTAAATTGTTTCCTAACATAAGTTTATTAGTAGACCCTTCGCTATTTGTCCGTTTGTTAGGTTGACATGTACGACAGGCCGGTTCAATCGGCGCAGGGAAAACGTTTACCTTAAGGCATATGATGTAATAAATGTAATTTGTAGAAAAAAGAAAAGCACAAAGCCTTTCTCCACAATTTTTATTAGAATATATATAACTAGGCGAACCTAGAATAATTCATAATAATTAAATTCGACATGTGTCACAAAAATAAGGGAGTAAAAGGGAAAACATTCCCTTCCCTTCTGACACGTGCTGGTTGCAGTGGAACTTCTCTAACAAAGATGTTCTAGTAAAACAAAAAAAACTTTTTTTTGCACACAATGTGTACGTTTTGACTCCTGTCGGGGTAACTGGGCCGTAAAAAGCCTGGTACCCAACAGTATTTTACTTCAAGCTAAATAATGCTTCGATTTTTATGAAAAACAATTTTTTCTTTTTCTTTCCCTCTTATTTTAATACTTTTACATGTCTCTAACAAAGGTGAATAAAACTTAAGATTTTTCACTACTTAACAAATGTTTTCCACAAAGTCTGTTAAAACTCCATAATTTTTCTTTTACACTCTTCAATTTTTCTGCCCAAGACAAGGCCTTTGCACTAACCCCTGACTCTCCAGTATGCTGAAGTCTTCGTTGTCGGTTTTTGACTATTCAACTTTTTACACCTCTTGTACACCTTTGAAAGCTCCATTACGGCTCAATCCCACTATTATTTTCTCTATTGCTAACAACATCAGCATTGTACCATTCAGTTTGTTTTCCTGATGATGAGTGTTTCTACACTCGAAACATGTCGAATTTAATTATTATGAATTATTCTAGGTTCGCCTAGTTATTCTAATAAAAAAATTGTGGAGAGACTTTGTGCTTTTCTTTTTTCTATACATTTAACCCCACTTTGAGTATGGACTACTTTTTCAAAATGTAATTTGGTAACACTGATGTAAGTATAGGGGGAATGATGATACTGCGGCATCACTACTTTGACTATTAAATCTGTCCAAATTAAGAGGTAGGAAGAAACAATTATTGGGGGGGGGGCTTTTATGGTTTATTCTGTTATTTGAGCACCTAAAAATTATAAAATCACAAAGTGCTACTAAATTTAGGGGTGCGTTTTTGAGAGGCGACCGAAAATGGCACTTTTTTAGTTTTTTAAACTTAAACTCGAAAACAAAGCACAATTCAAAATTTGTATAAGAATAATTTTTTGTAGAAAATTTAATTTTCCATCGAAGTACGTTAAAATAATGATGAAAATTGAAAGAAAAAATGTATGATCAAGTCAAATTTCTCCAAGAACAGGCCGCATCGTGGCTAAGTCACCGGTCATTTATGGCACCCTGTTAAAGTCTGGTCTATTTTACGTTAAGATGTTGGCGACAGAGCCAGGACAGACATTCACCATATTTTAAATTTGTACGGGGGTCTTGTGCACTAAACTTACCAATGAAAAAGCAATGAATAACCCTGACAACATAAAATAGTTTCGCTGTTCAAATATTGTAGCTATGCGCCAATCAAGCGGTGCGCTTGCGCATGTTTCGCGTTCAATGCTGCGTTGCCATATTATAATTTACGTTCGCAGCGTAGTACAAAGCCGCTAAAAAATGCGTTTTTAAATACAAACATCTGGATTAGTTCTCAGTGAGCGCAAGGTTTGGCAACCTATTGTACCGTAATAAGAACTAATATTAATATAATAGCAAATGATCAGAAATGAAATGTTTGTTATTGGAAATAGAGAGATCGTTTTTTCTACTCGCCGTTTAACTTAAAATCATAAACACCAAGAAAATTTGTCTCTGAAACCTGACCCGTGAGCTTGCTACGGCCCACTACTGCACTTTTAGGAAGAAACCAGTATCAGCTGTTAATATCACATGTGGGTGTCAACTGTCGAAACGCTTTGCTTTTAGAAAAAGTTGATTCTAGCAATGCGGTAAAAAATGGTCAACTTTGAATGGCGATATCTCGGCCACCGTTGGTCGCTTGGAGGAAATAACAAAAGAAATTTCCTTGTTTTTTCAAGACCTTTCATTTCTCTAAACATTTATATATACCTAGGATGCAGCAAAAAAATTACGGACGAATAACTAAAAATAAAACGTGATTTTTGTAAATTTTTGGCTTTGTTTTTCGATTATTTTTAGCACTAAAAATGAAAAACTAATTGCTTTAAGAACGTATTTCAATAGTAAATTTTATTTTCTACAAAAAAAATGTTCGCGTACAAATCTCAAAGTTTGCACTGTTTTCGAGTTATTTAGAAAAAACTAAAAAAGGGCCATTTTCGGTCCGGTCTCAAAAACGTACCCCCGCATTTAGTAGCACTTGTGATTTTATCATTTTTAGGCGCCCAACCATAAAAACCCTCCAACGCAATAATAGGGTACTTGCACGAAATTTTAATATATTTTCATAGTAAATGGAAAAATAACGGACACGTAAAAAATATTTTGCCTTAAATCCAAGTAGTTTTTAAAATATTCAAGATTAAAATTTAAAATATTAACACGTGTTCGGAAACGATTTTGATTGGTTTACGTCACTAATCAGTAAAACGTTGCCAAATTGATTGACAAGAAATGTACTATTTCGCGGTTGCCAAACGTTGCGTATTGTGTCTAAATCGTATTGTACTATTTCGTCGACTACTTCATTATAAGAGGTATACTTAGTTAAAACTTTAAATATTAAGTTGCAATTAGCCTTTAAAGTTCTACCTTTAATTTCAAATGTGAAGATACCTATGTATCATAACTTAACGAATAAATTTTCTTTTTTTTTTAACATTATTCGGATGGAAATATGTTTTCAGGTTCGATCAATTAACGATCAATTAACTTTGGCATCATGGTAAAGTAAAATCCAAACAAACGATTTCAGCACCGGTATAGTGGCCTTAAACGTTAAAAGTATGTTACCCGATTTTAAAAGAACAGGAATAAGTAATAAACCTAACATTGTATTTATTACTTTATTCCAAAAAGTAGGCTTTTTAAATAGGCGTTGATATATTTTGTGCATTAGGGATACCATATACTTAAGAGAGGATACCTTTGTCAGTAAATACAGACTGAACTTTATCATTATTGTTATTATGGAATATAAAATTTGTTATAAATAGTTGGAATAATATTCAACAAGTTTTTATAAACTTTGGTCGCCGGCGGTTTCGAGTAGCGAGTGTTGTCCGATCGTTGTAGCTGTAATAACAATCAAAAATAAAGTTTTTGTTGTGATTTGTGGTTAGGTTTGCTTTGAACTGTCAATAAAACTTTTTGTTGTTGTTAATTAATTATTTAAATTATGACTGAAGCTGGCTTTATTAAAGCAGACACGAACAATTTGCCAAAAGTAGATGCTTTTATGATTGCACAGTTTTTATCTGACAGTGATTTCTTTAACGTTGCAGAAATTAGTGGTGTGAAAACGGATAGGTACTTACGTATATTCATACCTAATATTAAACGATTTTATTTTCATTATTTTTGTCGAATGTAGTGAATTATATCTTTATTAGGTAAATTTGAATGCAACATATACATACTTTAACACGCATAGATAAAATAACAAAAGTAAATAAACAATAATAAAAAGAAAGGTTATATACTTTAGTACATTTGATTGTACGTGAATTAAATTGTACTAACGGCATTATTGGCAACATTGCTAATTACTGATTTTTGACGTCACGTATAAGTAGGTGTTTTGGCGCGCATTTAAAATGGGACCTTTTATTTTTAATATATCTGGAAATCAAGGCAGTATTTTTGAAAAAGAAAAAGAGGGCCCATGTATGAACCCATAAAGAGTTAAATTAACGCAAAAAAAAAGTTGTGCAAGGACCCTGTTGTTCCTTACTCAAAGACATACTGCTTTTTTGTTAAAAATACTAGACAAAGTACCCCCTGTGATCGAACAGGCCCATCGTCGTATGCGACTACATAACATACCGACACATACAGAATGTCCTGGTTAATATACTCCTAAAGAATTGTCTAAGGCAGTTTATAGCACTTTAAATAATATACTAAGTTTTCATTTGCAATCCCTCATTTCATTTAACAGCACCAAAAAAAATTCTCATACCGACAAATTTCTACAAGGCGTTCTATTTTACCGACGTAATTTCACTGTTCCCTTCGATTTGTTTTTAGACTAGCGGCACATATATTTTCTTTTTAGTTACTTACTAGTCTCTACGGAACTAATAAAAGCAAGTCGAAAAATTTAAAAATTAAAAAAAAAATGAAATAAAAAAGCAAACAATAATATACAGCATGTATCACGGTAAAATTTCCTTTAGAACCTACAAGTATTATTTTCTAAAAAACATTTTATTAATGGCAAAAAATGTGACATCCTTTAAGTATTTGCAAGTTCGTTTCGTAAATCCTCACGGTACATACAAGAACAGGCAAAAAATATGAGCAGAGTACCGAAAACCTTTTTTTGGGGAATCGGTCCTGCATGTCCAAAAAACTATTTGAAAAATTTGTTTTTTTAAAATTCTAGGCCCATATTTTAAGATTTTATTTAACAAATTGAAAAACGCATTTTTTATCGACTTTCCTACAAGTCGCCAGCTTCTCCTTTGGGGTTGTTTATTAGCTAATGTAAAACCCATCTATTTGGATGAAAATAAACGAATATAAGGTTTTTGGTAGTTGAACCATGACCCATGCAAATTATCTAGGGACAGCAGTGTTCAGAACCCCAACAAATAAGAAAAATAAAACTGACATAAAACCGCCAAAATCCTAATCTGTCACTTTTCCGATAATAACTGCCAAACAAATACTAGTTTTGAGTTGGGGAAAAAAACACAATGTTGCGGCGACAACTTTGACATTTAACAGCTAATTAATGACGTCACAGATATAATAACCAAACTAATCCGTATTCGATTGGGACAGAGAATTGGATCGATCTGATCTTAAAAATCAGTTCAGTGATCCAGGTGAAACACTAATTTTTATGTCAGTTGTTCGTTTGGGTTTCGATTTTGACTTAATCTCATTTCATGTTCAAAAATTAGTCGAGAGTAGCGTAATAGTATTTTATAAAGCGGGGGCCTAAAGTAAAACAACTTTCCCATATTTTATTTTCACCACTCTCATTAACGTACAGGAAATATTATTTACCTAGATGGGTTCAAAAAGACGTAATTCGTCCATTTCTACGTTAACTTTCTTGAAAAATCAAAGAATACTAATAAATACCAAACGAAAAGCTAAAAACAGGAACAGAACGGAACTATAACTTCCAAAACCATAAAGTAAACAAAACAAACTACTGATCTGATTATAATGATTCTGCAATTTCCCAGGTTCACTTGAACGGTAGTGGGGGAACAGTGATCATTTGCCAATCGAACACAGGTCAGTTCAGTTAGATCGATCCGGATCGCTCTAAACCAGCGAATCGAACACGCCTCTGATAACCATAATCGCTTCGAATACAAATTCCAGACGGTAAATTCTATTTTTATTTTGGTTATTCGCCTGAAATTGATTAATGCGATGCGTGCTGTCTATCTTCGCTTTATCGTCTTGCTTTATTGTATGACTGGATCAAAAATGCAGTGGCGGTTGCTCTATAAGGCCGCGCGCCCCTCCTAGGAATTTTAACATAACACACAAATTAAATGTTTAGTTAAATATTTATTATTACTATTCATTTTAATACTAATATTATTATTATTATTCATATAGGTAGTTAAAATTTCTAAATTTAAAAAACCATAGCAACTCACCAATTGTGAACTCATCTCTAATTGTCCGTTTTCGTTGACCAACGATAAGCCTCCTCGTGTGAATTTTAGATAATTGAATTCCGTCGTTGAAATGCTGCGACGGACGGTGAATCTCGCCTGGCGTATATAAATTTCGCCGAACGAACCCGAACGTCACCCGGTTATATCCGATTTATTTAGGGACTCTACGGCCGCGGTATTTTAGCGTCTGCATTGCTTTATACATTTCGGACTTTGTTGTGGCGTAAGCGCGCGTCGAGTTCGAACTAATAAAAATGAATTTCGTCAATAATATAATTATTCAAATAAATTTTTGTAGGCTGCCATTAGCGGATAAACTTAAAATTAAAGAACTCGGGAGGCCGTTGCCAGATATAAAGTTATCACAAACTTGTGAACGACGGGCCGAAAACCGATCTTTTACGCGTCAGTTTTCAAAAGACATTTATAAATGTATGTATTAATTTACCTAAAAATTTTTTTATAGATACTTTTTCGAGCAATCTGCTTATATGTCATTTGGTATTGGATTTCTATTGCGCCCCTCCAAACACCAACCCCACGACACGCCACTGCAAAAATGTTTAAACCAAATAGACTTAGTTATTAAATTTATGTGCTACTACGTTTGCTTATTTTCATACATGGGCTGTACATTAGCTAAGATACCTAAAAGAAAAAACTGGAAATTTGTAAATTGATCAAATTTTTAAAAATAAAATCTTGCATGTGGGCTCGGAATTAAAAGTTGTATTCTGGTAATTTTCCCATGTGTTGCGAACATTTTGTCGGTTACTGTATGTATGTAGAAGTTTTGTACTAATGCGAAAAAATCCCCTTTTCCACAATAGAGAGGAAAAAGCCACTTTTCCACACCATTTATATATATTTTCAATTTAATACTCGGGTATATCACATAATTTGCCATTTATACAGAATCCTAATAAAACAAAAAAAAAACAGTAGTGATGTATATTGACGTCGATTATTCAAATTGATTTCGAGTAAACTGCCTAAAGATTTCGTCAGAATCACGTACTTTGTGCACCTACAGATTGTGAATATTAACTAAATGTCCCCGCTGCGTACCACATTGCACTTCCTTATTCCCCTTTTTCTTTCACAAACGGCACTGCATTAGAAACGTTCGACAAACTCATAAAACCTCGATTTGAGCCAAACAGAGATCTCAACGGTTCAGCAAACAAAAACATTTAATAGTCTAGAAGTGGCGACATTGTTACGTCCTTTCAGCAAGTCATTTACGTTTTTTTAAATGCCAGATCATTTGACCGGTCTTAAGGGTGGACCAGATAGTCAAGTCTAAATAACAAACTCCGTTGTAGCCTTTTATTGTTAAGTGGTTTTAAATAGCTGACTAGCAGGTCTTGCGGGTAGCTATGTACTGAACTATCTACCCTTTCTTCGTTTCGTACTACCGCATACCCGTTGTTCCAGGCAATTCGTAATAGTGACTGTTTGGGAACCTTATTTAAAATCTTGTAATCAAATTATAGAATAACAAAATAAGAATATTTTCAAATAAAAATATATGGTTAATAGGTAGATTTAGACCTAAAACTTCCCATTACAGGCTGAATGAAATGACATTTTGGCCTATTAAATTTATATTTAACGGTGTCTTTTTTTTATTGATCTGTTGCCCAGTTAAAAATTATAAAATCGGCCAAATACCCCCCTTCGAAGTACAATTATTATTACCTACAGTTTTACGTTAAAAAATGTTGGATTTATAAATTAACTAGCGTGTATCCGGTATGATGAAATGTTAAGATAAAAGCAGAAAAGAAATATGCGCAAATTTGACAAAGTTTCGTTTTACGCTTTTATTACTTTATTTTTTTTACCTTAAGGTGGGATTAACGACGCCATTTTCTAGCTTTTAACTGTTAAATTCGATTTGCCCGTCTAATGACGATTCGCATGCGCACTGCAGTGCTGTGTTGATCAGAGTAGTTATTTTTATGCTATTGACATGCGAAGAAGAAAGACAGACATATTCTTGAGCTGGTAGAGCAAGGCAGATGTTGGTCACCCGTCATAGTTTTGTGTAATTACGGAACCTTTCCTGTTAAAACAAACACATATTGTCTAGAATTCTTAGTAGAGATGACATCTAGATAGACTAGAAAGTATCGTGTTACCAGTAAAAATTGTTGTTTTTACTTCAGTTCTGAAAATCGACGTGTTTCAAGGGTTTTAAGGTAAATGGTGGCAATTTTAGTGGTTTCAAAAAACTCATTTTTTAAAAGTTTCCGTGCATTTATTTAAAAAAAAAACACCGGCAAACTATTCGCCAATGATTCCCTGAACAGCCCTTCCAAAATTAGATACTTATTATTATTTTTTAAATAATTGCAAGGTTCCGGAAGTTACCCCTGCATTCCAGCCATTTATAGATCTCTTTTATACATGATTTACCTTGAGAACTGTGCCCTTAAAACTGTAGGTAATTGTACTCCTAATAGGGGTATTTGGCTGTTTTTTGGAGAAAACGAAAAATAAACGAGATATTGATAAGAAAATGAAATCGCGAATGCGTCACTAGTGTTTGCTCTTAAACTGATGGACGAAAACGTCATTGTTATGCCTTAGGAACTTTCAAAAACGTAAAAGAATATCTTAATATTATTGAGCAATTTCAGGGTAAGAAAATTGTTGAAAAATGTATGCTTTTAAAGAAAGACCCATGTAGAATTGACCTGAAGACTACAAAAACAAAGTCCCGTCATTCGCGAAGTCATTTTAACACAAAATGACAACTGTTAATTATCACAATGGCTGCTTTGTAAAAAACAATGAACAGTGGCGATCCCGTATTGAAAATACATCCCAATAATAAAAACCTTCCTAGAGGGTCACAAACCTTTCCTAGAGACAATTAAAAAGACGCCGCGAAAGGAGAAAGATTAAAAACATGAGATCAAAACGTTCTTACGTCATCCCATTATCCGCGAAATTCGTTTATTGGGCAGCCTCGACAGCTATCTTTGTTTTGATAAACAAATAGATAGGAACAGCCTAAAAATAGAAAACAACCCGCTCGATATTCAGGTAGATGCGGCGTTCGACCTTCAGCTGAATAACTCGGTCCCATGGGTCGAGGCAGATGTGACGTCAGTGAGTTTATTCCCGTGTTTTTATTAAAGAGCGTATTTTGTTTAATTATTTTCTCAGTAAATAATTGAAAATTTTAAAAACTGAAACAGTAGAAAATTGTATTTGTTCTTTCTCTTTGCGATAGGATGAAAATTAAACTTTAGTGAAAAAGCTTATTGACTATTTGTAGCTATATTTAACTGCCAAGTGGCAATATTTGAGAAATTGTTGTAAAATAGCATCTTTATTTTATTCTCTAATTGAAGTAAATAAATCTAAATATAGATAATTCTGTCCAGTTTTTTTTTAAACATAACAGCACTTATTGGGAACTTCTTAATGGTCTGGCGAGGCCTCTATACCGCTATTCCCCTGGCGTTTCAAGATTAATTATAATATATGTAAAATTGAGTCGTGTTACTATGACCTGTATTATTCAGCATTGTTACGACGGCCTGGCACACCCTTAAGACCGTTCAAAGTATCCGGTATTATTGTTTTCAATTAGTTATTATTTTGCGTATTCTATCAAAATTCTAGCCTTGTATGAGGTCAGTTCGTTTTTACCAAAGCCAAGTGGCCAAATTTACAAAAATATGAAGCTTGCTAAAATAAGGTAAAAATGTCGCCTTCTTTCCGTATAAAACAGTGACCGGCATAACATTGACCACAGTCACGTGACTACTCGTTTGACGGGAAAATTGTAAAAAATATTTTTTTTCATGAAGATTGTTATTAGCTGAAGGGATATTGAAAAAAGTCATTTGAAAAAGTTGTTTAGATATTAATTTTATGCTCGTTTACAAAGTTTGATGCAAAAATTTAAAAAAATAAGTTTTTTCAGAATACAAAGTTTTTAACATTGAAAAAAACTTTCACAGTTCCGCTGGGATTTCAACCCAAAACCTCTCGGTTTCGAAATTTGACTTTGGCATCAAGTTCTGCTTCGATCGAGATGAAAATTAAGCAAAAAAAAATAGTAGTCACGTGATTCGCATTATCTGTCTAAGTTTTTTTAATGCAGTTTCTAGCTCATATGCAAAATGTCAGCTGCAGAAGATAATTTTAATTTTTTACCAACCACTAAAATTTATTTTCCACTAAATGAACACTTTTACTGATTACACTGTGTTCTTTTTTGTCTTAATATTAAGGTGCATTACTTTCAGACACAAAGTACGTTTTTAAAAATACTTATTTTATGAAGTTACCTTATACAGGGTCAAAAACAAAAACTTTGCATCACATGCGACCAAATTTTAATAGCTCAGTTTTGATTTTGTAGAAAAACACAAATTTAATATGGCGCTACTTATCTTATGCAGCTAAAATTTTGCATGTGGGCTAGAAATTGAATTTAAAAAAACTTTTTCTAATAACTTTTTTCGATACTTTTAGAAATAACCCTACTTTTGAATTATTTTTTGGAAATAATTAAAATCCCATATGATGCGGACTTTACTGGTCACACTATAAATTAATAATGGATATTTTTCCAAAAAATGTTTTTACATGAAATAGCATAAAATTAAAACATAAACACCTTTTTCCCATAACTTTTTTCGATATCTCGTCTTCTCATACCAATTTTCAAGACAAAATATATCGCTTACAATTTTCCCGCCAAACGCGTAGTCACGTGACAAATTTTAATGTCAAAATAAATTTTACGGTTACCCATCAATAAAAATGTTTCGCTTATGTGGCCCACTCTATGTCGGACACTTTATAGGCAATAAATCCTTTGATATGTTCGTTTCCGTCGTGCCAGATATAACTTTCGTTATGTATTGTATATTAATGGTTTTACTAAATATCCGTTTGCCGTACCATATACAATTCCTTAAAAATACAAACAATTTTTGCCTTAACCTAAAAAATACAAAATTATAATGCCCTTAAAATTACAAAGAACTAACAAAACAACACGATTTGCTGAACGATTCACCATACAGCGCCCTCGAATAAAATTAAAAAAAAATATATAATAAAAACCACAAGACTCTCCATTTTTAAAATTTATCTTACGTATATTATTAATCCTGCGTTTTATTATAGCTACCTTTTTAAGTACTTTACAAAATAACTTGCTAAGGAGAGGTTTTCTTTTTCTAAAACGTATCGAACTTTTGGAAATACGCTGGACGACTTATGAGGCGAGAAAACCTAACCTACAACTTGTTTCTCGCAGCATGTTCGTCCCGCGGATTTCTCGTCGATTGTACAACATAACTTAAACCAACATTATACCGTTATGTAGAATAGCAGAATCCAAATTAATGTGTATTCTGATCGGAGAAAATCTGGCCAGTACGCTTAAGCTGATTTTTTTAAACGGACAATATTCATCACATCGTGATTTAATTTTCAGACAATCATGATGCGAACGTACGGTGCCCCACTTAAAAAATAAAACATTGATCTTTATCTTTCTATTCTCTCTTCCCTATTTGTACTCGTTAGCGGGAATGAGATGCTTGTTTTAAAGCATGTTTAACCGGTGAACATACATTTTCTTTTGGGATTCGTTTTAAAATATAGAGGAGAATGAACCTAATTTGTTAAACATACGTGACACTTTATTAGGAACAAACTCTTTCAAATATTTTTTATTTCTTTTATAGGAATTTAATTAGTATTTTGCGTCATTCGCTCTATCTCTGTTATACACATAGAAAACCTCATAGATGTTGTATCGACGCGAGGAATCGAAAAAAGTTATTTAAAAAATATGTTAACATTTTAATTTTATACGAGTTGACAAAGTTGATGCAAAAATTCGAAAAATATTTATTTTACATTTTTTGAAAAAAAAATATCCAATATTACCCTCGAATTTAATGAAAATGTGGTAAATGCTCGAAAACCAAGGTATTAATCCAATAATCTAATCTAATCAGTAGAACTGGAAACTGGAAGAAATCGCGAACGATTAACGGTAGATAGGTGCGGTAGCGCCTCTACCAAATTTTGCCACTATGTGATCCATGCCTGCCAAAAGGTTGCCGACCGCTCATGTAGAGCACTCGCTGACGGATTCAGAGTAACCAAATGTCTAAATCGAACGTATTCTACTCAGAGTGAGATCACTGTATTTTGACAATCGAACACGCAAATCTCGGGGAGAGCACTCTCGAAGTGCCTGAGAGCAGAAAACCGGAAACGCTATAAAAATGGTAAGACACAATTAAAAAATAAGCAACAGAAATAAGATTTAACACAAAGAAGCAAATCAATCCCGACACAATTAAGTTTAAAGTAACAAGCAACAAGAAACAACATTTTGTTTGTTTTTTCAGGCTAGAAGAGGTATTTTTAATTTAATTTTAACAATTTCTTTGTGTTTGTGATAAAACCGATGAGCTAACAAAAATAATCATATTTTTTGAGAATCGTAATAACAACAAAACATCAAAATAAGATGTTCTGTCAAAAAAACGAAAAGTTAAAAGAATATTTATTGACAGTTAGCAATTCAACCAATGAGCCTAATGAATAAAAATTAAGCAATTACTTGAAGCAATTACTTTTTAGTAAAAGCAATTGCTAGATCTGGATATGAATAAAATTTTGAAGCAATTGCTGTTTTTCTTACACCTCTGTAGCAAATGCTTATTCAACACAAGTTCAGACGTGTCTTATCCACTTGTTCAGAATATAGATTTCTTGTTCCGTTTAGTCCCTAATTTGCAAAAGAGTTGACGTAAATAAAACAACGTTGGTCTATTTATTTAGTACAACAGTAATATGTTACGTTTTGGTGGAAAATAGAAAACTTATATTTGTGATTAGCACATTTCAGTGAAAATGAGGAAAGTGATAGTAGTGATGAAGAAATTAAAAACAAGCAATTTATATTCGTTTACAAATTGAAGGAACATAAATAAATCTCTCTGACCACAACCGTTTAGCTTCCACAACAGCTTCAGCACTTGTAGGAAAGTTAATAAAAATATTGGCCTTCTCCAAAAGTGCATCCATTTCAGAAGTGTATGTCTTACAGACAGTAGTTTGGTGAACACCGAGTTCTTCACCTACAGAATTTTGAAAGCTCGGATCTGACAATTTCCGCAGAAAGACTTTAATCTTATTTAAAGGCGACAGTGTACCCCCTCGCCTTTTACCAGTATCAGTCAAAAAATAATTTGCCAACCACTCAACATTTTCGCAGTCAAATCGATATAGACTAGAAGCAATTCCTGCACTTTTAAGCAATTGCAGGGCGCAAAAGCAATTACTTTAGTTTTTATTTATTGGCATTCAAGAAATTACTTCGATTTTATAAGAAAAAGCAATTGCTACATTTTTTATTCATTAGGCTCATTAGGTCACAATACCACATCATTAATTTACATTTTTTATTTCTTATTGCATATTTCTTATTTTTTAATTGAGTCTCGGCCTAAGGTTATCAGATACACGAAACAAATGCTGAAACATTATTTTTCGAATTATTGCATCAAACATTGTAAAAGAGCATAAAATCAAAATATAAACACCTTTTTCAAATAACTTTTTTCGATATCTCGTCATCTAATCCCAATTTCATGATAAAATATAATTTATACAATTTTTAGGGGGCCCACTATGCAGAGATAATCTTTTCTGGGCCAAATACCCCTCTTTGGGCTACAGTTACCTACATTTTTACGTTTAAACAGGTTGGATTTATAAATTAATAAAAGCAGAAAACGAAATATACGCAAATTTGAGAAAATTTCGTTTTATGGTTTTTTAAATTTATCAATTACATTTTTTTAAACTTAAAACTGTAGATAGTTATTACCCAAGGACGGGTATTTGTCCGCTTTTTGGATAAAACCAAAAATAAACGAAATATTAATGATAATAAGTGAAATTAAGTATAAAATAAATGTTCACCAGCTAAAAAACCAGTTATGCATGAGCTTCACTGCTTTCGTTGTTAACATTTAATGCAGTAAAATATTTCTGAACTAGCGCAATTTTAAAACCAGTCATTTTACTCACTATTGGGACATCCCGTATCAACGTACCATTATGGAAATTGTAAAACACGCTCAGAATTCATACGATTTAAAAAGATCGGCCCAAAGTCACCGACCACGTTTTCTCCAACTATCTAAGAGGCGCATACATAAGTAAAAATATTGCACTAACAGATTTAAATAACAAAAAATAAATATAAAAATGCTCTATGTAAAAATAGGTTAACATTTGTAAAAATAACGTACAGATAAGCAACAAGTAAATGACATTCCTTTTTCAAATCGAAAAATTGGTAGTTTGACATTGGTTTCGTTCTAAAGTTAATAGTGACGGGTTATTCGCCATATCTTAATTTTGACAATTATGACATTTGTCGTGGTTTTTCTTAAAAATCGAGATTTCTACTTTTCTTCACTTTTAAGTTATTTCAAATTGTCGACACCTCGACGTTGTCTCTACCAATATTAATGAAGAAAAGTACAACGTTCAAATCGATTTTAATAATATAAAAAAATAAAATGGCGACAGGACCGTACCCAGGCCTCTTAATCGTATCTCTGGCTTATTCGCAGCTTTTATTTCAGCCACTTTCTCACGAAGTTGTGTGGCCAAAAGTTTGCGGGTGGCGAGGGTTTCGTATTTTGGCACCTTTTACACGTATTTTTATTGATCACATTCTGTTCTTCCAACGCGTGCTTACGTTCCAAACGAAAAAAAAACAACCGTCAACGTTTTAAAAACAATATTTCGTCAAGTCAATTGGCGACACAACTACGCGTTTAGAATCGTTACATCGACAATAAATTTACATCCAAAATACATCATGTCAAGTCAAATTTAGGAAAAATATACACTGACACTGAATAGTTCACTATAAAAACACAATAATTCACTGGTCTATGTATGTCGTATGTGTTACAATATGTATATAGTCTAAAAACATTTAAAATTGAAACAAGTCCGCATATATACAGGGTGTTACAAAAGCGACGTTAACCATTGAGATCTCATCAACGGTAAGAGAAACAGCGAAGGTTTAAGTGTTCCAAGTACTTCCGAAGCCACCTTTCATTTCCTATCAGTTGACGCGTCGAGATTGTCAATCTGACGTTTCGTCTTTTGGGTGCAATCATCAGGCGACAATAATGTAAAATTAATTTTTCGCCATGTCTGTAAATGAAGCTAGGAAAAAATAAGCTGTATCTACGAGATGTCAATGAAAAGCGTCGAATTTGCAACGCCCTGTATATAATATCAAAAAAGTAGACAGAACACAAAGACAACATACTGGTGTCGAATGTATTCGGTTCGAAAGGGTGTGGGATGGAGAGGAAGGAGGTTCGTATCCATTCTTACACTGGTCAAAATACATGCACGTTTTTATTACGGCCCGGAAATTGAGACGCACCCTGTAGGTACATGTATATGCATTTGAACGAACTGGCTAACAGGTGAATTGGGCAGCATTAAAAGTAAAAGTGATATTTTTTTGTTTAGTTAGTGCGACTTTTGTACTATGCATCATACTTTGGAGATTCAAAAACGTTATTTTGTGTACTTAAATCCTACAGAAAGGTAAAATAAGTAATAAAATGACTAGTCGGTAGACAAGGTCGAATGCGACCTGTAATATGTACTTTATTCGAGAAAATTTGTTCTATAGGCTGTTTTTAAGTTACTATACTGAAGAATTTTGATGTTAAAATTTCTATTTTACGTCAGGTTTGTTGTGTATCTTAGTACTGATATGTTAAAGGTGACAGTTCGAAGAGACCAGAAAACCCGAACACCTGTTTGGGATGGGTTCACGCCACATATACCTACAGTGTTTCCACGGATAGAGTTTGGAAGAGTAAACACTTTTTTATTAGTAGGTATAGAAGAAAAAGTCATTCTTTATAAAAACGTCTGCTTGTGCTGAAACTACAATTTCGAATACAACATTTCCGATTACTATACAGGGTTCGTCACAAATAACAGTTTTAGTTTTTTGGATCTTTTTTTTTCAATTTCATGATTTATTAAATGCATTTTGGTAGTGTTAACACTACAATTTTAACCTGAGTTTGTCAGGATTGTTTTTTAATTCCTTTTGATGAGTGGCTAAATCATCACTTTGGGAACAAATGGATTGAAAGGTACCTATAATCCAACTCATTTGGCACGTAGAAGCCCCGATCTCACAATTGTCGACTTTCATTTATGGGGATATCCGAAGCCACATGTGTATAAAACTAATAAAACCAAGTTCAATAATAACTTAGATCTTTTGAAAAAAAATAAGAGTAGGTACTTATTACAAATATCCCAATACAGCAAGTTAGGAACTGTTATTGGGAATTCAGATGTCGAGTTAAATCATGTGCTAACTCGGTGGTACCACGTTTGAATAAGTTTTATAATTAATTACTAAATGAGTTGAAGAAATATGACATGTAATAATATAATACTTCAAAAGTAGGCAAATAAAAAAATGGTTTTCTTACAACAAAATCGTTACTCGGCCAGATATAAAATCATATTCGAAGTAAGAAAGCAACAATAGTTGTGGGTTTTTGCGTAAATTTTTTTAAACGAAATCCAAAAAACTAACAAGGTTATTTCTGACGAACCCTGTATAGTAATCGCAAATGTGATATTTGAAATTGTAGTTTCAGCACAAGCAAAATTCATTTAATAAATCAAGGAATTAAAAAAATAATCCTAAAAAGTAAAAATGTTGTTTGTGACGAACCCTGTATAGAAATCGCAAATCTGATATTCGAAATTGTAGTTTCAGCACAAGCAGACGTTTTTATACAGAATTACTTTTTCTTCTATACCTACTAATAAAAAAGTATTTCCTCTTCCAAACTCTATCAGTGGACACACTGTATGTAATCAGTATATTGCGAATGGTATGCAACCAGGCTATTAAAAAGTTTAAACATTTTTGCCAAGTTACACCTTATAAAAACAAAGTTGTAAATTTTGTAATTAAAAATACAAAATTCAGCCGCCATCTTGGATTTTGACTGATTTCCGGGGCCTGGATTAATGGGGATTTTGAATATGGTAAAATATACACTTTTCACAATAGAATGCAAAAAGAATCATTTGTGTTGCAATTTTGCCCAGGTCATAATAATTTATTTTTACTGCACTATATCATAGTTTTATATATTTAAATAAATAATATTATTATAGTAGGTACACTACGCCACCGAGTTCAAGTAGGCATAGACCGAGAACAACTGCAGTTGTCGAACTCTGGTGTAGCGGTGTTATTCTTTCATTACTTGGACTCTACCTATGATGGCAATCACGCCTATTTCAAGGAGATGTGGTACACACATAGACAATTTACCTTTAGATACCTACAGCTTATCTCCTGCGCAAACAAAAGTTACGTTTTATGGGTGAAAAAATACGTCCGAGCGCATGACTCGTCGGTCAGCTGTCTTCATTCGGGGAACCTTCGTGCATGCGCACAAACCTCGTGTTATCGGCCGTCCTATTTTATCGACAATAATCGACGCGCTCAAGAATACCCTCCAGAACCGGCTCGGCCGCCATTTTTGTTGTTGTGTTTTAAGGTTTCTCTTCTCTGCGGATTCCTTGTAGTTTTCTAAAGTTTTCAGCTATCGGATCGGCTATCGTGGATTGTGGGACTGGTATTTAATATTTATGGATTTCTGGTTTTTGTGTTAGGTATGTTACGGAATAGCTTTTTCTCGTACCTAGTTGGACCTGTACCTATTCCAAACCCGAACCTATTCCAAATACCTATTACAGGTCCAAACTATTCCAGGCCAAACTTAAACGCCGATTGGCGCTATTCCGGCTGCATGGCCGACACGAGTTTTTAAAGAAGGCCGCTAGAACTCCAGCGTGGCCAGCAGTTTCCGATTGTTCGAATTAAATTTCGTTATAAATTTTTGTAACAGATTAATATTTTTCGCACCAGACTTTTTTGGAAGATTTGATTGTAATGGAGGCCTATTATTTAAAGAAACATGAAGAATAGGCATAGGTACATCCACCATATATGTTGCCTTTTTAATTAATTCCTCATTGCTGGTTGCATAATATCCTACATTAAATACGCTATATTTTGTTACCCAATAAATTATTACAATATTTTTAGAAATATTTATTATTTATTACTTATTTCCCTGTATCTTTATTTAATGAGATTATTTTAATTATTGCAATGTGTTTGTAACGACAACGTTTAAAATTCTCAACTGCAAATTCGCCATATTATAAACATATTATATGAATATGAATTTAAAGCAAAACCTGTTGCCGTTCCATTCCCTATATCGTACCTGTACCTGACAACTTGAAAAAGGAATAACAATGAAACCAGAGAATCAAACATGTGACAGTGCCAACGGACCTGGAATAGGTACCTGGTAATAGGTAATAGGTACGCGGAATAGGCAGATGATACCTATTCCAAAAGAACAGGTCCAGTTCCACTGTAACACCCCTATTTTGTGTAGTTTAGTTAGTGAATTGTGTTTGTGCTTTTAGTGACTCGGATTGTAATATAAACAATGACTAGTACTAGTTGCAGCCGTTGTATAATTGTATTATGCCCAAATAGGGGTAAAATAAACCCTCTATGGTGGCATATGAGCAAGAATTTAAATTTTAAAGCCCGGACCTGTCTATTTTCCCATTCGTCAAACGATAATGTTGCAGTGCGCATGTCTAATAGTTCCCAGTTTTGTTTACATGCGCGAGGCCATAAAACTGCCACATTCGTGATTATTGTTTGTTTATCTAAAGGTAAATTGTCTATGGGTACACAGCCCTAGTAATAATAGCATCGAAAGTCATCAAAAATCAAGTTGTTTGCAAGTAAAACTCACTCGCCTATTTCGTTAAATATTGCTACTTTTTGCATCTTACATCTATAGTACATTCCTTTGCACGCGACGTTACCCAGTCATTTTATTACTTTAATTCTACTATAAACTTTCCCAAATCCGCCAAACACTTTTAACTTAACATGAGATAAAACTATTTTTTTTTGCGTTGTATTGAGTTGGTCCTACTGATTTGGTGTTTCTATATGAAATGATACGACGATGATTTTTGGAACAGGCAATATCTCCGAAACTATTAGGACTATCTTTAATTGTTTTTTTAAAGCAATGTCTTTTACACAATTATTGCATTTGATTAGATGTGTCTAAGAATTACGCGTGTCCGCCTAACAGTTTGAGAATTAAGACCTTGAATATGCAACCGCATAATGTAGTCAGGAAAAAAATATTGATTCCCTTAACATTATTTTAATTATTATAAAAACAAGAATAACCGAAATACTTTTGTCTATATGTGCATAAAAATCGGAGCAAATAGGGAATTAGTGACGATATTTCTATACGTTAAGTTTGAGACACGACACAGACTTGTTTTTAACAGCACATCGGTTCACTTGCTTGGTATGTTTCGTAACTGAATACCGCTTTCTTGTCCTCGCTGAAATAAAGGTCATACTATACACTAGTGTGTCCAAAGTATGCAACATATGGGAAACTTCTTTATTGCCGATTTTTCAGAAAATTTTATTCTTGATAAAAGTTGGTGCATGCCTTAACTATAAATGAGTATTTCATATTTGACCTGCGGCTAATAGTAAGGGAGCAAATGCCATTTTTTCGAAATGGCCTTAAGAGTAAAGTATCTTAATTAGTACAAATACAACAAAATTTTACATGGAAATGTTTTTGCAAATAAAAAACTTAGTCAAAATACGAAATTTGAGTTATGTGTCTCATTTTTTATTTCTTTTTCTTAATATCTATTTTCCTCTAAACGGTACGCCTCTGGTCGATTTTTTATTTACGCGATTTTAATATATTAATCAAATATCTTAATCATGTGTTTATTATAAAAATGTATTAAGTAGTTGCAAACCTTTTAAAACTTTTCAATGATACGGGTGGGTTTAGATATTAGCGTGTTGCACGGATATTTAAACACATGTTAGCCAGCTTGGGTTCTAATAAAAATTATAATAGAATCCAACTCTATTTATACGAGTGGAAATAACTAATAATTTATTTGTCATTTTCACCTAGTACGGTCAAGTCCAGTCTTAGAGCAATTTAGAAAAAATGGCATTTGCTCCCTTACTATTAGCCGCAGGTGAAATATAAAATATGCGTTTATAATTTTAAGGCATGCACCAACTTTTATCAAGAATAACATTTTCTGAGAAATCGGTAATAAAAATCTTTCCCATATGTTGCATACTTTTTTGGACACACTGTATACTGTATATTCACGTATAGAGTGGTTTATTAAAAGATCTTAAAAACGGGTAAGTAATATTTTTAAAAATTCAATCACATGCATAATTGACGTGAAACTTTTTAAGTATTACATTCTAACGTTTCTATCCCTTCCGGTTTTACCGGAAATGTGTCAACTTTAGTATTTCAAATAAAATACTCTGTATATTTTAGATTATAATAAATGTCAAATATAAATTATGAAGTCAAGATCTATAGTTTGGTCAAAAGCAAAATTTGAAATGTTTATCTTTGTTGGTTCCAAAGCTACTGAATTTTCTTCTCGTTACGTTTTCAATCAAAATGATTTTTTACCTCATAAACGGTTAGAGATGGATATAGATTATTATTAATGAAAGGGACTTGGATCCAAAAATACGGAAATATACAAGGTGTTTATTTTAAAATATTAATGTTGACAGAAACGTCTGATAAACTCAAAGACGTAAGTAGTTATATATGATATCTTTACCATCAGATTGCGTCAAAATATAATATTGTTTAGTCAATTATACATGTTGCCAAATTTATCAAAAGATAACTTAACTCGGCTCCCGAGATATTCTATTACGACCATTCAACGCGAATTACTGTGTTTGATGTTTATGTACTTCTGCTTGTATTGTAATTAGTTAAACTCAGGACAATGTCCGACAGTCAACCACCTTAAAAGGGCAAAAGTTAATAGGTTTGGAAGACAGTACATCGGTTTTTTTCAAGTATTTAAAAACGACCTGTATAGTTGCAGAAAACTTTGTTGTCGGTATCCAACTACGAAACAGTTGCAAGACTTACCCGATGCCTTAGTACGAAAGAGTAAAACTTTACCAACTACAAGGCGACCGTTTCGTCCGACAAAGCACAACAAATAGCTCAATAATAAATACGCAAAAATGTTAATTTAAACTTTAAAAAGAGAACACAAGGTCCATAAAGTCGTAAAGTAAAATAAAGGAAGTCAAAGTAACATCTCCCGTTTATTTTAAATAACAATGCAACCATTGTAGTCACTTTGCCGAAATAAACGCCGACCCCGTATATCCTACCCGTCGAAAATAATTCGCTAAAACCGACAGTCAAACGCGTAAGCAACGCCGATGGCACATTATACAACTACGACAGTTTTTTTAATTACAAGTGACCGAACCGTCATAGTTCGACAGCTCTCAAATTTAGTGAGAAAGCTCTGAAGACAAAGTCAAACGTATAAAACAGGAAATTTTTGATAGATTATTTTCTTTTTGGCTAGAACGTTGTTTTCGCGAAGGTTTCGCTTAGTTTACTTACGCGAAACTCCGCCTCGCTATTACAAACTCCTTAGATTTTAACGAAAAATATGATTATATACAGACTGTCCGCGGATAGGGTTTACAATAGCACAAATGTATGAAAAATTTAATTTTTCGGGAAAAAGTCACTCTTAATAAAAAGTTTTGTTTGTAAAAAAATGCAATTCACGAAGAGAATATTTTGATTTTTTATACAGTGTTCGCAAAAACTTCAAAAACATGATTTTGCTCTAAGAGTTAACTACCCTTATTTTTCATTTTTGACCAAAATGCCAATTAGAAAACTTATTTAGAATAACGTTTGTAATTTAAATCCGAGATTTAAAATAAATCTTCGATTTTTTTAATTTTTAGAGGTAAATGGAAATATTGCTGCTCAATAAAAATATTAATATAAAATTTGATTAGACTCTATTTTCATAATGGGTGGTGTGTATCTTACTTTAAAATTTTAAATGCATTCCCCATCTTTTGTAAAAACAAGGAATTTTTTTACCTTTTTATTACGTTGCTTTATGTATGGGGCAAATTTGAAGTTGTCAAATAGAATTTGATGTGTTTTGAAAATGTTGACCTTAGAACAAAGGGTTTATTTAGTTCAATGTTATGGTGCGGGCTAAAGTTCTTACAACTTTGTGATCTGGTTTAGTTTCCAATTAAAAAAAAAACTATGATCAGAATGACGCAGCTTCCCTAATCGTATTGCAGTCTGTTGCTGACAATCCTACCCTTTCATTAAGAAACCGAGCTCAAGAACTTGATGTAGTAAAAAAAACTCATATTCAGTATATTTTAAAGGCAAACAAAATATTCCTATTTAAGCCAACTTTTAATCAAACGTTGGAAGGAGACGAAGCCAAACGTTTGGATTTTTTTCTTTGGGTCGGAAACAAAATTGTAAGTGAAAACAGGAATTTTCATAAATTTATCATGTTCTCCGATGAATCCACATTTTCAACAAACGGGAAAGTGTCTTCTGCGCATATTAGATACTGGAGCGAAAATAATCCCCGTTTTAGAATTCATGCAAGACAATATTACAAAAAAGTAAATGTCTGGTGTGCGATTTCTTATTATGGCATTATTGGCCCATACTTTTTCGAAAACACGTGTAACCGTAGAAGTTACCTTGAATTGTTGGAAACGTTTCTTTCTGACAACCTAGAAGAATTGCCTCTCCAATTTAGGAACAAAATATACTTTCAACAATATGGATGCCCTGCGCGTTTCGCAATTGAAGTGAGGGATTGGCTTATTGCTGCTATCCCAAAAAAAAATTCTTTTACCTAAAAAAAAAATCGAAGATTTATTTTAAATCTCGGATTTAAATTACAAACGTTATTCGAATGACTTTGACTAAATAAGTTTTCTAATTGGCGTTTTGGTCAAAAATGAAAAATAAGGGTAGTTAACTCTTGGAGAAAAATCATGTTTTTGAAGTTTTTGCGAACCCTGTATAAAAAAATCAAAATGTTCTCTTCGTGAATTACATTTTTTTACAAGCAAAACTTTTTATCAAGAATGACTTTTCCCGAAAAATGAAATTTTTCATCCATTTGTGCCATTGTAAACCCTATCCGCAGACAGTCTGTACATGTATGGAAATGCGCTGTCCGGTCATATACTGGTACAGTACAGGATATGGGGGACAACGCATTTCCATACCGGTATATTATATCCATTCGTTTAGCTCTATGGTGCTTGACAGTCAAGGTTAAGCATCGCGTAGACTAAGTGAATTTATCAAATGATGGGATAGTCGCTGGTTTCGTTAAAAGCTCGCCGAGGTACTTTTAATCTACAAGTTCAGTTCGCATTAGAAAACGACCGCTGCATTGTACAAAGTCTCTTTCTCTCATCTGCCGCCATTTATCATAGTTCTAATGCAAATTTCATTAAAATCCATTGTTTCAAGTTTCTGTAAGTACAAAATCTGTTACCGTAACGTAAAAATAGCCCGTGTGTATACTGGCGAGAGGTGGAAACACTCTCAAGCAATGCCCAAGAAACCGCGTAAACTATTTTTCACAATAAATGGTCGACTCCGTTTAACTACCTGGGACGTTTTGTAAGAGCTCGGCCATAAAAATGCAAATAAACTGTCGGTCAGGGTCGGATTATAATTTGTAATTATAGCAGGTAATATTTAACAGGGATTAGGATATTTCATGTCATTAAATAATATATTATTAATAACGAATTAAATATCTAAAGTCCTACCCTGTAGTGTATTTGCTTGTTGATTGTGTATAACAATGGGATTAAACCGGTAGTTTTATTGCAGTCAATAAGTCGATACCATTTAGGGTGAAAAATACTTTACTACTCCATCCCTCGCCATAATACAAGCGGGTTCAGTACCAATAGCCGAAGGCTTCGAAACGCAAATTAAAAGTACCCGTAACGCACTTCCAAGTCACTATTCATTCATATATGTACTTCCAAGAGAAAAACTAAACAGGTTACAATTTGAGCAAGCCAAAAACCAGCCAAACAACCCACCAAAAGTTCCCCCCGGTCACCCGCCGCACACGAGGTTCGACGAGCGACCACGGAACCCGACAATCAAGGCCGAGGCCCACGAGCAAATGAAGACGACGACGAGACGTTTTGGAGTAGCAGTAGCCAGAATAGGGGGGCACACCGGGTGGTGGGGGCCGATCCGACGACGACGACGACGACGACGAAGGGAGGAGGACAGGGAAGGAGGGGGCGGTTATAACAGTTCGTATTGGCGGAGGTGCATGCGCTGGATGATATCACGGCAGTCGTTAAACACCCGCTTGATGTTTTCCGTGTCGACGGCGCAGGTGAAGTGGGGGTAGCAGTAGTGCTTGCCCTCGCCCGAGGCCGTGCTTATACGCTGGAAAAGAAAAAAATACCATGGTCAGAAAATCGATAATTCCCCACACATCTAACTAATATAGGGAGACAAAAGCTTCCATTCAACAAAAACAATTTGTTTACAATCCGACATACTTCCAAAGTTTCAGATAAGTTAGAAGGAGATGGTTTGAAAAAATGGCAACACTGTAAGCTGTAAAAACTCGCTGTTATCCTTACAGTGTATTGGTTCGTGTTTTTTTAGGATACGTCGCTGAATTTGGAATGAAGAGGGGGATTTAAAAGTAATAAAATAAAATTTTCCGACTATTTAAAAAAACAAAGTTTATGGTGGTCGTGAGAAAACGAAACGTCTGATTGAGAATTCAGTTGCACCAAGTTGTAAAGGAGAAAAATGGCAAAAAGAATGTAACCTTTATTTTGACATATCTCTTTAAATAGAGTCAGAAAAAAATAAAAACGAAATCGTGAAAATTCGGTTCTGTCCAAATATCTTCGGAAGGATTAAAAGGGCATTAAAAATATCGACATTTTCAATGCGATGTATCGTTTTTAAGCGATGCATCGAGGCCATTTGATATTTGACAATGAATTATTTTGGTTGCTTCTCGTTTTTGAATGTACCTTTTACCTTTGGTTTCAGTTAATGCGTGAGCTTAGAATAATTAGATTTGTGATATGTTTTGTAATTCTAATTAGGTATATTAAAAAAAATTATTTTTCGATGCATCGTAAACATCGATGTTTTTCCGCGATACATATTCTGTGGACATCCCTAAATGGAAACGAATGAAACAACGTCATCATGGCCTCAGACCAATGTCGTGGCGGTCACATCTTTGGGGGGCAGATCTCTTACTGCCGAGTTGCCATACTGCAGACTTTTTATAAGATTTAAATTTCCCACATCATGTTAATACTTTTAACAGCTTAAGTTTGGCAAACAAAGTGGAGGGGCGAAATTTGTATGTTAATTTACCTCAGAATAGAATACGATTTTGTCAATAGGTTTATTTGCTATTGTTTTATCTATAGGTACCAAATCATTGGTATTAATTATACTTACGAGGAACTCATCACGGATGAAGTACTTGGCTCTGAACACCTCGGGATGCTCGTTATTTTCATTTGGTACTTCGGGAGGAGGCTGGTACCTCGCGAACTCCGCGAAATAGTCTTCTAATCTACTTTTACCTGAAAATATTTGAAAATCTTGTAATCATCACCTCATAACAAGTGTGCAATCGAACTAATGTAAATATGTACACATAAGTAACGTAAAATAAAAAGAAACCCCCCCTGGGGAAAGGGGCGGCCGTCAATGTATGTGTCCACTTTGTGGTAAGTACTATAATTGTCTGCAAAATTTTAGTCTAATAATAATAAATAATATTTTCCAATTCGTCCTCATGCCAGGTCCTTTCACTACCTAATATCCGTTCTATAGTACTCGTATTACTGGTGGTTTCATCGAGGTACGTATATCAAAGCCGTATTTAATTTTAAAGAATTTTAAGAAGAGTTTATTCTAAATAACTTTAATTGGCTTGTTAGAAAATAATAAAATTTGGTGTGTGGGTGAATCATACAAGGACCTTCAAAAAAGTCTAATATAATTTGATATAAAATTAATAGGGGAGCAAATTTTTAAGGGTATATAGCAAAATTCATATGGGATTTCCCATGGCCAGTCTATTCTAGTCACGGCTAATCTGTACCTGGGATATGCATATTCTAGATTTCTCGTCAAATATATTTTTTTTGCTTCACTATTTACAAAAAACGACCTATTCTTAAAGAAGAGTATGCATTACTGAATACAAATTTCTGGCAGTCATTTTACCCATAACATTAAAGTTACCATGCAGTCTATTAAACAACCTACCACCAACCATAACCTACCATGCAGAAAGCTAGTCTAGTACCGTGCGAGCAAAAATTATTTGCTTCAAAGAGGGGGTCTTGCATCTAAGGACGTAATGCTTAGCCGTAGAGCTTAATACCTGTTGGGTGTCAGTAACTATCTGAATTAACAATCAATCAGTTATTCCGTCATCTTTGACAGTCGTTACAAGTAATTTAATTCATTGCTAATTTTTCCAATTTCTTGAAAATTCACACAATGGGCTTTACGGAACAGCACAAAACATTCATGGTTGAAGCGTATTTTCGAAACGGGGTTAGAGTAAATGATGAGTGGCAATACAATCCGGGTTTGTGCATGGACGATTTTCACGAACATTTTCGTAACGTTGCTTTTATTGCTGGGGATTTTTATCATTGCCTGAAAAGAACCATGGCTGTGTTTAGGGAAACAGGTTCTATACAACAGGAAGACCATCTGTAAGAACAGAAGAACTTGTTGCAAACGTTCGTGAAATAATGCAAAATACGTCAACAAATTGTATAAGACGCATGTCCCAAGAAGTGGGAAGATCTTATGGAACATGCAGGACTATTCTTAAGAAGCAGCTAAATTTATTTCCTTATAAAGTGCAAGTATTCCAAGAAATACAAGCAGCAGATTTTGAAAGACGCAGGAATTACTCTCAATGGTTTACCCAAAATTTATTGGAAATAAATGATTTATTAGACCTGACATTTTTTTCGGATGAAGCCTGGTTATGTGTATTCTCAGAATACACGCATGGGGAGTAGTGAAAATACACATTTTTTGTAGAGTCCACATTGCACCCTCAAAAAATTGATGTCTGGTTAGCTGTTTCCCGAAGAAGAATAATTGTTGGTCCTATTTTTTTCCATCACACAGTTACAGCACAGCGGTATAGAGAAAATATTTTGAATCCATTTGTGGAGCAATTACTTGACGACGAACTACGTTTTGAATATTTTCAACAGGACGGTGCAACCGCCCATACAGCCGCCGAAACTATTAACTACTTACGCGGTTTTTTCGACGAAAGCTTGATCAGTTTTCGATCAGACATTGAATTCCCACCTAGATCACCTTGTTTAACGGTTATGGATAACTTCGTTTTTCCTCATTTAAAGAACGCTATTTTTAAAACACCAGTTGCAAATTTAGATCAATTACAAGAAAGGATTATCCAAGAATGTGGTAACATTTCTCCAGAGATGCTGGTCAACACTTTCGAAAATATGAAGAGACGTGTGAATTTATGAGCATGGCGGTGGCCAATTTCAGCAATTTATGTAATTATTTTTCTTTTTCTTTCTGTAAATTCTTACTTTGTTAATTTTGTAAACAAAAAAATAAATTTGTATTTGTTTATTACTCATTAGTTTGGCATATCATGTCATAATATGAATTTGACAAAATGTTAACCTAGATTTGGTTAGATATATCGTCCCCATATCATTGTGATCTAAACCAAGCCCTGCGTTTTTTAATCCAAGCGCGCTTTGATGCAAATAATTTTTGCTCGCACGGTACTTTGCACTTATAAGCCGGTTAAAAATAATATGGATATCTATTTAATGTCATATTGGGTAGTATATGTATGGTACCCGCTGCTTTTGTTTTTATAGCAAATTGGTAACAGTTGAAATGCGCGAGCGAAGCAGTGGATACCCGTTACCCCAAGTCGAAGACGACCGAGAAGAAGCGGAACTGAACGATAGATTTCCGTTTTAATTTTTGAAGCGACGGATCCGCGACCCGTTTCAGTGAGTCACATCTTTGTACTGATCCGGAACCAGTAAACCAAATTCCATTCTGTTAGTGGGACAGAATTCCCGCGTTTTCGCTTTAATTTAAATATTTACACTCAAAGACGGCGTTAAAATGTTTTTAGCAGAAAACAAGCAGCTTATGACAAGTGAGATACAAGATAAAAACGTCTATCTTGCTCCGTCGTCGTCGATGTCTACCGTGCACTACACCAATCCCACATCTACTACACGACACGTATAATAGAAAAATGATCGACTTACATTGTGACGACTTACCTGCCAGGATCTTCTCGGCCAACAGATCCTGCTTGTTCAGGAACAGGATGACCGAGATGGTCCTTAGCCACCGGTTGTTCCAGATCGACTTGAACAGTTCCAACGACTCCTTCAGTCGATTCTGCGTAGGGTCCTCTCGCAACACCATGTTGTAGGACGAGCAGGCCGTCACGAAGATGATGGCGGTCACGTCGTTGAAACACTGGATCCACTTGCGCCGCTCGTCACGTTGACCTCCCACGTCAAACATGCTGTAAAAAGGTGCAATGACATATTTAAGGACGACATATTTATGAAAAGAAATCAAATATAAAAAACTTTTTCGTTTCGATTGATTATTTCGTTAAGATATGCGGAATTTAACTGAGTTTAAATGTTAATTTTAACAAACTTACAGAAATTAAAGATGTTTTGTATATTATTATGTACAGTTGACGACAGATAATTTCGTACACTAAAGTGTGACACTGTAAATGCAACTTTTTACCTTTATTACCTTTGTAACGTGTTAATTGTTATCATGATATTTAATAAAGTATTGTCATTATCTTATTTGATTTAAAAATGCCTCATTTAAGTATTATTGAAAAAGCAGTGGTCTTATGGAAAAATAGCTGATCATTTTAGAGTACCTTGACGTACTGTTCAAGGAATTGTAAAAAAATGGCGCTATCATCAAACACTTGAAAGGTCCGGTGGGTCTGGTTTAAATAATAGAAAATCATCAAATGAAGAAGACCGAAATTTGTAGGAGTATTTAAGAGCAGTAACCCCCTTTACCACAATGAAAATTGCCGAACGTTTTGCTGGTCAAACGAAAAGAAAAAATAAAAATTGATATTTAGAAAATAAATTCTACTTTAAATACCCCATCCAGAAAAGTAAATGACGATCGAAAATATTCCCAAAATTCTTTTTAGAAATTTTTTTTATTTTTAGTAATTTTGTAATATCTTAAACAATTCTTTATTGGTCAAAAGCAAAATGACTTTCCCGGGTGTAGAATGTTGTACCAAACAATTTTTCTTAAAGCCATTTTTCAATATCGGCCTTACTTTTTTCTCAAAAACTTTGGGCGCGTAAACCCACTTTACACGCTTAAATTCACTTGACGCGCCCAAAGTTTTTGAGAAAAAAGTAAGGCCGATACTGAAAAATGGCTTTAAGAAAAATTGTTTGGTACAACATTCTACACCCGGGAAAGTCATTTTGCTTTTGACCAATAAAGAATTGTTTAAAATATTACAAAATTACTAAAAATAAAAAAAAATTCTAAAAAAAATTTTGGGAATATTTTCGATCGTCATTTACTTTTCTGGATGGGATATTTAAAGTAGAATTTATTTTCTAAATAACAATTTTTATTTTTTCTTTTCGTTTGACCAGCAAAACGTTCGGCAATTTTCATTGTGGTAAAGGGGTTACTTCCTCTTAAGGTAAAATCCATTTGAAACTGCAGTATCCGCTATGCACATAACAGGATTCCCTGCTTCATATAGAACTGCGCAACGCCGAGTAAAGGTAAGCGAGCATATATACGCAGCGGACGCATCGGACGATTCGTAATATTTTTGTCACCATTCGGATTTGCTTGGCGTATTTTCAGTGCAATCCAAATTCACGAAGTAGGAATTTTTTTCCTCCCTGTTTGTTTTTGTGTCATAAAATGAGCAGTTCTGAAGAAGAAATATTTGCAATTGCACTAGCATTTGAAGATGAAGAGCAAAGAAAAAGGAAAAGAAAAAAACTACTTTGGGTCTATAATATAAATTTAAAGAGAAAACGCTGCGGAGTATTTCATACTTTTGTTTATGTATGTAGAAAATAAATTTTAAACCACAAAATGAAATAGAGTTATTTCATAAGATAGAAGAAATTTGGGAAGGGCTAACTCCGGATTACACCACAAGTACTATTTTGTCAATGCCAAAAAGATTGCAGATTAGTGTTTAGAATTCAATGGCGCAGCAATTAAATATTAGTATTTTGTTTGTTGTTTGTTAATAAATTTACCCTTCCTGGCTTTATACTTTTGTAGTTTTCCTGGTATTATTTTATAATTTTGTTATTTCGCGACTGGAATTTAAACACAAAAATATTTAGAAATAACTATTATTACTTATGGTAAAAAATCGTATATACAATAATTTACAGCTATGTATAGCTGGTGTTATATCCAGGTATAAGCAGCAAGGTGAGACACCCGCTTTACCCAATTTTGTTGTAATTGAGTTATGTATGGGTGGAGTGTACGAATTTATATGTCGTCAACTGTACCTTTGATTTTTTCATCTGTTTCCATTCTTACATTCTAATTTTTGCTCCGAACACATTGAAGAAAATGGATTGTTCATTAAAAACTTTTAAATTAATAAAAAGTTAGTTATTTTCTTTGCCAGCGCAAAGTGAAACAACACGCATTTGCGACATACGAACCAACAACTGAACCGCGCCACCGCGTGGTCGGGCCGGTACACGTACAGCAACTGGCTGAAAGATTTCCATTGGTAGGAGCACGGCTTTTAAAAAAATTAGATACCTGCCTATTATTAGCGATTGTAATTGGATGAAAACTGCATGAATACAAGTTATACTGAGCTACGTTTTTAACCTATGCACCCCGACATTATAAAGTTTTTAAACTCACATTGAAAAGTTTAAAGCCGGACCTGTTTATAGTCCCATTCGTTAAAGGAGAATTTTGCAATGCGCATGCCCATGACCCTGTGTACTGGGCTTTAATTACATGCGCAAGGCCATAAATTTGCCACTTTTGTAATTTTTGTTTGCTGATGTAAAGGTATACATTGTGACCAGTAAAGTCCGCATCATATGGGATTTCTTATTATTAATAGCTTTATTCGAAATTTGACTTTGGCATTAAGTTCTGCTTCGATCGAGATGAAAATTAGGCAAAAAATAGTAGTCGTGATTCGCATTAAGTATCTTTCAAATTTTAATTTTTTCCAAAAAATAATTCGAAAGTGGGGTTATTTCTGAAAATATCGAAAAAAGTTGTAAGAAAAAGTCTTTTTAAATGCATTTTATAGCTCACATCCAAAATTTCAGCTGCATAAGATAATTTTGATTTTTTACCCACCACTAAAATTTATTTTCCACTTAATGAACACTTTACTGATGACACTGTGTTCTTTTTTGTCTTAATATTAAGGTGTATTACTTTCAGACACAAACTACGTTTTCACAAATATTTATTTTACGAAGTTGCCTTATACAGGGCCAAAAACAAATAAACACACATTTAATATGGCGCTACTTTAATAATTAAAGAAAATGTATCTGAAATAAAGCATTGTCAAAACTAAGAAGTTTTATGTAGGTTGCGTTGAGTCTTATTTTGCAAAAGTGGTACAACTTACAAAATATGGGTAAAAAATCAAAATTATCTTATGCAGCTAAAATTTTCATGTGGGCTAGAAACTTCATTTAAAAAAAGTTTTTCCAATAACTTTTTTCGATATTTTCAGAAATGACCACATTTTTTAATTATTTTTTGGAAAAAATTAAAATTTTCATCTCGATTGAAGCAGAACTCGATGCCAAAGTCAAATTTCGAATAAAGTTATTAATAAAAAAAATCCCATATGATGCGGACTTTACTGGTCATACTGTATAGGTCTATGGAACATTCGTGCTATTCTGCCTGCATGTACTATTCAAAATAAGGCATACTCACTGGAAGTTGACTTTGTCGACCTGGAACTGCGTCTCGAAGATGCCGCTGGTGAGCACTCGGCAGCGCAGGATGTCCTGCTCGGTGGGCGTGTAGTCGGGCCGCTTGATCACGTCCACCTGGTCCAGGAAGTACTTGGCGCAGTCGATGAGCTGGTACTCGTTGCTCCGCTCGTAAGTCGTCTAAAAAATAATTAAAAATTAGATTTTAAATTAATAATAAAATGTCATATACTGGTCCTACGTACATCTCAGAAAAATATTGCTTAATTATTTGTTTAAAGAGATTCTGGCAATTCTCCCAATGCCATCTATTGGGGTCATATGATTTTACTTTGCAGAAATAAAATAATAAATTACTAGAAAACGGTTTCGTAATAGCCTGTTATCAAACCATTGCCCCTCTAAAATATATTTTAAGAGTAGAGAAAGACCATGTACGTCGTAGACGGTCATGGTTTAAACAAATCTTAGTTCGAAAGTAGTAAGGTCTTTTGGGATTTCACGTAATGAGTAAGTAAAACAAAATACAGGCCTGTTCACCAAAAAAAACAAGTGGAATTTTGACGTTTAACTCGTGGACTACTTAGGTTACAAGTAAAGATTCAAATCAATAGGGAACTTGACAAAAATTTTAAATGGGGAAAAAATTCTATAAATCATAAGTACATATTGTCATAAAACATATGGCAGCAAAAAAAAACAACATATTTCGTCCCAAAAGACCGCTAGAAAGATTTGAAAATGCCCCAAAATTCAAATTATTCCAAGCGGGTAAAAACGCGCTGCTAGTAGTCGTGACGTCAAGGGGTATCATTTGTCAGATTTGTGTGTGACATCCACGAAATAGGTTATAGGTTTTCAATAAATTTGATGATTTGTCAGATTTGACATCCACGCGTCAAGCGACACGACCTTAAAACAACATAGGCCATTGATATTAGGAAAAATAGGAGAAAAAAATTATAAACTGTTGCCACTTTGGAATTAACTTGTCAAGGGATGTACTTTAAAAATCAAAAAAGTTCCCAAGCCCTAAGGGCGAGCTTCATCCCCTAAACCCACCCCTAACGTGCAATTTGTCAGTTTTTTCCGTTTTTCTCGAATACCGTTCATCCCACATAAAAAATTTACTCACCAAACATGTTCCCCATAAAATTCTGCATAAAAAAGGTTCTATAATCTAAATTGTTTAAACCAGAGGTTTTCGAGAAATCAGTCATTAAATTCAGGGGTTGTTTAACATGGACCAACGAACACGGTATAATTACGTATTAAAAAATAATTAATAAAATAATTTAAAAAATCGTCGCTCTACGATATTTTTAACAAAGTCGCTGAGCAAGAAGTAAGCACAGCAGGTTACCATTTCGTTCTTGATGGTGGTTGCCTTCTTCATCGCATGGTTTGGGCAAAAGAAGGTACCTTTAAAGATGTCTACTCTGCATATACCAATTTTATTCATAAACGCTATGGCAACAAAGTTACTGTTGTATTTGACGGTTACTCCGAAAATAGTGTCAGCACAAAAAGTGTTGAACGTCAAAGAAGAATGTTAAAACGCTCTGCGCCTGATATTCGTTTTAACAAAAACACGGTATTAGTTGAGACGCAAAGTAAATTTTTAACTAATCTTAACAATAAGGAACGACTTTATTTCACAGCTTGCTGAACATCTGGGCAACCAAAATGTAGGCAAATGTATTGCAGTAGATGATGCTGATGTCGAAATTGTTACCACTAATGCTATAAAAAAATTGTAAAGAATCTATCTTACTCATTCATGCAATTCGTGGTTGCGATACCACGTCAGGATTCTTTGGAAAGGGCAAAGAACAATTTGTACAACTATTTAATCAGAAGAAAGACCTCGATAGTGTAATTCAGATTTTCAACAACGCTGAGTCAACTCCAGACCAAATTGAGCAAGCTGGGGAAAGATTTGTAATGGAGCTTTATAAGGCTAAATTATTAGAGGGCAGTCTCAGTGAGCAAAGATTTGCTTATTTTAATAAATTTGTTGCCCAAGCGGGCAAAGCCGTGTTTCTTTCGGAATTACCTCCAACGTCGGCAGCACTACAACAGCATTCCCGTCGTAGTTACCTTCAAGTGCAAATATGGCATGGACAACATTTGCAGCCTGAGTTATGGGGGTGGCAAAAAAACTGTAATGCACTGTCTCCTATCTATGAGCTTCTACCACTGAGCCACCCGCCCCAGCTTCTATTTTAAAATTAATTACCTGCAGTTGTAAACAAGGTTGTGGAAATAGATGCGCTGTACTAAGGCAGGCTTACGTTGCACAACGATGTGCACAAATTGCCGTGGCCAGAGAACAGGGAACTTTTTTAATTTTTAAAGTACATCCCTTGACAAGTTTAATTCCAAAGTGGCAACAGTTTATAATTTTTTTCTTCTATTTGGCTATTTTAATACTAATATCAATGGCCTAACAATACAATAACACACGGCAATCCAAATGCAAATTGGGTCGCTAGGCACCTGTCAGGAGTGTCAGCAGGATGACGGATGACCAAAAGTCATACCCCCTGACGTCATCGGGCTTCGCGCGCTTTAGAGATCGTTTGAAATGCTTTCGACACGCGCGAAACTGCAAAGAATTTTTACCAAGTAATTTTTGATTTTTAAGTAGTAATAATTGGGGAATACTTTTTTTAGGCCTAACTAAATCATATTATTGAAAAAAAAAATTGCAAAGTTCCCTATTGTATAGCCGAGAAGAAAACCAAAATGGCAGTTGATTTTTTGATTTTATGACGTTCTGTCATGATTTGAGAAACAAAACTAACCTTAAAATATACCGATGTCAACTACTAACTAACTGCAACACCAAAAAAAAAATTGTTTAACACTTAAATTAATTTCTATAATTAGAGAGAGACCAAGGCCGAAGATTCGGTTTTGGCCGAAACTGAGACCAAGGCCGAAGATTCGGTTTCGGCTGAATATCTTGTTTCGGTCGGACGCTAGTAAAAACTAATGATTCCTGATTTATCAACCGCCTGGAACTGTTTCATTTCGTAATAAAATTGTCCACGGCTGCCTTGACAACAAATGAAAATATTCGATTATTATTGCATTTTTTATATAAATGAATAAAATCAATAACAAAACATCATAATTTTTTTTTAACGCCTAAGATTAATAAATATAGCCAAAAAAGCTATTCCTGTACGATTTCAACGTTTTAATAAAAGGAAAATTGAAAAACATTGCTAAAAGCCCAAATCGAATTACACTCTTCCACTATTTTTGCGATAACTTTTAATAGACAAGAGGAAACGACTTACGGTTTTTGCAGTTCTCTTTACTAACTAGTAAGCTATAGAATATAGTTAAAATGGTTGGATGGTTGCATTCAAATTTTTAAGAAATCGAAGCTAGAAATATATTTTTTTAACAGTGCCCTCTATTATCAACCTCACACATTAATTTTAATAATATTTATACAAACATTCAAACAGGATAAAATGTTCTTTAAAATAAGCCATAGTTTGTTAAATTCGGGTAACGCAGGCCGAAGTTACAGCCTTTTTAGTACTTTTAGTCGTTACCCTTCTCCACGCTGTTGCCATGGTAACTACAAAGTATATAGAGGATATCACAGAGCATTTAAAACCTAATTTCTGACCTACAGTACAAAGTATTGCAGTTATTAGGAGGAACTAAAAACTTTGAATTATAGCATAGCGACGACGCACCCTAACGGTAAAATTAGGAACCTATAAATTATTTCCAGTCATTTTTTGCTCATATTTCATGATGAATTTTTTACCGCACAGTGGAGGACTTGAGGTAGGAGGCCGATCGCAATGCATTGGATTCGGTCCCAAATTAGCATCGGTAATTCAGTTTTACGAGTTGCCATAAGATGGCGCTCGTGTTCGAAGTGGGCTATCAAATAAATGGTTTCTTATGGACGCGATAACTATTTTTATTTAAATTAGTTCTTTAAGGAACAAATAAGGACTTTTATATGAATTTACACTTACTTTGTTATACTTATTAGTAAACTCGGCCTGTATAAAGTTCCAACGATGCATCGTTTTTAAAATACAGGAACATTCTAGCTAGAGGGTTTTACCTTTGGAGCTAGAGACTTATTTGGCTGCGTTTCATCTCTGAAGAAGATCCTGTCTTACACCCCGACACAAAGCAAACTCTACTTTTATAAATTGTACAGATCCTGTCTTACACCCCGACACAAAGCAAACTCTACTTTTATAAATTGTACCATTATTCATTATAAATATGGAAATTAATTACAATACAACGTTATTTGTCTTGTCTTGCCTTCAAACGTTATTTGTTATTTCGAAAAATAAAATGTCAATTGTCAAAAGTAAAAGTTAAAAACTATGGAGGATCTAGTTTTCCATATTAAAAACGAAGAAGAAAAAGACAACATCAACCCACTTCGGACGCGAAAGCCATCTATCGGCCAATAGTGAAGTAACCAAAAAACCGGGACAGAATTTGAAAATGCCGCCATTGTCGATCGGCCTCCTACCCTCTAGTTCTCCATAGTCCTAGCTTGTGTGGTTTCGGAGGTACAGCCGCTCGCCACCCGTAGTGGTTCACCCTGTAGTTACATTTTTGTTCACACGGTGCACTTGTGTCGTCGAGTGAATCATTCAATTTTTACAATACACGGTAGCAGCGCGCGATTACAAACGATCTATTTACTAGAAAAAAGTATTTTATCGCCTATTCAAATTCACTTTGACATTAAGGAGCACTTAATATTAAGTGTAGAGAAATTGTTTTTTTTTCAAGTTTCAATACAATTACCCGCTATCGGTGCGTAATGTTATTATTACCTATTCACAGTATTCGGTTATGTCATATGTTTACAAAAAAATATAAAGTGCTATTTTTGTTCTCGCGAGTATTGATTGTTTTTCCATACAATGAAATCATTAATAAAACGTATCGGTTTTCCATTCAGTATTTTTTTAGGGCGGGTAGGAAAAGTTTAGTTGGCAAGGCAGTTCGAACGCAATTAAAAAAAATAGTCTGCCAACTCGCGGCTCAATACTTTTATTCCTAATGAGGATCAAGTTCAAGATAACATGAGGTCAAATGCTAAGCTCCAGTTGGTTCCTGAATGGAACTTTAAAGATTTAAGAATGAACTAACTTTTAAACGTAGTAAGTTGTTTACGTTCACGCTTTGATGATTGATATTTAAAGACTCCCGTAATGCGTGCTTCTTCCATTTTCTTATACCGGGTGTTTCTCAAAAGACGTTCACCCCTATAACTTTCTTATATTTATAGATATTAAAATGAACTGTTGAGATTATGCATAAGAGATGAGTCTGCATTTATTGCCATAATTTTCAATTTGTTAGCACTTCCTGTTTGACCGGAAGTGACCTTGACTTTGATATTTTAAATGGGACATCTTGTATTTTTTACTTATTGGGATTCAGCATAACATTCTGAGTAAAATGTCACCTCACTTGCCATTTTTTTACGTGTTATAACATTTTTATATTTATTTTTCATTTTCAATCTAATTAATTAAATCTGTTAATTTATAGTCAAGTAGCATATGAAAATTAAAATGATGTCATAATAATTGACTTTCTAAGTCTCACAAGCATTTAAAAAATGAAATTTTGTTTTCTTGACGTTTACTCCATTTTTCCGAATGGAAGATGGTAGTTCACTATGATATTTAGAACGAGCATTTTTTTCAACAATTTGAGACCATACACTCCTATGTTATTTTAAAATTGACACGAAAAAATTTGCCTTAAGTCCCAATCGCAAATTTAAAAGCGTTATGCATTATTGCCGGCCTGTGTTCATATGAAGCCGTTTTAGCGCACGCGTCTATTTTAAAAAACGAGCCACAAAGTGGCGAGTTTTTTTTATTGAGACGTGCGCTAAAACGCCTTATGAAACATGTGCTTTATACATTTTTTTCTATTTCACCTTTTATAATCAAGAAAAATACATTTTAAAAAGAAAATAAATCCTTCCAAATTTTGTAAATTTTATGTTGGTAATACTATTTTTTATCATAGTAGCCTCTGGACAACAAAAATTATTTTGCAAACTGTAATTTTTTGATTTATTTATTTTATTATTTTCACCACGAGATTCTAAAGTTATTTTAGCGATATGAGATTTGAAATTGGACGGAATACGTTGTGTGATCCTTGTACATTCGGTACATATACAGAGCGTTCGGAAATTCGGGCGATTTTACTACTTTTTTTCGAATTTCAAAAGACGTGATTTTACGTCACAGCATTGCAATTTAGTATAGGGAAGATGGAAAATTCAAATAAAGTTGAAGTTAAAATCGACATTGGAAGGTTAGTAGATTGAATTTTGGATAGGATTTGGCAGAAAATGATAGCTTAAAGCATCTACAAAAGATTGATTTATAGATTTATGCAACCAACATACATGACTGTTATTCACACAGAATAAAAAAGTAGGTTATCAAGCTATTTTTCCTCTGCGAAAAATGGGTTTTCTCGTAAATCACAAAGGCCGCGCAAGTCAATGAAATAAAACATTTAAATGTTACCAACATCAAATAAAGAAAAAACGCGTATCGAAATAGCTTCATTCGTACTGAGTTTATTATGAACGTGAAATAGAAAAAGAAATATAAAGGCGGCTTTGAAAAACAATGGAATGGTTTTGAAAACCAATATATGGTTTTAAATTAAAATTGTAATGTCATTCGTTTAATAAACTTACATTGTAAATCAGATAAAATGGTGAGTTTTACTAGAAATGAACAAATTGATATGCTCCTAATTTTTGGAGTGACCAGAAAAATTCTTCTGAAGCCGCAAGATTGTATGTATTGTATGTTTTATAAACTAATGACATTACAACTTTAAATTAAAGCCACATTGCTTTTCAAAACCATTCCATTGTTTTTCAAAATGTGCCACAGCTTCTACACCATTGAGACCAAAATAAACGTCAAAAAATTGTCTGAAAGCCAAATTGGCTTAAATGCAAGATTTAACGTTGATTAAGAAAATATAACATACGTTCTGTAACCAACTTTTTGATGATTTTTGAAAGGGTTCATAATTTTAAAAAAATTGGCGCAAAGTTACTGGGATCATTAAGGTAATGTATGTCTGCTCACCTGTACTCCCTTATCCTTCCAGAGAGCCTCTGTGTGTTCATAAAACTCGGTCGGGTAGTCGAAGTCCGGCCCTGTGGCCACGTCCTGGATCCAGTCGACCCGCACCTGATTCTCGGGCTTCTCTAGCTGAACGGGGGGACTCAGAGTTGACATTGCCCCAGTAATTGTCTACAATAAATATAAATATTTTAATTAAATAATAATAATATAACTTACTTTAAAAGTCTACTGTTGGGTTGCGCACAGGTTTTAATAATAATAAACTAACCAGGCAATTTTGACCGTTTTCTAAATAGTAAGTATAAAAGTAAGTTAAGGTGGGAGTATCAACATGCTTGCCAACCTATAACCTATTTCGCGTAGATTTATTTCTGTTTTCTAGCTTTCATACAAAATTTAAAGAAAATCAGTATCAACTTGATATTCTATATAGGTAATAATTGACATATTTAATAATTATCAAGGAATTTCATAACTTATTTTAGGAGAATTGTATAGCGAAAAATATCGGGTAAGATTTATTTTAACATTATTATGTCATTGTCACTCATTGTTCTTTCACTATACAATTCTCCCAAAATTAGCAATGAAATAAATTGATATTTTTGTAATATATCGGATACTACCTAAATAATATACCGACGATATTGATTTTCTTTAAATGTTAGTTATTAAAATAATAAACTCAAAAAATCAACGCGAAATAGGTTGGCAATAGATTGAATGACGTTGAGAATTCAACCTTAAGTGCTGTTAATAATAGTTATTTATGGTACTATACTCCAAACCCAAAAATATATGCAGTGACGTAGCTATCATAACCATGGAAACCAATGCAAACCACCAATGACAATACAGTATTTTGGCCGTTTCCATGGTTATGACAGCTACGTCACTGCATATATTTTTGAGTTTGGGGTATAGTGTGTTATGTTGAAAAATAAGTCACGCGAGAAAGATTTATACCAAGAGGCCGTCAGGCCGAGTGGTATAAATTCTCAAGTGACTTAGGAAACATAACACACGAGTGGCATACAATGTTTTATCCAACAAGTGGAAGAAATAGTTTTTTTATGAGATAATAATTAATAATCAAAATAAAAATAATCAAAGCTACTTGCGTCTCAGTAGCCTATAAATGTCAGAATGACTTGACAGTGACTTTTTTACAGTTTGGTCAAAGTTGGTTGATTGTTTGGTTGCCACGGGAATGATACATTGTTAGCAAATGTTTAAATAAATATTGACACTTGTCAGTTTTCCCTGCAGAAAAGGGAAGCTTTTTTGAAGAAAAAAACCTATAAAAAATGGAGGAAACCGATGAAAATTACGTTCCTGAGGATATCCTTACGGAAGCGGAAGAAGCAGCGATGCAAATTTTGCCAGAAAAGTCCCGAGATGCTTACGACAAGGAGTTCAAAATGTTTGAGTCTTGGATGAATTCACGGAAGATAAAAGGTATCGATGAAAATGTTCTATTGGCTAATTTTTTACATTTGCAAAAAAAAATTAGCCCCATCGTCGCTATGGACCAAATACTCGATGCTTCGCTCGACTATTCACCTTTATAAAAAAATCGACATTTCAAAATATGGCAAACTAATGAGCTTTTTGAAAAGCAAATCACAGGGATACAAACCAAAGAAGTCCAAGATATTAGAACGACCTGAAATAGAGAAGTTTTTGAACGACGCTTCCGACGACGAGTACTTGATGAATGTGGCTTTGATAATGGGGATTAGCGGTGCTTGTAGATGCGATGAATTGATCAAATTGAAAATAGAAAATATTCAAGACAAAGGGAAAAATTTTTACGCAGTTTTGCCAGACACTAAAACCAAGAAACCGAGAAGTTTCACCATACTTGAAGAAGGCTTTCCAGTCAACCCGATCAATTTGTGTAAAAAATACATGTCTTTAAGACCAAAGAATACTAGTTCTAGCCGCTTTTGTTTTTTACAAAAATGGGAGGTGTACCAGCCAGTGTGTGGGAATAAATACGTTGTCGACGATACCTTCAAGAATTGCAATGTTTTTGAAATTGGAGGAACCAGCGCTCTACACCGGTCACTGTCTGAGAAGGTATTCGGCGACTCTTTTGGCCAATGCAGGGGCTAACATGACTACATTGAGGCGTCACGGAGGATGGAAGTCCTCGACGGTAGCAGAAGGATACCTAGAATAATTGGGGCATAACAAAATACAAATTGCAGAAAAAATATAAGGTTCTAATGTGTCGGCGTCTTCTAGCACTATCAGCAGCTGTACCGATATGAGAGCTTCTGGTTCCAACGAACCAACGAATTTGACAATCACTTCAAATTCGAATAAACCGTTAGCGTTTTCCTTTAATTTCAATATCAATGTGAATTCTGCTTGTAATTGTAATATAAATAAATATAATACTACTTTAAATATGAACATAACTCACTAGTGAGTGTGTCTTATTTGATAGTTTACTTGTCTAAAATAACATTGATAATGATAGTCATAACTGTCATGTGTTGGATAAAGGATATTATTATTATTATTAAATCAAGAATTAAGCTAACATACCATCAGTCATGCAGGAATACTCACAATAATAGCATCTCGAATATTCTTCTTGATATCCTCAATCTTCTGTTTCTTCTCGCGTTCGCTGAATCCGTTCACGTGAAGGATGCGCATTTGTTTCACGATGGTGGACTTGCCCGACTCGCCAGCGCCGAGGAGCAGCAATCTATGGGTCGCTCGGTATACCTAAATATAAAAATTGTATTTACTTGTGTATTACCAAGTACAAGACAAAGCAATATAAGAAACTATTTAAAAGAAAAACTATATGTGTTCTTCATAAATAAAAGTGGTGCTAGAGGTTATTAATAGATAAATTTAGTGAAAAAGCCCATCTGCATTATCATAAAGAAACGGATCAGAGCCTTTTATTTAGAATTACCGCCCACTTAATCAAGAATCGCTGGGACCAATCAAATTAATTTTTTTCTTAGAAAAAGATATATTATAAGTCCGCATCATATGGGATTTTTTTTATTAATATCTTTATTCGAAATTTTACTTTGGCATCAAGTTCTGCTTTGATCGAGATGAAAATTAAGCAAAAAAATAGTAGTCACGTGATTCGCATTATCTGTCAAATTTAAATTTTTTCCAAAAAAATAATTCAAAAGTGGGGTCATACATACAATCTTGCGGCTTCAGAAGAATTTTTCTGGTCACTCAAAAAATTAGGAGCATATCAATTTGTTCATTTCTAGTATAACTAACCATTTTATCTGATTTACAATGTAAGTTTAATAAACGAAGACATTACAATTTTAATTTAAAACCATATTGGTTTTCAAAACCATTCCATTGTTTTTCAAAGCCGCCTTTATATTTCTTTAGAAAAGAGAGGGCGGCAATAATGCATAACGCTTTTTAATTTGCGATTGGGACTTAAGGCAAGGCCAAATTTTTCGTGTCAATTTTAAAATAGCATGGGAGTGTATGGTATCAAATTGTTGAATTAAAAAATGCTCGTTTTAAATATCCTAGTGAACTATCATCGTTCTATGTGGAAAAATGGAGTAAACGTCAAGAAAACAAAATTTCATTTTTTAAACGATTGTGAAACTTAGAAAGTCAATTATTATGACATAATTTTAATATACTACTTGACGATAAATTAACAGATTTAATTAATTTGAAGCACTCAATAAATTGAAAATTATGCCAATAAATGCAGACTCATCTCTTATGCATAATCTCAAAATTTCATTTTAATATCTATAAATATAAGAAAGTTATAGGAGTGAACGTCTTTTGTGAAACACCCGGTAGGGCATGATTTATGAAAACTATCCAGAATAGGGAACTTTCCAATTTTTTTTTTAATAATATGATTTAGTTAGTAAAGTATTCCCCAATTATTACTCCTTAAAAATCAAAAATAACTTGGTAAAAATTCTTTAAAGTTTCGCGCGTGTCGAAAGCATTTCAAACGATCTCTAAAGCGCGCGAAGCCCGATGACGTCAGGGGGTATGACTTTTGGTCATCCGTCATCCGTCATCTTGACACTCCTGACAGGTGCCGAGCGACCCAATTTGCATTTGGATTGCCGTGTGTTCGTGTTATTGTATTGTTGTTTAAGCTATCACCTCCATTTAAACAGGTCGTGTCGCTTGACGCGTGGATGTCAAATCTGACAAATCATCAAATTTATTAAAAACCTATAACCTATTTCGTGGATGTCACACACAAATTTGACAAATGATACCCCTTGACGTCACGACTACTAGCAGCGCGTTTTTACCCGCTTGGAATAATTTGAATTTTGGGGCATTTTTAAATCTTTCTAGCGGTCTTTTGGGACGAAATATGTTGTTTTTTTTGCTGCCATATGTTTTATGACAATATGTACTTATGATTTATAGAATTTTTTCCCCATTTAAAATTTTTGTCAAGTTCCCTATTAAATGTTAAATGTAAAAATATAAAATATAGAATACTATGTTTCATTTAAGAAATTTAAGTCGATACACGTAGTATTTTTATGATCCACACAACTTTTTTCTAAAAAAAAAATGCTTTTCAAAAAACATATATTTCACGGGTCCGAGCGATTCTTGATTAAGTGGCGGTATTTTATATAAAAACATGTTATAAATAGCGATAGGGATCGATCTAATAGAATCCTCGATTTTAAGGAGTGAGTGAGACAATATAATATACTAGCCAGTTTGCAACGTCACTTTGCCGGATGCAGGTAGGAGGGTGTATCCAGGGGATAAGGTCCACCTGAGACGGTGTCTTCCAGTCAGCGGCACAAAGTATAACTAAGCAATTTGAGGTTAGTTTTGCTTCTTAATTAATGACGTTGACATCAGTTTTTCAGGTTAGTTTTGTCAGTCAAATCATGACAAGATGTCAAAATATCAAAATCAACTGCCATTTTGGTTCAGTTGTCGGCTATACCTACATTTGGTTTGTATCTTTACTAACCTTACAGCATTGTTGCAGTTCAAACTATACGGCTAAGGCTACGTTAAATTCATAGATGACACAATGAGTCACCAACAATAAAGCGTGTTGATGCAGCCACTAACGACAAGCCTTTTCACTGCTAAATTAAAACATTGTTGCCGCCTGTCTGTTTGACTTGCTGCATGATTCTCTCCCCACTACCATAACCATACCGTCACGCACATCGCGGTGCCTGGATTGCCTTGCACTGGCATAATATATCGTCGGCTTAGTGCAAAAATTCATTAAGTCAAAATTGACAGTTTTGAGTAAAACCCAGTTTTAAGAAATGGCGGAGTTTAAAGTGATTTATTAAAAAAATGTGCAAAAATATGCCTACGAAGTTGTAGCATATAATATTTTCAACCTTTTGACGTTCCAACGTTAATTACATGAAAACATATTGACTGCCATGTTTTCTATTTCTAATAGAATTAAATGACAACTCTCACTATTCAATACATACCTAGGCTACAACGTATATGATGGGTAAAATATGAATGATGTGCGGTTTGTATAACTTGGTTTTTATTTGCAATTGTTACTACTTTTCAAAATGGTTGAAATAAGTAGTTTTTACTTTCTTACTTAAGAAACATCCAGTTTGTATTAGTGTATTACGTATTTTGCTATTTTTCAACGAAATAAACCCTATTTTAGATATACTTGCTGTCGCTTTTTATCTACTTTTATTTGTATAACATTTAACACCTAATGCAACGGTAAAATCATTATGAAAATCGGTCCAATTACCCCGGAGTAATCAGGGTACATATTATTATCAAAAACATAAAATCGGCTGGAATTGAGAACCTTCTATTTTATTGTCTGTTAAAAATGCTTAAATCTTAAAAATTCCAATAAAATACGATATGCAGCAAAACACCACGACATCACATCAGTGAATTTGAGACATCTGTTGCCGAGGCGCTGCATTTATAACTATAGATTTACGATCAACTCCACAATGGCGGCCAAACCGTCTCCAATACAGTTTAAAACAGGGTTGTCAAGTTTTCTCGAAGATCCGCTATTCTTATAGTTTGATATTCAATGCTAACAGTAAAACGATATGACCTACGTCGTCCACGGGGTAAACGTCAAAATGTTCCTTATTTTTTTTAATGAATAGGCCTGTATTCTGTGCCACTCACTCCCCCTTAAATCCCAGGTCTTGGATCCAGTGGCGGCTCGTGGGGTAGAGCCACAGTGCCATGGCACTACCTGCCCTCCTGTCTAGCGTCCTGCCCTTTACAAATTACCAAAACCTATTAAAATTAATATTCTCGTTTTTAAAGCAATTAGCAAAATAATTTTAAAATGGAACGCAGTCGGGTGCAAATTTCCATCTAAAAGGAAGCGATTATGCGTAAAACGGTAACGTAGCTTCCGCGCCAAGCGCGACGAGGCACACGGGAGGTGACGAAACGCCATCACCTCAATAAAAAAACATTGGAAAATGACCTTGAATGCAAGCAGGCAAAAATCTCGGCGACGTAGCCAGGCTCTCTTCGTTTGACCGTTTGATGTTAGACGTTTCAAACAGCTGATGTTCGCGTCGCGTCCTGATTTGTTTTCGTTCGGCCAGCTGATTTAATGTAGGGTTAACGAACTTTTTATTTTAGAAATACATAAGTAATGAATACTATTAGATTTTTAAAGGAAACTCCTTTTTCTACCATTTCCTTAGAACAGAAATTGGAAATTAAGGAATTAGGACGACCGTTACCAGATTTAAATATAGAAAAAACTCAGGGCGGACAGAAAGTGCGTTTACGTTAATTTAATAAAAATATTTATGGAAAAAATACTTGGGTGTGCGGTTGTGATGAATCTAATAGACTATTTTGTTTTATGTGTGTTTTATTTGGTGGGGAGCAAACTTGGCCCAAAAAGGTACAGATGATTTAGTCCATATCTGGGACAAACAACACATGAAAAATCGAAGGTACATTTAAACAATATATTTAATTTCAGTATGCTTGGTAAAATTAACATTAAAACTCAATTAAATTCTGCATATCACAATGAAATGATGAAGAAAAACGAACAAATTGATAAAAACAGATACATATTAAACCAAATTATAAACTGCGTTCGGTTTTGTGGTGAATTTGAGTTGGCTTTGAGAGGTCATGACGAAAAAGAGACGTCGGAAAATAGGGGTATATTTCGTGAATTAATAAATTTCAGCTCAGAATTAGACAAACTCTTAAAGATCATATTGAAAAATCAAAAGTATTTAAAGGAACATCAAAAACCATACAAAATGAACTTCTGGACTGTATGTTAGATGTGTATCATGATGAAGTCATAAAAGAAATAAAGGACTCTCCGTTTATCGCTGTTATCGCAGATGAAACCACTGACATTGCTTGTGATTTTCAACTTGTTATCGTGTTAAGATATGATTGTAAATTCATAAATTAAATTAGGTGCCTTTTTGCTTATTTTTCCTACTTCAAAAGCAAGAACTATTAACAAAAAAAGGGCGTGGCACCCAAATTTTTTTTCCTGCGGCGCTAAGGGTTTAGCTGGCCCTACTTCACTAAAATTGCACGAGCCGCCACTGCTTGGATCTAACTAACTCGGCCACCGTCCAAAATTGCCGGATAAATATAAACCTCACCTGTTTTTCCTTAGCCAGCTGCCTGTTGATCTGATCGCTGATGCGCTTCTGCGAGCGGATATCCTCGGTGGCCTGCGCCCCATCCCGGTCCCCGAAACAGCCCATGGCCGCCAGGGGGGACCACCTGCACGGCCAAAAGTTAGAAAAAAACATAGTATGCACGTCGATTATACAAGACAACACTAAGCAACCACCTTGTGGTGAAGGAAGCCATCCTACTTATGGTGCGAAAAACGATCGATATATCTGCGCAGAGTATGAACTGCGCAGATATGGTGTGCTTGCTTTAGGTGGTACAGTACCCGCCGAGTACCTTTACAAATAGGTAGATAGGAAAGATGTTTCGTATACTTTTTACATGAAAAATGTCTATACGATTTCAATTTCACATTGTAATGGTCTTTGACACCACCTGTCAATATGTCAAATCGTTTAAAAAATGATATTAATGAAAAAACTATAAGGTCTTATGTATATTGACGGTGGAAAGTTGAAAAAATCGCAAAAAAATTCTCTTGTCAAAATTTGACACCTGTCAATATGTCAAAATTATTACAATAACCGATAGTAATGAAACAAACGTGGGGTCGTATAGATATTGTCGCTAAGAACAGAAATTTTTTTTTTTAATTCTACCCATCAAAACAAAATTTTGACACTTTTTTTTTTAATTTTTAAATTTGTTGTCGTTTGTTCGGGTTTGTATGTATGTTTGTTCGTAACCGACTTCTTTGGACCCGATTTTGACCCACTTTAAACGGTCAGATTTAATTTAAATTTTGTAGACTTATCAAGAACCGCTGACAATACAATAATCTAGCTCAATCTACTCAAAAAAAAAAAATTTCTTAACAATAACTCAAACTAAAAAATGAAAAATAAATATAGTTTAATAAAACTAAAAAACACGCTTTAATAATTAATTCAACTAAAAAGTGGAAAATAAATACATACTTATAGTTTAAAATAATTCATGAAATTCTTAATATAGGCAGAAAATAATAATGAACGATAAACATTAGTATTATTGTAAAAAAAAGCGTGGGGTGCTCGATATACGAAAAATATAGCACAAAGCGACCCACGCTTTTTTCACAATAATACTAATGTTTATCGTTCATTATTATTTTCTGCCTATATTAAGAATTTCAAGCATTATTTTAAACTATATTTATTTTCCGCTTTTTAGTTTGATTAATTTTTTAAACTATGTTTATTAAACACAAAAGTTTGACAAATTGTTTTTTTAACAACTTTATATGTAGTTAAGAAACGACATCACGGATTTTAATGCGGTTTGTAGAGTTTGAAAGCTTGTTTCTTGCAAATTAATAGTGTGGTACGCCAATGACGTAACGAATGCACTTTAATATTATACAGGGTGGAAAAGAAAGCCGTGCAAAAATTAAAATTTCAAGGTAGTCACATTTTATTGGTAGTGTTTTTTCATGTTATACATAGTTTTATAACCTAAGTTATATCTTATGGACAAAACTGAAGACATCAGCCCTGATGACTGTTTACGCAGTTTGTTTTCTAGCAAATGCACTAATTTAGTTTATTTCTTAAAAAGAAAAATAATTAATGATCCTAAGATCGGGTGTCCCAAACTACAAAGAGTATGATAAAATTAGGATAATTGAGTTATTCAAATTTAAAAAGTTGGACCAAAGATATTTGCTAGGAGGTCGTTATATACCGGGTGTCCACGGAAGGTGGTTCGCCCCTTTAACTTTTTTGTTTTTCAAGATAATGGAATAAAATTTGGGGGATTGGTAAACGACATAAAACTGCATTTTTTGACAGGTGACTCAACATTATGGAACTTCCGGTTTAACCGGAAGTGACATACACTTTCAATTTTAAAATGGGACACCTGGTATATTTTTCCTTTTTTCACTCCATATGACATTTTAAATAGCGATGTGTCACTTGTCACTTTTTGTCACCAAGATTTTTTTTTCCCAAATTTATTGTTTTATCTAGAAGGCTATGAATGAATACCTTAAAATATCACTTATTTCAGTTATTTTTTTAACTTGGGGAAAATACAATTTTACTATTTTTGGTTCAATGCTATGTGCTGTGTAAAATTTAATCTTTAAAGTTGTATAACTATTTTTTTTTAAACGGCAACATGGTGGCTCGTCGGGTTAAGAAAAAATAGGATTTTTTACGAATATTTTGATACCACACACTATTAGGTTTTAGAAAAGCTGCCATTAAAAAACTGTAAAAAGTTAACTTGGAACTTTCTTAAAATGAAGCATCTTTTGAGAATAAATTTAGATTTATATATAAGTGCATCAAGTGACCAGCAAACAGATAAAAAAAATCATGCCTTGAAGAAAATTGACATGCCGACAGCTTCTTCCAAAGTAAATTAGTTTGTTGTTTAAAAAACATGGAAAACAATAGTTTTACAAGGATTGAAAAAGTTGATATGTTATTCGTGTTTGGAGAATATAAAAAGAATTCAACCGATGCTGCACGACTAGGCACAAAGATATCCTAATCGGCGTCATCCAACCCGGCAACTGTTACACAAAACAAAACTGGTTCAGAAAATGCGAAATGAGCCTGACAATAACTTACTACTTGATGCATTTAAATCTAAATTTATTCTCAAAAGATGCTTTATTTTAGGAAAGTTCTAATTTAACTTTTTAAAGTTTTTTAATGGGAGCTTTTCTAAAACCTAATAGTGTGTAGTATCAAAATAATCGTAATAAAATCCTCTTTTTTCTTAACCCGACTAGCCACCATGTTGCCGTTTAAAAAAAATGAGTTATACAATTTTAAAGATTAAATTTTATACAGCACATAGCATTGGACCAAAAATAGTAAAATTGTATTTTTGCCAAGATTACAGAATTGAAATAAGTGATTTTAAGGTATTCATCATAGCCCTCTAGATAAAACAGTAAATTTGGAAAAAAAATATTTTCTTGGTGACAAGTGGCACATCGTTATATTTTAAAATGTCATATGGAGTAAAAAAAAAGGGAAAATATACCAGGTCACTTCCGGTTAAACTGGAAGTTCCATAATGTTGAGTCACCTGTCAAAAAATGCAGTTTTATGTCGTATACAAATCCCATAAATTTTGGTCTATTATCTTGAAAAACAAAAAAGTTAGAGGGGCGAACCACCTTCCGTGGACACTCGGCATATTTATATATGTTTATTATACCGTAACCGTAAAGAGTTACATTCGAAGAATTTCTTTTGTGACAATGCTTTGTTGTTATTGTACGATTTTTTTTGCTAACCTTACGTGGACCCCTAACGGAATGCTCGCGGACACCCGGGGGTCCGTGAACCCAGCTTGAGACACGCTTCTCTAAAGACAATCCAATGCGGTTCTGATAAAATTAATGGTTTCGTAGCTAAATTTTATGGCGGGTACTGTACCTACAATCTACACTCGCTACGTTGCAACTACGAAGCATCATACACGTTGTTTGACCGAAAAATTACCAAGACAACATTGTCATTTATTTAAAAAAAAAATATTGTGGCATATCGAACAAATGTGTATCTATTTTTTATATTGGAATACACAGGGAACCAAGTTTAATGGATACCCTAGGACGGGTAGACCACGACGGCCGTTTCGTCCTTGTTAGGACTCTACGGGCAACCATAACCCAAGCAATTCCAAGAACGACGGTAAAATGTACTAAAATCCTCTTTGCAAAATCAAAGCGGCCATCAATATAATGAACTCCAATATAATAGGCAGTCACACTGGTAATAATCGAAAGGTAGACAACTAAATAAACCACGAAGTGCATCACAATCCAGTATAGGGAACGCTATTTGCGTTTTCACTGAAAACATATGCCATTTTGCAGACCAGAAAACAGATCAACGCTGGCACCCACTAGAATGCGCGCAATCCGTTTAAGTTTTGAGCCATAAAATTGTTTATCTTCTAAACAACAAACGCGCATTCTTGTAGGTGCCGGCGTTGATCTGTTTTCTGGTCTGCAAAATGGCAAATGTTTTCGGTGAAAACGCAAATAGCGTTCCCTATACTGGATTGTGATGCACTTCGTGGTTTATTTAGTTGTCTACCTTTCGATTATTACCAGTGTGACTGCCTTTTATATTGGAGTTAATTCCGCTGGGATGTTGCTACGGTGTATTGATGGCCGCTTTGATTTTGCAAAACGGCTTTGAGTACATTTAACCGTCGTTCTTGGAATTGCTTGGGTTATGGCTGCCTGTAGAGTCCTAACAAGGACCCAGTGTTGCCACAGCTCGCCCGATCGGGCGAGATCTCGCTCCTTTTATTGCTAAATCGCTCTGCCGCTCCCCTTTATCAAATCTCGCTCGCTTTATTGCTTGGACATTGGACATTGCTTAAATTGCTTTTATGGTATATATTGTTTGTATTTTGTGATATAGATGCCAATAGATGGCGCGGCAAAGGAAATGTTATTATAGTTGTGGTGGTTGCCTACAAGCGAACAAGCGTCAAAGAGAACTTAAATCGGTCGGAAAATCGGAGCAGTGAAGTAAACAGCTGACAACATAGACACTTCCACCTTCCCAAAAAGAAGAGAAAGAAGAAGAAATCAGCTGATATTTTTCATTTATGCTTTTTCCTACAATTTTGAAACGACGAAAATTTGTTTTTAGTTCTTTAGGAAATTAGTAGGTACCTAGATATATTTTGTTTATATTTGATCTCATTATTTGTAATGTTTTTGTTGACTTGTGAGCATAGTTGTGAGTAATATTAATAAATGTTTTTTGTTTAACGTCTTTTGTGTTTAAATTTTTAAATAAAAAAATGTCTATTTAAATTTCTTTAAAATTTAAGGTTCTTTTGTGGTTCTTTCCATAGATATAATATAACTTTTCATAGACAATTTTTATATGTCTATGGTTATTTCTTATTAGCCATATTATAATAGTTTAGCTATTCTGGTATAGATGGCAATATTGGCAATACCTCTAATGTATATGTAGTTGCCTGTGTTGGATCTATCCTATTATTAAACAGGAAAAAGAAGTTAAGGAAAGTAATATATTAAAATTTAAGATTTCAAATTTCAATTTAGTGGTCTTTTGATTGATTGATCGTTTTAATGCAGGCGCAAAAATCTCGCTCTTTCCATTATAATCTCGCTCATTTGTAACACGTCGGCTCGCCCCAAAAAATATAGGTCTGTGGCAACGCTGCAAGGACCACACGGCCGTCGTGGTCTACCCGCCCCCAGGGTATCCATTGTGCTTGGATCTCTGTGTATTCCAATATAAAAAATAGTTACACATTTGTCCGATATGCCACAATATTCTCTTTTTAATTATTTTCGCGGACACTATATTATCTTCTAATTGTCATTTATTGTTTAAAGGTGGAAGACAATGATGTTTCTTGAATGACAGAAGAATTATGGCCTTGCATTGTCTTTATTTGTCTTAAATTACAACGTTTCAACTGGTAAGTATCTACAGTCGTCTTCAGGTGAATACTGAGTATAGTGGAGATACTTACCAGTTAAAACGTTGCTATTTACAAAAATGCATGTCCAAAACTCTTCTGTTATTTGTTGTCATTTTTTATATATTTCCTATAATCTACATCATTGGAAATTGTGTAATAAAAAAAATACTCCCACCTGGTATTTAACCAGTTTTCTTTGCCTCTTGGGCTGGATAGTAAGTATATGTTGTTACTTGTTTTAAAATTCAACGTTTCGTTCTTTAATTACCATCATCAAATTTCTAAAGCTTAGATGTCCCTAAAACCCTATTTAAAATTCCAGGTCCGTATTTGACTTAGACCATGCATGCATGGTATCGCAAGAACGAAACGTCGAATTTTAAAACTAATGCCGCCATCTTTTAGAACTTAAAAACGGCTATAAAAGTGTTTTTTGTTCCACAAATTATTTGTGGAGACGACTGTGTGTTTTTTCCCCATAAATATATTGTAGTTCTTGATTAAATTTTTGTCAATATCGTTTTAATCTTTACATGTTTAGGGCCCCTTGGTGTTCTTAAATCTATTAAACCCAAAAATGCACATTGCACAACTAGGTAAATAAACCAACCATAAAAACACACACTATACAGGGTGTTTCAGGAGGAAGGCTCATCCCTATAACTTTTTTATTGTTTAAATTACCGAAATAAAATTTGGTCGGTTTATACCGTGCATCAAAGAGGGCATTGCATATAAGGACGTAATGCTTAATACCTGTTGGGTGTCGTAACTACCTGAATTAACAATCAATCAGTTATTCCGCCATCTTTGACAGTCGTTACAAGTAATTGGATTCATCGCTAATTTTTCCAATTTCTTGAACAATTCACACAATGGGCTTTACGGAACAGCACAAAACATTCATGGTTGAAGCGTATTTTCGAAACGGGGTTAGAGTAAATGGTGAGTGGCAATACAATCCGGGTTTGTGCATGGACGATATTCACGAACAGAATTTAATTAGGTAAGTACGCCTATTTTTGGGACAAACTTGCTTCAAAAAGTTGAAGACACTTTTCCCTATACTTATATTATATAAAAGAAAAAATAAATACCTAGGTACGCGATAACATCCAAGATTGATTATTTTACTGGTATTGTTTGCTTTTTATATTCGATTTTATAATTCTTATAGTTTAATTGACTTGTTCCCTTTCTTTTTAAACTAAAAATATGACGACGAATCATTTTTAAACAAATTTTAGAAACAAACCCTTCAAAACAATTTTCTATCCTCAAAATCTGATAGTTTGCAACTACTAAAAATGCCACCACTATACAATTATTTCCCAACTTGATCAAAAATTGAGAAGAAATTCTAATTTTTTGGCAAGAATTTGGAGCAAACATTAGCTGTTTACACGTAAAAATAAATTGAAGGTCGACTTTTACAATTTCTTGAGCAAGAACTTAAATTTTAAAGCCCGGACCTGTCTATTTTCCCATTCGTCAAATGATAATGTTGCAGTACGCATGTCTAATCGTGTGTAGCTTTGTTTACATGCGCGAGGCCATAAATCTGCCACTTTCGTGATTATTGATTGCTTATCTAAAGATAAATATCTATGATGGGGTGTCATTGATTTTGGAATGGTAAGTCTGACTCGATGTAGCCAAAAATATACATGGTGTTCCATTTAAAAGTCTAAAGTTGAGATAACTTGGGGTTATACCGGAAGTGAGAAACTGGCATCCGTCATCTTATAAAATGCAAAATAATATCACCAAGGTTGGCAGGATATAATTATATCCGTGATAAATATCCTGAGACATATCTTGATAAATATCATACCTATTTATGCGACGATATCCTGATATATCAATATTTTTTTTCTAAAATTCTATTCATCAGTATAAAAATATTGCGCCGCTGTCGCTGGTGATTCCCCATCTTTCCAAGACGTTGACCACCAATCGTTCCTTGCCGCGTGGCATTTTTATTTAGTTCCGATTTCTGATTGAACGGAGCAATTTTTTTTTTCAAATTTTGCTGTTTGTTTTATGAAATAAAAATTTTATAATGCCAAAAATAAAAAATCCAGTTTGGGTTCATTTAGGTTTAATTAACAAGCCCAGTAATTCTGGGTTTTAAGTTGAACCCTTGGTTGAACCATAGTTAAAAGCAAAAATATATGACGTGTTCATATTCATAAACTTGTATTTTTTACCTACATTTTACATTCCTAACAGAGAAGTACCTACTAAAAAAACTTGTTATTGTGATAGCAACTATCATGGAATAGAATTGAAATACAAATTTACAGGTTTATAACATGTTTATATTAAATTAAGTGTTTTTAAATTTTTAAAATACATCTTTACAGAAAACAGATGAAATAATTTAAAATATAAATAAGTATCCAAATTTGGATATATATCGGATATTTGGATATTTATATAAATATCATGATATTTGCCATCCCTGAATATCACAAATAAACCCACCAACTTTCATTTCTATAATTTAAACAATAAAAAGTTATAGGGGCAAGCGTTCCTCCTGAAATACCCGGTAGATATTATAGACTAAAAACTATACTTACTGTTATAAGTACACAAAACTAAACAAAAAGCTAAGAAGCCCCATCCATTATAAGGACAAAATATAGGGATAATTACCAACAATCGGCCCCCTTGTCGGCGGCCACGGGGCCACACTCCGGGCCTGAAGCCACCGTGGTTAGTTTGCCCGAAAACTGTCACTCAGATCCTGACCATTCGATCTCGACGACGATTGAAGAACTTTTTTACTTGGTTCACGGTCCCACAGCCATTACTGCTCGCTTATAATGTCCAACATGGTCTTTGACAGACGTGAATTTGTTACTAAGGTCGTTATTACCTAATGCAGTTGACACCACCAATCAGTCCAATCGACACAGATAAAATCTGAAAAAAAAAATGTATTTGGTAAGTACAGTTTTGTTCATTAAAAAACGGTACACCCAACTTGATGTGGTGTAAGTTCTTTTTAACACGCTTTTATTAGCTTCACCTGTATGTCTGGTTGTATGTATGTTTGTAACCGACTTCTTTGAACCCGATTTTGACCCACTTTAAACGGTCAGATTTAATTTAACACGCTTTTATTAGCTTCACCTGTATGTTTGTTTGTATGTATGTATGTTTGTTACCGACTTCTTTGAACCCTATTTTGACCCACTTTAAACGGTCAGATTAAATTTAACACGCTTTTATTAGCTTCACCTGTATGTTTGTTTGTATGTATGTTTGTAACCGACTTCTTTGAACACGATTTTGACCCACTTTAAACGGTCAGATTAAATTTAACACGCTTTTATTAGCTTCACCTGTATGGTTGTTTGTATGTATGTTTGTAACCGACTTCTTTGAACCCGATTTTGACCCACTTTAAACGGTCAGATTTAATTTAACACGCTTTTATTAGCTTCACCTGTATGTTTGTTTGTATGTATGTTTGTAACCGACTTCTTTGAACCCGATTTTGACCCACTTTAAACGGTCAGATTTAATTTAAATTTTGTAGACTTATCAAGAACCGCTGACAATACAATAATCTACTAATAGCTCAATCTACCCAGAAATATTTGTTTTCTTAACTCAAACTAAAAAATGAAAAATAAATGGGTATTGTTTAAAAAAACTAAAAAACACGCTTTAATAATTAATCAGACAAAAAAGCGGAAAATAAATATAGTTTAAAATATTTCTTGAAATTCTTAATATAGGCAGAAAATAATAATGAACGATAAATATTAGTATTAGGTATTGTGAAAAAAGCGAGGGGTGCTCGATATACGAAAAATATAGCACAAAGCGCCCCACGCTTTTTTCACAATAATATTAATGTTTATCGTTCATTATTATTTTCTGCCTATATTAAGAATTTCAAGAATTATTTTAAACTATATTTATTTTCCGCTTTTTAGTCTGATTAATTATTAAAGTTTTTTAAACTATATTTATTTTGATACGTAATTTAAAAGTGCATGGTGGCAATTGTTTATACACTGGAACGTCAAACAAAATGTATATAATAACCTGAAAAAAAAACCCGTTTTATAATATAAAAACTTATTATTATTTTATCATTTGAAGTGAAGGAAAAAAGACTGCCATACAAATACGTACATTATTTGTGCATATTTCGGCAGAAGTCAAGAACGTTTATTTTACATCTTTAAGTAGTATTAATTGCCTACTTGTACATAACAAATTTTGTATTAAATAAACGTCTAAATTATTAATTATTATTATCAATAGCAAGGGGAAAGTCTGATGAAGCTATTGTTTTAGTCTATTTTGATTTTTTTTTCTTTGATTGTTTATCCTGATTTAAAATGTCTAAAAATCCGTTGGCTAGTTTAAATTCCATGTTAAATTCATGGGTACACTGGTACACATGGGTAGGTAAGTATTTTGGATGCACAAATATCATTAGATATTTAAAAACGAATATCATCAAGCACCGTAATGTACAAAGTTTTGAGTTAACTGCTAAAAATTACAACCAACTTGGTTTTTAAGATTGAATTATCAACGTCGTTCAATTTATTGCCAACCTATATCCGCTTTGTTTTTTTAAGTTTATTATTTTTTAAACTAACATTTAAATAAAATCAGTATCGTCGGCGCATTACTTAGGTAATATCTGATATATTACAAAAATATCAATTTATTTCATTGCTAATTTTGGGAGAATTGTATAGTGAAAGAACAATGAGCGACAATGACATAATAATGTAAAAAAAAATCTTATCCGATATTTTTCGCTATACAATTCTCCTAAAATAAGTTATGAAATTCCTTGATATTTATTAAATATGTCAATTATTACCTATAGAATATCAAGTCGATACTGATTTTCTTTAAATTTTGTATAAAATCTAGAAAACATAAATAAATCTACGCGAAATAGGTTATAGGTTGGCAAGCATGTTGATACTCCCACCTTAAAGGAGTTTATTACACTATTTGAGCAGACTGTACTTTCTTGAAGCGAGTTCCATGTGTATTCTACCCATTTCATGAGAAAGTTCTTTCTTGGAAATGTCGCGGATTTTTCTTTGCTTAATTTTGTTGTGTGAAGCTGTTGATTCTGATTTAAATGAAACAAATTTCTCAAGTTACAAGAATAAAAGTATTTTAAAAGTTTTTTTTTATCGCTCCTAGTTCTTCTTTGCTTCAGAGCAGTTAACCCAAATCTTTTAAGTCTTTAAGGATAAGGTAGTCCTCTTAATTCAAATGGAATTCTGGTAACCCACCTTTGGACCCAAAATTTCAATGTATTTGATGTAGTAGGGGTTCCAAATATTGTATCCGTATTCAATTTTTGGTCTAATATAGGAAGTGTACAATTTCTTTGCAATTAGTAGAGACTGATCTTTAAAAGTCTTTTGCACCATGAAAATAAAATTATTGGTTTTCTTTACCATTTTAATAATATGTGCTTCCCATTTTAAATTAGAAGAAATTAGTAACCCCAAATCTGTCTGTTCTGTAATGCTAATAAGTTAAAGATTATTTAGCAAATATGTTTCACAAGGGTTATTTGGGCCAATATGCAATACTGTACATTTTGATACATTAAGCTTCATGCACCACTGGCTTGTCCATAACTCAATACGCCTCAGATCCCTGTCTAAGCATTTATCTTGCCAGAATGGATTCCAGAATAACTTGGTATTGTCTGCAAAGAAAAGTATGATTGTCTCAATATTCCATGACAAAACGCTAACATAAACCAGAAACTGTAATGGTCCTAAAACAGATCGTTGAGGGACCCCACTCATAACTGGATGTTTATTGGGGGATAAAATACCGTTGTCACCCTTCTTATAAAGTGGAGTAACTACTGCTTGTTTCCAGATTTCTGGACCACCCTGTATGGTGAACTCTGGGTGACGGAATCGTAGGGGAGCATTCCTGTCCCTCTCTCGGAAAAATGGTCTTAGCAGGTCCATGTTGTGTGGCTTATTTGAGAACCTTCTTGTAAGTGCTGAGCAGCGTTCTTGAATAGGTTGTATCCTGGTTCTTGAGTAGAGATAGTCATTTGATGGGTTATGCTGGTCTCTGTGCATTAGTGAGTAAGGGGTGTCAGTATTCTATAAGTGGTTGGCAGATGGACTTGTAAATTTTAACTGCTGTTTCGATTGATACTCCTTGATTTTTATAGGTTAGACTTCTAAAATGTTTTGCTCTAGATATTAACGTTTTTTTCACTAATTTTGTATGGCTATTGAAGTTTAGTTTGGTATCTATTGTTATTCCCAAGTATTTTGCTATTGCAGATGGAAGGATGGTGGTGTGTTCTACTTGGAGCTTTGGTGTTGACAGTGAAATTACATGATTGAATATTAACAGTTGAGATTTTGCTGGATTAACTTGCAGTTTCCATTTATTAAACCATGCCAAGGAGCCAAGGTTACTTGTAGGTACTTCATTTTGGAGGTTTTCCATTACCTTGTTGACATTTCTGCCATGTGCTATGATTGCTGTGTCGTCAGTAAATTTTAAGAGATAGGTTTGTGAATTTTGAAGTATTTGGGAAGTCATTGCAAATGAGGTTGTATAAAAGCGGAGATAACCCTGATCCTTGAAGCAGACCTTGTTCTGGGGTAAATTCTCCTGAAATGTTATTATTGATTTGGACAGCTAGTTATCGGTCTACCAAAAATTCTTTTAAAAGCCATTTAAGGCTATTGGGGACTTGGAAGTGAATGTAGTTTAAAAAGGAGTCCTTTGTGCCAGACGCTCTCAAATGCCTTTTTTATGTCCAGAAATAAAGCTGCACATTTTTGGTTGTTAAGTTTTTCTGTTTGTAGATTTGAAATCAGGATCATTAATGGTTGAATTGTTGAATATTTTGATTTGAAACCAAATTGGTCAGCTGGGATTTTGTTTATTGTAATGTTTTCCAGAATAGATCGGATGATTTTCTCAAAAAGTTTTCATTTTCCCTAACTGAAAGCTCTTCTTGTTCAATATTTTCGTCGTTGAAATATTCTTTAAACCATCTTTCCACGTTTTGGAAGTTCTCCTGATTAAAATCTATATTTTTTTCTATTTCGTAGTGATCCTTGTAGTGCCCAAGAAAGACTTCTACTTTTTCGGGATCTGTAGAGTAGCATTTTTCATTTTGTTTTATATCAGGATGTTTGTGTTTCATTTATATTTGGTAAGATTGTTGACTTTTTGATAGAAGTTCTTACCCCTTGCCTCATTGATGTTCTGACATATTTTTAGCCAACAATTTGTTTTGAACTGAGATATCATGTTTTGGATTATTTTGTTGAATTGGTTAAGCCTTGTTTTTATCAGGGGGTCTGGATTAGCCTGGTAGTCTCGTAGCATTTTTCTTTTATCTTTGATATATTAATAATAATCTTTATTGTCTAACAGATACATGACGTCCATTTAAAAGACAATTTATAATATTTACAATAGTACGTAGTGACAAAGTAGGAATAAAAGTTACAGCAATTGAGTAGGTATTATTTATTGTAGTAAGAACTTGGGTTTTAGTACTTTGTTGAGTTGGATAGTAGACAGCTCGTGAATGTCAATGTTACCACAGGTATTGTTAACTAGCTCCATTCCCCTGTATATTGGTGTTTTAATTAAAAAGTTAGTAGTGGGGGTAGGTAGGAAAAATGTAGGAGGAGATCTTGTAGGGCGCGTTGGAACATACAAGCTGATTTGAGCTAGTAGCTCAGGGCAGTCAATATGGGACTTAAGTATGTTGAGTAGAAATTGTGTGGAAGTAAAGTTCCTGCGATTAATTAGGGAGGGTAATTGAAATCTTTGTAAAAGTTGGTTTTGTTCGATTCCTCTACGAGGGAAGACTCCATCGCCTCTGAATGCCAGGTATTTAGCAAACTTCCTTTGCACGTTCTCAAGTTGACCTATGTAGCGGTTGTATATAGGGTGCCAGATAAGGGAGCCGTATTCTAATTTAGATCTGACATAGCTAAAATATAGAGTTTTGAGCACTTGAATGTTTTTAAACTCCCTACAATTTCTCATTATAAATCCCAGTACCTTTATGGCACTTGAACAGATTGAGTCGATATGGGTAGCAAATGATAGTTTTGAGTCATAAGTAATACCAAGATCTTTTACTGTGTTGCATTTTTCGATGGCGGAGCCGCCCAGTCCATAGTTAAAGTTTATATTGTTAAATTTATTTGAAAAGGTCATGCAGCAGCATTTATTGATATTTAGTGGCAATTTATTAGCCGCGCACCAATGCTCGATAGCTATCAAGTCTTTCTGGAGCGCCAGACAGTCTGCAACAGTATGCACCACTCTATATATTTTAAGATCATCGGCAAAAATTAACGCTTGACTTGTAATATCCTTGACAATATCATTTATAAAGAGTGAAAATATTAATGGTGCGAGGTTACTGCCTTGTGGCGCTCCGCTAGATGCATAGAACCTGGGTGAGCGATGGCCACGCAATTCCACATATTGCGCCCGGTTCTTTAGATAAGAGCTGAAAAAAGAGATAAGTTGGCTGTTAAAACCCATTGCATCAATCTTCCTCAAAAAGATGGAATGATCCAGTCTGTCAAAGGCCTTCGAGAAGTCAGTATACAGGACATCGACCTGTAATCGGGCGTCCAGTGCTTGCCCAACATATTGGGTAAAGCATGCTAAGTTGCTTATTGTACTTCGGCTATTAAAAAATCCATGTTGGTGGGGCGTGATAAGTTGCTTCACCTGGCTAAAAATGCACTCATATATAGACATCTCAAAGACCTTCGCAAAGGCTGACAGAATGGAGATAGGACGATAATTCGAGATATCGTTTATATTGCCTTTTTTAAATATAGGTGTAATCCTTGCCTCCTTCCATATGTTGGGAAAGGTAGCAGTTTTTAGTGACAGGTTAAATATAAACGAGAGCGGCTTCACCAACGCAGATGCACAGTCCCTGACAAGAAAGCATGGTACTTTATCTGGTCCTTGAGTATTTTTGTTTTTTAGTTTTTTTAGTGACTTTAAAATTGTCTCATCTGTAAGCTTTTCGAGCGAGACAGATGAGTTTTGATTGGATATAAGATTTGGAAAGGCTCCGCCCAGGGGGGTGTCGTACACACTGCCAAAGAATTTGGCAAATGCATTAACTAAATCCTGGGGATCAGAATACCATGATTTACCGTCAGTCATTATTTCAGGAATAGATGTAGAGGTATTTTTCGACTGTATGAATGACCAGAAAGTTTTCGGGTCATTTGATATAGAGTTTTCCACCTTACCAAGGTAGTTATTGTATGCTACATTAATCATCCTTTTTATCTTGGTACGTAGGGTATTATACTGATTTCTATATAGTTGTGAATTAGACCGCTTTAGTTTTTTGAAGATTTTATGTTTGCGCTTTACATGTTTTATAATATCAGACGTGAACCAGACCGGAAAGTTTCTTTTACGTATGATAGATTTAGGAACATGTAGTTCGAAAATATTATATAGCGTTTGATACAGTTTAGTACAACTCTGATTGACATCTAGAGATTTATAGAGATCTGACCAATCAGCGCGCAGGATACCCTCGTAGAGTAATGGAAAATTGGCCCTCCTAAAATTGTACCTAGTTTGTGTTGTATCAACCGGAAATTTTTCTTTTTTTTTTTAAGTAAGTGTGAAATTCATGCTTAGGGTTGGGTGGTATATTGATTATGTATGGTGGTAGCGGGTAAGTAAAATACTGTTGCTTTCTTTGTGGGGTATTTTCTAGCCATGATTTTAGAATCACACTAAACTTAAAATTACACAATATAGGAGGTCCTATATTACAACATATTATTAAATAATATAATGTATAGTGGATTTCACCTTAGTTTTTAATGCTTTGACGTCTCTCTTGTCAAACATATTAGCCAACACGTGATTTTAAAATCCCTAATTCTATAAACGGCTTTCAGGCACGGGCATTCGCTAGATTAACAAGAGATGTATATATAACTGACCGTATAGTTACATGTACATGACGAAGATGCACACTACACAGTTCAATACGTTGCCCTTCAATAAGCTCAAACTCGTCAAAAGCACAACATCGCTCGTATATGCCGTTAGTATGTGCATCTTTGTCTTACGCATTTGCTCTCGCATATCTCTTTTCGTACTTCATTAATTCGATTGTCTCGTCGCGTTCTTTAAATATCACAGAGCCGCATTGGGACTTGGGACACACCGCGCACCGCGTGCATTCTACTGTTAATTCTTAGAGTCTTTAATTCTTGATCGTTCGTGTTATTGTTTTTGGTATTTTTCAGACAGCATTTTGCTTATATTTTGTGCGTATTAGACTTTTTGGTTTTAAACTGCCGGACTGTGTGTATCTGTGACGTGTTTCTTTTTATGCAAAAGTAAGTAAATAATTAGTAATGTCTCGGACGGTGACGACGACATCGACAGCTTGTCAGATGAAGACCAAAAATAATAGGGAACTTGCAACAAAATTAAATTTGAAAACCACAGTGAACCATTATGCTAAAATAAGTTTTACATACAGTTGTATTGAAGAGTGCTTGAGGTATCTGTTCTGCAAACGCATGGACAAAAATCTTTTTTTGTAGTATCTACTTACATTATTTTTTCTTTATTCATTAAAAAAAATACCTAATTCAATAACATTACAAACTTTTATTGTTTTATTATAAACCAACGAAAAGTTAGACCTATTGTAAACTTCAAACTCTTTAGAACCTAGTCTAAAGAAAAAAATATCTACCCGTGAATAAGAAAATAAAAAAGTAAACAATAAGCTATTAAATATAATATATAGATTTTTTCAACTTAACACTGCATGGTCTAAAATCAAATTAAAAAACAAAATAATGCTTTAATAAAAAACGTAGTTAATTATTGATGATACTAGATTCACGACTGCCCCTTGTATATTTTTTATTGTACTAAATTAAGAGTGTGTTTTTACCAAAATAACAGCACTTTATTATATTATGAATAACAATTAAATGAAAATGTTTTTCTGATATTCTATCCTATTTCCATTCCCCTTCAGTGTTTTTTTTTTTGAAATATCTTAAAAATTGCTTAGGTAATTCTCGTTTCCATCCATAATTATTACAACTACAAATAAATTGACCCATGTTCACACATAATTTTTAAGTCCGGCCCTGGCCAATCCTTAAGTTCTGTAAAAAGAAATGTTATAAATGACATGTGTCAGCGGCGGCCATTAAAAACTAAGGTGAAATCCACTATATTACCTCAGGATTTACGAACCATAACTAATTACAAATCTTTTACCCGCAAATGTAAAGACTTTGTATTTAAAAATAGGGTACCTATATATTAAAAGTCTTTTGTAGATCTCTCGAATTATGCTTGTTGCACTGTTTCCCTCTGGATGTGATATTGATAGAAATATGGATTATAGTATAGTATAAAATAATAAATATAATCACGTTCAATTGTGGCACATACAGGTGTTGATCACCTAGGTGCACACCGCAAGTACAATAGTAAATAGTAAATTACTTAAATATTGCTGTAATATGTAGTTTTTGTGAATTGAATTGAATAAATAAATAAATAAATTATTATTAATTAATTTAATTAAGTAGGTACAGGGTTATCCAACCAAGACTAGACAAGGCGATTTTTTAACTTTTCCTGTACTTTTATAAAAAAACTGAAATAGCCATCTTAAGTCATTTTCTCTCGCGAATTCGAATATCTTCAGCAAAAAACAATTGAACATCAAACAAAAGTACTAGGGGTCACTTGTATATTTTTACATTTTTAAATTCCACATAAAATTATAATTATTTTTTATTAAATGCACTATTAGTCTATACTTTATAGTTTCCGAGATATTGACTCTCGAAAAGTGACATTTTTGAACTTTGACAGCTTATAACTTTCTAACAGTATGTCTTAGAGCAAAACGGCTTACATGTCTCTATCTTCAATTTTTATTATCTTCCCAAAAAATCAACTTCCAGTTAAACCAGAACAACTATATTTCCTTCTTTCGAGTTACATCCGGTTTAACCGGAAGTTGATTTTTTTGGGAAGATAATAAAATTTAAAGATAGGGACATGTAAGCCGTTTTGCTCTAAGACGTACTGTTAGAAACTTATAAGCTGTCAAAGTTCAAAAATGTCACTTTTCGAGAGTCAATATCTCGGAAACTATGAAGTATAGACTAATAGTGCATTTAATAAAAAATAATTATAATTTTATGTGGAATTTAAAAATGTAAAAATATACAGGGTGTTCCATTTAAAAAAATATCAAAGTGACCCCTAGTACTTTTGTTTGATGTTCAATTGTTTTTTGCTGAAGATATTCGAATTCGCGGGAGAAAATGACTTAAGATGGCTATTTCAGTTTTTTTTATAAAAGTACAGGAAAAGTCAAAAAATCGCCTTGTCTAGTCTTGGTTGGATAACCCTGTACCTAATTATTAAATTATTTTATCGTAAATTTTTGAAGTTTTAAACTAGGTATACCTATATATTTTATTTATAGTGTTTTTTTGACACGTTTTATATGCCTTCCTGGCATCCTTATGAAACAAATAAATGTTTATCTATCTATCTATCTATTAAAATTAATTCTAATAAAAAAGTATTTAAAGATATTTAAAAGATTTAAACATTACACTGTACCAGCAGAGAAGCACAGGCATTTTGTTCAAACTATGTCAAAATCCAAAAACTCATGAGTACTATAGAAATCGTCCTGCAATAATAATATTCTAACTGCATTACTAAAAGGTATTTCAGGCAATTCTTTTATATGCATGGGGAGGCAAATGTAATACTTAGGACCGTAATAGTTAGAAGATATTCTCGTTCGTTCTAAACGATGGTAGTTTATTCTTATTTGGTTTCTCTGTCTCCTAGTTGTGATAGAGCCGGTTCAAATTAAAGTGTTACCCGTTTTTATAGCTATAAATTAGACACTCACTCATTCAGGTAACGGCAAGGAATAGTCATGATGTCTAGTCGTTTAAAAGTCGCTCTGGCGTCCTGTCTGTAGTCGAGTCCGGCAACAATCCATACAGCTTCCCTTTGTAATTTTAATAAACGTGCAGAATGTGTAAAGTGACCATAATACCAAGATAATGACTGAAACACCATGAAATGCCTAATTTTGTCCCAAGGCTAGATTGAACCAAACAGATTTTTAGAACAACTATTATTGTCTTTATAAACGATTTAAACAACATAATTCAAGCTAATCAGGACATTGTAAATTATGCCGACGACACTAACTTACTTTTAGGGGGCAAAAGTATCGATGAACTTATCAATGAATGCAGACTTTTTCTTAACAGAGTTACACAGTGGTTCACAGAAAATAAACTTATCCTAAATAAAAATAAAACCAATATAATACTTTTTAGAACCAAGGCGTCAAGGGTGGAGAAGCCAGCCAATTTTAATAATGATACTGATAGTGATAAAATTATTTTTTCCGAAAGTTCAAGATTTTTAGGGGTACAAATTAATGAATATTTAGACTGGGCTTTCCATATCAAAGGCCTTTCAAAAAAGCTAAATGCTATCTGTTACGGTATTCGTGTAACTGGTAAATACATGAATGAAAAAACTCTAAAAATTTTGTATTTTGCTAACTTTGAATCCTGTTTGAAGTATGGAATCATTTTTTGGGGAAGGGATAGTCATATTCAAAACATTTTTGTGATTCAAAAGCGATTAGTTAGAATAATTAAAAAATTAGGTTATAATGAAACATGTAGATCTGTCTTTAAAAATACAGGGTTGCTGACTGTATATGCAATATATATCTATGAGTGTTTAGTGTTTTTCTTCAAGAATAGAAACTGTTTTGAAGTCCTAGTTAATCATCAACATAATACAAGAACTTGTATTATCAATTATCCCATACATAGGCTGACTCTAACCGAAAGATCACCGAATTATATGTGCTTGAGACTATATAACAAACTGCCCGAGAAATTAAAAAGAATTAACAGCGAAAAACGATTTAAAAGAGAAATCAAAACCATGTTATTGGAATTGGAGCCGTATAAACTCGAGGATTTTTTGAATATGTAAATTTTGTTAAAATATCTAAGTAGCATTTTTGTTTTTGTCCTTTCTTTTGTTTTTTTTTGACGTCATTTCACTTTGTGTTTATAATTGAATGTTAAATTAAATTATGTAACATGATCTGAAATAAAGAAATTAAGTAAGTAAGTAAGTAACAACACCTAATATTCTGTTAAAACATTAATTTGTAAAAACCCAATAGGTAATACCTATCTAGGTAGGTTAATACCTCGGTTAATACCTATCTAGGTAGGTTAATACCTTACCTACCATAGTAGGTACCTAGAAGCAAGAAAATAAATCTTGTATCTACTCTAGGATAAGTATAAAACGTCTCTATCATTTGCTCTAACCTTTAAAATCTTCCTCAAAACATGAACGTGTAGGTATTCTCGCTTTCCTCATTAAAAATAACACAAAGTAGGTACCAACTTTGTCAGTGTTTTTTTTTAAATGTCCCATATTCCTTGTAGCAAAGTTCATTTCTTTTGAAAAATCATATGGGGATTTTCGGTAATTAAAATGATAAATTTGTGGGTAGATAAAACTAAATATAATACTATCTTGTCACAAACTGTATCCCTATTTTTTCCTAGATCAGGGTCCAGACTGCCAAATCCTTACTTGCAAAAAACAGCGACGTTGCCAAAGGCAAAACAAACAATAATTCCTAGAATAAGTGGGTAGCGACGCGATAATTTAACAAAACGATACCCAGTTCCTTGGAAATTAACATTAACACTACTATCTGAAAGTTGTGGTTAAATTTGATCTTGACTAATTATCTAAACCACACTTTATTAATTAATTTACCTGCCTGTGTCAGCTACACAAGAGTAAAACCACAAAACAAAAACGTTTGTTTAATCAATCAATTAATAAATAAATATAGTTGAAATTTAAAATTGTTGTTATTATAGATAAGATTTTCAGACTTTTTCGTTGTTTTTAGGTTTTGAAATCGAGACGTCAAAAAATTCTTTGGTTTAGGTTATTTCATTTGGATTTGGCAATGTTGCATTATCTTTGAAGGTTGAGGTTGGATTAATTTTTGCTTATTTTGGGCAAAATTCCATACCTGAATAATTTAACATTATCCGTTTCGCAAAGAAGAGAAATGAACGTTGCATTCTAAAGTTGTTATATCATTAGTTAATTATACTACAACTTGGAAATGTAAAGCAAAGTATACTCACAGAACTATATCGAATTCGTTTAAAACTGGGAGAAAATCACTGCAAATCCTTCAAAATTGGAATATTGAGTCTTTAATACACAGAATACCTTTGCAACACACTGAGAATGTTGCAAAAAGTTGAGATTTTTGCACAAGTGAAAAATAATTAGCCAAAAATTTAAGGTGAAAAATGGCCTCGCGGCGACATCCTCCGTCCACTATCGGCAGACACCGCGGCTATTTTTACCCCGCGGGATCGCGAAAATAGCCTAGACCGTTGAGACAGATATATATTAATGGTACACAACAGAAAGGCGCATTTAAAAATAGATCTCGGTCAATTTTTTATCCGTTTTGATAGCGATTGCTCTGACGGGACCCGTAAAAACTACTCCGATACACCCTGTCTCAAAATCGACTTTACCTTTTCTCGTTGTGGCTCTCCGCCCGATTTTTATCACGATCCGCAGAGGGAAATCTTTTTAAAACACTCCGAGGAGCCCGGCGCGAGTCACAAAACCATTTTTCAGCAAATTAAACGTTTATTTTTTAATGTATACAGCTAAAGTTAACATGTCGTCAGACAAACTGGATCGGCCTTGTCGTTTTTTTGTTGTTGGCGGCGCCACCGTCAGCTGTCAACCGTGCGCAGCTGGCTTGATTGACCCGCCCGGACGCAAAATTTAAATGTTAATTTTTTTTAACGATTATGCATACATTTTGTAAGTTTCTATCTTTTTATTCTCTATAAATTAATAATTAATTAGTTTTTAATGTTTGGTAAAACATTTTTGCGACTGTAAAGGTAACATTACGCATGATGGGTCAAAATTATTTTATTTAACACAATTAAAACAATACAGAGTCGGACTGGGCCCTTGGTGTACCGATAATAATACCATGAGGGGACCACGGGGATTTATTCCATAGTTTTTATTGGTAATTATCTAGTATACGAACAATACCAATAAAAAATTAATTATTGGATTATTTTAGGAACGAAATATTTTGAGCATCTGAATGGCCCTCTAAGAATGTTTAATAATCAAATACAGGTATTTGACACCACGGCAAAATGGCGTTTTGACGGCTCCCGGGATCGTAGAGGTATGGAGGACTTGAGGTCGCAATGCATGGGATTCGGTCCCAAATTAGCATCGGTAATTCAGCTTTACGAGTCGCCGTAAGATGGCGCTCGTGTTCGAAGTGGGCTATCAAATAAATGGTTTCTTATGGACGCGATAACTATTTTTATTTAAATTAGTTCTTTATGAAACAAATAAGGACTTTTATATGAATGTGCACTTACTTTGTTATACTTATATATTAGACTCGGCCTGTATAAAGTTCCAACGATGCTTCGTTTTTAAAATACAGGAACATTCTAGCTAGAGGGTTTTACCTTTGGAGCTAGAAAGAGACCTCTTTGGCTGCGTTTCCTCTCTGAAGAAGATCCTGTCTTACACCCCACAACAAAGCAAACTCTACTTTTATAAATTGTACCATTATTCATTATAAATATGGAAATCAATTACAATACAACGTAATTTGTCTTGTCTTGTCTTCAAACGTTATTTGTTGTTATTTCGAAAATAAAATGTCAATTTGTCCAAAGTCAAAAGTATAAGTAAAAAACGAAGAAGAAGACGACACCAGCCCACTAGCGACGCGAGAGCGTCTATCTGCCAATAGCGAACTAACCAAAAAACCGGGACAGAATTTGAAAATGCTGCCATTGTCGATCGGCCTCCTACCCTCTAGTTCTCCATACGTGGAGGTTAATGGGCCGAGCGCCTGAGCGACGACCGAGGCTCGCTTGTCAAACTGACAATTTATTAATAAACAAATCGATGTTTGCGTCCTTTCAATTGGACTTTGATTGGGGAACCCCATAGGCGTATCTGATGAATAGTTAAATCTTTGAGAAATGGTTTGAAGAAATATTATTGTTACCAAACTTGGAAGAACCCCCTTATTATCATGGATAAACCATCTACCTGGGCTTATTAAAAAAATTCCAAATACAAGTTGGTCAAAAAGAACTAATAAAAGTTTAAACGATGTGTGGGAACGGGGCGAAAGATTTATATTATTTACTTGGACTAATCTGAATAATCTGATACATGATGGTGATCAGCTGATCACGCTAGGTGATCCTTGCGGAAATGATTTATTTTAATTATTAAAAAGCTGTATTTTGTTCTATTGTCATTTTTATTATATTTTCTTCTTTATAATTTTATAAATAAGATGAAAATATTTGAAACAAAATTCATAAACGGATGGCACGAGATGCACCAGACAAAAATATATACAGGGTGTCCCAAAAGTAATGAGACACACAGAGCAACAGCAGACTCCTTAAGGCGAAATAATGTGATTTTTTTAAACTTGCCTTATCCCAAAATTGATAAAAACCAAGATACAGGGTGGCAAAGTTTTAATTTTGTTTTCGTTTTTTTGCCATTACTTTTTAACGAAACGACATAGCAGCACAAAATTAAGGCTTTTGGGGTTTTTTGAGGTGAGGAATTCAAAAGTATCCATAGTTTTGTGTAAAATATTTAAATTAATTAAATCATTGAAATCAATGGTGGCCATTTTGAACAATTGCTATCACGGCGTTATCATTTTTATTTCTAACCATTTTGTTACTTTTAAATGTTAATAAAAGTAAGTATTAAAAAAATTTTTTGTTTAAAATAAAATTAGTAATTCCGTATACGAAAAAGCATTTTTATTAGAAAAAAATAGTCAACCTTAAGTATCTACATTAACAGACACTTAGCTAATGTAGCTCATTTACAATAATTTTAAGTCAGAAATTTACCGTTGCTTGATTTTCCGTTGCTTTTGGACCACGTACTTAGTTGCATTGGACATATGAAATGCGATTATCTCGAAAATGGTTGCTCCTAGCGACTTCAATAAGTTATACATTTTTGATGTAAAAGAAGTAAAATAACTTATTTTTTTAATAGTCGGGTCGATATAAAAAGCCTAAACAAAGTTATGCCAGCTGAAAGGAGTGGGCCATGTCGTAGGCAGCGCCCTCTACTAGTTACACAAAAACTATGGATAATTTTGAATTCCTCACCTCAAAAAACCCCAAAACCCTTAATTTTGTGCTGCTATGTCGTTTCGTTAAAAAGTAATCGCTAAAAAACGAAAACAAAATTAAAACTTTGACACCCTGTATCTCGGTTGTTATCAGTTTTGGGATAAGACAAGTTTAGATAAATCGCATTATTTCGCCTAAAGGAGTCTTGTGTTGCTCTGTGTCCCATTACTTTTGGGACACTCTGTATATGATTCAATTTTAAATTTTATAAATGAGTTGTAGGTAGGCTTTGTTTTTCAGTAAATTTAAATTAATTAAAAATTCCATAGATATACTGATTTTCAACAACAAAATAATCCATCCCATGGTACCTTTTACCCTAAATAAACTACTTATTTCTGACTTCATTAACAGCATAAAAATAATAATTTGCAAAAACGAGCTTGTATTTCACTTGTTCACATGCATCCGTCTTTATGTAAATCAAGTCTAAGAAAAGTCATAACCTTTACCACCGGCAAGTCACGACGTGCCGCAAATATGGAGAATATCTCGTCTTTGAACAGACGTACTTTACATATCTATATACGCATCGTAGACTACAGTCATGATTGGGAGAAATAAAATAAATAAAAATGACCTGCAAATTGAACACAATTTTGGGGGAACAGCCTTTTGGGATATATTTATTCTAAAAATGTGTGTGAAGGTTTCTAATGCATAATTTCAGATCAATCATTTCTCATAAGGTGCGTGTTTGGTACGATCGGTTGCCTAGTAGGTAGTTAGGATTTTAGTAAAGTCTATCTGTGTTTAACTATGTCTATCTCTATCAAACTCTACTTCTGTCTATCTCTGTATATCTTTGTCTATTTCTGTTAAACTTTATCCATCTGTGTCTAGCTATCTTTGTCGCATTTTCGTACGGAAATATCAGTTTAAAATGTGACACCGCGCGTCGTCACTCTTACATTATCGTCAGTTGTGACGTTAATATTTTAATCAGTAAACATAGTCAACACACTTTGATTCCTCGTGATCGCAATAATAATGGGGGGACGGTGCAAGTACACATACTTCGTCGGTGTCTGAGAAAGACAAAATTATCTTTGGCTGGGGAGGACCCACCTCCTTTCCACCTCGCCTGAAAATCCAAACGCCTCCGCGGCCTCCAGGAAACTCAACGAAAATGTTAAGACATTTTGTTGGTCAATATTTAACTCTGAAAATAATTTCTGTATACCTACCTTAATTTGAAATAACCAAAACTTGTAAATTAAAAACTAAAAGTCCTAACATGCAAGACTGTTTAGGAGGGGCATAAATGGTACCTGAGCGCTTTTAAATAGTGCCTTTTAGCACTTTCAAATAGTAAACTAACACTTTTAAATAGTACATGTTCACATAGTGAAATAGTGCTTAAATGCATTTTTAAATAGTGAAGTAGCACTTTTAGATAGCGAAGCAGCACTTTTAAATAGTGCATAAGCACTTTGAAATAGTAAACTAACAGTTTTAAATAGTGTCTAAGCACTTTAAATACAGAACTAACACTATCCTTAGTTCCTATGCACTTTTAAATATACCGAGTGTCCACGGAAGGTGGCTCGCCCCTCTAACTTTTTTTGTTTTTCAAGATAATAAAATAAAATTCGGGGGATTTGTATACGACATAAAACTGCATTTTTTGACAGGTGACTCAACATCATGGAACTTCCGGTTTAACCGGAAGTGGCATAAACTTTCGATTTTTAAATGGGACACCTGGTATATTTTTACTTTTTTGGACTCCATGACATTCTAAATACAACGATGTGTCACTTGTCACTTTTTGTTACCAAAAAATTATTTTTTTTCCAAATTTATTGTTTTATCTAGAGGGCTATAAATACCTTAAAATCACTTATTTCAGTTCTTTAATCTTGGGAAAAATACAATTTTACTATTTTTGGTTCAATGCTATGTGCTATGTAAAATTTAATTTTAAAGTTGTATAACTCATTTTTTTAATGGCAACATGGTGGCTCGTCGAGTTAAGAATAAAGAGGATTTTATTGCGATTATTTTGATACCATACACTATTAGGTTATAGAAAAGCTGCCATTAAAAAACTTTAAAAAGTTAACTTAAAACTTTCCTAAAATGAAGCATCTTTTGAGAATAAATTTAGATTTAAATGCATCAAGTAGCCTGTGACCAGCAAAACTGATAAAACAAAATCATGCCTTGAAGAAAATTGAAATGCCAACAACGTCTGCCAAAGTAAATTATATTTGTTGTTTAAAAAACATGAAAAATAATAGTTTTACAAGGAGTGAAAAAGTTGATATGTTATTAGTGTTTGGAGAATGTAGAAATAATTCAACCGATGCTGCACGACTTTACGCACAAAGATATTTTAATCGGCGTCATCCAACCCGGCACTATTAGGTACCCAAAACTGGTTCCGAAAATGCGAAATGAGCCTGCCTGACAATAATAACATAATATCAACTTGTTCACTCCTTGTAAAACTATTATTTTCCATGTTTTTTAAACAACAAACTAATTTACTTTGGCAGAAGCTGTTGGCATCTCAATTTTCTTTAAGGCATGATTTTGTTTTATCAGTTTTGCTGGTCACAGGCTACTTGATGCATTTAAATCTAAATTTATTCTCAAAAGATGCTTCATTTCAGGAAAGGTCCAAGTTAACTTTTTAAAGTTTTTTAATGGCAGCTTTTCTAAAACCTAATAGTGTATGGTATCAAAATAATCGTAATAAAATCCTCTTTTTTCTTAACCCGACGAACCACCATGTTGCCATTTAAAAAAAAAAGTTATACAACTTTAAAAATTAAATTTTACATAGCACATAGCATTAAACCAAAAATAGTAAAATTGTATTTTTCCTAAGATTAAAGAACTGAAATAAGTGATTCATAGATAAAACAATAAATTTGAAAAAAAAAATATTTTCTTGGTAACAAAAAGTGACAAGTGACACATCGTTGTATTTAGAATGTCATATGGAGTCAAAAAAGGAAAAATACAGCGTGTCCAGATAAGTTCTAGACATATGATGGGAATTTTCTTTATTGTTGATTTCATGAAAAAAAGTTATTCTTTATAAAAAGTTCTGCTTGATGGGCCAATATTATTGACATATCAAATCCTAATATATATTGTACAGGGTGGCCAAAAAATATAAAAACAGAGAATTACGTTAAGAGGGAAGTACCCTCAATTTTTATTTTAGAGCAAATTGTTAAGATAAGAAAATTTTACTAAGGACTACAAAACGCGGTCAGATACAATTTTTCGTTAAAATATTTTAATTTACAGGGTACCATCAAAAAGCATTTGCAAAATATTTTTTTATTTTATTTCTTTAATTTTTACCTGCAACAATTTCGCAACAACTATGTGCAATACTATAGTAACGAATATTGACATGTTAGTCAAAAATCATTTAATATTTTCATCAAGAGGTAATGAATACTCAACGTTTTTGATGGTACCCTGTAAATTAAAATATTTCAACGAAAAATTGTATTTGACCGCGTTTTGTAGTCCTTAGTAAAGTTTTCTTATAATAATTCGTTCTAAAATAAAAATCGAGGATACTTCCCTCTTAACGTAATTCTGTATTTCTATATTTTTTTACCGCCCTGTACATGATATCTTAAGCTTCGGTATGTCAATATTATTTGCGCATCAAGCAGAACTTTTTATAAAGAATAACTTTTTTTCGTAAAATGAACAAAAAAAAAATTCCCATATGTCTAGAACTTTTCTGGACACGCTGTATATCAGGTGTCCCATTTAAAAACGGAAAGTTTATGTCACTTCCGGTTAAACCGAACGTTTCATAACCTGTCAAAAAATGCAGTTTTATGTCGTATACAAATCCCCCAAATTTTATTCCATTATCTTGAAAAACAAAAAAGTTAGAGGGGCGAACCACCTTCCGTGGACACCCGGTAGGTACCAAGTAATTTATACAACACTATAGCAGTTTAACACTTAAGTTTAACCAAATAATAAACCATGACAATAATCACTTTTTTACCGGGTGATACACCGCCAGTCTGGTCATGGGACATCCCATGTAAATTTTGCTACCCTCAAATATCTGCTCCCCTATTAATTTTACATAAAAATTGTATTAGACTTTTTTGAAGGTAAGATGGACTAGCACACCCAATTTTATTATTTTCTAATAGGCCGATTAAAAGTTATTTAAAATAAACTCTTCGTAAAATTCTGAAAAATTAACTACCTACGAAGTATAGCGTCAGATTTATACGTCGTATAAAATGATGAGCGGTAAAATATTTTCATTGCATGGTTTCTCTTGGTTTTGTTAATCTATGCTAGTAGATTAAGAAAATATTTTAAACCGTTTTCGAGATATCGCCTTGTAACACCTTAAAAAATCACCTTGCATAATGAGAAGGGAAATTGAAGAAAACCATTTCCATGTTAGACGGTCGCCAAAATAGTGTGCAACAAAAAATGGATAACTTTTTTTTATAATATTTAATATTTACCGTGCGAGCAAAAATTATTTGCATCAAAGAGGGCCTTGCATCTAAGGACGCAATGCTTAGCCGTAGAGCTTAATCCCTGTTGGGTGTCAGTAACTACCTGAATTAACAATCAATCAGTTATTCCGTCATCTTTGACAGTCGTTACAAGTAATTTGATTCATCGCTAATTTTTCCAATTTCTTGAACAATTCACACAATGGGCTATGTTTAGGGAAACAGGTTCTATGCAACAGAAAAAAGGAGCAGGAAGACCATTTGTAAGAACAGAAGAACTTGTTGCAAACGTTCGTGAAATAATACAAACTACGCCAAGAAATTGTATAAGACGCCTGTCCCAAGAAGTGGGAAGATTTTATTAAAAATGCAGGAATATTCATAGGAAGCAGCTAAATTTATTTCCTTATAAAGTGCAAGTATTCCAAGAAATACAAGCCGCAGATTTTAAAAGACGCAGGAATTACTCTTAATGGTTTACCCAAAATTTATTGGAAAGAAATGATTTATTAGACCTAGCATTTTTAGTAAAAATATACCAGGTGTCCCATTTAAAAATCGAAAGTTTATGCCACTTCCGGTTAAACCGGAAGTTCCAGAATGTTGAGTCACCTGTCAAAAAATGCAGTTTTATGTCCTATACAAATCCCCAACATTTTGTTCCATTATCTTGAAAAACAAAAACGTTAGAGGGGCAAACCACCTTCCGTGGACACCCGGTGTAAGTAGTGCCTTAGCAATTTCTAATATTGAACTGACACTTTTAAATAGTGCCTTAGCCCTCTCAAATGGTGAACTAACACTTTTAAATAGCGCATACGCCCTTTGAAATAGTAAACTATCACTTTTAAATAGTGACCAAGTACTTTCAAATACAGAACTAACCACTATCCTTAGTGCCTATATGTACATTTAAAAAGTGAATTTTATAGAGTGAAGTAGCACTTTTCAATAGTGAACTAACACTACTTTTAAATATTGCCTACGCACTTTCAAATAGTGGACGCGGGTTACGTACGGGATGATAATAATAAAAATGCATTTATATCTCTTATTTTTTATATATAATCATTATCATAATAATATACTTGAATTTCTTAATATCTATAAATAATATCCGTAAAATGGAAATAAGATTTTTAAGTACAGACTAGACAAGAATTCAGTGCATGGCACTGTAATAGAACTAACGACAATCCCTTATTAAAAACCATAAATATCCACGATAAAAAATAATCAGTTTAAGTTAAAACGCTTTGAAAGGTCTTTTTCCAAAGAAATGACGATGAAAGGAAAAAATGTATTAAACTTAAAGAACAGCTAAATTATATTATAAGAAATTTATGGCTTTTAATAGTTGAATCAGTAGTAACAAAATGTTAGCATTTAAATATATGTTGAATATTTTTTTCCGTATGGTAAACGGTTTCCAAGAAACAATCGGCGTCGCTTTTTAGTTATACACCCGGTATATATACAGTGTGACCAGTAAAGTCCGCATCATATGGGATTTTTTTTTATTAATATTTTATAATATATTATATAGTATTTATATTTTTATATTTCGAAATTTGACTTTGGCATCAAGTTCTGCTTCGATCGAGATGAGAATTAAGGCGGGAGTATAAACATGCTTGCCAACCTATAACCTATTTCGCGTAGATTTATTTATGTTTTCTAGCTTTTATACAAAATTTTAAAAAATTCAGTATTGACTTGATATTCTATAGGTAATAATTGACATATTTAATAAATATCAAGGAATTTCATAACTTATTTTAGGAGAATTGTATAGCAAAAAATATCGGGTAAGATTTTTTTATTATTGTGCTTTCACTGTACAATTCTTCCAAAATTAGCAATGAAATAAATTGATATTTTTGTAATATATCAGATATTACCTAATTAATGTGCCGACGATACTGATTTTATTTAAATGTTAGTTTAAAAAATAATAAACTTGAAAAAACAAAGCGAAATAGGTTATAGGTTGGCAATAAATTCAACGACGTTGAGAATTCAACCTTAAGCAAAAAAATAGTAGTGACGTGATTCGCATTATCTATGAAATTTTAATTTTTTCCAAAAAATAATTCAAAAGTAGAGTTATTTCTGAAAGTATCGAAAAAAGTTATTAGAAAAAGTATTTTTAAATGCAGTTTCTAGCCCACATGCAAAATTTCAGCTAGGTACATAAGATAATTTTGATTTTTTACCCATATTTTGTAAATTGCACCACTTTTGCAAAATAAGACTCAACGCAACCTACATAAAACTTCTTAGTTTTGACAATGCTTTATTACAGATGCATTTTCTTTAAAGTAGCGCCATATTAAATGTGCGTTTTTCTACAAAATCAAAATTGGGCTATTAAAATTTGGTCGCATGTGATGCAAAGTTTATTTGTTTTTGACTCTGTGTAAGGTAACTTTCATAAAATAAGTATTTTTGAAAACGTAGTTTGTGCCTGAAAGTAATACACCTTAATATTAAGACGAAAAAGAACAGTGTCATCAGTAAAGTGTTCATTAAGTGGAAAATAAATTTTAGTGGTGGGTAAAAAATCAAAATTATCTTATGCAGCTGAAATTTTGCATGTGAGCTAAAAACTGCATTTAAAAAAAACTTTTTCTAATTACTTTTTTCGATTTTTTCAGAAATAACCCTTTTGAATTATTTTTTGAAAAAAAATTAAAATTTGACAAATAATGCGAATCACGTAACTACTATTTTTTTGCTTAATTTTCATCTCGATCGAAGCAGAACTTGATGCCAAAGTCAAATTTCGAATAAAGGTACTAATAAAAAAAAATCTCATATGATGCGGACTTTACTGGTCACACTGTAGAGGAAAAGAGATGACATAAAAGAAACGTCAGAAAAAGCATCAATCGAATTTGGCCCTAAATTTTTAAATATTATAATTTGTTTGTTTTTTTTAATATAAGGATGTTTCACAGTGGATGGAACATTACGACGTTTATAAAACGGGTGATACGTCTTTTTTAAAAATTTGGTTGCTCCGATAAAAGACCATGTTCTTTCGTTTTAAAATATTTTTAATTATTTAGTGTGATAAGATTATAGGCAGAACGTGTTGAAAATTTAATGAAATGTATTCAAATTTACCACAAATGAATACCAAGAAATTTATTCGAATCCAGAACAATTGAAATACAAGGTGTCTGGTTTTAAAAAAAAATAGGTTTTCGTCCATTTTTTTAAGTAACCTACAAAAATACAGTGTGTGTATAAAGTCTGGAAACGGCTTAATAACATCACAATTTACTGGCCGATTTAAACCAAATTTGGTACAGTTGTGTAAGAGGATCTAACGCACCGAATGACGATATTGGCGTTGTTGCCAGCTTTTTAGTTTGTCTGGAATTCGAACGAATTTTATATTTTTAAATATAACACCCAGTATATTTTTACATTTTTAAATTCCACATAAAATTATAATTATTTTTTATTAAATGCATTATTAGTCTATACTTCATAGTTTCCGAGATATTGACTCTCGAAAAGTGACATTTTTGAACTTTGACAGCTTATAACTTTCTAACAGTACGTCTTAGAGCAAAACGGCTTACATGTCCCTATCTTCAATTTTTATTATCTTCCCAAAAAATCAACTTCCAGTTAAACCGGAACAACTATATTTCCTGCTTTCGAGTTACATCCGGTTTAACCGGAAGTTGATTTTTTTGGGAAGATAATAAAAATTGAAGATAGGGACATGTAAGCCGTTTTGCTCTAAGACGTACTGTTAGAAAGTTATAAGCTGTCAAAGTTCAAAAATGTCACTTTTCGAGAGTCAATATCTCGGAAACTATGAAGTATAGACTAATAATGCATTTAATAAAAAATAATTATAATTTTATGTGAAATTTAAAAATGTAAAAATATACTGGGTGTTATATTTAAAAATATAAAATTCGTTCGAATTCCAGACAAACTAAAAAGCTGGCAACAACGCCAATATCGTCATTCGGTGCGTTAGATCCTCTTACACAACTGTACCAAATTTGGTTTAAATCGGCCAGTAAATTGTGATGTTATTAAGCCGTTTCCAGACTTTATACACACACTGTATATTTCTGGATCATTCTGTACGCTTGAATTAATATGTCAAAAAATCAAATGTGTAAAGGCATTTTTTAACTGGGCGCAAAATTTCAACTTAATAAAGTTTTAGAATTTGAAAAAAAAAACAGATTTATTAAGTCATTTTTTTCGTTAAAAAAATTAAAATTAATTAAAACATAAAAAATGGCTACAGATAAGTATAGGGTAATATTTAGGAAAGTTGCTCAGAAATACATGTAGAATCTGAAAATTAAAAATATATAGGGTGTTTCATTTAAAATAACGATGTTGCCGCCTGTTTTGTGTAAAAACGGCAGCGCCGCATTGTTGAAAATATTTTGAAACGATAGAACGTGGTCGTTTATCGGTTCAAAAAAAAACGTATTACCCGTTTTCCATAAACGTTTAACGTTCCATCCATCGTGAAACACCCTGAATAGGTACTTCTATATAAAATTGAAATATCGAAAACATTTTTATATACAGTGTGTATCAGCCAAATGGAATAAATTCGACAATAAAAATACATATGGGGGCGTGTCCGAAAAAACGCTCGGACACGCTCGATTGGTATTTCTGGTTACGCATTTGTTTCCATAAAACATTTTTATACAGGGTGTATCATGTAACAGTGGCCAATACCAACTTTCTTATTTTAAATGCAACACCCTGTATATTATTTTGGATTATATAGAAAATTTTAGACATATTTCATGTACAATATACTATACGTATCTTTAACTGTTTCGGAAATATTAAGTGTTTTTAGATTTATTGCAAAAATTAACAACACACTCAAAAACTAATAAGTGATACTGTTTATTTCTTGAGGTGAAAAAACCAAAAAAAAAACGTTAATGTAGGAGATGTTGAAAATGCTCGCCGCGAACGTCTTGGCAACATCCTAATCTTAAATTGAAATTTCTTCTAATGTTACTGAACATCTCAGGCGTGACCGATCTAATCGCAAGCGTTATTCGTTTTCCTAAGTCAGCTAAGTCGAGGGGGTTTCGTTTTGTATACAATATTTTTGACATAACGCCATAAGAAGTCTAATGGCGTCAGATCAGGGGATCGTGCTGGCCAGTCCATCGATCCACGCCTCCCTATCCACCGATTTGGAAATACTTGGTTGAGGTACTGCCGGACATTGATTTGGTAATGGGGCTGTGCTCCATCTTGCTGAAACCATATCATATTCGCTGGAAGTTGTGGGTTTGCTGGATCAGGATATAAGTTTGTCAAAGTTGGCAAGACACTATTTTCTATTTTGGAGCAGTGCTAAATAATTATCGCCATTTAAATTGCCATTAATGAAAAGGGGACCTGAGATAAATATGATCTCCAACTAAGTATTCCTGCCCAAACATTAACCTTTTCAGGATATTGCGTATTTTCTTTTCTCCACGACCATTACTGAATGCAATAATTCCAAAATCATTTTTAATATTACAATGTAAAAATTCTCGCTCGAGTTGGAGCGTGTATTTTCATTCCATAACAAGATACGGAATGAATATTCTGTAATTGATATAAACGACATAGGTTGCCATGAATTTCGAAACTGTCAGTGTCAGATAAAAATGGCCGCGTTGTAATAATTATTTTCAGACAAATTTTAGTGCAAGTCAAAAAATGAGTGAAAAATCGGATGAATCAGATATAAAACTGGATGGTCGTGGAGAAAATATAGTCTGCTACTCGGTTAGAATAAAAATTCGATACTCGTGGTTCCTCACGCTCGCTACGCTCGCGTTCGGAATCTTCCACTCGGATCGAATTTTCATTGCAACCTCGTTACAGAATCTGCTATTCTGATATGCAGTTAACGAAATTCAAACGACTATAACACTGACAACTACTGTCATGAGTGTCATGCAGACAGACAACAATAATTTGCCGAGGTCAGGAGTTTTAAACAAAAGTAAACAAAACTATTTATACCTTTTTTTTAAATTTCATATCAGTAAAAAGAAACGCTGAAATGCAATAAATCTTAAACACTTAATATTTCCGAAACAGTTAAAGATATGTATAGGATATTGTACATGAAATATGTCTAAAATTTTCTGAAAAATCCAAAAATTAAATAATCTACAGGGTGTTGCATTTAAAATAAGAAAGTAGGTATTGGCCACTGTTACATGACACACCCTGTATAAAGTTTTTATTGGAAAAAAAGGGCAACTAGAAATACCAATCGACGTGACCGAGCTTTTTTTCGGACACTCCCCCATGTACATACCTATTTATTGTCAAATTTATTCCATTTGGCTGATACACATTGTATAAAAAGTATAGGTAGTTTTTCCTGGATATTGCTTTTTCATGCTCCATTGTTACTTTCCAGCCTTATTTTCAATTAATCTTCCGAATTATCTTATTAGTGAAATATGAAACAAGTTTTGCAAAAGTTTCCACACGAACCAAAATTTGTAAAAAACATGTAAAAATGTAAATTACTTTGTGCGGGATATAATTTTACTAGTCAGGAAGAAGCTCCAGGCCAACCGAATGTTTTTTCTGTCCTTTATTAATTTTATGGGACAGTGTAGGATGCAGATTAACTTTGCGTTTACCAGTTCTTCCAACAGACAAGTCTATTTAACATTTAACAAATACATTTTATTGATATCAACATTATTATTTATATATGTTGCTAATTTTAATTGGCGTTAGGTTATTATTGATTGTAATTATATTAAATTTCGATTGCTTAATATGGGATAGATTTACATATCATGCCTCATATATACTGCTGGGCATAACAGAAGTTCTGTTAGTGTATATAACGGGTTATAATATTTATGACGAGTGTGTAATGATTGGTCTTAATAAAGCAAAAACAATAAACTCACTAGAAACAATAACACATATTTGCAAAAAAGATAAAATCATTAAAACATTGTAAAAGATAAGAGAAAATTGTTAAAATACTCTCTCCAAAAGAGGAAGATTGAAAATTTCATTTTAAGCGAAATTTTTGGATGTTTTGACCACCGAAAACTGTTAACTATTTTTTGATCAATAAAAGTTCGGGAGGTTGTTGAGACTGTGAGCCTCTCTACGGACCTAGGTGTTAATATTTTATATAATTTGGGGTTTATTAACTCTTGCCATTATTGACCCACCGATTAGGGACGGTGTATTCTCTCTTATAACTTTTCATTTAGTAACGGCAGTATGCAGCACGTGTCCTTAATCCCTCTTTAAATGATTTTTTGGTATGTTGTACCACTGTAAAAATGAATTTAATTTAGATAAAAGTTGACCCTACACAGGGCCGTCGAGAGCCAGATCAGGCCCGGGGGCTGTGCGGTATCCTGGGCCCACTCCTATGGCGGCCAGATTTAAAATATTAAAAAGCGGGAGGTAGGGTCCTAGCCATGCAGTGGCGGCTGGTGACTTACTAACTAGAGGGTGCACTAAAAGCCCGCTGCAAGCGACATGCGCCGCAGGCGAAAAATTTTCAAGACCAAGCCTAAATTTAGTCAATAATTTTTTATAAATATTTTAAAAATTTATGATTACCTACTTATTTTATTGAAAATGAGATAAGATAAAAAAGGCCAATTTATTTTTCATTAGTGGGTCCTTACATTATTTAAAAGGAAAGTTCATTCTTCTGTTTTTATTTGCAGCAAACTTATCAATAACAATAAAGTCCCTAGATTTACACTTTGAGGTCTTGTGTCAAGTTAATTTCGAGTTTAGGTCTTCCCTCAATTTTAATTTCAATTTTTTGCCCAATACTTAATGAACTAAAATTGTTTCTCAAATATTCCATATTCATAGTCGTTTTGGCATTAAAATTGTTAATTTTTATTAAAATAAGTCTTTACTACCCCAAAATAGTAACAAAAATAATATAATTTTTAAATAAGAAACCCATTGTTGGTCAATTCTAAAATGTACACAATTTTCGGGTAGGTTCTCTAAAAAAGATGAAAGTTTTATAAAGTCTTCGAATAATAAATTGATGTTAATACAAACGCCGGACGGGCGAGGACAAAATGTATCGTTATTTTTTGATACTTAGAACATTAAATTATTCGCCAACTCGCCTAACAATTTACATACCTATGTAATGTTTACAAAGTAATTTTTTGTCAACAGAGATTTTATATATTTTTTTTATAATTTATCATATTTTTTTAACTGCGCAGCCCGAGCACGGGCCCTTAGAAGAGACGTGGGCCCGGGAAATTTGACCCCCCAGCCCCCCCCTCTTGTCACCTTGCATATCGGTGTTAATCATAAACAGCTTCACACTTTCTTATTGCCCAAGTTTAGGGAATCCAATCCCGCACCCAAACTTTAATCCCGCAAACCTGCGGGATTGAGCCCATCGATTTTGCGGGATAGCAAACAATGAACTGCGGTATTTTTGGTCGACGCGTCGGGGATTCCCGCCCTGCTGGGCTATTGAAAAATAGGTTAAACAGAACAGTTTTCTTGCGTACGTGCAAAAGTAAGAGCGTTATTCAACTAAAGGGTCCGCCATCTAACGTTTTTTTTTCAACTAGTGCTTATTTCGTGAATGGTAACACTTAGCTCATGTCTGATTTGACAGATAATTAGTTTTATCCTTCCGCTGAACGAATATGGTTGTGTATACGCTTGAACAACGCTGGGAAATATTGCGACATTACTTTGAAAATCATGGTAATGTTGCAGAATGTGTGCGAAAATTGCGTACGGATTTTGGAAGAAGAGAAGCACCGTCAGCTCCGTATGTTCGTTATCTTGTGAAAAAAGTGAAAGAAACTGGCATCCTCATCGATAAACCAAAGCGTGAAAAGCCAAAAACAGTGCGTACACCCGAGAATATTGCTGCTGTGGCAGAAAGTGTGCGTGAAGCGCCATCAACATCAATTCACCGTCGTTCTCAACAATTGAACATTTCGGAGACATCATTGAGTCGAATTTTGCATAAAGACCTTGGTATGACGCCATACAAAGTCCAATTGGTTCAGGAGTTGAAGCCGACTGACCATCCAATGCGTTTTCGCTTCGCTCAGTGGGCCTGCGATCGACTTACAGAAGATGCCGATTTTGCCAAAAAAATCATCTTTTCAGATGAAGCCCATTTTGATCTTGGCGGGTATGTAAACAAGCAAAATTGTCGCATTTGGGGCACAGAAAACCCGCACGCATACATTGAAAAGCCGGTGCACCCAAAACGAGTCACTGTTTGGTGCGGATTTTGGTCCAGAGGCATAATTGGGCCATTTTTCTTCGAAAATGAGCAAGGAGTGGCCGTTACAGTCAATGGCGATCGTTATCGGGCCATGTTGAACGAATTTTTGTTCACAAAAATTGAAGAGGAGGATATTGGCAACATTTGGTTTCAACAGGACGGCGCTACGTGCCACACAGCCGAAGCTACACTCGATGTTTTGCGCCCTGTTTTTGAAGATCGCATTATCAGCCGCAGAGCTGATGTCGTTTGGCCACCTCGGAGCTGCGATTTGACACCGTTGGACTATTATTTGTGGGGTGCCGTCAAAGATAAGTGTTACGCCGACAAGCCAGAGACAATTGACGCTTAAAGGACAATATTCGTGAAGCCATTGGTGAAATACAGCTGCACACAATCGATAATGTGCTTAAAAATTGGACCGATCGTGTAGGCTACTGCATGGCCAGCCGAGGCAGCCATTTGAATGAAATTATTTTCCATTATTAACCGGAAGGATTGTACTTTCAAATAAAAAAAGAAATTTGAGAAAATATTCAGTAGTTTTTTTTATAGCATTTTCAAAAAAAAAAAGTTATTTGGCGGACCCTTTAGTAGCTAGTGATATTTATCAAGTGGTCGAATATAATACGTGGAATTTAAACAGCAATCACAAAAATGAGTGTCAGTGTAGTTTACAAAGAGAGTTCAAGTTTAGTTTGGAATTATTTTTTAAAGTCTGAAGATGGTCTTACAGCCAAATGTAAGTTATGCTCTAGCATTATCAACATCTCTGCTCGTTCCACCAAAGGTCTTCACACTCACTTACAAACAAAGCATAATATTAATTTAAAAGTCCAGAGCAGAGCAGCGGTAGTGTTGATATTGATGAAATAACACGGGAAATTAAAGCTAGTACCAGCAGCTCGAGTAGTTCGTTTAGTTCTATTGCTAAGCGCTCAGATGTTAGTGGTCCTTCTGTGCTACCTAAGAAAATGAAAATTACAGATTTTTTTTTATCTGAGAAAAAAGTTTCGATGGAGGAAAGAGTATCTCGAATGGTAGCTAAAGATGGTATACCCTTTGGAAAGTTTATCACATCGATCGATATGCACCAACTATTCGAATCAGAGGGCCACAAATGTATCTGTGCCCGCCCGAGCATCACTTGACCAGTTACTAAAACATGAGATGACACTTTTTGAATGCGGAGGGAATAGAGGAATGTACTTGCAAGCTGCATATGACTGTGTAAAATCTATTCCACCGACAAGTCAGTGTAGAAGCTGAACGTGCGTTTTCAGCCGCAGGATACATGTGCAATAAAATAAGATCAAATCTAAAAGATGAAACGTTAAACATGTTATCTTTTCTCCGAAAATCCTTCCAAAATCAATGTAACATGTAACGTTAAACTAGTCGTACTATTGTATTGTACCTATATGCAATAAATATTTTTCTGCTACTCTACTCTGTTTTTAATTGCATAAAACAACTTTTTATTTCATATTCACATATAGCACCCACATCGAATCCCGCAAATCCCGCACGTTTAATCCCGCAATGTCAATCCCGCGAAATCACCGCGGGATCCAGCATTTGCGGGATTGGATTCCCTACCCAAGTTGTTCTAATAAAAGACTACTACAGAAAACTCTGAAAGTGCTTGGCACTTAAGGATTTTGTTAGGTTATCAGCGTGTTATATTATTCTACAATGCCGCTAAACCAATAAACCATATATACAAGTCGCCACAGTGGATCTTTTCCCGTGCGTTATCAATCAACGATCAGGACTCAACGTGGTTAATAACTCTGCATCCTTATTTATTACAGTAACAAGTTTGAATAAAAGCATAAAAGAACGTCTCCAAGATTCCGCAATAATATAACGTGCTAGGCAAGAATAAAACTATAAACGTCAATTAATTACTTTTTTCATTTGTTTAGTTGACTACCGTTGTATTTTAGAACGTCATTGTCAACCTTGTTTTGATCTGCCAATCTAATTCGTATTTTGTAAATGTGTGTGCCTTAAAACTGTTCCTTTTTCTAAAAATAGTTATTTTTAGAGCTAATTATACCCACCATCTGTTTTGACGGTAAGTATTTATGGATTTTTATAATAATTTATTTATTTTAAATATTCTAACCGTGAAAGTTCTTTGAAAAGTTTACGGCAGTGGCTAAATTCCCTTAAATGAAAGGATGTCAAAAATTTGACTTTTGCGATTTTAATAGTCAATAAAACACCAAACTTTTCTAGATTTTAAGCTTTAAAAATAGTATTAAATGTATTAACATTTGTTTGTCAATTTCTTTTAGATAATAGAGAATGCCCGGCAAAACTAGGAATTATAAATAATTTTTCGGGATATTATGTAGGTACGTCAAACGGTAGGCAGGCACGTCCATTTTATGAACTTTAGACTTAGTTTTGACTTTTTTCGTCTCGTAATTTTGATTTGATTCATACGATTTTGATGATGTGAAAGTGATGACGCACGGGAAAAGTTCCACTGTGACCTTTAGATCCGTACAACTTATTTCGTGCGCAAACAAAGGTTAAGTTTTACGGGTAAAAAATGCGTTTGTATGCACACCTCGCCAGCCACACGCCTTGCCGCCCTACAGGTATGGGCATGCGCACAACCCTCTTGTTATTGGGTTTTCCTTGTTTAGAAATACACTCCCAAAACCGGTAAATATAGAAAAGGTAAAATATATTTTGACCAATAATATATTTTAAAATGACACGGGCAGTAAAATATCCAAAATTTCAACTCAAAATAATTACAAGTATCGTTTAGAAATATACAGTTCAAGCTTACCTTATACTTATGACTTACAATAATTATTTGAGACTCGCTACAACTTTTAAGTTTATATGTCATATTATCACACATCACAAACACTATATAGTATACGAGATAAATTATCAAACAAAATATACAGTATACTTATTTTACATAAAATTTAATATGGTATAACTTACGCAATACAAGGGGCTCCAAATTCTTTATTAACCAATATATACATATAGTATTAACATTGCCCATTCGATGGTAGCAAAATGTACATAGGATTTTCCACGTTTAGTAAGTCTGGCGGTGAACCTTCCGGTACAAGTCAAAGGTAATATCGGAAAAATCGCTTTTATATGGCGGTATATAACGTTTATTATAATCTCTATAACATATTTGTATTATACAGGGTCTCGTAGATATTTAAGGGAGCGATAGTTCTTAAGAAAGGAAAAAAATACTTATAACATGCTGTCAAAAAGGCTTCATTTTTGATATACAGTGTCAAGGTTTTACTACTAACATGAGAAAAGCCTATTACTTACCTCATTTGTCTAATGAGAAATAGTTCTTAACCTTTAACCTAGGTTAATAATTAAGATTTTTTGATAAAAATTCATTATCTTCATTTAAAAATGTATCAATTTCTTCTTTCGAGAATACACATGATTTTTTAGGTATATAGGCAACATTTTTCTTTTTCAAAAGTGCTACTACTTTAAAATACTTCGAAATATCGATATTTTCTTTTAGTGAAACAGTTGATTTCAACATTGAGTAGCTTGCCCACATGCCCACAACGTTGACACCTTATTGTGTTCCGATTTTTCCTTAAAATATGCATGACATTTTCAGTATTTTAACGACTTTTTTCTTCACACCATTCTTTTAATTGAGTGTATGCCTTCACATAAAGTCGCTCTGTTTTTTGCATATACGAGTATATGCGTTATTTTATCAATTTTATAATAAAATGCATATTTTTCTTAAATTATTATTTTAAGAGCATATTTTTATGTTTTCGGCTTTATCAAAAAATTTAAAACGTTAAAGGTTTAATGTCCAGCTCGGTACTTATTTCAGGGATTTTCCAATCTGAAGATTATAATAATTATATTTCCATTTTGGTTATAAAATAGCTATTTATACAATAAGTTGCGAAATGAGTGTCTTTTAGGCACGCGACGTGAAATTGTCCAACGAGGCAAAGCCGAGTTGGACAACACGTCATTTCGTAACGAATTGTATACAATATTTTTTCTACTGAGGTTTTATAATAAAAAACTTAATTTTACTAACATTTTATTACCTATGTTTCATTGACACTTGCCAAAAAATATTAAATTATACCTAGTCTGTGGTTACTGTAAATAATTACCTGCGTTACTTTTAAGCACGTTGCTCCTGGTAACGTGCTTAAAAGTTTTTTAAGCACGCTGCGCTTAAAAGGAGGTTATTAAAAAACCATAATGACAATCGAAAAGAGGTTATTATAAAACGTCAGTAGAAAAAGGTATTTATTGGGGGTTTCCGGGGTTTGCAGGTATATTGTTAGGGGTTGTTTATTGTCACTTAATAATGCGTTATTATTACCTGCTTAACAAACTGTATTTATATCGATTTGTAATACATACTTCTATAAAGTAGGAGGTCAAGTAAGGAACAAATTGGATGTAACTGTAAAAAAGAATGAAGGATTTAAATACTTAACTGCAGTAAAAAGCATTTATGAGGGTAAACCATCCAACGAAGTTGTATCTTGGCTTTATATTTTACTACCTAAGTTGCAATATTGTCCGATTACATCAGTAGATGTTAAAAGAAGCTTCTCCTTGTATAAACATATTTTTACTAATAGAAGACAATCCTTTTTAGTTGAAAATTTTTAAAAAAATTTAGAAATATGCTTTTTATACAATTTTAGGTGAAAAAATTGTTTACTTTTATTTTTCTTTGTTTTTTTTTTGCATTTTTTTAAAAATAAACATAAAAATGCAAATAACTGCATATTTTCAAGGCAAATAAGGCATACAGGGTGTTTCAGAATAAGATGCTGATCCTTAACGGTGTGAATCCTTAGGTGATTTTAAGTAGAAAAGTTCAAATTAATATATCCTTAACCTATCAACTTTCGAACTACAGGGCGTTAAAGTTTTAAGAAAAAAATAGTTTTTCTATCATAACTTTAAAAACTTTCTAGCTATTTTTATGAATTTTTCACACATGCCCTCTAAGCATCAATAGCCATTTTTTGGTGTAGAAAAATTTTAACAAATTTTAACCAGTGGCGTCCTGAAAGGGTTTGGACTAGAAATTTTGGAAAAATATTATGTACGCCACTGCTTTTTCTCAAGATAAAAAATATTTTTAAAATACTCATTCATTTTAGGCCAAATTTAATATATTGCCTTTTTATCGTCCGACAAACAGTTTCCGACAAAAAAAAATAAAATGCATTAAATGCGCATTCGCTATGTGCCTATGGTTTCTGACAAGTAGGCTATGAACTTTGTTAAGGAAACAATGACAATAACGAAAAATTTAATGCCAAATAGTTTTGACAGCTATTTATTTATGTACAGTGTACACCGTTTTTCACTTAACTTAAATTTTAAAAACGTAATACTTTTTAAACGTATAAGTATCGTGGTAAATTTTACAAAAAATGTCGAGTTTGCGGATATGCATAACCTGTACGGGCTTGCTGACGGCAATGCATTCGATGCCAGACGATTATACCAAGAGCGTTATCCAAATAGAATAGTTCCGGATGCACGAACGATTTCAGGAACTCTCAGAAAGTTATGTGAAACGGGATCTTTTGAAACAAAAAACTACTTAAAAGGGGCACACCAAACTACACGAACACCGGAAACCGAAGAAGCTGTTTTAAATTTAGTGGAACAAAACCCTAATATAAGTACCAGAAAAATTGGGAATATTTTAAATATTAGTCATGTCCTAGTCTGGAGAATTCTTCAAAGTTATTTGTTATATCCGTACCATATTCAACGGGCCCAGGCCCTACTTCCTAGGGATTTTCCATTACGCAATTTCTGCTAATGGTTTATTCAAATGGTTGCCGAAAATCCCCAATTTGATGCCAGAATTTTGTTCACGGACGAAGCTAATTTTTCCAGGAACGCCATACAAAATTTTCATAACAATCACTTCTGGGCAGAAAAAAACCCACATGCCATTACGGAATCCCACCACCAAGAAAAATTTTCTGTAAATGTTTGGGCTGGAATTATTGGTGATTATTTAATTGGGCCTTACTTTTTACCAGCAAGATTGAACGGAATCAATTATCGCCAATTTCTAGAACACATTTCACCAATTTTGCTAGAAGACGTCCCTATTTTTACACGACATCGTATGTGGTTTATGCACGATGGTGCACCTGCCCATTTCAGTCTCTTAGCACGAGAGTTTTTAAATCAACATTATAGTAATCGATGGATAGGGCGCAGAGGAACACAATCGTGGCCACCTAGATCCTCTGATCTAAACAGTCTAGATTTTTTTCCTGTGGGGACATCTGAAAACGTTGGTTTACAGCATCCCAATAAATACTGAAGAGGAGTTGAGAAACCGCATAATAGTTTGCTTTAACACTATCAGGAATACTCCAGGAATTTTTCAAAGGGTACGAGACTCAATAAGGAGAAGAGCTGAAGCATGCATTCTTGCAGGTGGTGGCCACTTTCAACAGCTAATCTAAATTATTTTCGTTTTTGTTCACACGTTATTTAATGTTAGTTGTTTTAATTTATTGTTAAAAAATAAACCATAGGCACATAGCGAATGCGCATTTAATGCTTTTTATTTTTTTTGTCGGAAACTGTTTGTCGGACGATAAAAAGGCAAGATATTAAATTTGGCCTAAAATGAATAAGTATTTTAAAAATAATTTTTATCTTGAGAAAAAGCAGTGGCGTACATAATATTTTACCAAAATGTCTAGTCCAAACCCTTTGAGGTTTTTTGGTTAAAATTTGTTTAAATTTTTCTACACCAAAAAATGGCTATTGATGCTTAGAGGGCATGTGTGTAAAATTCATAAAAATAGCTAGAAAGTTTTTAAAGTTATGATAGAAAAACGATTTTTTTCTTAAAACTTTAACGCCCTGTAGTTCAAAAGTTTATAGGTTAAGGATATATATTAATTTAAACTTTTCTTCTTAAAATCACCTAAGGATTCACACCGTTAAGGATCAGCATCTTATTCTGAAACACCCTGTATAATATATGCGCATATTTTGGCTGAATTTAAGTGCATACAATCCGCCCTTTACTTATTAGTTTTTGGAACCTCTACAAGGGTGTTATACATAATTCTTTTGCGCTACTCGCCTGTACGTTTTTTTTGGAATACCCTGTATAAATACTGATATTATAATTTCGCTGGCAAAAAAATTATAGTATGTATTGTAAAATAAAGTCGAATTTGGACCGCCTTGTACATTTTTAAACTATCGTTAAGAGGCATCGAAGATTTCTTACATTTGAGCCGTATATTCTGATCGAAATTTAAACTAAAACTGAGCCTTTGTACTCAAGGTAAAACTTATTAATTGGACCACAATCAACAGCGCAATTTTAACAAGTTTATAAACAATTTTGAGATTTTGAACTTGGTGGTCCGTCGACATCAAATCAGAGGCACCAAATTGTTTGCGTAGAACTGGGTTACATTACAATTATTTGCTCCACCCAAAACAATGTCTTAAAAACTCTCTAATATTAAAAATTAACAAACAATTAAATATCTACTGTATCACAAACGTCAAATTACATTTTATACTCGTTAAACAACAGCTAAAAACGGTAAAAATTCGATTTTTTTCATCACTTGGATCTGGTAGGTATAACGAATAATGAACAAAGTTTTACAACCTCTTTGATTTGCAACAAATTTCTTTTAACGAGATAATAGAGTCGAGCCTTCGCTATTTTAGGTGAGAGATATTGGAGCACCGAGGGGTGTTTTGGGGGTTGGAACCCCTCCCAGGACCTGGTGGAAAAAATTGAAGGTATACAGTGTGTCCGAGAAAATGTGGGAAATCTCCCGGATATGAAAAAAACACGTGAAAAGAATACTAAAAGTTTATATAAACTTTACCTGCATAGTTAAAAACTTCACGGAGCCCATGTTGAACGCACTTACGAAGTTTTTAACTAAGCAGGGAAAGTTTAAGGTTGAATTATCAACGTCATTCAATCTATTGCCAACCTATAACCTATTTCGCGTTGATTTTTTGGGTTTATTATTTTAATAACTAACATTTAAAGAAAATCAATATCGTCGGTACATTATTTAGGTAGTATCTGATATATTACAAAAATATTAATTTATTTCATTGCTAATTTTGAGAGAATTGTATAGTGAAAGAACAATGAGTGACAATGACATAATAATGTTAAAAAAAATCTTACCCGATATTTTTCGCTATACAATTCTCCTAAAATAAGTTATGAAATTCCTTGTTATTTATTAAATATGATAATTATTACCTATTGAATATCAAGTCGATACTGATTTTCTTTAAATTTTGTATAAAAGCTAGAAAACATAAATAAATCTACGCGAAATAGGTTATAGGTTGGCAAGCATGTTGATACTCCCACCTTAAATTTTTATTTTTTGACAATGACGTATCTTTTATCGAAATACGCAAAAATACATGATGTAAATAAAATGACGTTTTTCCGAAAACGGTTAGGATTAGCGACATGAATGAAGAGTACTTAATTTTTAGTCAATAGTTAAAGGTATGTAAAAACGTTGTCCAAAGTTTTTATCATACAGGGCGTAAAAAAATGGGCACATTAGTGTTACAGCTAGTCCGTCCCTGCAGCTGTGAGTAATTCGCAACACTTTCTGGGATAGCAATTTGAAGGGTCTTACTTGGTATGCATCATATAAAAAAAAATTGAAATATACCTGTTGGTTTAATAATTAAGTGTCAAAAACTTAATTCCATGGGTGCTCTTTGGGAGCCCATATCTCCGAAGAGGAGGCCGATACGAAAGAAGTATATATGAACTTGTAGTATTCTCTTCACGTGTTTTTTTCATATCCGGAAGATTTCCCACATTTTCCCGGACACCCTGTATATTAAATTAACATAAATTTAGTACATCATTATTGAAAAATATATTTAGTTCATTCCAGATCCTCAATAACACTCATGAAACTTTTCTGTGAATTTTGTGTTTATAAACACTATACAGGGTGATCCAAGACGGGTGGCGAGCGGCTGTATCTCCAAAACCATACATGCTACGACTTTCTGGTAAAAAATTTATTATGAAATATGAGCAAAAAAATCACTGGAAATAATTTTTAAGTTACTAATTTTACCGCTAGGGTGCGTAGTCGCTATGCTATGGTACAAAGTACCTAATTTCTACTAATAACGGCAATACAATGCAGGTTCGAAATTAATTTTTATATGCTCTGTAATATCCTCTGTTAATTTTGTAATAAATTTTTTTTGTAGTTACCATGGTAGCAGCGTGGAGAAGGGTAACGACTTAAAGTACTTAAAAGGCTGTAACATCGGTCTGCGTTAGCCGAATTTATTTAACATATTATGGCTTATTTTAAAGAAAGTGTTATCCTGTTTAAACGTTTGTATAAATATTATTAAAAATAATTCATGCGGTTGATAATAGAGGGCACTTTAAAAAAAAATATTTCTAGCTTCGATTTAAAAAAAACTAAATACAACCATCAAACCATTGTAACTCACCGCAAGTCGTTTCCTCTTCTCACTTAAAAGTTATTGCAAAAATAGTGGAAGAGTGTAATTCGATTTGGGCTTTTAGCAATGTTTTGCATTTTCCTTTTATTAAAACGTTGAAATCTCACAGGAATAGCTTTTTTGGCTATATTTATTAATCTTAGGAGTTTTAAAAAAATAAATAACATTTTTCTACTATCGTTCAAAAAATGTCATTTTGTGTATGAATTTCTAATGACAAAAGTAGGTCTTTATTGCATACTATGCAATAAAGTACTTTTTGCCCTAGTGCAATAAAGGAAACGAACAATTTGTTTATAGTATGTGTATTGTGTGTACCCGTCGATACCCTATCGAAATAGAATTCACGTTGACAGGGCGCCATAATTTTATTATGTTGAAGTCAAAGGTATCTATGATCCATTGCCAAATTTGAATTACAACTTTTGCACGCAAAGGAGAGGTAATACAGAGCGATTTTAAAGTTTTTTGTTAAATAAAAAAACTTAAAGTTTTTTGTTAAATAAAAAAAACGATCGTAGAAAAAATAGTATATATAACATGTGCAAAAGGTGTGTTTATTGCACATGGCATATTATTCACCTCGACCGTGTGCAATAAACATACACTTTTTGCACTAGTTGCATAAATAACAACTTGTTATTGATTTTGGTTATTTATCTAAAAAATGCGATAATAATCTAAATGTTACATTTGTTGTCCAGGCAGCCGTGGACAATTACGAAATTAAACATAATTCCAGGCGGTTGATAAAACAGGAATCATTGATTTTTACTCTATTTTTTAGGTCACTAGTTAGTAAAAGGAATAAATAAATAATTTATGTAAAATCATGAAAAGCTTTTCTGGAATAGTGAATTCTACGAGGATAACGCATAGCATTCTCTTGAAGCCAAAACAGCGTTTTGAAACAATTGAAAATATCGTCATATCATTCGTAAAAGGCCTTTTTTTTAAATATAATTTATTTTACAATTATACTTAAGGATCACGACAGTAACAGTAACTGTCGCATATTATTATAGTTGAAACGACAATAAGGTTATTATTTTGTTTTATTTCGTAATTGTCCACGGCCGCCTTGGTAATTAAATGTAACATTTGGATTATTATTGCATTTTTTTGATAAATAGCTAAATATCATTAAAAATTATCATAATTGTTTTTTTTTAAGCCTAAAATAAATAAATATAGTTAAAAGAACCAATCCTGTAGGATTTCAACGTTTTAATAAAAAGAAAACTACAAAACTTTGCTAAAAGCCGAAATAGAATTACACTCTTCCACTATTTTTGCGATAACTTTTAATAGACAAGGGGAAACGACTTGCGGTTTTTGCAGTTCTCTTTACTAGCTAGTTAGCTATAGAATCAAATTAAAATGGTTGGATGGTTGCATTCAAATTTATTAAGAAATCGAAGCTAGAAATATAGTTTTTTTAAAGTGCCCTCTATTATCAACCTCACGCATTAATTTTAATAATATTTATATATTATAGAAACGTTCAATCAGGGTAAAACGTTCTTTAAAAGAGGCCATAGTTCGTTAAATTCGGGTAACGCAGACCGAAGTTACAGCCTTTTAAGAACTTTTAGTCGTTACCCTTCTCCACGCTGTTACCATGGTAACTACAAAAAAATTGTTATTACAAAATTTATAGAGGATATTACAGAGCATATAAAAACCTAATTTCTGACCTACGTCGTATTGCAGTTATTAGTAGAAATTAAGGACTTTGTATCATAGCATAGCGAGTACGCACCGTAGCGGTAAAATTAGGAACTTGAAATTATTTTTAGGGATTTCTTTTGCTCATATTTCCTAATATATTTTTTACCCCAAAGTCGTAGGTGGTAGAATGGTAGTATGGTTCTGTAGATACAGCCGCTCGCCACGGGTCGTGAATTACCCTGAATATTGAAATACGTGAAGAATATCCGCCATATTTTTTTTTACCTTTTTTTCACCACTTTAAGGACAGACTTTCAAAAAAAAAACATGTGTTTTAATGTCCTTTATATTAGAGTATTTATGCTGAGTTTCAAGAAACTAGGAGCAAAAATATTTTTCCAAGTATAAACTTATACAGTGTGGTTGTTTAAGTGTGCTAGTGTGCAGTGTGCAACATATGGGCATTTTTTTTTATTACCGATTTATCAGAAAATGTTCATGTTTGGTGCAACGATATTAAACACAACTTTAAAATATCGTAAAAATTTTTTTTAACAAGATAAAACATTAGTAATGATAATATGCTACTTACAAAACTATTTTTTAAAGTGCAAAATTTGTATTTTAAATGTTTATTAAAAACACTGTACAAATTAAGCGACAAACATGAAATCCTACTAAAATATTCCCAGATACCTATGGAAAAAAAACAAATAAGGTTACGTTTTTGAATCTATGCTTTCTTAATAAGATTTTGCTGAATTTTTAGAAATAGGGGTACTTTATTCTTGTGCAAGTTTTATAATATTTGGCCTACCCTGTACGGCGTTTGAGTTGCAACCATTCCAAGTGCACCTAATATGATTATGGAACATGGACCAACTTTTATCAAGAATAATATTTTCTGAGAAATCGGTAATAAAAAAAATGCCCATATGTTGCACACTTAAACAACCACACTGTACATACATTTTCCACCCCTTTGGGTTTGTTCGGGTTTGTTCGATAACTACCCAAACACATGTTTATTCGTTCCAGGCGAGAAATTTGTCTAAATTTTTTTACTTATATCTTTTTCTTTAGCGGTTGCATTGGAAATTTACCCCCTACTTTTCTACCCCCTAAGGGCAAAATTTCCCAAATATCGAACCACTTACTTGCGCATTTTAACGCTTTAATTTATAGACAGTACCTCCGAAAATATAAACAATCCTAACCTAAAATAGCGAAGCGCATTAAGTAAACAGTTTTTAAAAAACATGTTAGACTAGATATAGTTTAGTAAGTATAGTTGAATTCACATAAACTTTTAACGCCGTGACATTTCAGTTCTGTCATACTTGTCAAATACTGCAGCAACTCATAAAATATAAATTTCTAATGGCTAAATTTAATTAGTATAATTGTACTGAATACAAAGTATGTCTATCTTGTATTATTCCATACGATTAAAAAGAGATAGAAATAAAAAGAGTTGGCCGAACAATTCCAGAAAAGAAAAAGAAAAAACACTGACCAATCTCAGCTGTATAAGAAATTTAGTAAGTTGGTGACATTTGGCATTAAAACTTGATGTGAATTTAACTATATACGATCAAACAAACATTTTTATAGGAAAAAATGAAAAGTTATTTCGCTCGAAAAATGTTTTTGGTACGAGACCGATAAAAAATACGAGTATTTATTTCAGTGATTACTCTTCTACCGGTTTCGACCTTGCACTTTGGCCAGCCTCTCTGATGATACCTTACGGATCGAAACCGGCGGTGTCGTAGCAAACCTATTTTTATAATTCCAGTTTCGTACGTTACGGCGAGATTAGGGTTTGGTAAAATTTTTATATTAAAAACGAGAGCAGACAAATTGTAGCATAAGAAAATACTTAACTTCTTCATTCACCGGTTTACACGATAATTGATACTTTTTTTGATTAGTTTTAAGTTACTTACGTTAGAAGGGAGTAAACAATAAAAAATATCGATTAGTTCTGGTTACTGGGTACGATGATACCATTACAAAATATTATTTTTCATAGTAGGTACCTAAACACTTGGTTATATCTAATATTATATTAGGTTAAGACATTTTTAAAACCCCGGATAATGTTTGTTATTTAACTGGGCTCATGATACATAGGAATTTCTTATAACGGTAATTATCACCATAACATAGGAATTCTGACAGTTATAAAATGGCAAATCTTCCAGCCCAATTTGTCAAAGAAATAAAAGTAGCTAGTAGGAGAGCACGACCTGAAGCTTCCACCATGAAAGGAGTATACTATTCATAAAACATAAATTGAACGTGTGCCCTATAAAAGATTGAGTTTTATTTAAATTTATCTATTTTTGAGAAAATTACAAAAAAAAATTTTTATGGGCAACATTTAAAAAAAATTATAATATCTTTCTTGTAGGATACACATTCAATTTATATTTTAAATACAGTGTAGCCCCTACCTTTCTATGCTGGATTTTTCTGTAAGATTTTAAACTATGTCTATTTTATCTGGAGAAAGACGATATAAACCAATTTACATTTTAAGCGTCGTTTTGACATTAGAAAAGGTAAGGTTTTAAGTAAATTTAAAAAAGTGACAAACCTGTCGGATAATACAATTTCTGGCGTGATATTAAGGTGGGATTAACGATGCCATTTTCTACCTTTTAACTGTTAAATTCGATTTATCTAACTATTGACGATTCGCATGCGCACTGCCGTGCTGTGTTGATCAGAGTAGTTATTTTTATGCTTTTGGCATACGAAGAAGAAAGACGGACATATTCTGGAGCTGGTAGAGCAAGGTAGATGTTAGTCATGGGTATAGAGGACTTGAGGTAGGAGGCCGAACGCAATGCATTGGATTCGGTCCCCAATTAGCATCGGTAATTCAGCTTTACGAGTCGCCGTACGATGGCGCTCGTGTTCGAAGTGGGCTATCAAATAAATGGTTTCTTATGGACGCGATAACTATTTTTATTTAAATTAGTTCTTTAAGGAACAAATAAGGACTTTTATATGAATTTACACTTACTTTGTTATACTTATTAGTAAACTCGGCCTGTATAAAGTTCCAACGATGCTTCGTTTTTAAAATACAGGAATATTCTAGCTAGAGGGTTTTACCTTTGGAGCTAGAAATACTTATTTGGCTGAGTTTCATCTCTGAAGAAGATCCTGTCTTACACCCCGACACAAAGCAAACTCTTCTTTTATAAATTGTACCATTATTCATTATAAATATGGAAATTAATTACAATACAACGTTATTTGTCTTGTCTTGCCTTCAAACGTTATAATTTGTTATTTCGAAAAATAAAATGTCAATTGTCAAAAGTAAAATTTAAAAACTATGGAGGATCTAGTTTTCCATATTAAAAACGAAGAAGAAGACAACATCAGCCCACTTCGGACGCGAGAGCCATCTATCGGCCAATAGCGAACTAACCAAAAAACCGGGACAGAATTTGAAAATGCTGCCATTGTCGATCGGCCTCCTACCCTATAGTTCTCCATAGTCATGGGTCATAGTTTTGTTTACTTTCGTGTTTTGTGCAATTACGACCCCTTTCCTGTTAAAACAAACACTAAGGCTCCTTTTATACTGGGATTCTGTATGCGAGATACAGTATCTCGCATACCGAAATTCGGAATGCATACTTTTCTTTATCTTGTGTTATTCCGAAATTTAAAATCGCGATTCTGTATCCGAGAAAGCGCCCGTCTAAACGCTTCGCTTAAGCGCTACGTTAAATGTGAAGCCGGTATCCGAGATACAGAATCCCAGTATAAAAGGAGCCATATTCTTTACAATTCTTAGGGGAGATGACAACTACAGTGTGACCAGTAAAGTCCGCATGATATGGGATTTTTTTTTTATTTATAGCTTTATTCAAAATTTGACTTTGGCATCAAGTTCTGTTTCGACCGAGAAAATAGTAGTCACGTGATTCGCATTATCTGTCAAATTTAATTTTTTTCCAAAAAAAAAATAATTCAAAAGTGGGGTTATTTCTGAAAATATCGAAAAAGTTTTTTTTAAATGCAGTTTCCAGCACACATGCAAAATTTCAGCTGTATAAGATAATTTTGATTTTTTACCCACCACTAAAATTTATTTTCCACTTAATGAACACTTTACTGATGACACTGTGTTCTTTTTTGTCTTAATATTAAGGTGTATTACTTTCAGACACAAACTACGTTTTCAAAAATACTTATTTTATGAAGTTACCTTATACAGGATCAAAAACAAATAAACTTTGCATCACATGCGACCAAATTTTAACAGCCCAATTTTGATTTGTAGAAAAACACACATTTAATATGGCGCTACTTTAAAGAAAATGTATCTGAAATAAAGCATTGTCAAAACTAAGAAGTTTTATGTAGGTTGCGTTGAGTCTTATTTTGCAAAAGTGGTGCAATTTACAAAATATGGGTAAAAAATCAAAATTATCTTATGCAGCTGAAATTTTGCATGTGGGCTAGAAACGGCATTTAAAAAAAATTTTTCTAATAACTTTTTTCGATACTTTCAGAAATAACCCCACTTTTGAATTATTTTTTGGAAAAAATTAAAATTTGACAGATAATGCGAGTCACGTGACTACTATTTTTTTGCTTAATTTTCATCTCGATTGAAGCAGAACTTGATGCCAAAGTCAAATTTCGAATAAAGCTATTAATAAAAAAAAATCCCATATGATGCGGCCTTTACTGTAGATAGACTAGAAAATATAAAGATTGTTGTTTTTACTTCGTTCTGACAATTGATGTGTTTACTTTCAAGGATTTTAAGGTAAATTGTTGTGGCAATTTTAGTGGTTTCAAAAAAACTGCCTTTTTTACAATTTCTGTGCATTTATTAAACAAAAACACCGTCATATTATTCGTCACTGCCTCCTTGAACAGCCCTTCCAAAATTAGATTCTAATCATTTTTTTTAATAATTGAAAGGTTCCGGAAGTTACCCCTGCATTCAAGCCATTTATAGCTCTCTTTTATACATGATTATGTGATTCTTTTTAAGAACTCACCACCTCGGATGTATCCATCGCAATTATTAATAAAAATTAAAGTTGTTTTAACCGATTTTTTTTACGGTCGCTGTTCTTTTAAGGCATACAACCAACAATACACGTGCATTAACAAAGCATCAACTTGCCTAGGTTCCAAAAACGATATTGTTCCTTTTGTGTCAATAAATATATTGCTAATTATCGGTCAAATGCAAAATGCCGACAAGAATGGAGATAAATCGAATTCCTTCAATGCGACCAGTAAATATGTAGTCGTGTAATTAGGTCCGTGGATTGACCAATGTAGTGAATTATTGTTTTTTCTGTCATCTTTCTGATGATAAAATTGACAGACCATAGTTGGTTCCTACTTTAACAGATCGCCATGCTATAACTGTCAAAAATAAAACATCCTTAATGCTATACCCTAAAACACCTATGCATAGTACAAAGACATTTAGTATCCTATCTAACAACATCTATACGGAAAACGCACCGTGGGGAAAATACTATAATAGCTAAATCGCACATTGAATAGGTTGAGCTACCGAATACCGAATTTTTTTCTACCCTGAAATTTTAACATCACCTTGTTACGAAAAACGAGGGGGAATCTTTCACTAGAAAAATGATCCGTGCTAGTCGTCAACGATTGTTGATTAGAGTATAGTCCGGATATCAGGGAGTGAAAGTACCGAAAACCAGAGTCGACATTGAAAAATATCATCAATAGAGATTTAATAATTACCCTCAATAAAAGACAATTTATTTTGTCAAATTTCCACTTTTATTTGAAAAACTTTTTCTTTACATGACGCGTTTCGCTACATTGTAGCTTCTTGGCTGTATGGTGCTAACTAATTTTATTTCAGTACAATAACAAAATGGTCTAGATAATTAATTACTCAATTCAGGTATACACATTACAAGCTTAATTATTTCATTATATGTTCTTAACAATGTTTGGGTATTGTAAAATATTATTGTCGGTATAATACACTCCCCGACAATAAGTTCCGGACAAGAAAAATTAAAGTCATTTTAATAGTCCTGTAACTTTTTTATTTCTTTTCCGATTTTATTGAAATTTTGAGCAAATTGTAGCCCTATGTTTTGACAAGTTAGCCTAAATTTTAGATTTAAAAAAATACTGATGGCTCGACCAATATATAGGGAAAAACAAAAGTTACTTTTTTACCTCTATTTTCTTAACGCCCTGTGGAAAAATTGAGCGGTGAAATGTAGCTTTGTTACGTTTTGTTTTGAAGTGTGACCCTTTTTTGACAGAATGTTTTTTGGTTCACCCTAATATCTGCTTTTTGAGAAAATATACAGATGTTTAAAAAAAGGGGTGCAATTTTTTAAATTTTATTTACATTTATAACGTTACATTATCTTATAGACTAGCTTAAAGAAAATTCTAAAATTTAATAGCTCGTGTTGCCACCTCGTGCCGTTATAACTTCTCTCATGCGACGTGGCATGCTTGCAACGCAGTTTTGAATGACTTCTTGAGGAATGTTTTGACATTCTTCAAGAAGAGCTGCTCGCAGATCTGGTAATGTTTCTAAATTTCGATTTCGAACACATCTACACATCTACCTAGCATATCCCACACATGCTCAATTGCGTTTAAATCTGGGCTATGCGGGGGCCATTAATAGTACCTGCGACCACTCTTGTAGTCCCCAGTTTTCATGTTCTTGTGCAAAATGTAACCGTTGTGTACGGTGAGCTGGGAGTAATTTGGGACATGCAACGGGTCTTCTGGACTTTAATCCCGCTTCATTTAACCTGCGTTGGATGGTTCTTGCAGAGATTGTGGTACCACGTACGTCTTGAAGTCTGCGACTAATTACAGTAGATGGTACATTACGATCACGTAAGGCAGTTAAGTTTAGAAATTGGTTATCACGTTGATTAGTAGTGCGTGGTCTCCCGGAGCCTCTACGTCGGGTCTGTTTGGCGAAACCGGCTAATCGCGTCTTGTATTATTATAGTACTTTTAGGTTTGCCTAAGAATTCCGCAATATACCGTATATTGCGGCCATCATCATTCAGTGCAACAGCACGTGCCACATCTTCTGGTATCATTTTTTTACAACAAAAAACTTGAAATAAGGTCTTCTGCAATGGCAGTTTACTGACAATATACTTATAACGTTACTAAGCAACCAAAAGCGAGGCGACTAGATAAGTAACGTTATAAATGTAAATAAAATTTAAAAAATTGCACCACTTTTTTTAAACATCTGTATCTTTTCTCAAAAAGCAGATATTAGGGTGAACCCAAAAACATTCTGTCAAAAAAGGGTCACACTTTAAAACAAAACGTAACAAAGCTACATTTCACCGCTCAATTTTTCCACAGGGCATTAAGAAAATAGAGGTAAAAAAGTAACTTTTGTTTTTCCCTATATATTGGTCGAGCCATCAGTATTTTTTTAAATCTAAAATTTAGGCTAACTTGTCAAAACATACGGCTACACTTTGCTCAAAATTTCAATAAAATCGGAAAAGAAATAAAAAAGTTACAGGACTATCAAAATGACTTTAATTTTTCTTGTCCGGAATTTATTGTCGGGGAGTGTATATATCTTAATCTTATGGGAAATCCAAAGAACCCTATTTAGATTACTGACACAGATTTAGCAAAGGGGAACTATTTAGTCCATCGGATAAAATTTAAAACACCTTAATCAAAGGAATATCAACATCGCTTATAAAACTAACAATTCTTTGCGAAAATTTCTAAAAAACTATAGATCAAAAAGCAACAAGGATAATAAATCGGGGGTTTGCCAATTAAATTGTGGCTCTCCCAAAACTTACATAGGCCAAACAGGTCGATCATTTAAACGGAAAATTTTGGAACATAGGAGAAGTTTTCTCAATCATAAAACTGACTCAACTTATTCTAATCATCTTTTACGGGAACAACATAATTTTAATAACAAAGTTAAAATTTTACATATTGAAAACAAGGGCCAAAAACTTAATATTTTGGAAACTTTAGAAATAAATCGATTGAAAAACTCCCGTGCATTATTAAACGACCAATTAGAACTAAATAGTTCCCCTTGCCTAAAGCTGTGTTAATAATCTAAATAGGGTTCTTTGGATTTCCCATAAGATTAAGACATATTATACGAACAATAATATTTTACAATACCTAAACATTGTTATGAACATATAATGAAATAATTAACCTTGTAATGTGTATACCTGAATTGAGTAATTAATTATCTAGACCATTTTGTTATTGTACTGAAATAAAATTAGTTAGCACCACCAAACAAACCCCAAGAAGCTACAATCTAGCGAAACGCGTCGTGTAGAGAAAAAGTTTTTCAATAAAAGTGGAAATTTGACAAAATAAATTGTCTTTCATTGAGTTATAATGAATTTCCATCAAGTAAAGGCCTCAACGATTCAAAGTTTAAATATTACCTGCAATTAGTACTTGCCACAAAGGGCATACATACATACACACATTGACGGCTACCCATCCGCCCCCCTGGGGGGATCTCTTTCTTTTCGAACTAAAAACACGACGACGAATCATTTTAAAAAAAATTTTAGAAACAAAACCTTAAAAACAAATTTCTATCCTCAAAATCTGATAGGTTTGCAACTACTAAAAATGCCAGAAATAACTACCTTATTTCCCAACTTGATCAAAAAGTGAGAAGAAATTCCAATTTTTTGGCAAGAATTTGAGGCAAATTTTAGCTGTTTACACGTAAAAATAAATTAAAGGTCAACTTTTACAATTTCTTGCCGCTTTCGTAATTATTGTTTGCTTATCTAAAGGTAGGATGGTACAAACTTGTACTTATATAAACTTGTACAAAAGGTAACCGAGTCACTTTGATTGTGAGTAAATTATATTCGTTAATGTCGTTACTGTCACAGTCAAAGTTGGCTGGTTAGTTTATTATTGGTAAACACCTTTATGCAATGCAACATAAGTGTCTGCAAAATTGCAGCTTCCTGGGCCTTACCGTTTTTGAGATATCGCTTTTTTAATAATGACATTACATTAGGGGCAACTGCCCCCCGACTGGCGACTGTCAATGTATATATGCATGTATGCTCTTTGTAATAAGTACTAATTGGCTGTAAAATTTTAGTCAATTTAATAATAATAAATAATTAAAGAAAGAATAAAAATGTTTAAAAGATGATATAGTGTCCGCGAAAATAATTAAAAGAAAAAAGAAAATATAGTGGCATATCGGACAAGTGTATAACTATTTTTTATATTGGAATACACAGTGATCCAAGTTCAATGGATACCCTGGGGCGGGTAGACCACGACGGCCGTTTCGTCCTTGTTAGGACTCGACGGGCAGCCATAACCCAAGCAATTCCAAGAACGACGAAAAAATGTAATAAAAGCCTACTTGTAGAATCAAGGCGGCCCTCAATACACCTTAGCGTCATCCCACGGAACCAACTCCAATATAAAAGATAGTTACACTGGTAATAAAGAAAGGTAGACAACTAAATAAACTACGAAGTGCATCACAATCCAGTATAGGGAACGCTATTTGCGTTTTCACCGAAAACATCTGCCATTTTGCCATTTTTTTAATAATAAATAATATTTTCCACTACCTATTATCCGGACTGGGAACTGGGATTTACCATAACGCGATCATGAAACGTCAGCAATGCCGCCATCCTTTTTCTAGCGTATAATTCCTCTTAAACGACCTTATCTTCTTTCTTTATTATCAATTTTTACCCTATACCATCTTTTCTTTCCTTTTTGATTAATTCTTTTATATCAATAATATCACTCCGGCAATGATTATCAAATCCCTTCTTCCGTCGATATTTTTTTCTTGAGAATTTATGAGCATTGTTGTCAAGTCTTATGTCAGTTGAGATTTTCGACAGTTGCACAGCCATTTTATGATGCGGGCGTTTCGTTCCACGATCGATGGAGGTTCACTATTTCTGAAAGAAGAAAACGTTTGGTTATAACGGTCTGTTCACATGGGCGGAGGACGGAAAAGCGATACTACGTCGTTTTTAAACGGAACACGGAATGTATCATGTTTGAATAAAAGCGCTAAAGGTAAACAAAACAAATATCACCTTACCCTTACTTTTTCGTTGCGCTAAAAAATGTTTCTTTTAAGTATCGTTTTACACAGTAGCAAATTTGACGATAAATTTACGCAGATTAAACTGACCTTCTCCTAAACGTAGAAAGTTTCTGTAGGCGTTCATGTCTTCAAATTTAAGTTCCAAATTTAACATATCCAACACTCCTTTATTTTTGGCTCTTCTTAAGGTTTGTTCCTACAGCGAATCCCCGACAACTTCATGACAATTTTCAAACCAACTTTACGGCGCAAGTCTGATTTCTGACCGGTTTCAAACTCTTGTAGGAACAGGCGTTCGAAATCAACTAACTTCGGTTCGGTGTTTAAACTGAAGAAATTTTAAACGATGGACATAACCTCAAAATTGTTTATTATTATTTCGTTAATTAAACTCGTGTGGCTCGGTCCAATAAATAAACTTAAACAAAATAAGTAACTTAATAAATATTAAATAAAATGTTGTAAAGATGTTAATATCTCCTCCAAAGATTGGCACTTTTCAAATCAAAAGTATTAAGAGACTATGGGAAGTTTTAGCTCAAGAAGTAAATAAAATATTAAACACCAACCTAACAGCAGACATTTCTAAATCTTCATCAGATGACGCAATGTCGCTCATTTCTCAATTTAATAATAGAAAAAGTCTTATACAAAAGCAAAAACCGCAAAAACACGTCTAACAAAAATAGGTTATGTCATATGTTATGCTAGCGTTTAACCGCGCATGCTCCGGACATTTTACTGGCAAAAGATTCGCAAACTGCTCTGACAGTTGGTAAACTATCAGAGAAACGTGTAGGAACAGCGACTTTGGGTTTTCAAACTGTCCAAAATCTTTGTGGGAATACTTTTATATTTACTGCGCAGAATCCTGACTGTCAAGGACTGTTTCTGATCGCTGTAGGAACAAACCTTTAATAGCCACGGGTTTACCCAGATATTTCTCTTAAACAGCGCTTTTCGCTTTTTTAAAAATCTTGCAATTAATAGTATTATATAAGTTACTGTATAATAGTGAAAAATTTCATTAAAATCCATATTTTTTTAGTTATAAAGATATAAAACAAATAGCCTAGTTTTTACAATATATGAATTTACAAATTACTTTATTTTTATTTACCGAAGAGCTGGGTTAGATATAATTTGACATTGACATTTAATAATGTGTCACTGGTCTTTAGTGCCCATGATTTCTTGCAAAAATTGCATCCAAATTTGTTACTGTGTCATACACATCAAAATTCCATGTAATTTTGTACATATTTTTGTTATAAATTTTTACTAATAAAATTTATCATAAATTTTAGCACAAAATTTGTGTTAAAATTACGTCTGTGTAAAACGGCACTAAGGTGGGAGTAGAGTTGGGCATGGTCAATTGACCGCGGTCAATTGACCATGACCGGTCAAATTCGGTCAAAATATATCAATTTTATTTTATTATTTATGCATTTGTGATCTGTCCAGATTACCTCCTACCACCCAGGATAATGTTTAGTGTATCGTTATAGCGCCGTTATTTCAGAAAACACGATCCGAAAAACTGGTGTATGTTAAATACAATTTAAATATAATTAATAAATGTGGAAGAATACCCGACTTAAATTTATCTTCATCTTCCGAAGCTGATGTCTCTTCGTCTTCCGAAGCCGAGGAGCTAGAATTTGACTCCGAAGATGAAAATTTACCATTGGCTACATACTTTACTGCTCGTAATAATTAAGCTACCTAATTACCCGAGTCTGATATTTTATTTTAAGTGTTCATGTTTTTATGTTTTCATGGTTATATAAAAATAAACTATTCAGATATACACTTATAGAATGTGTACCTGGATGGACCTAACTATATCATCCATTTGACCACCCTGTATAAAATTTAGGTATGGCAATAGACTTTTCAGAAGAAGCAAAACTTGTTATAAAAAATTAATTTTTTCCAAAATACAAAATAAGAAATTTGGCATGTATAGTTAGGTTCATCCACGGCATTTTTAAATTTTTATTTATTTCAGTCAATTGACCGGTCATCAATTGACCAAAAACATGCTTGCCAACCTATAACCTATTTCGTGTAGATTTATTTATGTTTTCTAGCTTTTATACAAAATTTAAAGAAAATCAGTATCGACTTGATATTCTATAGGTAATAATTGACATATTTATTAAATATCAAGGAATTTCATAACTTATTTTAGGAGAATTGTATAGCGAAAAATATCGGGTAAGATTTTTTTTAACATTATTATGTTATTGTCACTCATTGTTCTTTCACTATACAATTCTCCTAAAATTAGCAATGAAATAAATTGATATTTTTGTAATATATCAGATACTACCTAAATAATGTACCGACGATATTGATTTTCTTTAAATGTAAGTTATTAAAATAATAAACTCAAAAAATCAACGCGAAATAGGTTATAGGTTGGCAATAGATTGAATGACGTTGAGAATTCAACCTTAATTACTGAAACTAAAGTCGCCACAGTGGATCTTTGCCCGTGCGTCATCAATCAACGATCAGGACTCAACCTGGTTAATAACTGTGCATCCTTGTTTATTACAGTAACAAGTTTGAATAAAAGCATAAAATAACGTTTCCAAGATTCCGCAATAATATAATGTGCTAGACAAGAATAAAACTATAAACGTCAAATAATTACTTTTTTTATTTGTTTAGTTGACAACCGTTGTATTTTAGAACGTCATTGTCAACCTTATTTTGATCTGCCAATCTAATTCGTATTTTGTAAATCTGTGTGCCTTAAAACTGTTCCTTTTTCTAAAAATAGTTCTTTTTAGAGCTAATTATACCCACCATCTGTTTTGGCGGTAAGTATTTATGGATTTTTATAATACCTAATTTATTTATTTTAAATATTCTAACCGTGAAAGTTCTTTGAAAAGTTTACGGCGGTGGCTAAATTCCCTTAAACGAAAGGATGTTAAAAATTTGAATTTGCGATTTTAATAGTCAATAAAACACCAAACTTTTCTAGATTTTAAGCTTTAAAAATAGTATTAAATGTATTAACATTTGTTTGTCAATTTCTTTTAGATAATAGAGAATGCCGGGCAAAACTTAAAATAAATAATAATTTTTCGTGATATTATGTAGGTACGTCAAACGGTAGGCAGGCACGTCCATTTTATGAACTTAACTTAGTTTTGACTTTTTTCGTCTCGTAATTTTGATTTGATTCATACGATTTTGATGACGTAAAAGTGATGACGCACGGGAAAAGAACCACTGTGGCGACTTTATTTATTATATTTAATTAAACGAAACGGCGAAATTGTCATTTATCATATACGGCTGTCTTCTGGCCAAATACACGGCTTATAAAGTCAAATTAATGTAAGAACTCGCCGCATCATCTGTCATTAATGGCACCCCGTTGAAGTCTGGTATATTTTACGTTAAACGGTTGGCTACAGAAACAGTACCGGACCAAGTTCTTTTACCTTCGCCATCTGTTAAATTTTGTAAGGGAGTCTTAATAGTTTTAAAGATATAGCGTACATACTAATTTTATTATTTATAAAATAAAATATTCACAGACCCGTACCTTCCAAAATAAGTATGTGAAAACAATATAAATCTAAAGGAAAAGAAGAAAAGAACATTTATTTCTTTTATTTCTTATTTAGAAAAAGCAAAAATAGTTGTTTCTGTATTTATTATACAAGGAAAAAGTAATACATTTTTAGCAAGGTGTAAGCGTTGTTGTGCACGTCTAATTAAAATACCATATGGGGAACCCTTTTGGTATTGCTACTTTTGTGGGAATTTTATACAGGGTGTTACTTAATAATGTGGCGTAATTTCAAGGGACTATTCCTGAACCAAATATAAATAGAAAAGTTCATATAAACATGTGTCCTGAAGAGTCTGGTTTTCAAGATACAGGGTGTCAAAGTTTAAAAAAAAAATGGTTTTTTATTAATATCTAAATGATTATTTTACCGATTTTGTTGAAATCTGGCAGGGTTGCTCGTTGTAATAAGACGCTAAGTTGGCACTAACTAAAAGAAAATTATAAGTTCCAGTGGCGTCTCGGGGGGCAGTGTCACGAATAATATTGACAAAAAAAATGTACGCTACTGAGTTTTTTGAAAAATTTAAATTTTTTTCAGATTGAGCATCTACAAATACAACGTTTTTGTCTCTTTATACTTTTCGTATATTACTTCATTTTCGAGGAAAAAAATAAAAACGACTTCATTGCTTGTCGGAAAATTGTTAAAATAAAATCAAGTTAACTTTGATCGTTAAGTATATTTATTTCTAAGCCATTTTTTAAAATCTAACAAACGAAAAGTAATGACTAGTTACAAAAAATGTTGGAAATGATTTTAAAAAATGGCTTAGAAATAAATATACTGAACGATCAAAGTTAACTTGATTTTATTATAACAATTTTTCGACATACAATGAAGTCGTTTTTATTTTTTTCCTCGAAAAGGAAGTAATATACGAAAAGAAATTGAGAGACAAAAAAGTTGTATTTGTAGATGCTCAATCTGAAAAAAATTTAAATTTTTCAAAAAACTCAGTAGCGTACATTTTTTTGTCAATATTATTCGTGACACTGCCCCCCGAGACGCCACTGGAACTTATAATTTTCTTTTAGTTAGTTCCAACTTAGAGTCTTATTACAATGAATAACCCTGCCAGATTTCAACAAAATCGGTAAAAGGATCATTTAGATATTAATAAAAAACCAATTTTTTTTTAAAACTTTGACACCCTGTATCTTGAAAACCAGACTCTTCAGCACATCATTAAGTAACACCCTGTATATGGATATATAGGGTGTCCCGTAACTAAGGGGCTATACAGCAATAGGAGATAGTGGCCTTAATAATATGTCATTTAATTTAATTTCTTATACGGCTCAAGAGAAACAGGATGTAAATATTTACTTTATAAAATTGGCGATGATTTGATGTTAAGCGGATATGAATCAAATTTGGTGTAGTTATGTTTTTGAGGGCAAGAAGGAGGATTCCATAATGAGTTTTCGATGGTTTTACGGGGTACCTCGATTATTAGTAAAGATAGAAGGATACGGTTTTCGCGGCACTGTGCTACTTTTTTATGAAACAAAAGATGCCCTAATCAGAATTTTTCTAGTCCTCCTTGTTTTTGATATACAGGATGTTTTTGATAATTTTACATTTTGGGACACCCCCCATATTTAGGTTACCCTGTAGCTTATCAAAGAGAAAACAAATGTTATTTGTGTAGTTTTTTACGTAGAATCCAGTGACGTACTCAGATTTTTTCTACGTTCAATAGTTTCCGAGAAAAATACCAAACTTTTTTTTTTAAATGGGACACCCTATATATTTTTAAATAATATAATTCAGTTCATAACAAGTTTCTCAAAAATATATAATACCCTATTTTTATTTTTAATATTAAGCACGAAATTTACGTTTTATTAAAAAATATATAATTTTAGTTAGTAGGCCATGACGGGTATTGAAAAAAAGAAAAGAACACAGTCGTTTATGTCATATTAATAACTTCTTTAGTTTCTGTCAGAATATTCAGGTTCTCTAAGTTGTTTTAAAATATCTATCTAATTAATAGTAAAGGATCAGTTTGTCCTAATTATGGCAGAATATGTGAAATTTGAAAATAATGAAAAATACGACATGCTCGTTTGTTATGTTCATTGTAATGAAAATGCAGATGTAGCATTAGAAGAGTATTTCAATAGGTAAATATACGCCTTTGTGTAGTATCTCTATGAAGATTTAGTAATTTTTTAAAATTACTTGTAGATATCCCGAAAGACGACAGCCGAATAAAAGAATTTTTTTAAGGATGAAATCAAATTTAATTGAACACGGTTCATTTATTAAACCTCGTCCTAAAATCTACAACAAGGAAAACCGCGAGACTGATGAAATAAATGTTTTAGCTTCGATTGAAACAAATCCAACTAGTTCTTGCAGAACGGTTGAAGGTTCGGTCGGAGTAGTTAAATCAAGAGTTCAAACAATTCTAAAAAAACACAATTTCAAGCCATATAAATTTCACCTAGTACAAAACTTACATCCTGGTGATGCACAACGCCGTACAGAATTCTGTAATTGGTATTTACAAAATATCAACAGGGGAAATACTTTTGAAAATACCGTTGTATGGTCCGATGAACCTCATTTTACCAGTGCTGGAAATATTTAATCGACACAATACGAGGTTTTGGTCTCAGGAAAATCAGCATCTAATATTTCCACTCGAACGGCAAGGAAGGTTTGGCTTTAACGTTTCATGTTTTGTACTAGGAAGCTAAATAATTTATAATATATTTGAAGGCAGCCTTAATGCCAATAAATATTTGGAAATTCTGGAAAACGTTGTGCCGGAAATAATAGAAGACGTGCCCTTAGCGGGTATCAATA